>CM033714.1:53377918-54077640 GCA_019671005.1 Hibiscus mutabilis
TAATTTGGAGTGACTTTGCTGACTTGGGGAAAATTATTACTTTTTTTATGTTCACTTACTTGGGAGTGTAATTCGCAGTTGCTAACAATTTCTCCCAGGTGAGGGAACGTTATAAAGTGACCTTTGCGAATCTGGAAATTAAAATGAGATTGTAGGTCATGAAAAATTTGTATACTCGCAACTTTAGAATTGTGGCGTTTTAATGATCAAGGGCTCGTCTACATAAATGTTTGAAGTGATTTTATTATTGTATCGTAATGAGATTTTTTTCCTTTGTGCTGAATTCTTACTCTCAAGTGATGGAAAACTTATGGAGAATAAATTATAAAATTTGAATAGTCTTGTATCTTAGTAGTTTGCGATCTTGGAAGATAAATAGATAGTGATATCTTGCCCCTTATTGCTCACTCACTTGGGAGCAGTGGAAGCTTAGGTGACCCTATGTTTTCTCACTCACTTGGGAGCGATGGACGCTTGCACACTTTCTCACTTGGGAGCGACGGATTCTTGCACACTTTCTTGGAAGCAGCTATCGAACCTTATCTTGGTGATTGATCAATTTATTATGCACGTTTACTTGGAAGTGGCTAGCTATCATTTTCTTTTCTAATATGAATGAAAATTATTGTTTCTCATCATTTAACTTTGTGCAAACTCTTAAAACGTTTCTTCTTTGAAAGTGTTGAAACACAAAGATAAATTTATGATAGTACAAACTTGTGAAATAGACAGGTATAGAACTATACTTTCCTGCATGCTCGTATATCCAATTTTTAGATATGTGAAACCTTGCCCCCAGGAAAGGTAATGTGTTGGGGAGTAGCGATCTTTAAAGTGATTCTTTTTTTGCGTATTTGTTCACAGTAGCAGGCACTTTCATGACCTTCATTTGAACTCCCGGTATGCGACAATGGTTGAAAACAATAAAAAAACACACATTGCATCAGCAACTCATTCTCCATCCTTATTTGTCAGCCTTTTGTGTCCAAAAGAAACGTCTCTTTTGATCTTTCAATTTGGTTTCTTTGTTCCTGCAGTTTTCTCCATCCTATAAATATTTCAAAACAAGCGTTACAGATTACAGAAAATAAAAATGGAAGCAGCTGGATCTGTGGGAGTAGGGTTGGTGGCGGTGTTTGCAGTTTCAGGAAGTGTAGTTAATTGCTCGTGAACTCCATAAACGTCTCCTCTCAGATTTCATGAAGAGGGTTGAATTGAATTGTGTGGTAAATATATATGTGTATTTGTCAAAATTATTTATATTTGCATACAGTACATTGGTTAAATTCTTTCTTTTGTGTGTTTATATATGTAGGAAGGAGTGGAAAATGGGAAGCAAATAAAAGGGTTCGGTTTGCAGATGATGTGAAGGAGGAGCCATCATCGAGGAACAAGGCGAAGCATGGCATCAACCTGGAAATGTCAAATTCCATGCCTCTCAACAGGCAGGTTTTGTACAAAGGAATTCTTCAATATAAAGCCCTTAAAACCCACCATATTTAAAAACCTCCTCCTTTTCTTTTCTTTTAGTATTTCATTGTTTTGATTTTAGCAGTAGGGGGCCAGTTCTTTTCCCTTTGTATATATGTATACTATCTTTGGTATGTTTAACTTGCATGCTTAAATTGTATACATAACAGAAATTACGATCTTTATATAAAGATTTGTTTTAGGGTTTGAATCTTAATCTTGTGTTTGAGTTTTTTTTTCTTATAAAACAAACATATTACTCTTTGGAAATTACGGGAAAGTGATTGAAATTATAATGTTTCTTTGACTAAAACTGCTTGTCATGTATGCATTAAGGGTAAATTTTTTAGTAAATTTTTGACGAATCTTTATATAAAAAATTTACGATCTTTATATAAAGATTTGTTTCTTTGACGAATCTTCCCTTTACTTCAAGTTTTTCCACGAGTAAACATTTGCTGCATTAAGGGTCAGTTTCACATGATTTTTAAAAAATACTTTTAAAAGTGTTGTAAAAAAATTTAATTTTGAAAAGTTAATTGTAAAATTTTAGTATTTAACATTACTGTCAAAAATACTTTTGAAAAAGATAAAATGTTCATTTTAAACATTATAATGTAAAGTAAAAAATAAATGAACGTCAATGATGTTTAAATTCATTATCATGAAAAAAAACAACTTAAATAATAAAATAAAAACCATGACAATTCATTAGTAAATTTTTTTATATAAAATATAAACTTTAAATATTTGTAAATAATTAATATAAAATTTTGAATTAAATATAAAAATTTAACCTCTAAAGTCTAAACTATACATTTTTATATTATTTTAATATAACTAAATATTAGTTTAATATAATAATTATTAGCATATTTAATATTATTTTAATATACTAGTGTTAATATTAGTGTTAATAATTAAGGATAAAAAAATAATATCACACATAAAAGTGACTTTTTACCCCAAAAGCTAGAAATCTTAACTTTTGAGGTTGAGTGAAAAATTACTTTTTAAGTGGTTTTTCACACCAATTTAAAAATAATTGGCATTGCTTATGAGTGAAAAAGTAACTTTTTTAGCAAAAGTTTTTTTAAGCCACCTAAGTCTTCTTAACGTGGGGAATAATTAACTACTATTTTCATAATATTTCCTCGAGAGAAAAAAAATCTAATAGACTTTCTAAATTATTTTAAGGGTAAACTACACTAATAGTCATTAAACTTTTAGGGTGCTTTCACTTTGATCATCAAACTTTTAAAACTCGCTTTAAAGTCTTTCAACTGTTAATTCGTTTTCATTATGTTCATTGTCGTTAGTTGCCGCCAACAAATGTTGACATGACATGCTAAAGTCTTATTCTCTAAAACAAAACCCTAAATTTTCAAATGCACACAAAGACCTAATTTCGATGAAACGGAGCGATCATCGGTCAATCGCAATGGTGAGAATAATCCGTTTGATCAAAAGATTAACATAATTCGGTTTCAAGTTGATATAACGGTTGACAGTGACAGATTGGAAAGTTTTAGGTTTTAGTTTCGATTGAGATTTGAGAACATTAAGAGGTTTTTTGATGAGTTTAGATTGATAGAAAGGAAGATAGGAAGGATGAGAGTAGTTTGTTGATCTTTTTTATAGGAGAAATCACCAAACGATGGTAGAAACGACAATGAAAAGAGGTGACATTCTAATGGAAACTAAAAGGCTTAAGGGTATTATAAGCCTTTGACCTTTTGAAAAAAAATCAATTTAGCCCATGAGTTCTTTTTCCACCCAATTAAGTTTTTATACTAAAAAATTCCATCAATTCACTACTTTGACCAACTTTGACTGTTAAATCTAACAATTTTTTATCGGTTTGTGCAACGTATCGCGTTACAGTATTGCCCCTTAACATTTTCATAATTTTCTTTTATTTTATTTAAAAAAATTCTTTAAAAGTTCTAAAAACTCTAAAAAGCTTATAAAAACTATGAAAATCATTTTCTAAAAAATTGTAAATGTCACATGGTAGAATTCTAGTGTGTCACGTGGCAATAATATCTCAAGAAAAAAATCGTCAAAAATTGATGGTCAAAATTAGTCAAAGGGCTTAATTGATTCAATTTATTAGTTTGAGGGCTTAATTGGGTGCGAAAAAAGTTCAAGAGATTAATAATTTTTTTTTGAAAAGTTCAAGGGCTTCAAGCACCCTTAAGCCAAACTAAAAATGAAAACTTTTTGATTTGCTATTGTTAACCACTAGACTAAATTGAAACTAAATTATGTTAATCTTCTAACAAAAATTTCAGAATTTATATTTCTAGGACTAGTAAAAAAAAATAATATGCAACATGAGAAATTGATGGGTATTAAAGGAAGTTTTCTTCATTTGAACTCCCGGTATGCGACAATGGTTGAAAACAATAAAAAAAACACACATTGCATCAGCAACTCATTCTCCATCCTTATTTGTCAGTCTTTTGTGTCCAAAAGAAACGTCTCTTCTGATCTTTCAATTTGGTTTCTTTGTTCCTGCAGTTTTCTCCATCCTATAAATATTTCAAAACAAGCGTTACAGATTACAGAAAATAAAAATGGATGCAGCTGGATCTGTGGGAGTAGGGTTGGTGGCGGTGTTTGCAGTTTCAGGAAGTGTAGTTAATTGCTCATGAACTCCATAAACGTCTCCTCTCAGATTTCATGAAGAGGGTTGAATTGAATTGTGTGGTAAATATATATGTGTATTTGTCAAAATTATTTATATTTCTATACAGTACATTGGTTAAATTCTTTCTTTTGTGTGTTTATATATGTAGGAAGGAGTGGAAAATGGGAAGCAAATAAAAGGGTTCGGTTTGCAGATGATGTGATGGAGGAGCCATCATCGAGGAACAAGGCGAAGCGTGGCATCAACCTGGAAATGTCAAATTCCATGCCTCTCAACAGGCAGGTTTTGTACAAAGGAATTCTTCAATATAAAGCCCTTAAAACCCACCATATTTAAAAACCTCCTCCTTTTCTTTTCTTTTAGTATTTCATTGTTTTGATTTTAGCAGTAGGGGGCAAGCTCTTTTCCCTTTGTATATATGTATACTATCTTTGGTATGTTTAACTTGCATGCTTAAATTGTATACATAACAGAAATTACGATCTTTATATAAAGATTTGTTTTAGGGTTTGAATCTTAATCTTGTGTTTGAGTTTTTTTTTCTTATAAAACAAACATATTACTCTTTGGAAATTACGGGAAAGTGGTTGAAATTATAATGTTTCTTTGACTAAAACTGCTTGTCATGTATGCATTAAGGGTAAATTTTTTAGTAAATTTTTGACGAATCTTTATATAAAAAATTTACGATCTTTATATAAAGATTTGTTTCTTTGACGAATCTTCCCTTTACTTCAAGTTTTTCCACGAGTAAACATTTGCTGCATTAAGGGTCAGTTTCACATGATTTTTAAAAATACTTTTAAAAGTGTTGTAAAAAATTTAATTTTGAAAAGTTAATTGTAAAATTTTAGTATTTAACATTACTGTCAAAAATGCTTTTGAAAAAGATAAAATGTTCATTTTAAACATTATAATGTAAAGTAAAAAATAAATGAACGTCAATGATGTTTAAATTCATTATCATGAAAAAAAACAACTTAAATAATAAAATAAAAACCATGACAATTCATTAGTAAATTTTTTTATATAAAATATAAACATTAAATATTTGTAAATAATTAATATAAAATTTTGAATTAAATATAAAAATTTAACCTCTAAAGTCTAAACTATACATTTTTATATTATTTTAATATAACTAAATATTAGTTTAATATAATAATTATTAGCATATTTAATATTATTTTAATATACTAGTGTTAATAGTTAAGGATAAAAAAATAATATCACACATAAAAGTGACTTTTTACCCCAAAAGCTAGAAATCTTAACTTTTGAGGTTGAGTGAAAAATTACTTTTTAAGTGGTTTTTCACACCAATTTAAAAATAATTGGCATTGCTTATGGGTGAAAAAGTAACTTTTTTAGCAAAAGTTTTTTTAAGCCACCTAAGTCTTCTTAACGTGAGGAATAATTAACTACTATTTTCATAATATTTCCTCGAGAGAAAAAAAATCTAATAGACTTTCTAAATTATTTTAAGGGTAAACTACACTAATAGTCATTAAACTTTTAGGGTGCTTTCACTTTGATCATCAAACTTTTAAAACTCGCTTTAAAGTCTTTCAACTGTTAATTCGTTTTCATTATGTTCATTGTCGTTAGTTGCCGCCAACAAATGTTGACATGACATGCTAAAGTCTTATTCTCTAAAACAAAACCCTAAATTTTCAACAGACACAAAGACCTAATTTCTGATGAACGGAGCAGTCATCGGTCAATCGCAATGGTGAAAATAATCCGTTTGATCAAAAGATTAACATAATTCGGTTTCAAGTTGATATAACGGTTGACAGTGACAGATTGGAAAGTTTTAGGTTTTAGTTTCGATTGAGATTTGAGAACATTGAGAGGTTTTTTGATGAGTTTAGATTGATAGAAAGGAAGATAGGAAGGATGAGAGTAGTTTGTTGATCTTTTTTATAGGAGAAATCACCAAACGATGGTAGAAACGACAATGAAAAGAGGTGACATTCTAATGGAAACTAAAAGGCTTAAGGGTATTATAAGCCTTTGACCTTTTGAAAAAAAATCAATTTAGCCCCTGAGTTCTTTTTCCACCCAATTAAGTTTTTATACTAAAAAATTCCATCAATTCACTACTTTGACCAACTTTGACTGTTAAATCTAACAATTTTTTATCGGTTTGTGCAACGTATCGCGTTACAGTATTGCCCCTTAACATTTTCATAATTTTCTTTTATTTTATTTAAAAAAATTCTTTAAAAGTTCTAAAAACTCTAAAAAGCTTATAAAAACTATGAAAATCATTTTCTAAAAAATTGTAAATGTCACATGGTAGAATTCTAGTGTGTCACGTGGCAATAATATCTCAAGAAAAAATCGTCAAAAATTGATGGTCAAAATTAGTCAAAGGGCTTAATTGATTCAATTTATTAGTTTGAGGGCTTAATTGGGTGCGAAAAAAGTTCAAGAGATTAATAATTTTTTTGAAAAGTTCAAGGGCTTCAAGCACCCTTAAGCCAAACTAAAAATGAAAACTTTTTGATCTGCTATTGTTAACCACTAGACTAAATTGAAACTAAATTATGTTAATCTTCTAACAAAAATTTCAGAATTTATATTTCTAGGACTAGTAAAAAAAAATAATATGCAACATGAGAAATTGATGGGTATTAAAGGAAGTTTTCTTCATTTGAACTCCCGGTATGCGACAATGGTTGAAAACAATAAAAAAACACACATTGCATCAGCAACTCATTCTCCATCCTTATTTGTCAGTCTTTTGTGTCCAAAAGAAACGTCTCTTCTGATCTTTCAATTTGGTTTCTTTGTTCCTGCAGTTTTCTCCATCCTATAAATATTTCAAAACAAGCGTTACAGATTACAGAAAATAAAAATGGAAGCAGCTGGATCTGTGGGAGTAGGGTTGGTGGCGGTGTTTGCAGTTTCAGGAAGTGTAGTTAATTGCTCATGAACTCCATAAACGTCTCCTCTCAGATTTCATGAAGAGGGTTGAATTGAATTGTGTGGTAAATATATATGTGTATTTGTCAAAATTATTTATATTTGTATACAGTACATTGGTTAAATTCTTTCTTTTGTGTGTTTATATATGTAGGAAGGAGTGGAAAATGGGAAGCAAATAAAAGGGTTCGGTTTGCAGATGATGTGATGGAGGAGCCATCATCGAGGAACAAGGCGAAGCATGGCATCAACCTGAAATGTCAAATTCCATGCCTCTCAACAGGCAGGTTTTGTACAAAGGAATTCTTCAATATAAAGCCCTTAAAACCCACCATATTTAAAAACCTCCTCCTTTTCTTTTCTTTTAGTATTTCATTGTTTTGATTTTAGCAGTAGGGGGCAAGTTCTTTTCCTTTGTATATATGTATACTATCTTTGGTATGTTTAACTTGCATGCTTAAATTGTATACATAACAGAAATTACGATCTTTATATAAAGATTTGTTTTAGGGTTTGAATCTTAATCTTGTGTTTGAGTTTTTTTCTTATAAAACAAACATATTACTCTTTGGAAATTACGGGAAAGTGATTGAAATTATAATGTTTCTTTGACTAAAACTGCTTGTCATGTATGCATTAAGGGTAAATTTTTTAGTAAATTTTGACGAATCTTTATATAAAAATTTACGATCTTTATATAAAGATTTGTTTCTTTGACGAATCTTCCCTTTACTTCAAGTTTTTCCACGAGTAAACATTTGCTGCATTAAGGTTCAGTTTGACATGATTTTTAAAAAATACTTTTAAAAGTTTTGTAAAAAATTTAATTTTGAAAAGTTAATTGTAAAATTTTAGTATTTAATATTACTGTAAAAAATACTTTTGAAAAGATAAAATGTCCATTTTAAACATTATAATGTAAAGTAAAAAATAAATGAACGTCAATGATGTTTAAATTCATTATCATGAAAAAAACAACTTAAATAATAAAATAAAAACCATGACAATTCATTAGTAAATTTTTTTATATAAAATATAAACTTTAAATATTTGTAAATAATTAATATAAAATTTTGAATTAAATATAAAAATTTAACCTCTAAAGTCTAAACTATACATTTTTATATTATTTTAATATAACTAAATATTAGTTTAATATAATAATTATTAGCATATTTAATATTATTTTAATATACTAGTGTTAATATTAGTGTTAATAATTAAGGATAAAAAATAATATCACACATAAAAGTGACTTTTTACCCAAAAGCTAGAAATCTTAACTTTTGAGGTTGAGTGAAAAATTACTTTTTAAGTGGTTTTTCACACCAATTTAAAAATAATTGGCATTGCTTATGATTGAAAAAATAACTTTTTAGCAAAAGTTTTTTTTAAGCCACCTAAGTCTTCTTAACGTGGGGAATAATTAACTACTATTTTCATAATATTTCCTCGAGAGAAAAAAAAATTCTAATAGACTTTCTAAATTATTTTAAGGGTAAACTACACTAATAGTCATTAAACTTTTAGGGTGCTTTCACTTTGATCATCAAACTTTTAAAACTCGCTTAAAGTCTTTCAACTTTTAATTCGTTTTCATTATGTTCATTGTCGTTAGTTGCCGCCAACAAATGTTGACATGACATGCTAAAGTCTTATTCTAAAACAAAACCCTAAATTTTCAACAGACACAAAGACCTAATTTCTGATGAACGGAGCAGTCATCGGTCAATCGCAATGGTGAGAATAATCCGTTTGATCAAAAGATTAACATAATTCGGTTTCAAGTTGATATAACGGTTGATGAAGGATGATTGGAAAGTTTTAGGTTTTAGTTTTGATTGAGATTTGAGAACATTAAGAGGTTTTTTGATGAGTTTAGATTGATAGAAAGGAAGATAGGAAGGATGAGAGTAGTTTGTTGATCTTTTTTATAGGAGAAATCACCAAACGATGGTAGAAACGACAATGAAAAGAGGTGACATTCTAATGGAAACTAAAAGGCTTAAGGGTATTATAAGCCTTTGACCTTTTGAAAAAAAATCAATTTAGCCCATGAGTTCTTTTTCCACCCAATTAAGTTTTTATACTAAAAAATTCCATCAATTCACTACTTTGACCAACTTTGACTGTTAAATCTAACAATTTTTTATCGGTTTGTGCAACGTATCGCGTTACAGTATTGCCCCTTAACATTTTCATAATTTTCTTTTATTTTATTTAAAAAAATTCTTTAAAAGTTCTAAAAACTCTAAAAAGCTTATAAAAACTATGAAAATCATTTTCTAAAAAATTGTAAATGTCACATGGTAGAATTCTAGTGTGTCACGTGGCAATAATATCTCAAGAAAAAATCGTCAAAAATTGATGGTCAAAATTAGTCAAAGGGCTTAATTGATTCAATTTATTAGTTTGAGGGCTTAATTGGGTGCGAAAAAGTTCAAGAGATTAATAATTTTTTTGAAAAGTTCAAGGGCTTCAAGCACCCTTAAGCCAAACTAAAAATGAAAACTTTTTGATTTGCTATTGTTAACCACTAGACTAAATTGAAACTAAATTATGTTAATCTTCTAACAAAAATTTCAGAATTTATATTTCTAGGACTAGTAAAAAAAAAATATATGCAACATGAGAAATTGATGGGTATTAAAGGAAGTTTTCTTCATTTGAACTCCCGGTATGCGACAATGGTTGAAAACAATAAAAAAAACACACATTGCATCAGCAACTCATTCTCCATCCTTATTTGTCAGTCTTTTGTGTCCAAAAGAAACGTCTCTTCTGATCTTTCAATTTGGTTTCTTTGTTCCTGCAGTTTTCTCCATCCTATAAATATTTCAAAACAAGCGTTACAGATTACAGAAAATAAAAATGGATGCAGCTGGATCTGTGGGAGTAGGGTTGGTGGCGGTGTTTGCAGTTTCAGGAAGTGTAGTTAATTGCTCATGAACTCCATAAACGTCTCCTCTCAGATTTCATGAAGAGGGTTGAATTGAATTGTGTGGTAAATATATATGTGTATTTGTCAAAATTATTTATATTTCTATACAGTACATTGGTTAAATTCTTTCTTTTGTGTGTTTATATATGTAGGAAGGAGTGGAAAATGGGAAGCAAATAAAAGGGTTCGGTTTGCAGATGATGTGATGGAGGAGCCATCATCGAGGAACAAGGCGAAGCGTGGCATCAACCTGGAAATGTCAAATTCCATGCCTCTCAACAGGCAGGTTTTGTACAAAGGAATTCTTCAATATAAAGCCCTTAAAACCCACCATATTTAAAAACCTCCTCCTTTTCTTTTCTTTTAGTATTTCATTGTTTTGATTTTAGCAGTAGGGGGCAAGCTCTTTTCCCTTTGTATATATGTATACTATCTTTGGTATGTTTAACTTGCATGCTTAAATTGTATACATAACAGAAATTACGATCTTTATATAAAGATTTGTTTTAGGGTTTGAATCTTAATCTTGTGTTTGAGTTTTTTTTTTCTTATAAAACAAACATATTACTCTTTGGAAATTACGGGAAAGTGGTTGAAATTATAATGTTTCTTTGACTAAAACTGCTTGTCATGTATGCATTAAGGGTAAATTTTTTAGTAAATTTTTGACGAATCTTTATATAAAAAATTTACGATCTTTATATAAAGATTTGTTTCTTTGACGAATCTTCCCTTTACTTCAAGTTTTTCCACGAGTAAACATTTGCTGCATTAAGGGTCAGTTTCACATGATTTTTAAAAAATACTTTTAAAAGTGTTGTAAAAAAATTTAATTTTGAAAAGTTAATTGTAAAATTTTAGTATTTAACATTACTGTCAAAAATGCTTTTGAAAAAAGATAAAATGTTCATTTTAAACATTATAATGTAAAGTAAAAAATAAATGAACGTCAATGATGTTTAAATTCATTATCATGAAAAAAAACAACTTAAATAATAAAATAAAAACCATGACAATTCATTAGTAAATTTTTTTATATAAAATATAAACATTAAATATTTGTAAATAATTAATATAAAATTTTGAATTAAATATAAAAATTTAACCTCTAAAGTCTAAACTATACATTTTTATATTATTTTAATATAACTAAATATTAGTTTAATATAATAATTATTAGCATATTTAATATTATTTTAATATACTAGTGTTAATAGTTAGATAAAAAATAATATCACACATAAAAGTGACTTTTTACCCCAAAAGCTAGAAATCTTAACTTTTGAGGTTGAGTGAAAAATTACTTTTTAAGTGGTTTTTCACACCAATTTAAAAATAATTGGCATTGCTTATGGGTGAAAAAGTAACTTTTTTAGCAAAAGTTTTTTAAGCCACCTAAGTCTTCTTAACGTGAGGAATAATTAACTACTATTTTCATAATATTTCCTCGAGAGAAAAAAAATCTAATAGACTTTCTAAATTATTTTAAGGGTAAACTACACTAATAGTCATTAAACTTTTAGGGTGCTTTCACTTTGATCATCAAACTTTTAAAACTCGCTTTAAAGTCTTTCAACCTGTTAATTCGTTTTCATTATGTTCATTGTCGTTAGTTGCCGCCAACAAATGTTGACATGACATGCTAAAGTCTTATTCTCTAAAACAAAACCCTAAATTTTCAATGCACACAAAAAGACCTAATTTACGATGAACGCAGGCGATCATCGGTCAATCGCAATGGTGAAAATAATCCGTTTGATCAAAAGATTAACATAATTCGGTTTCAAGTTGATATAACGGTTGTGATGATGATTGGAAAGTTTTAGGTTTTAGTTTCGATTGAGATTTGAGAACATTGAGAGGTTTTTTGATGAGTTTAGATTGATAGAAAGGAAGATAGGAAGGATGAGAGTAGTTTGTTGATCTTTTTTATAGGAGAAATCACCAAACGATGGTAGAAACGACAATGAAAAGAGGTGACATTCTAATGGAAACTAAAAGGCTTAAGGGTATTATAAGCCTTTGACCTTTTGAAAAAAATCAATTTAGCCCTGAGTTCTTTTCCACCCAATTAAGTTTTTATACTAAAAATTCCATCAATTCACTACTTTGACCAACTTTGACTGTTAAATCTAACAATTTTTTATCGGTTTGTGCAACGTATCGCGTTACAGTATTGCCCCTTAACATTTTCATAATTTTCTTTTATTTTATTTAAAAAAATTCTTTAAAAGTTCTAAAAACTCTAAAAAGCTTATAAAAACTATGAAAATCATTTTCTAAAAAATTGTAAATGTCACATGGTAGAATTCTAGTGTGTCACGTGGCAATAATATCTCAAGAAAAAATCGTCAAAAATTGATGGTCAAAATTAGTCAAAGGGCTTAATTGATTCAATTTATTAGTTTGAGGGCTTAATTGGGTGCGAAAAAAGTTCAAGAGATTAATAATTTTTTTTTGAAAAGTTCAAGGGCTTCAAGCACCCTTAAGCCAAACTAAAAATGAAAACTTTTTGATCTGCTATTGTTAACCACTAGACTAAATTGAAACTAAATTATGTTAATCTTCTAACAAAAATTTCAGAATTTATATTTCTAGGACTAGTAAAAAAAAATAATATGCAACATGAGAAATTGATGGGTATTAAAGGAAGTTTTCTTCATTTGAACTCCCGGTATGCGACAATGGTTGAAAACAATAAAAAAAAACACACATTGCATCAGCAACTCATTCTCCATCCTTATTTGTCAGTCTTTTGTGTCCAAAAGAAACGTCTCTTCTGATCTTTCAATTTGGTTTCTTTGTTCCTGCAGTTTTCTCCATCCTATAAATATTTCAAAACAAGCGTTACAGATTACAGAAAATAAAAATGGAAGCAGCTGGATCTGTGGGAGTAGGGTTGGTGGCGGTGTTTGCAGTTTCAGGAAGTGTAGTTAATTGCTCATGAACTCCATAAACGTCTCCTCTCAGATTTCATGAAGAGGGTTGAATTGAATTGTGTGGTAAATATATATGTGTATTTGTCAAAATTATTTATATTTGTATACAGTACATTGGTTAAATTCTTTCTTTTGTGTGTTTATATATGTAGGAAGGAGTGGAAAATGGGAAGCAAATAAAAGGGTTCGGTTTGCAGATGATGTGATGGAGGAGCCATCATCGAGGAACAAGGCGAAGCGTGGCATCAACCTGGAAATGTCAAATTCCATGCCTCTCAACAGGCAGGTTTTGTACAAAGGAATTCTTCAATATAAAGCCCTTAAAACCCACCATATTTAAAAACCTCCTCCTTTTCTTTTCTTTTAGTATTTCATTGTTTTGATTTTAGCAGTAGGGGGCAAGCTCTTTTCCCTTTGTATATATGTATACTATCTTTGGTATGTTTAACTTGCATGCTTAAATTGTATACATAACAGAAATTACGACCTTTATATAAAGATTTGTTTTAGGGTTTGAATCTTAATCTTGTGTTTGAGTTTTTTTTTCTTATAAAACAAACATATTACTCTTTGGAAATTACGGGAAAGTGGTTGAAATTATAATGTTTCTTTGACTAAAACTGCTTGTCATGTATGCATTAAGGGTAAATTTTTTAGTAAATTTTTGACGAATCTTTATATAAAAAATTTACGATCTTTATATAAAGATTTGTTTCTTTGACGAATCTTCCCTTTACTTCAAGTTTTTCCACGAGTAAACGTTTGCTGCATTAAGGTTCAGTTTGACACGATTTTTAAAAGTTGCTTTTAAAAGTTTTGTAAAAAAATTGATTTTGAAAAGTTAATTGTAAAATTTTAGTGTTTAATATTACTGTAAAAAAATTCTTTTGAAAAGATAAAATGTCCATTTTAAACATTATAATGTAAAGTAAAAAATAAATGAACGCCGATGATGTTTAAATTCATTATCATGAAAAAAATCAACTTAAATAATAAAATAAAAACCATGACAATTCATTAGTAAATTTTTTTATATAAAATATAAACTTTAAATATTTGTAAATAATTAATATAAAATTTTGAATTAAATATAAAAATTTAGCCTCTAAAGTCTAAACTATACATTTTTATATTATTTTAATATAACTAAATATTAGTTTAATATAATAATTATTAGCATATTTAATATTATTTTAATATACTAGTGTTAATAATTAAGGGTAAAAAATAATTTCACACATAAAAGTGACTTTTTACCCCAAAAGCTATAAATCTTAACTTTTGAGGTTGAGTGAAAAATTACATTTTAAGTGGTTTTCACACTAATTTAAAAATAATTGGCATTGCTTATGATTGAAAAAATAACTTTTTAAGCAAAAGTTTTTTTAAGCCACCTAAGTCTTCTGAACGTGAGGAATAATTAACTACTATTTTCATAATATTTCCTCGAGAGAAAAAAAATTCTAATAGACTTTCTAAATTATTTTAAGGGTAAACTACACTAATAGTCATTGAACTTTTAAGGTGCTTTCACTTTGATCATCAAACTTTTAAAACTCGCTTTAAAGTCTTTCAACTTTTAATTCGTTTTCATTATGTTCACTGTCGTTAGTTGCCGCCAACAAATGTTGACATGACATGCTAAAGTCTTATTCTCTAAAACAAAACCCTAAATTTTCAACTGACACAAAGACCTAATTTCTGATGAACGGGGCAGTCATCGGTCAATCGCAATGGTGAGAATAATCCGTTTGATCAAAATATTAACATAATTCGGTTTCAAGTTGATATGACGGTTGACAGTGACAGATTGGACAGTTTTAGGTTTTACTTTCGATTGAGATTTGAGAAGATTGAGAGGTTTTTTGACGAGTTTAGATTGATAGAAAGGAAGATAGGAAGGATGAGAGAGTTTGTTGATCTTTTTTATAGGAGAAATCACCAAACGATGGTAGAAACGACAATGAAAAGAGGTGACAGTCTAATGGAAACTAAAAGGCTTAAGGGTATTATAAGCCTTTGACCTTTTGAAAAAAATCAATTTAGCCCCTGAGTTCTTTTTCCACCCAATTAAGTCCTTATACTCAAAAATTCCATCAATTCACTACTTTGACCAACTTTGACTGTTAAATCTAACAATGTTTTGATCGGTTTGTGCAACGTGTCACGTTACAGTATTGTCCCTTAATATTTTCATAATTTTCTTTTATTTTATTTAAAAAATTCTTTAAAAGTTCTAAAAACTCTAAAAATCTTATAAAAACTATGAAAAATCATTTTCTAAAAAATTGTAAATGTCACATGACAGAATTCTAGTGTGTCACGTGGCAATAATATCTCAAGAAAAAATCGTCAAAAATTGATGGTCAAAATTAGTCAAAGGGCTTAATTGATTCAATTTATTAGTTTGAGGGCTTAATTGGGTGCGAAAAAAGTTCAAGAGATTAATGATTTTTTTCCAAAAGTTCAAGGGCTTCAAGCACCCTTAAGCCAAACTAAAAATGAAAACTTTTTGATCTACTATTGTTAACCACTAGACTAAATTGAAACTAAATTATGTTAATCTTCTAAGCAAATGGAGTCTTCCCACCGTTGAGAATTGACTTTGTGCATTCCTCAAAAAATCGACGTTTTATGGAGGTTGTTAATTCTTAAAATTATGGTTTTTTAGGGGGAGTAAGACTTTAACGACAATTTTCAGTGACAGTTGACGACAGTAACAATAATAAAAGTGAATTAAAGGTTTATTGGTTATAATACAAGTTTTAAAAGTTAAACAACCAAAGTGAAAAATGCTTAAAAGTTTAGAGACTACTAGTGTAGTTTACTCTAATATTAAACAATTTTTTTGAATAGTTATTTTTGAACAATATTTAAGTATATAATATAATAGAAACATTAATGAATAAAATATATGTATTTATTTTTATTACATTTAACATGACACATGATGCGTATAAGATACACAATACTATTAATTATTAATTTATCATTTCTTGGCCGGATGGAATCTACAGTTTTAAAGAGGGGGAAATCTTAAGATTCTTCCTATACAGACAAGTGATGCATTAGGATTTAAAATTTTAATTGGGTACATTGCTCCAATAGTCACTTTTGTTTTATAAATATTCCACTTCCTTTCATTGAATTCAATGTTTTGATCGCTTACTTTCTCATTTTATAATGTTTTGATCGCTTAGACATTAAAAGTTGTTTGTTTGATGATGTGGCATATTAGTAATGGAGGTTAAATTTTAATTTGACCCCTAAACTTTAGATAAAATATTAATTTGACCTATGAACTTTAGATAAATATCCAATTGTCAACACCTTCTTCTCAATCATTGCTCTCCAAGATTCAAGCATTTTCTCAATAATTTCTTGTTCTTCGAACATAAATTAATAAAGATCTTTTATCTAGTCTGAAAAATACTATAAAATAATCCCGAGAAGAACACCCAAAGTTGTTGATTTCTCATTTTTGTTCCAAAAAAGTTTGTTTTTCTTGATTCACCATTTTATTCGAGGAAACTTGTTTTCAAGGTGATTGTAACACCTCGAAAATTGATTTGAGGATTAAATTGGTAATTTACTTATTGTGAGGGATAATTGAGTAAATTTCATAGTTTATTTGACTAAACAGAATTTTTGAATAAAAGACTAATTTATGAAAAATGAGTTCATGGAAGATTAAAAACAATATTGAAAAGAGATGAAAACCAAGTGACTACAGTGAAAACAAGGAAAAAGTTTAGTCTTTGTGATACAATTTACCCAAAATAGTTATGAAAGCTTTACAAGCAAGTGTTTTGGGCCATTGAATTTTGATGGATATTTCATCTTTAATATGGAAAATTGGATTAATGTAATATGAGTGAATTTTGAATTTATTTTTAATAGAAATGTTGTCAATAAAGTAAACAAGAACAAAAATAATAAACAAGGACAAAGATGAGAGACAAAGAGAGAGACTTGTATTATATTCTCAATGTAGGGTTGTGTACAATGCTTTCTCTAATCTCTATATTTATAGGCAAAAGAAGGAAACCTTAATTTACAATGGGTATTAAACCCTAATAATAAAGTGCATTAAAGTCTCCTTTAATACATGGATATTCACCTTAAATAAATATTCATAACACTCCCCCTTGAATATCCATGAAGATAATGTGTCTCGTTAAAACCTTACTAAAAAAACTCAGTGGGAAAAAAATCTTAGTGAATGAAAAAGAGTACACATATCTTTGATACGCAAAATATGTCGCTTCATTAAAAACCTTTTCCAGGAAAACCCAATGGGACAAAACCATGGATAAGGAAAAGAGTACAACGCGTATTTTACTCCTCCTCATAAATACATCAGATAAAATCTCTGGCACGACGCAATCTAATATTGTAAATTAACTTATCAAATTGAGTAGTATGGAGTGCCTCGGTAAATAGATCTGCCAAATTATCACATGAACGAATCTGTTGGACATCAATGTCTCCATTCTTTTGTAGATCATGAGTGAAGAAGAATTTTGGTGAGATGTGTTTTGTTCTATCACCCTTTATGTATCCTTCCTTAAGTTGGGCAATGCAGGCTGTATTATCCTCATATAAGACTGTCGGAGCTACTTTTCCAGAGTGTAAACCATAATTTTCTCGAATATGATGGGTTACAGACCTTAGCCACACACATTCATGACTAGCCTCATGGATAGCCAAAATCTCAACATAATTAGAGGAAGTGGTAGTAATTGTTTGTTTCATTGAGCGCCAAGAAATTGTTGTACCACAGTATGTAAATACATAACTAGTCTATGATCGAGCATTATGAGGATCGGATAAGTATCCTGCATCTATAAAACCAACCAATTTTGTTTTGGATAGATTAGGGAAAAATAATCTCATGTCTTTCATACCTTGAAGATAACGAAATGTGTGTTTAACCCTTTTCCAATGTCTTCGGGTTGGACATGAGCTAAATATTGCCAACAAATTGACAGGGAACGATATATCAGGTCGTGTGTGACTAGAAAGATACATCAATGCACCAATAGCACTTAAGTACGGCACTTCTGGACCAAGAATATCTTCATCCTTCTCTCGAGGACGTAATGGATCTTTGTTAACATCAAGTTACCTAACAACCATATGGGTGCTCAAAGGATGTGTGTTATGTATGTAAAACCTCTTTAGCATTTTTTCTATGTATGTTGATTGATGCACAAGGATTCCATCCTTTAAGTGCTCAATATGTAATCCAAGACAAAATATTGTTTTTCCGAGATCTTTCATTTCAAATTCTTTCTTTAAATATTCTACTGTCAATGAGATCTCTTCAGGAGTTCCAATGATATTCAAATCATCAACATACACAACAATAATGACAAATTCGGAGCTAAACCTCTTAATAAAAATGCACGAGGAAATTGGATCGTTCTTATAGCCTTCTACTAATAAGTATTCACTAAGGCGATTATACCACATGCGCCCAGATGGTTTTAATCCATAAAGGGATTTGTTCAATTTGATTGAATAATGTTCCTGACAACCTGAATTAACTACTTTAGGCAGTTTAAATCCTTTTGGAAGTTTCTTGTAAAAATTATTATCAAGAGACCTATATAAATAGGTTGTAACAACATCCATTAAGCGGAAATTATGTCTTTCTTTTATTGCCAGACTAATCAAAAATCGAAAAGTGGTTGCATCCACTACTGGGGAATATGTTTCTTCATAATCAATTCCAGGTCTTTGTAAGAATCCTTGTGCAACCAAACGAGCTCTATATCTCGTAATTTCCCCTTTTTCATTTCTCTTTCTCACAAAAACCCAATTATACCCCACAGGTTTTACACCTTCCGGTGTACGAACTACAAGCCCAAATACTTCTCTTTTTGAAAGAGATTTTAGTTCCGCTTCAATTGCCTCTTTCCATTTTGGCCAACCATCTATTTGCTTACATTGTCCAATTGAAAATGGTTCATGATCCACATTATCATCCAAAATCGCTAGTGCTATATTGCATGCAAAAGTATTATCAATGTCGGTTTTATTTCGGTTCCACTTGTTACCAGACATGACATAGTTTATTGAGATCTCATTATTATCAGGTACCTAAGTCATGTCTAATGTCTCTTCTAGACACCTTTTAATCTCTTCTTAAGATATTTCATAATTCGTTAATTCCTCAACCGAACCATCACAAATTATAGCTCATTTTGTTTTTCGAGGAATCTTATCTTTGGAACCTACTGGTCTACCACGCTTCAGGCGTGCGCTTGACTCATTAGCAACTAGAGTTTGTCCTTCTAGGACATTAATTTTAATCGGAACATTCACAACTGGTATATGTGACTTAGTCACTCTTTAGGGTCAGTAAAAGCATCTGGCAATTGATTTGCTAAGTTTTGCAAATGAATTAGCCTTTGAGCTTCTAGTTCACATTGTTGGGTACGTGGATCAAAATGAGATAACGATAATTTATTCCAACTTATTTCTTTTCCCAGTTGTTTATTTTCTCCCCCTAATGTTGGGAAAACCGATTCATTAAAATGACAGTCGGCAAATCGAGCTGTAAATAAATTCCCCGTCAAAAGCTCAAGGTATTTAATTATCGAGGGGGATTCAAATCTGACATATATTCCCAACCTTCTTTGAGGTCCCATCTTTGTGCATTGTGGTGGAGCAATTGGAACATAAACTGCACATCCAAAAAATTCTAAGATGGGAAATATTTGGTTCCTGACCAAAAACCATTTGTAATAGGGAGAAATTATGATAACTTACTGGCCTGATGCGAATCAGTGATGCTGCATGTAAAATGGCATGCCCCCAAGCAGAAATTGGTAGTTTGGAATTCATCAATAACGGTCTTGCAATTAATTGAAGTCGGTTTGATAAATGACTCGACAAAACCATTTTGTGTATGAACATGAGCTATAAGATGTTCAACACATATTCCAATCGACATGCAAAAATCATCAAAAGCTTGAGAAGTAAATTCACTAGCATTATCAAGACAAATTTCCTTTATGGGGGAATTTGGAAAATGTGCTCGTAATTTTATCAACTGGGCAAGTAACCTCACAAATGCCAAGTTGCGGGTTGATAACAAGGATACATGTGACCATCTAGTCGATGCATTGATTAAAACTATAAAATATCTAAATGGTCCACAAGAAAGGTGTATGAGCCCACATTTATCACCCTGTATCCGTTCCAGAAAATTAATAGATTCATAATCCATCTTAGCTGGTGATGGTCGGATAATTAGTTTGCCTTGAGAGCAAGCATCACATGAAAAGGCATTACTTTGAAGAATATGTTGGTTCTTCAATGAGTGACCACATGAATTCTCAATAATTTTTCACATCATAATCGAACCGTGATGGCCTAACTAGTCATGCCAAATAATAAAGTTATCAATAAACTTATGGTTTACAATAGCATGTGCTTCAATTGCACTAATTCTTGTGTAGTACAATCTAGATGATAGTGCATGTAATTTTTCTAAAATTTTCTTATTGCCTTGAGTTATACTCATAATATAGAGATATTCAGCATCTCCTTGACTAATACTCTCAATATGATATCCATTTTTGCGAATATCTTTAAAATCAATAAGTTTCTTTGCGACTTTGGGGAGTACAACGCATTGCGAATATGGAATAGAGTTCCATTTGGCAATAACATATGTGCTCTTCTGGAGCCTTCTATGGTATTAGCACTTCCGGATATAGTACTCACATTATTCCCTTGCATTGTTAAATGTGAAAATTTTTTCTTATGCTTACGTATAGTATGAGTACTTGCACTGTCTGTTAAGCATAAGTCGTCACCATTTTTTGCAGATTGTATTTGTGACGTAATCATATTCTTCAAAGAAAAATAAATAAACAAATGTTACAACAACATTAAAAATAAATAAATAACATCATCGATATTAATAAAGTAAACATAACATTTATTCTTGCAAAAAAAATCTATGATGAAATAACCATATCTTCCTAATAAACATAAAGTATATATGAAAATAATTAATTAAAAGACATCAAATATTCCTCTCAAGGGATATGAGGAAATCATTAACATCTATGTTTGCAATGCCATAATTGTCTTTGCCAGAGCCAAAAATGCCATAATCATCTTTGTCAAGGCCATAATCATCTTTTTCATTGACATAAACAAAATTTGTTTCAACTCTCTTTCCTTTGCCACTTATTGATTGTTGGTAAAGGTCCACAAGATGCTTTGGCACACAGTAAGCACAGGCCCAATGATTTAAGCTGTCACATCGATGACACATAAATTCTTCTTTCTTGGATTGATCTTTTGCACCATTGTCATCCTTATTGTTCCACTTGCGGTGGGTATAGTTATTTTTAAAATGACCACCTCGCCTATGTCCTCGACCGTGACTATGACCACGACCACGCCCATAGTTATGACCATGAATGTTAGTGTAGCCTTCATTTTTTCCGCTATAAAATGTCGCATTCACTTCAGGGAATGAAGCGGAGCCAGTTGGGCGATATTCATGATTTTTCATTAGTAGCTCATTGTTTTGCTCAGCCACAAGAAGGCAATAAATTAACTCAGAATATTTCTTAAAGCCTTTTTCACGATATTGTGTCTGAATGACAACATTGTTTGCATGAATAGTGGAGTATGTTTTTCTAGCATATTCTCGTCAATAATATTTTGACCACATAACTTCAATTGTGAAGTAATTCGAAACATAGCAGAGTTATACTCGCTTACTGATTTAAAATCTTGCAATCTCAGATCTAACCAATCATATCGAGCTTTAGGCAGAATAACAGTTTTCTGGTAGTCATATCGTTCATTTATAATATTCCAAAGAATAAAAAGATCTTTCATCGTTAAATATTCAGATTTCAACCCCTCATGGAGGTGACTGCGAAGAAGTATCATGGCTCTGACCTTATTTTGAGCAGATTATGCATTCCCCTCTTTAATAGTGTTTCCCAGACCATCTGCATCTAGGTGTATTTCAGCATCTAAGATCCATGATAAATAAATTTTTCCGGAAATATCAAGTGCCACAAACTCAATTTTTGCAAGATTTGTCATTGATGTGCTATAAAAGACAAACAAATAAATTAGATCAACTATAAATTAATATAGTTATAAATCTACAAAAAATTATTTTACGTCATATCAATATCCTTATATATATATATATATATATATACAAACCAACAAAGATTTAATCCTCATACGCGACATTGTTAAACCAGTCCACAAGGTCCTTAGAAACCTCTTTTGAGACCAGTAGCCTTGTAGAACGGGACGTCCAGCCAATATACTCGGATTAAACCATTGAAACAAAGAACATATTAAGTAACAAAACAAACAAAATTAATCAAGACAAAAATATACTCATGGCATAAAATATACGCATAATAATATTAAACAAAACAAGAATATACGCATGGCATGAAATTAGAATAAAATAATATATACTCCTTTTAAATAGTATATGCGATTGGCCTAAAGTTTTGAACAAACTTATTTTGTTTTAATTTATAATCCTCGTATATATTATTTTATAAATTAAAACATATAAGATGGAAAAAGAACATACAAGATAAATCTTTAAAGAAACTTGGTTTGTAACTTAAATATTCTGAGCAAACTCGTGATGATAACGTGTTGTGAATAAAGTAAAGAAGAACAAAAATAATAAACAAGGACAAAGATGAGAGACTTATATTATATTCTCAATGTAGGGTTGTGTACAATACTTTCTCTAATCTCTATATTTATAGGCAAAAGAAGGAAATCCTAATTTACAATGGGTATAAAACCCTAATAATAAAGTGTATTAAAGTCTCCTTTAATACATGGATATTCACCATAAATAAATATTCATAACAAATTTGGGTTTATAATATATGTGAATAAAGGAAGGAAAAGATTAAAGCCAAGTTCATCTTCTTCCCCCCAATTCTAACGTGTACTAGAGAGAAGGAAGACGTAACCTTCTTTTTCTTTAATTTCCTCTATTTCTAGTTGAATTTTGGCTTTAAGCGTGAAATGCAAAAATATTTGTCTTTACAAGATGAGTGTAATATTGAAGGTTATCATTTGGATTTAAGTAAACCTTAAAATTCTCATAGATTTCTAGAGTGAAAAAGCTTGAGGTTATGGTAGAAAATTATATTTTAAGCAAAATATGTGTATAATAATGAAGAGTTTGGATGAGTTGTAGACAGAACTTAAAGTGTTAAATATAGATTTTTTTATAGAAAGTTTATTTGAGGTTTTAGGAGGATTTGATGTTAGGAAAGATTCAAGCTTAGTTTGGTTATTTAAATTCGTTTAGTTGCCTTAAGAGGTTTTAGTAATCACTTAGAATGAAATAGGGACATCTAGGGACAAGTTAGGATTGAAACTTGTTTCCTTAAATGCATTTTTCGGGATTCATTATCGATACTAGATCATCCAGTACGTGTTGTATGAACGTAAGGTAATTCTGGGTGAAATCATGTGAGTACTAATACTGGCTTCATGTAGTACCGATATTGTTCTTGCAGTACCGATACTGATAGGCCATCATCGATATTAATCTGTTAAATAGAATCATCAAACCATTTTTCGGTACAAGTACTCAAGGTGAGTAATAATCCCTTGTTGGCAATATTGATACTCAATGGACAATATCGATACAAATTGGCAAAATAGAAACATAGAATAAATATTCAATATCGATACTCAAGGTGAGTATCGATACCTATATAGGAGTGCTGATACTCATTATTTTTTAAGGTATAATGGATGGAAATTATTAGAGATTTATGATGCGTTGAATAGCGGTTGAAGCACACTCGTGCATAATGAAATTAGATGATAGGCTTGGTTGAACTAGGATAGTGAACTATCAAGTAATATACCTTCTTGACTTGAGTGTTGTGATGATGGCCTTGAAGGCATTTGATTGGTTATTGTTGTATTGCAGTACTTGTTAACTTGATGTATACCTAATGCTATGTAATCTCGGGTAACATCATTTGTATTTAATGCCATGTGATCCTAAGTAACATTATTTGTATTTGATGCTATGTGATCTCAGATAGCATTGTATATTACTCAATGATATGTGATCCCGAGTACGGTCGTAGGGTACTTGATGTTATGTGATCCAAGGTACAGTCGCGATGATACTTGGTGCAATGTTATCCCAGGTAATGCATATAAGTATTGTTATGTTTGATTGATGATGAGTATGACTTTGAATGATGCCAAGAATTGTGAAACTATGATTTCAAGCATAATTAGTCTAGAAATGAATTAGTGGATAGATTAGCCATATTTATGCCTCTTGCATAAACTATATTACATGCTTATATTTATGAATTGCACAAAGTATAGTATAGTAGAAACGCACTACTAAACTCTCCAAGCTCATCCTTCGATTTTTATCCTCACCTATTGGTTGGTAAGTTTTTTAGCAACTTAGGACATTGTCATCATATTTGGAAGTTCCAAAAGCTTCACTTGTAGAGATTTGTGCTTATTCATTTAGAGGACATGCACGTCATAGTATTGTGTATTTATTTTTGAGTCGGTAAATCGGATTTGCAAATTGGATTTTAAGTAAAAGTTATTCATATTGGAAACTTAAATTTCTGTACACGATTTACCTTTATGATTAAAATGGTTCTCGATATTTATGTTTTAAATTGTCTTACTTTAAGTAAAGGTTTTGGTATTTGGATTTCTAGGTTACTCTTATGATCTGAATGTGACCCTCTAGATTCTGTTGGGTCTTCTAGTCTGAGTCTAAGGTGTTACAATAATAAAAATGATTTCTGAAATTCTTTTCAAGTTACTTAAACAATCAAAATGAGTTTTTTCATCATTATTGACAGAAATCATTGTCATCTTTAACCTTAAGCTTTCTTGTAGGACTTTTAATGGTGATTTGGGTCTTAGGACATTGTTTGACGAAGTGAAACTTATTCTAACTTAAATTATTGGTATAAAGGAATTTGCAATGAAAGAATAACTAGAATGAAATTCTTGAAGAAATTTTGGGTATATTTTCAAAATTTTCAAATACTAAGGGATTGTTTTGATTAAATTGATATTTTATCTAAAGTTTAGGGGTTAAATTATATTTTATCTAAATTTAAGGGTTTAAATAAAAATAACATCTTTTAATAATTTGCCATGTCATCAAACTAAAGACATTTAACATCGGGTGACCAAAACGTTATAGAAAAATAACGTAGTTGAGCAAACGTTACTTTTTTTTAAATTCAGTGAACAAAAGTAAATGCTTAAGAAACAAAAGTCATCATTACAATAGTTTAACCTTATAATTTTACGTGCTTCCCTATTCGGCTATGTCCGAGGACTTAACAAATTAATTATAAATAAATTTAATTTTAGTTATCGTTAACATGCTTGTATTTCTAAGGTACACTAATTATTTAGTCAATAAATTATAAGATTGATCCTATATTGATTATCGAACAAAATATTTTGTCAATTAGATCATTAATGTTTTATTTTAGTGTGTATCAGGTTACCTATCATTAAAAATTTATCAGAGATAATCATATAACCTAATATAATACATATTTTAGCCTTAAAACTTTACGCCATATTAATTAAATACTAATTCAAAATAATTCCATAAATTTAACTCTTCATATCTAAAAAAATTATCAATTTAATCCTTAAACACATAATAGGGGCACCAGTGCAAAACCCAACAACTGATCTTCAGGATAATTCCTTACTTTTCATTGATTTTAAGAGAGGAATCAACAGTAGAAACGACAAGCGGAACATTATCATTGAACACGTGATTTCTTCCACCTAAGAAGCGCGAGGACAACAACCTAATGTCATTTTAGTTCCCAAAGAGATACTTGTCGAGGACTTCCTACATTGACGGGGTACGATTGAAAGTAGTCGGGGACATTTGATGATTTTTTGGGACATTTAGGGACGAAACCTACACATGCATCTCCCGAGTTATTTTTGACATTTTGTTTATTTTTTTTAAAAGAAGACTACCCTAAATGAGAGCCTATACTGCCCAACTCTATGGAACAACTCTCACATTTTCACTTTCTTACTAGACGATTGGAGAGAGTAAGAGGGGACACTAACCAAGAAGGCCAACGCCAGCAAAAAGCTTGTATTCCGATGCATTTAGATTTTAATTTTAGGTACATATTCTCCCTTGTTAAAGTTGTGATCCAAATTCTTTTAGAATTTGGTTTAAAGTTAGAATCCTACTTTTAGTAGATCTTGTTTACTTTACATTAATTAAAAGTAGGAAACTCGGTTTGAGTATAATTTATTTTTATGCAAGTTTCCTTTATAAACAAGAAATATATCCCTATAAATAGACACTAGGGTTTAGGGGTTTAGATAGAACAAAATTTAGTTGTAATCTCTTTCTCCATCATAGTGAAAGTTCTCATCCTCTGCCAGTAGTTTTTCTCTTTTAGGTTTTCCACATAAATTCTTAGTGTTATTTTTTTTTCTGCGTTTGTGTTTATTTATTTATCTCGTCATTATCATCCTAATAGTATAACAAATTGACATTACAGCTTTTCAGGTTACTGAAGATAATGACGACGATAAAGTATGAAATTCTGCTGCTGGATCGCAATGTTAGGTTTTCGCTATGGCAAGTGAAGGTCCGAGATGTTCTTGTTCAGATGGATTTAGATGATGCATTGGATGAGTTTGATAATATGCTAAAAGAATGGCTGGATATAGAGAAGCGCCACAAGGATAAGAAAGTTGTGCCTCAGATCCGTTTGCAATTATCAAACAACATTTTGCAAGATGTTCACAAAGAGAAGACAATTTTCGATTTATGTGCAAAATTGGAACAAATTTGCATGAAGAAAATTTTGATCAGCAAGTTGCTCCTAAAGCAGCGCCTATACTCCCAGAAGTTAGCAAAAGGTTCGTGTCTTGATGACCACCCGATTTCGAGGAGATCGTCTCAGATTTGGAAACGATGAAGGTAAAGTACAATGAAGAAGACATTTTCTTGATTTTACTTTGCTCACTGCCCACTTCATATTTGTCTGCTAAAAGCCCTTACTACACAACCGCGATACCCTTACTCTTGAAGAGGTATATAATAATCTGAATATGCATGACAAGATGCAATATCTTACCGGCTCTGAGTTCCGAGTAGAGGTTAGCATGCTGCATGAATCGACTAGTTCAGACCACGAAAGAAAAGGTGATCGTAATTCTGGCTATCAAAATAGGAGCAGATCCAAGTCGTCAAATTGAGGTCAAACATGTTATTTCTGCAAAAAGAAATGTTACATTAAATCTGAGTGCTATAGATTACAGAATAAGATAAAGAAGGAATATGAAAATCAGAATTCCAATGAAGATGAAACTGAATATTGAAAAGAAGTAATATGATGGTGAACTTTTAGTTGCTTCCAGCGAAGACTCTATAGCAAGCGAGGAGTAGATTCTTGAATCTGGTAGTAGTTTACATATGAGTCCTAATCGGGATTAGTTTGCGACGTATAAACCTGTGTCTACAGGTGCTAATTTTTTGGGAAATAATGTCCCTTGTAATGTCGCATGTATTGGTACAATCAAGATTAAGATGTTTGGTAGGATTGTTCGAACACTTGGTAATGTGAAGAATGTTCCAAATTTGAGAAGAAATCTGATTTCATTAGGTACTCTAGATTCAAAAAGGTACAGATACTCCAATAAAGGTAGAGCTATGAAAATTTACAAGGGCTCTCTCGTTGTGATAAAAGGGCATAAAAGGGCAACCAATTTTTATGTTCTGCAAGGTTTAACTATTTTAGGTGACGCATCTATTGTTTCCTCATGCTTGTCAAATGACGACGTTACTGGTGAAGGTGTCTTGATTGAATCAAGTAAAAGAGGATTTTGTGTTGAACATACAGCTGTGGGCATAATGGATTTGAGAAGCTTAAGAGAGTTCGATTTGCTACAAAGATAAATAATGAGAAAGATAGTATTGCCACTGATGATCGGGGTCGTGTTATCCATGATATTTCTCGTGGTGATATAGTTGTGAGAAAAGTTGGCACTAATGTTGATCTTACTGATGTGAAGACTAAAATACCTTGTACATCCAAGCTTGAGCAAGGGTTGGATTCTGTCGGTGTTCATTACTGAAGACTACCCCTTGGAGGGGTTTCGTGGAAGAGATGAAGATATTGTTCGACAAGAATTTATCTCAAGGTGGAGATTTGTTAGAGTTGTGATCCAAATTATTTTAGGATTTGGTCTAAAGTTAGAATCCTTAAAAGTAGGAACTCAGTTTGAGTAGAATTTGTTCCTATGCAAGTTTCCTTTGTAAACAAGAAATTTATCCCTATAAATAGATACTAGGGATTAAGGGTTTAGACATAACAACAAAAAATAGTTGTAATCTCTTTCTCTATCATAGTGAAAGTGCTCATCCTCTGCCCGTGGTTTTTTCCTTTTAAGTTTTTTACGTAAATTCTTAGTGTTATTTTTCTTTTCTACGTTTGCGTTTATTTACTTATCTTGTCATTATCGCCCCATAATATAACATCCATATTTCTTTTCTTTATCTATTTTTCATCCCTTTGGTTTTTTTCTCTATTTTCCCTTTCTTTTTGAATTTTCTTTAAGAACTCTTGTGTGAGCTGTTATTTGTCCAAATTGAGCTTAACTTACATTTAAAAAAAAATGCGCTTAACTTACATTTAAAAAAGTTTATTTTTTAAATGAAATCCGCAAAGAAAATCAAGAAATTAGATAAGCTGAGATTGATATTGTAAAGAACAAAGAAAAAACGTAAGATGACAGTTTTAACTTATTGAATTTAGCATACATTATAACTGCAAATAGAGAACAAAAAATGGACTGTTGGTGCGTGAATTATACCGTATAAAATAAAGTTATTATTAGTTTAGATAACTAAGTAGTTATAACTCTTATTTTTCAATAGGATTGAAGAATTTATCTATAGTAGGATAAGATAGAAAGTTTGAATGTTTTAATATTTGAATATTTGTAATTTTTTATCTGTTTACATAAGATAAGGCTAATTTAATGTGTTTGATTAGTTAGAAACACTTCGATAAATAACCTATAAATAGAGACGTAATCAATGTATTTTTTCATCAAGTGAGAATAATAAAAACTGAGTTTTATTCTCTCCAATCCTACTTTATTCCCACATTTGTACTGCATCACTTGCTTAATTGACTAGAGAAACTCGCAACTTGGAAACTATGGTAGCATTAAACTTTATTTCTGCCGACGGAAAACAGTAAGTTTAGAAGAAGCAAAATCAAGTGAAGAAACCTTGGACATCATAAAACCTGAGTTTTATGATGGAAATGATTACTATTTAGTATAATAAAAAGTTTACTTTTTTAAGAATTTTAATTAATTGTGATATGATTCTAATATTTGAAATGTTAAAATTTCAGTTACTTTTCCTGAACTATGACATTATCCGTGGGATTAGTTTCCTATAAATATGGAATATGGGAGTAGAGGTGGCAAAATGTATCCAAACCCCAAAAGTTTGATTATTATATCATAATTTTAATTAATTACTATTAGTAAATGAGGTTGAAAGATTGTTGAGTTTTTGCTAGAATTATTTTGTTTGAGTCTTGAGATCTGATACTTTAATATTGTGGTTTGTATATGAATTTTATTTTCTTATTAAACTTTAATGAATATTTATGACATTTTTTACATCTATTAAGAATTTTAAAATTGTCATTTCCTGCTAGAATGATAGCTCCGAAACACTCCTAAGTTACCATTGGCGTCAAATGCTTTTATAGATATATAGTTACAATGTCATTTCCTAGCTACTACTCAATTTCTTAGTAATTCTTGCAACTAGGTAGAGAAATGTTTAGCAACTATTGTGAGGGTCAATGATAGTGATCGAAAGTGGAGCTCGTGGTGACAATTATAGCGTAAGGTTTATAATCTTAGACCCAACCCTTTAGTTACTAATGATTGGAGGAAGATCCAACCAAGGTTGTGGAGTTTTGCATAGCATTAGTAGTTTAGTTAATTAGTTTTTGAAGTATTATCTTAGCTCGCTTACGATACACCTCTTATGTGCATTTGATCTTTAGAATACTTTTGTTGTAATTACTGCTTAACAAGGATATTGTATGTCTGTAGTTATCGAGAAAAATAGGATAATCTGATGTGCTGAAAATTGTGTTAAATATGATATAAAAATATACCTTTATTTTTTTATGAAAAATTATATACCAACTAAAATTAGTTTGGTATTTTTAATCAATTAGGCTAAAGAAAATCGTAGAGAAATATGGAGATTGTTAGAACTAGGAAATTACAAATATTTCAAAAACAATGAAAGTTTTGATTCAAATAGGAAGTATTGAATTATATTTTTATGTTTGTTTAATTTATTATCATATGATATTATTTTTATTTTTTAGTATTAAAGCTTATGAATATGTGTATATACATATGTAATTTGTGCGTCGACAAAAACTAGTATCTATATACAAACCACTTGTCAAACTATAAAAAATCTTAGTAGAAGAGATAGGGTTGTTTTCTGTGAAAGATTTGGGTTTGAGCAACTTGTCTACGCGATGTGTGTTTTCAAAAAGTTTAGAGTAAAGAACAAACACTACTATATAATTACACCACACCAAAATGTTCAAAAAAGTACTACAAAAAGGATAGATAATGGAACTCCTTGAAAAGTTATGGATGATAAATACTATTTTAAAATGTTGTGGATGAAATTGCAACTTAAGTGATAAGTGATGGATCATGGAGGAATTTTACCCCTTTTAATCGGTACCAATACCTAGAGATCACATTCTTTTTCTATCCATTTCCTTATATCCATATCTACCCATCACAATTAGAACATTCTTTTTCTATCCATATCTACCCAAATCTGTGAATCAGTTCAAAAAAAATCTAATTTAGTTGACAAAGTAGCCTACAAGCTTACCAAAATAGCTGCATGAAATTTGGAAATACAGTGGAAAACATGGTAAGATACTAAAAGTCCTTGATTCTCAGATCTAACCCCACTTTTTGCCTCATTAGAAATTCATTCAAATTCTCATCTTTTAGATCTTTCATCGTTCAATATAAAACAGCTAGTCCTTTACAGCTTTAGAACAGTAACGTGGCATTGAACCGTTGGCCTTAGATCTCCCTGCCCTGCTGTGCTACGGTACAGATTGGAAATTGAAGTCTATTGGCCGCTTATCTTTGCCAGAGACTTTAAAACGGACCAAAAGAAAACCAGGCAGTCGCTGTGAAACTACAAAGATTTATAGAAAGAACAATGGCGGAGAAAAATTGTGATAGAACCCTTTTGATCAACCCATCACCATTGACATCAATACAAGGAACTGCTTCGAAACTTCAAACCATAGGGAACATCATAGTTTCAATAGTTGGAACCGGCGTTTTAGGCCTTCCTTATGCTTTTCGAGTCGCCGGTTGGCTCGCCGGATCACTCGGTGTCATCATTGTTGGCTTGGCTACTTTCTACTGCATGATCCTCCTTGTTAGATCCATTCTTTCTTCCTTTAAATCTGCTAGTACTCTGTTATTTTTTTTCACTTAGGGGATACATTTATTTAACATTGGTCCACTGATTGAGTGCAGGCATAAATTAGCATCCGAACAAGAATTAAAGGGAACAACAACATATGGTGATTTGGGTTTCAGGTGCATAGGAAAACCGGGGTGTTACCCGACAGAATTTCTCATATGCATCTCCCAATGTGGAGGGTTCGTAGCATACTTGGTATTCATTGGCCAAAGCCTTGCATCAGTTTTCAAACTTCATGGCCTCACCTTTGCATCTTACATATTCTTGTTAGTCCCTATTGAAATTGCATTGTCATGGATCGGATCCCTCTCGGCTTTCGCACCCTTCTGCATTTTCACGGACATTTGCAACCTGTTGGCCATGGGGTTTGTTGTTAAACAAGATGTACAACAGGCTGTTGGGGGAGATTTTTCATTTAGAGATAGGAAAGCCTTCAACTTGGGAGGGTTGCCATTTGCAGGGGGGATGGCAGTGTACTGTTTCCAAGGGTTCGGAATGACACTGGCTCTTGAGCAATCCATGAGAGAGAGGAGAACATTCCCTAAGGTGCTAGCCATTTCGTTTGCATGGATCACAATTGTGTATATTTTGTTTGGGACTTTTGGGTACATTGCTTATGGCGATAACAAAAAAGATATCATAACACTAAATCTTCCCGATGATTGGACCGCCGTAGCAGTCCAAGTAAATTTGCAGAAATCTTTAACCATACATTTAGTTTTCAAGCATGAATTTAGAGCTTATACTCGGTTACTTTATTAATATAAAAAGTTGTTATCATCTGTTGCTACACATAATAAACTGCCCTGCTTATCTATCTACTTTGACATTGTCCCCATTGTTTTAAGTTACTGCTGGTATTGGAACTTGTACTATGGTTGCATTTTACTTGTTATTAATTATTCTATAGGATAAAATTTGATATAATGATCTAATGGATCATCTTAATAGACAATGCCTGATTAGCCAGAAAGCAGAGAATTCAAAAACGAATATAAATAAAGGAAAAAACATAAGCAGTTTTAGATCGATTTGTCACCATTGCATATTCACATCTAACAAAGATCTTAAGCATAGCATATCACTTAGATTATACTATTCTTTAGACTTTAGCATGTCATGGATTAGCACTTAACTTTTCGTGTAATTGTTCGAGCTAAGACAGGCAAGTTGCATCAACAACTTAGACATCAATTCAGGTTGCTTCTAGGTCCTTCCGAATTAGAAACTACAATTTGAAGGTTCTCTGCCATAACTTGACCCGCATTTTCACACGCAGCTTCGTAGGCTTTAAACCAAACTAAGTTTTGTTAAATTTACATAAACTTTTAGAGCCTCTTTCATCCTACATGTTGTGCTGAAATTTCATAGTTGACAGTATGTCATACTGAATTTGTGGTCTTATTGCAACAGATTGGAATGTGCCTGGGGTTATTGTTTACACTCCCAATAATGGTTCACCCTGTTTGTGAAATCATGGAAGGGAAGTTGAAGAAAAAAATTGGTTTCAGAATTTTCACAACAATGATGCTGAAAGTTTGATTACGAGACTAGGAAACTTTGGAATATACATAGGTAGAGCAGTTCTGGTGATCGGTTTGGCGGTGTTGGCTTCATTCGTCCCCAGTTTTGGTGTTTTAGTCTCGCTTGTTGGGAGTACTGTATGTGCATTGATCTCTTTTGTTTTGCCAGCATCATTTCACCTGACAATGTTAGGTTCATTTTGAGTTTCTGGCAGAAAGGCTTGGATGTTCTCATTTTGTTGTGTGGGTTGCTTTTTGCTGTGTATGGTACATATACCACCATAGTTGGAGTCTTATACAGAAAAAAACACAGAAATAAGCAAAATTTAGTTTCGGAATATTTCATATAGAAAAGTTTTCTTCAACTCGATGAATGGACAGCAACATGCTTGTGAACTCATAAAAACATAGTGAGGAACCTTGGAAAATTTCTTGGTTTCAGTAAGAACTCAAATTGAAGTTCTCAAACTATATCAACAGATGTAGTTATGGCATTGGCAAGTAAATTAATATCAAGATATAATATTTCATATACTTACTCTTTTGCCAAAGGAATAGATTCCACCATTTTTTCATACTTTTGCTTTTGAAAGTAATATCAATTAACAACGAATGAATTATTTTTCTTTTTTGCTGTAAACATTTAGCAGAATTTGCATACCAAAAGCTCAACATGAAAATTTCCAGCAGCATCCAAAATTTGCCTAACTGGCTGAAATTGAATGACCAAAACCTGTAAACTCATGTCTCTTGGTACAATTCTAGGTGTGAGGTAAGCCTTAAAGTCTACCATCATCAACAACTCTCCTTTTATTACCTTAAACTCTTCACAGACTACATCAAACACAATGGCTGTTAAGCAACTTTTGTTTCCAAAGCTCCCTCTCTAAACTCTCTACCCTCTCTCTAAACATATCCCTATTTTTTTCCCTCGGGCGGCCAGCTGCTTTCTCTTCCTGGTGACTGACTTCCCTCTTCCTAAAAATACTTATTTTAGACATGCTTTTGTTAGAATTAGAGGTTATAGATTTAGTTTAGAGTTTAGTAGTTTAGACTATAGTGTTTAGAATTTATGATTTAGGGTTATAAGAGTTTATAGTTTTTAAGAAAGGCTGCGCAATTTTTTACACATATTGTGTATCAAAATATAACTCATATATATATATATATATATATATATATATATATATATATATATATATTAAACTTTTCATAAATATCCCAATACAAGTCAATATGAATTACCTTAAATTTGACTCTAATCCAAACTGATATTTATCAATATATATATATTTGATATGATCAATCTCAAATCTAATTATATTTTTAATATATTTATAATAAAATGTTATCAGATTTGTTGGAGTAGGTGGGGATGATGCAAGGTGGGCAAGAATGATGCGAGGCGGGTGTAGATGGGGCAGGTACAAAGTCAAATTCACGCTTGCCCCACCAACTACAGTGAATCTAATTTTTATATCTATTCTTGCCCCACATGACTCGTAAAATCTATTATCATCCTTGCCCAATTGGATGCGAGGTAGAGTGAATCCCTGTAAAACTCGCCCCAAAGGTATCATAGGGTTATTCAACCTGAATTCTAATTTCGTTTTGAAATATGATTAATTGTATGTGAATCTTTAAATTTTTTAATTATTATTTAAAAAACATTAAAAATAATAGTGTATAGCGGTATGCCGTCCGTTCTAAAATTTTCTATTAAATTAAATGTAAAACAACTAAAAAAATGAAATTAAGAGTACTTGTTTCCAAAATGGTTCTAATATGTCAAGAGCCCGTTTTGGAATTATAGAATGATACGTTGGATTGTTTACAAAATGTTGCGTGCAGAAACTGGAATTTAGGAATCAAATAGAAGAATGCAGCTCTTTTGAGAGAAGTCATGCTAAACTTCCACGTATCCCATACTCGTTTCCAAGTGTGCAATCCATATTCAAACAGCACATTCAATATTTGGTCTCCTTTTAGCCTCTTGCCCCATATATACATATGTTTGAAAACAAAATTTCCTAGAAAAGATTTTCGTGTTAAGAGAAAATGAGAGTTATAGTGGGTATCGATGAGAGTGATGAGAGCTTCTATGCTCTGCAATGGATGGTGAGTAACCTTTTCAATGGCCTCATCGGTGGGGAGCCTAACCTGGTCACGCTGGTTCATGTACACCAACCATCCAAGCGCTATGGGGTGCCCCCTTCTGCCTTCCCTGCTGGAGTTGGAGTTACTGGTTTGTTTTTGTGCTCATTTTCTTTGGAATTCTTTTTACATTGTCACTTCATTTGTCTTGTAAATTAATTAAGCAGCTTTTCCGTCAACTGCGGCGGTGGATTCCGAAAGGAGATCCGAAGAACAAATTTCAGCCGCTATACTCTCCCGTGCTTTAGAGATGTGCAGCAACAAGGTTGGTAACTCTTGCCAACTTTGATTTGGTGCTCCATTTTTACAGTGTTTCTGCTTATGTTGCAGGTGAAAGCAGAAACACTGATAGTGGAGGGAGATCCTAAGGATATGTTGTGTGAGGTTAGCGAGCAGATGAATGTAGACCTCCTTATTGTCGGCAGCCGTGGGCTTGGAAGGATCAAAAGGTGATTTTCATCATACATTTCTTAGCTTTTTATTCTGTGTATGAAAATGCTTGTGTTGGTGAAAGCAGGGCGTTCTTGGGAAGCGTGAGTGACTACTGTGCACACCATGCAAAATGCCCAATCCTGATTGTTAAGCCACCCAAAGAAATGGCCACCACCAAGGACTGAATTCAATGCATGTTTGCCAGTGTTACCCTGGGTTTAGGTCAATAAAACAAGGTTGTGCTAAATATGACGCATGTTTGTACTTGTTGTATGTTTCATGGGTAATGTGTTTGCTTGTAAGCTCTAAATCTGATGTGGCAAAGGAATGATAAATGGTTGAATAAAAATGTAAGATGTCAGGTTAACTTTGATCAGTCTTCCAATGTTCAATTTCTCTCGCAAAGGGAAGACAGATGCTTGATTTACTTCATTTTATAATGCTTGATTTACTTTTTTAACTAAATAATTATAGAGACGTAATAAAAAAATAAGTACATTTAATTAAAAAAATTACATGCATGAGTTAAACGCGGTCACCACGAGTACTTGAGAACTCCCGTTTATCAAGATAATTATACGTGTCTGATGTAGTATATATTATGATATTCGATTGTCACAGCTTAACCTAACTGGTTCATACAGCCTAGATACGCCTCTTTTTCTTATTAAAGAAGTTGAGTCGGAATTGAAATGTTTTAGTTTTATTTTGGCTTAACCGTCAAATAGGTGTTTAAATTATGTTTTTTTTTGTTTAAATTATTTTCGGGCCAAATTAGAACTTAAAATTTTATTATGTTGGTTCACCGTTAATTTTTTATGTAAAAAGACACGTGTCACCTCCATAAAAATCTAAAATTATATTAAAATAAATAAAATTAATAAAAGAAAATAAAAATAAAAATATATCCTGAAATTTTTAAATATTTTTAAAATAATCCCTAAATGCTTAAACCCCAAATCTGACCATTCTTGCTGTGACGACCGAGTTGTTGGCGACAGAGTAGAACACCCTTCTCTCGTCGAACAACTCACACGCCGTTCGGCGTCCCTCCTACTGTCGTTCATCGTAAATCGTTCGAAAGAGTCATTCGACAATTTCGTTGATTCGCACTCCGTCGTTTGATCTTCGGCCTGGAAGGGAAATGGTCGTGGTGGTCCAGAGATCAATGTAGTGGGCGGCGGCGTGGCAATCAGCGGCCAAATCGGCCCAAATTAAAATTTAGGTTTTAGAGTTTAGGGATTTTAGAATTTGGAGGTTATTTTGTAAAATTTGGAAATTTTAGAGATTTTTAAAAATTAATTAATTATATTTATTTTTAATATAATTTTGAATTTTTTTTGTGGTGACATGTGTCCTTTAACGGAAAAAATTAACAGCAAACCTTAAATGGGTCACAAAATGAAATTTATGTCTCAATTTGGCCCGAAAAATAGTTTGAACACCTATTTGCCTATTAAACCTTTTATTTTTATTTAAGGCTTTTATTTCTTTAATTTATTATGTCTTTCAAGTTCTTTTCTCATTCTATTCTACATGTTTTTAGTACCGTAGCCTTTGATTTTCGGCTCACTTTCATTTTTGTTTTCAATTAAAAAATATTAGAAATGAATAAATTGACAATTAAAATTTTACGGGGAGCAAATAAAAAAATAATTTATAATAGTTAGGCTTTCTAAATAAGGTCTACATCTATTATCCTATCACTGCGAATTTTACAAATTCACTAATTTATTTTTTAGGTTAAAAGAAATAACCTCACATATCTTAAATTTATACCTCAAAGTCTAGTAATATCTTTTAAATTGGATATAAAGAAGCAAACTATGAATTTTTTTTAAAGAATTTCTTTGAATAATTTTTAGCTCGCTAAACCCCATCCCAACACTTGATGAAAAATGAATTACAATAAAAATTACTCAAGTGAGTACAAGAATTTTTAATGAAAAGCTCTCAAAAAGTTGGATATGTACTTGGATGTTTAGAATATTCTTATTGTTGGAGAAGCTTTGGAGATTTATTTTTATACTCCCTTCATTGATTTTTATCCGTTTGGGTTATTGAAAAATTAAATAGAGCAATTGGGGGTAGATTTTACCGCAATAAATGCTGTTTGGAAAGTGTGAGTATCGGTAGGCAGATCTCTGTACCAGTACCTACTCAAAAAGAAAATAATTGTTACAAGTAAAGGTATCGGTACACAGGTTTGCGTATCGATATGAAGTGACAAAAATACAATAGATACCAATACGAGGGTCTTCGTATTGACACTCCATTTTACCCACTGAAAAAAATCTAGGAAAGCTTTATAAAACTTTCGTATCGATATGCATATGGCCCCACTGGTATTCAGCTCTTTCAAATTTATGTTTCGCTCCAAAATCAAACAAGCCTTTAAAAATCTTAGAACTCGTATTGGTACGCCTAAGGCCCATACCAATACTCAGTTACACGTTAATTTTCTAGTGATGAAGTGCCGGTACACATATAGCCGTACCTGTATTCAGTTATCATCTGGAACAAATGAATTCCAATAAAGGAAGGCCCGTACCTATACGTTTATGGTCGTACCGGTACTCACTGACCAAACTAGTCTATTTGAGTACCAAAAACACTTAAAAAATATTGTACTTTGAAAGATTTAACTTTCGACAGAATATTTGTTCGAATGCTTGTCCTTTAGTGAGTAATTTCAAATACCTTAAAATTTTATTTATTTGCATTTAAGTCTTTGTTATATCAAAATAAAAAACATTGGTTTAACGATCTCTCCTTTTTGATATAACAAAACCAAATAAATTTTTAAGTCACTTCCCTATCTTTAAGACAAAAAAGGCTATATATTTTGAAAAATTTTAACCATAATAATCCCCTTTTTGTTAGATCAAAATCAATAAGGTAAATAAAAATCTAACATATAATAATAAATAATCCAAAAATAGCTACAAAATATAAAATCCATAATATTATAAAATCCAAAGCATATGAATCCAACAATATCCAAAAATATCAAAAACAAAAATCTAATATAATCAAAATAATCCATAAGTCATAGGAAATATAAAAGCAACATAGGTGCATAAATCTAAATAAGTCTATATGATACGATATGCATGATAAAACAACTAAGTCGATGGGTCATCGTTATCCTCGTCCTGCTCCTCCTCCTTATATCACCATGAACTTGCGTATGACATTCATGATGAAAAGCGGCAAAGGAGATCTCGACCGAAGAGACTTGGTTCTCTATGGAAGTCATCCTTGTAACCAAAGAAGTGAACCTTGTATCCAAGCTCGTGTCAAGGTGTTGGGCTCGAACCGATCAACCGAAGACCGCCAATGGGGTTGAAAGTGCTTCTGGAATGAATTGGCAAAAACTAAAAAAATAAAGAACAATGTGCACAATTGATTTTAAAGTGGTTCAACTTCTCAACAAAGTCTACATCCACTACCTTAACATCAATAAGGATCTCCCAATTCACTATATGAATTCTTTCCTTTTTACAAGCTCAAGAAGATAATGTTTACAACCCTATCTTTTAACGGCTAAGATAGAATCACTCTAGTTTTCCCTTAAGCTAAACTAGAACCTCTCCGTTTTACAAGGTAATTTGTGTAAACAATGAAAACCTCATAAGGTGGGTGTTTACAAGAATTAAGCTCACAAAAGTGTAAAAAATAAAACAATTAAAACCCTTTCTATACAATATATACAAGAGAAATGAGAAAATAAGATTTAAAGAATATTTCTCTTGATCATTATGCTTGGATGTGTTTTCTAACCATCTTCAAGTGTCTCAAGTCTTCTTTTAAAGTGTGGAATGAGCTAATAGCTATTTATGGCCGTTGGGGTGGTTTAGATCCATTATAGACTTAATTTCCATCACTAAATCCAGCTATGCAACCTTGGGTTTTGGTACCCTCTTTAAAAAAGAAAGAGTCGTTACAACATTTTTGCATTGGGTACCGATACGTGATACTTCGATATCGGTACAGGCCCACACATATTGGTACGGGCTTGGCCGTGTCGGTACAACGTTTGTTTACTAAAAAACTGAAACCCTTGGAGAAATAAAGGGTGTATCGGTACGTGCTTGGCCGTATCGGTATGAGAACATCCGTACTACTACTCACAACCAATTTTTGACTTTTTGGCTATTTATAAACATTTAAATATGTCAAAAACTCCTTGAAAACCTTTCAAACATGTTTTTCAAGTTAATGGACTTTTGAAACATTTTTGCAAATTAGCTCAAGTCTAAAAATATTTTTAATTTAAGTTATACCAAAATCAATAACTCAACAATCCCCCACTTTTTGATATAACGAAACCACTTGAAATAACTCAACAATCCCCCACTTTTTGATATAACGAAACCACTTGAAAAATTGTTTTTGAAATTTCTCCCCTTTAGAAAAATAATTTTAAGAAAAATATAATATTTTAGAAAATATTAAGCTCCCTTTTTTCTTTTTGAAATTGATTTTTTCAAAGCATATCTCCTCCTTTTTGTTATATCAAAAATAATTAAAAACTAATTTTGAAATCACATGTTGGTACACGATAACACTTGGAGAAAAAATAAATCTTTTTAAACCAAAAACTCCCCTTAATCAAACCATTCCATTTTAAAATTTGGTTCAAATGCTTGACACTTAAAAGATATTGAATTTCAAGATAAAATCAATTGAAGAACATATGAAATTCAATGTATCCAAGACTTTTGAAAAACTTTATGGTAACATATGAATGAAACAATATGACTCATATTCATAAAATATCATAAAATGACATGCACTTATAAATATAAATAAGCAAGAATGCATGAACATTTATCATCAAAATAGGCAACCAAATAATTTAAAATCAAAAGCATTAAGATTAGAGGTTACCCATCTTCTTCACTTGTGCGACTAGAGCATTTTCATACATTTGCTTTTATTATCATTGCTCCACACCTACAAGAGACATTTACTTGATTTTTGGTATCCAAATTTCTTTGGATCTTTTGACATTAGTTTCAATGTCCCTAGTTCCTTTAGGAACCCATATCTTATAATATTTTTATAGGACAAGTATGCAAAGAAAGACCATGATAATGACATTATGAGCATTTTGTCATAATTTATTTGAAATAATTTATTTTTCTTTAGTTAAGAATTCAAGCTTAACTTTTAAATCAAGATTTTCTTTTTCGAAAACTTCATTGCTCATTTTTGAAAACTCTATATCATTTTTCAAAATTTTGTTTTGGTTTTCAAAACCAAGTTTTGATTTCAAAAGAAAATCTTTTTCAAATTCAAGTTTAGAAATCATTTTCTTAAATTTAGAATTCATGGTCTCAAATTCCAAAAATAATTCATCAAAAGCATCTTGTAACTCATCAAAGGAATATGAATTAAATTTACTTGAGTTTGAAGATACCTTGGGCTCATTGAGAGCCATCAAACATTCCACCTTAAGAATTGAGAGAAGGTTTGCACAAGATGAAGCATCATATTTCTTCTCCCTCTTCTTGTTGCCATAGAGTTTCTCAAGCTTCTCCTACATCTCTTTGGCAATTTTGCATGTGTAGACCTTCTTGGAAACATCTTTATTGAGACCACAAAGAAGACTGTGCATAGCCTTAACATTTAGCTTTGTCTTCCTTGTGTCATTTGAACTCATTTTCTTCTTCTTCTTCTTCTTAGGAACTTCCAAAAATCTATCTTCAATTATTTTCCAAACATCAAAATCGAGTGCTTGGATGAAATACTTTATGACATTGCTCCATTAGAAGTAAGAATCTCATTTCAAGAATGAAGGACACGAGATAGAGTGACCTTTTTCAAATCTAGTCATTTTCTTGAACAGTATACTTCGAGCTTGATGATATTTTCTCCAAGTTGTGAGATATTCGAAGGAGACAAAGCTCTGATACCAATTGTTGGGCTCAAATTAATCAACTAAAGACCACCAAGGGGGTTGAAAGTACTTCTCGAATGAATTGGAAAAATTGAAAAAATAAAAAAATGCGCACAATCGATTTTAGAATGGTTCGACTTCTCAACCAAGTCTACATCCACTAACTTAGAATCACTAAGGATTTCCCAATTCACTACAATAAATTCTTTCATTTTTACAGGTTCAAGGCGATAACCTTTACAACCCTATATTTAACGGCTAAAATAGAACCACTCTAGTTTTTCCTTAGGCTAAACTAGAACATCTCCCTTTTACAAGGTAATTTTTGTAAACAATGAAAACCTCACAAGGTAAGTGTTTACAAGAATTAAGCTCACAAGATTGTGAAGAATAAAACAATTAAAACACTCTTTATACAATATATACAAGAGAATTGAGAAAATACGACTAAGAATATTTCTTTTAATCATTATGCTTGGATGCGTTCTCTAACCATCTTCAAGTGTCCCAAGTCTTCTTTTAAAGTGTGGTATGAGCTACTAGCCATTTATGGTCGTTGGGGTGGTTTGGAGCCGTTGGGGACTTAATTTCCAGTATTAAATGCATTTCTATAACCTTGGGTATCTGTACGCAACTTTGGGTATCGGTACCAGCCTTAAAATAGAAAGAGCTGTTACATCATTTTTGCATTGGGTACTGGCACGTGATACTTCAGAATCGGTACAAGCCTACAAGTATCGGAACGGGCTTGGTCGTATCGGTACAGCGTTTTCTTACTAGAAAATTGAAACCCTTAGGGAAATAAAGGGCGTATTGGTATGGGCCTAGCCATATCAATACAAGCATCTCGGTATTGGTACAAGAACATCCGTACCGGTACTCACAACTAGTTTTTGATGTTTTGGCTATTTAAAAACATTTAAACATGTAAAAAAGCTCCTTGAAGACCTCTCAAACATATTTTTCAAGTTAATGTACTTTTGAAATATTTTGCATATTAGTTTAAGTCTAAAAATATTTTTCATTTAAGTTATATCAAAATTAATATCTCAACACAAGGGCAGTAAACTTCCCATCAAGGTATGTCATGAAGGCATCAAGGGAAGGTGGAGCAAACGGAGCAGCGGAGGGTGCCTTAACCGGAGCAATATCTTTATCATCTCCATCTTGAGCATTAGGATCCCGACCCAATTCACCATTGATGAAGTGGAATTTGACTTTGTGAAGGGATCTAGCATCTATAGGCTCCTTAAGGGTACAAGCGAGATCATCGGCACAATCTACTTCTAGCTTATGGAAGATGTGGCTCAAGATAGTTCCATAGGTGAATGATTTGATGATGTTGGTATGGTGGTGGTTAACTATATGGACCATCTCGACAAAAATTATTTGGGCTAGGTTAGGACGTTTACCTTTACGAAAATAATAGAGCTATAAATCATCAACGACTCGAATGGAAGACCATTTACCACTGGATGGTCGAAACCACCAAGTAATAAGGAGGTAAAGGAAATGCTTATGAGAGGGGGTAAAAGAGTTTTCATCATCTATTCCAACATCCTATAAGCCTAGGTGATTGGCTAAGATCCTAGAATCAAGATATATGACTTTTCCCATGACATATGATTTTAGATCAATAGTTTCGGTTTTTTTCTTGGTTTAAAACACTTGTAACCCCTAAACACGGCCCGGAAGAAATGAGACGAACCTAGGAAGTCGCATTGAAAAATTTTCCCTCAAGTAATGATTTTTTGTTAAAATGATTATAAAACGTAATTTAGTAATAAATAACAATATTTATCGTAAAATATCACTACTACCAATGAAACTCAAATGTTAAAACACATTCTGATTATTTAACAAAAACATCTAAATTAAAATCCAAAGATGCATGCAGAAACATAATCCCAAAATTTAATGTCCAAAAGTCCGATTACATAAATGTGTCGAATCATAAAATGATAATCAAAAAGTTTAAATACGATAATTCACACTAATAAAATATCCTAGTAAAATGTGAGATGCTCCAAGTACCGAGACGCGTAATAAGTCTGAATATTTGAAAGAAGAAACTATAGGTGTGTAAGCTAAAGAGCTTAGTGTGTCTCTAAAGTGCAAACAATCACAAAGCAAAATATTACTTTTGTTTTTCTAAGAAATATTTTTGAAAACACATTAAATCTGAATCAGAATGATATGATGTCCGATGCTCATGAAGACTCAACCTAATCTCTGATACACTGCCCGAAGAGTAAGGTTCCCCAGAACCTACTCTCTTCATCGTCACCATCCGAAGTGGAACTTAACTCGAAAGATGGAACCATTGATCTGAAGCAGAATTCAGTCCGAAGGGTAAAACCACTGAACTTCCCTGAACAATCCAAATCTATATACCCACAATGATATAATGCTAATTTTAAAATCTGAATCTCATCTGAACAATTCTATAAATCTAATGTTTTACAATTATGAAAATCTAATATTTCACAATTTGATAAATCTAATTTTTATTTAAAACATAGTCTAATATGCTATGCATGATATCCAAAACTTTCACAATTCACAAAACAAAATAAATCACACAAGATGTAAAAATCTCATTTCACTCAAGCACATAGCACGATAAGAAACACATAAGTTTATAGCACAAGAAGAGACACGCCTTTAGCGGGCAAAAGCTCTAATATTAAAAAGGGCGCGACTCACGTTCAGGTCTAGCTGAATCAGAACCTACGAGATATGAATTCTATATTACTATCACTGTGCCACCAACTATATACATAAAACTAAACTTAAGGCATACGCACGTGAAGGCCTCAAGAGACGAATGATCGGTCTGAGCAACTCGAGGAAACTCATCGGTCTCGGAGACGTAATCACCTAAACACATGAATATTCTGAATCAGATTCCAAAATTTACAACTCTTCAAATTCTAAGTACAAAATAATTGTAAAAAGCAAAATGAGTTTTTGGGTTCGAATTTGACAAAAAAGATAGCGAATACAGACTTAGAACGTCGAAAAAAGTCAAGGTGGAGATTGTCCAAAAAAGTCAACTTTGGTCAACTCTAGTCACAATCAAAGTCAGCTAGTCAATGTCACTCCGATAGTCAAAGTCAACTATCCAAGGTCAAAGATTGATGTTGACTTGGCTGGTTAAGGTTAACTCGGTCAAACTAGTCAATAGGTCAAATTGGTCAAACGGATCGAGTCAATCAATTATTGGGTTAGTCAAACGACTTGGGGTAAGGTCAACAGTCCAAGGTCAAAACTAATCAAAGGTCATACTGGTCAAAGGGTCAACAGTCCAGTTTGGTTCACTGGTCAAAACTGGTTCATTTTCACGAGTCTAAACCGGTTCAGTTCGTATCTGGTTCTAGACAAGAAAACTAGTTCGGTTCACAAGAGCTTGGTTTGGTTACACTTGGGCTCACTCAGACCTGGGCTATTATTCCCTTGCTGGTCTCACACACAAGGCTCATAGATTGGCCTAACCAAGCATACACATTCCACTTAAATCACAGAACAGTTGGGCAAAGCTGATGGTCTAACACACAAGGGTTTTGTCCATTATGATAATACGATCTAGGGTTTCCAGAACCCTTTGACGACGCCAACGACAACATAGAAATAGAACGGTGGCGCTATAGTGACAATGACGACAACAACTTGCCAATGTGACGATAATAGCGTAACAACGCAGTGGCTGTGGCAAAATAGATAAATGCAGAGGCAGCAGCTCACCAGCAGCACTCAATGAAGACCATTTTGGTCATTTCCAGCTAGAAATCAAACAAAAATGAGATTAACAACCCAATCACTAAAACAAAAAAACAGAAAGGCAATGATTCGAATGGCTTACCCAACTCGAACAACGGAGGAGTGGGGTGGAGCGGACGGCGACGCCAGTAAACTAAAGGGTTTCTTATCGATTTCCAGCAGATGACAAACGTTGAGGGTGAACAGAAGGGCGGACTTTGGTCATAAGGCAAAGGGGATCTCGATGATGAGGTGGTGTGATGTACGGGCGTTGATCGATGGTTGAACGGAGCTTCGTCAGAAAAGTTTGGGTGAGGAAGATATGGTGTTTAATTTAAGAGATGAAAATGAGGGAGAGGGGAAAGGGGAGAGTACGGCTACTAATAATCAAAATGGCAAGCCAACAAACCATTAGGGTTGAAAAAAAAGTTATAAATCTAATGAAATGGGTAAATCGAAAAAGAAGGCCCTAAACTCTTACCCGAATCACAAAACTGCCTATCATTCTGATATTTTTCACAATTGGTAACTAAAATCACTTAAGGATTATTTAATTTGCAAATTTCTCAATTAGGGTTTTGAATATAAATCCCCAATTATCAGTTTTTTTTATTTAGAAATTCCAAAATTTAGGTTTTTTGAATTGGGGAAACTCTGGGGTATTACAACTCTTTATCTCTTAAAGAAATTTCATCCTTAAAATTTTTAGAATCAACAAATAACCCAACTAAGTAACACATGCTTATGCTTTCTCATTCTAAATTCATAATCCATCATAACCAAAAATAAAACTAATGCATCAAAAAATTTACATGCTATATCCTCATATACATCCTCAAAACCACCACGAGCTCCGGTTACATTTACAAAACCTGGTCATCTAGCCTCGAATTTAGCTGATCTATCAATCTGAGCGGGTCTACCTCTATTATCAGTACCAGAAATAACTATCCTAAGCTGCTCTTTACCTTTGTGAGGTGTCTAAACTGACGTATGTGCCTAACTTTGCACGGATGAACCGGTAGGTGAACGTGGACAATTCCTTAAGTAATGATCATGAGAACCACATCTAAAACACGCTCTGTTCATCAATCTACACTCTCCATTATGCTTCTTATTTCAATAACCACATAAAGAAATAGGCCGATAAACTTTTGAACTACCTACGCTGCCAGTCGGGATAGTCGATACTACAAGTCTTACACTCTGATAACTTTGAGAAACAAACACATCTCTAGGCCTCTTTCTAGGTGAGGGAATAAAACTCGATAGAACAAACGTATCCGGTTGATTCCTGACTTGACCAACATTCTGAAGTTCCTCCTCTTTTATGAGTGTAGCTATCCTCTCAATAGTCTTAGCTCGACCAACTAGCTCGCTGAACACATTATCATGATGTGTAGCAACTTTTTTTCTGAAGCGGTAGACGAATCATGTTTAAAAACAGTCACAATTATCCTTCCCAGTCACAACTAACCCCAGAACATACTTGGCCAACCTCTGGAACTCTATCTCATAGTCATTCACTGACAGGTCATTCTGCTTTAGATTCATAAAATCATTGTGACTATTCGCTAAAAACTCAGCAACATCATATCAATCCTGAAATGTCTGTCAGAAAAACTCTCATGTGACTTGACTAGATGGAACAACATCTACCAGACTCCCACCAATTTTGTGCTTCACCATCTAACAGTGATACAATAGGCCTCAATTTCTGATTGGCAGGGTAATCCATCTCAACAAACAACTGTTGTAACTTTTTTAGCCAATACTCTGCATCAGCTGGATGTGTACCAGCTTTACCCTCAAACAATTTCATCCCAGCTGCTATAAATTCTATAGATATGGATTTCCTCGAGCCCTTTGACCGACGATGATATCATAAAAATGCACGATTTACCGTGCCATTATCCAGCTAAACTATCCAAATGTCTTCAACTTCAAGCGAGTCATTGCTCCCAATCTGATGTCCTCTCATCAACTCATCCTCAATATCTGATATCTCATTATAATTTTTTGTTTGACCAACAAAAGGCAGATGATCACTACCAAAAGCGGCGGTATGGCCTCTGCCACGAGCTCAGATAGACGACAGATTAGAACTCCAACGCGGTGGCATATCAATCTATCTACAAAGGCAAGATCCTAGAGTAAGATTCGGTGCCAGAGTCTCAGATCTAAAACAATTCAAAATCACTTAGTACCGTAGTAAATTTTTTAGAAAATTTCCATTTATCCTAAAATATTTTAGATGCATGCATAAATCAAAACCGTTCTGAAAAAAACTATTGTGTGCCTTACAGTCCAAGGGTTAAACCTAGGCTCTAATACCACTAAATGTAACCCCTTAAACCCTGCCCAAAAGAAATGGGCCGAACTTAGGAAGTCGCATTGAAAACTTTTCCGTCAAGTAACAGATTTTTGGTTAAAATGATTATAAAACGTAATTTAATAATAAATAACAATATTTATCGTAAAATATCACCACTACCAATGAAACTCAAATGTTAAAACACATTATCATGATGTTTTAACAAAAACATCTAAATTAAAATCCAAAGATGCATGTGAAAACATAATCCCAAAATTTAATGTCCAAAAACCCGATTACATAAATATCCTGAATCATAAAATGATAATAAAAAAGTTAAAATAAGATAATTCATATTGATAAAATATCCGAGTAAGATGCGAGATGCTCCAAGTTAACGGCTAAAATAGAACCACTCTAGTTTTTCCTTAGGCTAAACTAGAACATCTCCCTTTTACAAGGTATTTTTTGTAAACAATGAAAACCTCACAAGGTAAGTGTTTACAAGAATTAAGCTCACAAAATTGTGAAGAATAAAACAATTAAAACACTCTTTATACAATATATACAAGAGAATTGCGAAAATACGGCTAAGAATATTTCTTTTGATCATTATGCTTGGATGCGTTCTCTAACCATCTTCAAGTGTCCCAAGTCTTCTTTTAAAGTGTGGTATGAGCTACTAGCCATTTATGGTCGTTGGGGTGGTTTGGAGCCGTTGGGGACTTAATTTCCAGTATTAAATGCATTTCTATAACCTTGGGTATCGGTACGCAACTTTGGGTATTGGTGCCAGTCTTAAAATAGAAAGAGCTGTTACAGCATTTTTGCATTGGGTACTGGCACGTGATACTTCAGAATCGGTACAAGCCTACAAGTATCGGTACGGGCTTGGTCGTATCGGTACATCGTTTTCTTACTAGAAAAATGAAACCCTTATGGAAATAAAGGGCGTATTGGTATGGGCCTAGCCATATCAATACAAGCATCTCGGTATTGGTACAAGAACATCCGTACCGGTACTCACAACTAGTTTTTGATGTTTTGGCAATTTTAAAACATTTAAACATGTAAAAAAGCTCCTTGAAGACCTCTCAAACATATTTTTCAAGTTAATGTACTTTTGAAATATTTTGCATATTAGTTTAAGTCTAAAAATATTTTTCATTTAAGTTATATCAAAATTAATATCTCAACACAAGGGCAGTAAACTTCCCATCAAGGTATGTCATGAAGGCATCAAGGGAAGGTGGAGCAACCGGAGCAGCGGAAGGTACCTTAACCGGAGCAATATCTTTATCATCTCCATCTTGAGCATTAGGATCCCGACCCAATTCACCATTGATGAAGTGGAATTTGACTTTGTGAAGGGATCTAGCATCTATAGGCTCCTTAAGGGTGCAAGCGAGATCATCGGCACAATCTACTTCTAGCTTATGGAAGATGTGGCTCAAGATAGTTCCATAGGTGAATGATTTGATGATGTTGGTATGGTGGTGGTTAACTATATGGACCATCTCGACAAAAATTATTTGGGCTAGGTTAGGACGTTTACCTTTACGAAAGTAATAGAGCTATAAATCATCAACGACTCGAATGGAAGACCATTTACCACTGGATGGTCGAAACCACCAAGTAATAAGGAGGTAAAGGAAATGCTTATGAGAGGGGGTAAAAGAGTTTTCATCATCTATTCCAACATCCTATAAGCCTAGGTGATTGGCTAAGATCCTAGAATCAAGATATATGACTTTTCCCATGACATATGATTTTAGATCAATAGTTTCGGTTTTTCTTGGTTTAAAACACTTGTAACCCCCTAAACACGGCCCAGAAGAAATGAGACGAACCTAGGAAGTCGCATTGAAAAATTTTCCCTCAAGTAACAGATTTTTTGTTAAAATGACTATAAAACGTAATTTAGTAATAAATAACAATATTTATCGTAAAATATCACTACTACCAATGAAACTCAAATGTTAAAACACATTCTGATTATTTAACAAAAACATCTAAATTAAAATCCAAAGATGCATGCAGAAACATAATCCCAAAATTTAATGTCCAAAAGTCCGATTACATAAATGTGTCGAATCATAAAATGATAATCAAAAAGTTTAAATACGATAATTCACACTAATAAAATATCCTAGTAAAATGTGAGATGCTCTAAGTACCGAGACGCGTAATAAGTCTGAATATTTGAAAGAAGAAACTATAGGTGTGTAAGCTAAAGAGCTTAGTGTGTCTCTAAAGTGCAAACAATCACAAAGCAAAATATTACTTTTGTTTTTCTAAGAAATATTTTTGAAAACACATTAAATCTGAATCAGAATGATATGATGTCCGATGCTCATGAAGACTCAACCTAATCTCTGATACACTGCCCGAAGAGTAAGGTTCCCCAGAACCTACTCTCTTCATCGTCACCATCCGAAGTGGAACTTAACTCGAAAGATGGAACCATTGATCTGAAGCAGAATTCAGTCCGAAAGGTAAAACCACTGAACTTCCCTGAACAATCCAAATCCATATACCCACAATGATATAATGCTAATTTTAAAATCTGAATCTCATCTGAACAATTCTATAAATCTAATGTTTTACAATTATGAAAATCTAATATTTCACAATTTGATAAATCTAATTTTTATTTAAAACATAGTCTAATATGCTATGCATGATATCCAAAACTTTCACAATTCACAAAACAAAATAAATCACACAAGATGTAAAAATCTCATTTCACTCAAGCACATAGCACGATAAGAAACACATAAGTTTATAGCACAAGAAGAGACACGCCTTTAGCGGGCAAAAGCTCTAATATTAAAAAGGGCGCGACTCACGTTCAGGTCTAGCTGAATCAGAACCTACGAGATATGAATTCTATATTACTATCACTGTGCCACCAACTATATACATAAAACTAAACTTAAGGCATACGCACGTGAAGGCCTCAAGAGACGTGAATGATCGGTCTGAGCAACTCGAGGAAACTCATCGGTCTCGGAGACGTAATCACCTAAACACATGAATATTCTGAATCAGATTCCAAAATTTACAACTCTTCAAATTCTAAGTACAAAATAATTGTAAAAAGCAAAATGAGTTTTTGGGTTCGAATTTGATAAAAAAAAATAGCGAATACAGACTTAGAACGTCGAAAAAAGTCAAGGTGGAGATTGTCCAAAAAAGTCAACTTTGGTCAACTCTAGTCACAATCAAAGTCAGCTAGTCAATGTCACTCCGATAGTCAAAGTCAACTATCCAAGGTCAAAGATTGATGTTGACTTGGCTGGTTAAGGTTAACTCGGTCAAACTAGTCAATAGGTCAAATTGGTCAAACGGATCGAGTCAATCAATTATTGGGTTAGTCAAACGGCTTGGGGTAAGGTCAACGGTCCAAGGTCAAAACTGATCAAAGGTCATACTGGTCAAAGGGTCAACAGTCCAGTTTGGTTCACTGGTCAAAACTGGTTCATTTTCACGAGTCTAAACCGGTTCAGTTCGTATCTGGTTCTAGACAAGAAAACTAGTTCGGTTCACAAGAGCTTGGTTTGGTTACACTTGGGCTCACTCAGACCTGGGCTATTATTCCCTTGCTGGTCTCACACACAAGGCTCATAGATTGGCCTAACCAAGCATACACATTCGACATAAATCACAGAACAGTTGGGCAAAGCTGATGGTCTAACACACAAGGGTTTTGTCCCTTATGATAATACGATCTAGGGTTTCCAGAACCCTTTGACGACGCCAACGACAACATAGAAACAGAACGGTGGCGCTATAGTGACAATGACGACAACAACTTGCCAATGTGACGATAATGGCGTAACAACGCAGTGGCTGTGGCAAAATAGATAAATGCAGAGGCAGCAGCTCACCAGCAGCACTCAATAAAGACCATTTTGGTCATTTCCAGCTAGAAATCAAATAAAAATGAGATTAACAACCCAATCACTAAAACAAAAAAATAGAAAGGCAATGATTCGAATGGCTTACCCAACTCGAACAACGGAGGAGTGGGGTGGAGCGGACGGCGACGCCAGTAAACTAAAGGGTTTCTTATCGATTTCCAGCAGATGACAAACGTTGAGGGTGAACAGAAGGGCGGACTTTGGTCATAAGGCAAAGGGGATCTCGATGATGAGGTGGTGTGATGTACGGGCGTTGATCGATGGTTGAACGGAGCTTCGTCAGAAAAGTTTGGGTGAGGAATATATGGTGTTTAATTTAAGAGATGAAAATGAGGGAGAGGGGAAAGGGGAGAGTACGGCTACTAATAATCAAAATGGCAAGCCAACAAACCATTAGTGTTGAAAAAAAAGTTATAAATCTAATGAAAAGGGTAAATCGAAAAAGAATGCCCTAAACTCTTACCCGAATCACAAAACTGCCTATCATTCTGATATTTTTCACAATTGGTCACTAAAATCACTTAAGGATTATTTAATTTGCAAATTTCTCAATTAGGGTTTTGAATATAAATCCCCAATTATCAGTTTTTTTTTATTTAGAAATTCCAAAATTTAGGTTTTTTGAATTAGGGAAACTCTGGGGTATTACAACTCTTTATCTCTTAAAGAAATTTCATCCTTAAAATTTTTAGAATCAACAAATAACCTAACTAAGTAACACATGCTTATGCTTTCTCATTCTAAATTCATAATCCATCATAACCAAAAATAAAACTAATGCATCAAAAAATTTACATGCTATATCCTCAGATACATCCTCAAAACCACCACGAGCTCCGGTTACATTTACAAAACCTGGTCATCTAGCCTCGAATTTAGCTGATCTATCAATCTGAGCGGGTCTACCTCTATTATCAGTACCATAAATAACTATCCTAAGCTTCTCTTTACCTTTGTGAGGTGTCTAAACTGACGTATGTGCCTAACTTTGCACGGATGAACCGGTAGGTGAACGTGGACAATTCCTTAAGTAATGATCATGAGAACCACATCTAAAACACGCTCTGTTCATCAATCTACACTCTCCATTATACTTCTTATTTCAATAACCACATAAAGAAATAGGCCGATAAACTTTTGAACTACCTACGCTGCCAGTCGGGATAGTTGATACTACAAGTCTTACACTCTGATAACTTTGAGAAACAAACACATCTCTAGGCCTCTTTCTAGGTGAGGGAATAAAACTCGATAGAACAAACGTATCCGGTTGATTCCTGACTTGACCAACATTATGAAGTTCCTCCTCTTTTATGAGTGTAGCTATCCTCTCAATAGTCTTAGCTCGACCAACTAGCTCGCTGAACACATTATCATGATGTGTAGCAACTTTTTTTCTGAAGCGGTAGACGAATCATGTTTAAAAACAGTCACACTTATCCTTCCCAGTCACAACTAACCCCAGAACATACTTGGCCAACCTCTGAAACTCTATCTCATAGTCATTCACTGACAGGTCATTCTGCTTTAGATTCATAAAATCATTGTGACTCTTCGCTAAAAACTCAGCAACATCATATCAATCCTGAAATGTCTGTCAGAAAAACTCTCATGTGACTTGACTAGATGGAACAACATCTACCAGACTCCCACCAATTTTGTGCTTCACCATCTAACAGTGATACAATAGGCCTCAATTTCTGATTGGCAGGGTAATCCATCTCAACAAACAACTGTTGTAACTTTTTTAGCCAATACTCTGCATCAGCTGGATGTGTACCAGCTTTACCCTCAAACAATTTCATCCCAGCTGCTATAAATTCTATAGATATGGATTTCCTCGAGCCCTTTGACCGACGATGATATCATAACAATGCACGATTTACCGTGCCATTATCCAGCTAAACTATCCCAATGTCTTCAACTTCAAGCGAGTCATTGCTCCCAATCTGATGTCCTCTCATCAACTCATCCTCAATATCTGATATCTCATTATAATTTTTTGTTTGACCAACAAAAGGCAGATGATCACTACCAAAAGCGGCGGTATGGCCTCCGCCACGAGCTCAGATAGACGACAGATTAGAACTCCTACGCGGTGGCATATCAATCTATCTACAAAGGCAAGATCCTAGAGTAAGATTCGGTGCCAGAGTCTCAGATCTAAAACAATTCAAAATCACTTAGTACCGTAGTAAATTTTTTAGAAAATTTCCATTTATCCCAAAATATTTTAGATGCATGCATAAATCAAAACCGTTCTGAAAAAAAACTATTGTGTGCCTTACAGTCCAAGGGTTAAACCTAGGCTCTAATACCACTAAATGTAACCCCTTAAACCCTGCCCAAAAGAAATGGGCCGAACCTAGGAAGTCGCATTGAAAACTTTTCCCTCAAGTAACAGATTTTTGGTTAAAATGATTATAAAACGTAATTTAATAATAAATAACAATATTTATCGTAAAATATCACCACTACCAATGAAACTCAAATGTTAATACACATTATCATGATGTTTTAACAAAAACATCTAAATTAAAATCCAAAGATGCATGTGAAAACATAATCCCAAAATTTAATGTCCAAAAACCCGATTACATAAATATCCCGAATCATAAAATGATAATAAAAAAGTTTAAATAAGATAATTCATATTGATAAAATATCCGAGTAAGATGCGAGATGCTCCAAGTTAACGGCTAAAATAGAACCACTCTAGTTTTTCCTTAGGCTAAACTAGAACATCTCCCTTTTACAAGGTAATTTTTGTAAACAATGAAAACCTCACAAGGTAAGTGTTTACAAGAATTAAGCTCACAAGATTGTGAAGAATAAAACAATTAAAACACTCTTTATACAATATATACAAGAGAATTGAGAAAATACGACTAAGAATATTTCTTTTGATCATTATGCTTGGATGCGTTCTCTAACCATCTTCAAGTGTCCCAAGTCTTCTTTTAAAGTGTGGTATGAGCTACTAGCCATTTATGGTCGTTGGGGTGGTTTGGAGCCGTTGGGGACTTAATTTCCAGTATTAAATGCATTTCTATAACCTTGGGTATCGGTACGCAACTTTGGGTATCGGTGCCAGCCTTAAAATAGAAAGAGCTGTTACAGCATTTTTGCAGTGGGTACTGGCACGTGATACCTCAGAATCGGTACAAGCCTACAAGTATCGGTACGGGCATGGTCGTATCGATACAGCGTTTTCTTACTAGAAAATTGAAACCCTTAGGGAAATAAAGGGCGTATTGGTATGGGCCTAGCCATATCAATACAAGCATCTCGGTATTGGTACAAGAACATCCGTACCGGTACTCACAACTAGTTTTTGATGTTTTGGCAATTTAAAAACATTTAAACATGTAAAAAAGCTCCTTGAAGACCTCTCAAACATATTTTTCAAGTTAATGTACTTTTGAAATATTTTGCATATTAGTTTAAGTCTAAAAATATTTTTCATTTAAGTTATATCAAAATTAATATCTCAACACAAGGGCAGTAAACTTCCCATCAAGGTATGTCATGAAGGCATCAAGGGAAGGTGGAGCAACCGGAGCAGCGGAAGGTGCCTTAACCGGAGCAATATCTTTATCATCTCCATCTTGAGCATTAGGATCCCGACCCAATTCACCATTGATGAAGTGGAATTTGACTTTGTGAAGGGATCTAGCATCTATAGGCTCCTTAAGGGTACAAGCGAGATCATCGGCACAATCTACTTCTAGCTTATGGAAGATGTGGCTCAAGATAGTTCCATAGGTGAATGATTTGATGATGTTGGTCGTTAACTATATGGACCATCTCGACAAGAATTATTTGGGCTAGGTTAGGACGTTTACCTTTACGAAAGTAATAGAGCAATAAATCATCAACGACTCGAATGGAAGACCATTTACCACTGGATGGTCGAAACCATCAAGTAATAAGGAGGTAAAGGAAATGCTTATGAGAGGGGGTAAAAGAGTTTTCATCATCTATTCCAACATCCTATAAGCCTAGGTGATTGGCTAAGATCCTAGAATCAAGATATATGACTTTTCCCATGACATATGATTTTAGATCAATAGTTTCGGTTTTTCTTGGTTTAAAACACTTGTAACCCCCTAAACACGGCCCAGAAGAAATGAGACGAACCTAGGAAGTCGCATTGAAAAATTTTCCCTCAAGTAACAGATTTTTTTTTAAAATGATTATAAAACGTAATTTAGTAATAAATAACAATATTTATCGTAAAATATCACTACTACCAATGAAACTCAAATGTTAAAACACATTCTGATTATTTAACAAAAACATCTAAATTAAAATCCAAAGATGCATGCAGAAACATAATCCCAAAATTTAATGTCCAAAAGTCCGATTACATAAATGTGTCGAATCATAAAATGATAATCAAAAAGTTTAAATACGATAATTCACACTAATAAAATATCCTAGTAAAATGTGAGATGCTCCAAGTACCGAGACGCGTAATAAGTCTGAATATCTGAAAGAAGAAACTATAGGTGTGTAAGCTAAAGAGCTTAGTGTGTCTCTAAAGTGCAAACAATCACAAAGCAAAATATTATTTTTGTTTTTCTAAGAAATATTTTTGAAAACACATTAAATCTGAATCAGAATGATATGATGTCCGATGCTCATGAAGACTCAACCTAATCTCTGATACACTGCCCGAAGAGTAAGGTTCCCCAGAACCTACTCTCTTCATCGTCACCATCCGAAGTGGAACTTAACTCGAAAGATGGAACCATTGATCTGAAGCAGAATTCAGTCCGAAGGGTGAAACCACTGAACTTCCCTGCACAATCCAAATCCATATACCCACAATGATATGATGCTAATTTAAAAATCTGAATCTCATCTGAACAATTCTATAAATCTAATGTTTTACAATTATGAAAATCTAATATTTCACAATTTGATAAATCTAATTTTTATTTAAAACATAGTCTAATATGCTATGCATGATATCAAAAACTTTCACAATTCACAAAACAAAATAAATCACACAAGATGTAAAAATCTCATTTCACTCAAGCACATAGCACGATAAGAAACACATAAGTTTATAGCACAAGAAGAGACACGCCTTTAGCGGGCAAAAGCTCTAATATTAAAAAGGGCGCGACTCACGTTCAGGTCTAGCTGAATAAGAACCTACGAGATATGAATTCTATATTACTATCACTGTGCCACCAACTATATACATAAAACTAAACTTAAGGCATACGCACGTGAAGGCCTCAAGAGACGTGAATGATCGGTCTGAGCAACTCGAGGAAACTCATCGGTCTCGGAGACGTAATCACCTAAACACATGAATATTCTGAATCAGATTCCAAAATTTACAACTCTTCAAATTCTAAGTACAAAATAATTGTAAAAAGCAAAATGAGTTTTTGGGTTCGAATTTGACAAAAAAGATAGCGAATACAGACTTAGAACGTCGAAAAAAGTCAAGGTGGAGATTGTCCAAAAAAGTCAACTTTGGTCAACTCTAGTCACAATCAAAGTCAGCTAGTCAATGTCACTCTGATAGTCAAAGTCAACTATCCAAGGTCAAAGGTTGATGTTGACTTGGCTGGTTAAGGTTAACTCGGTCAAACTAGTCAATAGGTCAAATTGGTCAAACGGATCGAGTCAATCAATTATTGGGTTAGTCAAACGGCTTGGGGTAAGGTCAATGGTCCAAGGTCAAAACTGATCAAAGGTCATACTGGTCCAGTTTGGTTCACTGGTCAAAACTGGTTCATTTTCACGAGTCTAAACCGGTTCAGTTCGTATCTGGTTCTAGACAAGAAAACTAGTTCGGTTCACAAGAGCTTGGTTTGGTTACACTTGGGCTCACTCAGACCTGGGCTATTATTTCCTTGCTGGTCTCACACACAAGGCTCATAGATTGGCCTAACCAAGCATACACATTCGACATAAATCACAGAACAGTTGGGCAAAGCTGATGGTCTAACACACAAGGGTTTTGTCCCTTATGATAATACGATCTAGGGTTTCCAGAACCCTTTGACGACGCCAACGACAACATAGTAATAGAACGGTGGCGCTATAGTGACAATGACGACAACAACTTGCCAATGTGACGATAATGGCGTAACAACGCAGTGGCTGTGGCAAAATAGATAAATGCAGAGGCAGCAGCTCACCAGCAGCACTCAATGAAGACCATTTTGGTCATTTCCAGCTAGAAATCAAACAAAAATGAGATTAACAACCCAATCACTAAAACAAAAAAATAGAAAGGCAATGATTCGAATGGCTTACCCAACTCGAACAACGGAGGAGTGGGGTGGAGCGGACGGCGACGCCAGTAAACTAAAGGGTTTCTTATCGATTTCCAGCAGATGACAAACGTTGAGGGTGAACAGAAGGGCGGACTTTGGTCATAAGGCAAAGGGGATCTCGATGATGAGGTGGTGTGATGTACGGGCGTTGATCGATGGTTGAACGGAGCTTCGTCAGAAAAGTTTGGGTGAGGAAGATATGGTGTTTAATTTAAGAGATGAAAATGAGGGAGAGGGGAAATGGGAGAGTACGGCTACTAATAATCAAAATGGCAAGCCAACAAACCATTAGGGTTGAAAAAAAAGTTATAAATCTAATGAAAAGGGTAAATCGAAAAAGAAGGCCCTAAACTCTTACCCGAATCACAAAACTGCCTATCATTCTGATATTTTTCACAATTGGTCACTAAAATCACTTAAGGATTATTTAATTTGCAAATTTCTCAATTAGGGTTTTGAATATAAATCCCCAATTATCAGTTTTTTTATTATTTAGAAATTCCAAAATTTAGGTTTTTTGAATTGGGGAAACTATGGGGTATTACAACTCTTTATCTCTTAAAGAAATTTCATCCTTAAAATTTTTAGAATCAACAAATAACCCAACTAAGTAACACATGCTTATGCTTTCTCATTCTAAATTCATAATCCATCATAACCAAAAATAAAACTAATGCATCAAAAAATTTACATGCTATATCCTCATATACATCCTCAAAACCACCACGAGCTCCGGTTACATTTACAAAACCTGGTCATCTAGCCTCGAATTTAGCTGATCTATCAATCTGAGCGGGTATACCTCTATTATCAGTACCAGAAATAACTATCCTAAGCTTCTCTTTACCTTTGTGAGGTGTCTAAACTGACGTATGTGCCTAACTTTGCACGGATGAACCGGTAGGTGAACGTGGACAATTCCTTAAGTAATGATCATGAGAACCACATCTAAAATACGCTCTATTCATCAATCTACACTCTCCATTATGCTTCTTATTTCAATAACCACATAAAGAAATAGGCCGATAAACTTTTGAACTACCTACGCTGCCAATCGGGATAGTCGATACTACAAGTCTTACACTCTGATAACTTTGAGAAACAAACACATCTCTAGGCCTCTTTCTAGGTGAGAGAATAAAACTCGATAGAACAAACGTATCTGATTCCTGACTTGACCAACATTCTGAAGTTCCTCCTCTTTTATGAGTGTAGCTATCCTCTCAATAGTCTTAGCTCGACCAACTAGCTCGCTGAACACATTATCATGATGTGTAGCAACTTTTTTTCTGAAGCGGTAGACGAATCCTGTTTAAAAACAGTCACACTTATCCTTCCCAGTCACAACTAACCCCAGAACATACTTGGCCAACCTCTGAAACTCTATCTCATAGTCATTCACTGACAGGTCATTCTGCTTTAGATTCATAAAATCATTGTGACTCTTCGCTAAAAACTCAGCAACATCATATCAATCCTGAAATGTCTGTCAGAAAAACTCTCATGTGACTTGACTAGATGGAACAACATCTACCAGACTCCCACCAATTTTGTGCTTCACCATCTAACAGTGATACAATAGGCCTCAATTTCTGATTGGCAGGGTAATCCATCTCAACAAACAACTGTTGTAACTTTTTTAGCCAATACTCTGCATCAGCTGGATGTGTACCAGCTTTACCCTCAAACAATTTCATCCCAGCTGCTATAAATTCTATAGATATGGATTTCCTCGAGCCCTTTGACCGACGATGATATCATAACAATGCACGATTTACCGTGCCATTATCCAGCTAAACTATCCCAATGTCTTCAACTTCAAGCGAGTCATTGCTCCCAATCTGATGTCCTTTCATCAACTCATCCTCAATATCTGATATCTCATTATAATTTTTTGTTTGACCAACAAAAGGCAGATGATCACTACCAAAAGCGGCGGTATGGCCTCCGCCACGAGCTCAGATAGACGACAGATTAGAACTCCTACGCGGTGGCATATCAATCTATCTACAAAGGCAAGATCCTAGAGTAAGATTCGGTGCCAGAGTCTTAGATCTAAAACAATTCAAAATCACTTAGTACCATAGTAAATTTTTTAGAAAATTTCCATTTATCCCAAAATATTTTAGATGCATGCATAAATCAAAACCGTTCTGAAAAAAACTATTGTGTGCCTTACAGTCCAAGGGTTAAACCTAAGCTCTAATACCACTAAATGTAACCCCTTAAACCCTGCCCAAAAGAAATGGGCCGAACCTAGGAAGTCGCATTGAAAACTTTTCCCTCAAGTAACAGATTTTTGGTTAAAATGATTATAAAGCGTAATTTAATAATAAATAACAATATTTATCGTAAAATATCACCACTACCAATGAAACTCAAATGTTAAAACACATTATCATGATGTTTTAACAAAAACATCTAAATTAAAATCCAAAGATGCATGTGAAAACATAATCCCAAAATTTAATGTCCAAAAGCCCGATTACATAAATATCCCGAATCATAAAATGATAATAAAAAAGTTTAAATAAGATAATTCATATTGATAAAATATCCGAGTAAGATGCGAGATGCTCCAAGTATCGAGACGCCTAATAAGTATGAATATTTAAAAAAAGAAACTATAAGAGTATAAGCTAAAGAGCTTAGTGTATCTCTAAAATGCAAATCACAAAACACTTGGGCAAAGCTGTTGGCATGGTTACACTTGGGCTCACTTGGACCTGAGCTCTTATTCCTTTGCTGGTCTCACACACAAGGCTCATAGATTGGCCTAATCAAGCATACACATTCGGCCCAAATCACAAAACACTTGGGCAAAGCTGATGGTCCAACACACAAGGGTTTTGTCCCTTATGATAATATGATCTAGGGTTTCCAGAACCCTTTGACGATGCTGGCAACAACATAGAAACAGAACGGTGGCACTACAGTGGCAATGATGACAGTGGCTTGCCAACATGGCGGCGATGGTGTAACAACACGGTGGCCGTGGCAAAAGAGATAAAGGCAGAGGCGGCAGCTCACCGGCGGCACTCAATGAAGACCATTTTGGTTATTTCTGGCCAGAAATCAAATGAAAATGAGATTAACAACCCAATCATTGAAACAAAAAAGCAGAAAGGCAATGATCCGAATGGCTTACCCAACTCAAACAACGGAGAAATGGGGTAGAGCAGACGACGATGCCAGGAAGCCGAAGGGTTTCTTACTGATTCCGAGCAGATAACAAACGTTGAGGGTAAACAGAAGGGTGGGCTTTGGTCGCAAGGCAAAGGGGATCTCGATGATGAGGCACTATGATGCACAGGCATTGATCGATGGTTGAACGGAGCTTCGCAGGAAAAGCTTGGGTGAGGAAGAGAAAAACGAATGAGAGGGGATAGTGCGGCTACTAGTAATCAAAATGGCATGCCAACAGGCCATTAGGGCTAAAAAGAGAGTTATAAAATCTATTGAAAAGGGTAAATCACAAAAGAAGGCCCTCAACTTTTATCTGAATCACGAAATAGCCTAACATTCTAATATTTTTCATAATTGGTCACTAAAATCACTTAAGGATTATTTAATTTGCAAATTTCTCAATTAGGGTTTTGAATATAAATCCCCAATTATCAGGGTTTTTGACTTAGAAACCCCAAAATTTAGGTTTTCTGAATTAGAAAAATTTTGGGGTGTTACAACACTCCTAGAATCGGCATAAAAGATTAAGACAAGATTTTTGTAAACAATTCCAGGAACGTGAAGAAAATACATATAGGTAAAATCAACAATTTGCTTACGATGTACAATAAAGTTGTGAAACATTTGGAAATTTTCAAATTGGTTTGGAACAGCAACCTCATTAAAACTTTTAGCATAAAGTGAGGAGAGGTTGGGTTTAGCACCGTTACAGGTAGAAGAACTAGCAATATCGATTGTAGAACATTTTCGGAGAGGTATGGTGAAAAGGATGTGGATATAAAACCTGCAAAATTGAATCACAAAACAATACGTATGCAATTCATTATATATATATTCGAACGAAAAAATTTTAGTTTTGAAAAAGATTTTGTAAAATTTTTGTAAAATCAACATTTAATGGGAATGGTACCTACATCAATTCCATAATATAAGAGTTGTTGTTTCATCCATAGGACTTGGGCACAACAACTACTGGCTGAAATATATTCTACCTTAGTGGTAGATTGCGTAACGCTATTTTTTTTCTTAGAGAACCCTGAGATAAGCATGTTTTCTAGGAATTGAAGAGTATCAAAGGTACTCTTTCTATCTATCTTACAACCTCCATAATCTACATCCGAATAGGCATGCAAATTAAAGGATGAATCTCTAGGATAACAAAGACTTAAACTAGGTGTATCTCTAAGGTATCTAAAGATTCTCTTAATGGCATGTAAATGTGATTCCTTAGGACTAGCTTGAAATATAGCACACACACAAACACTAAACATAATATACAGTCTACTTGTGGTATGATAAAGAAAAGAACCTGTCATAGATCTATAAAGCTTAAGATCGACACATTTACCTTCTTCATCTTTGTCAAGCTTCGTAGAAGAGCTCATTGGTGTGGTTTGAGGCTTCACATTCTCTAAGCCAAACTTTTTGAGTATATCCTTGATGTAGTTAGCTTGATTGATGAAGATGCCATCCTTTATTTGTTTGATTTGGAGTCTCAAGAAAAATGAAAGCTCTCCCATCATGCTCATTTCGAATTCACCTTGCATTAACTTAGCAAATTCTTGGCAAAAAGATTCATTAGTAGAACCAAACATAATATCATCATCATAAATTTAAACTACTATAATATATTTTCCTTTTATTTTAGTAAAAAGTGTAGCATCAACCTTCTCTTTGTCAAAACCTTTTTCAATTAGAAAATTTGACAATATTTCATACCAAGCTCTAGGAGCTTGTTTCAAACCATATAAATCTTTTGAAACTTTAAAAACATGGTTTGGATAATTTGGATCTTCAAAACCAGGAGATTGTTCATCATGCACTTTCTCATTTAGAAAAGCATTTTATACATCCATTTGGAAAAGCTTGAATTCATGAAAACATGCAAGCAAGCAACATCCTAATAACTTCCATTCTAGCTACGAGTGCATATGTTTCATCAAAATCAATTCCTTCTTCTTGAGTGTAACCTTGAGCAACAAGTGTACCCTTGTTTCTCACTATGTTACCACTCTCATCTAGTTTGTTTCTAAAAACACATTTAGTACTTATAGTCGATTTATTACTAGGCCTATCAACTAATGTCCAAATATTACTCCTCTCGAATTGATTTAACTCTTCTTGCATAGACATAATCCAATAATCATCATTTTATGCTTCTTTGATATTCTTAGGCTTTATGCATGAGATAAATGCAACATAATTACATGTATTTCTAAGAGATGATATAGTGGTTATTCTTTTAGATGGACCACCCAAAATCTCACCACCTTTGACATAGTTGAACTCCCTTGGGTAATAAACCTCCATTTCATCTAGAGATATGTCCTTCAAGGCTTCTAAAGGTTCATCTCGTGGTTATTCTTTTGATGGAACTTTATCTACCTTTGATGATTGTCCTTCACCATCATTGGCATTTAAAATTCCTGGATCATCATCACAAGTATCATTCCATAGAAGGAGGTTCTCGTCGAAAACAACATGTATAAACTCTTCAAACACTAAAGTTTTTTTTTGTTAAATACGCAATAAACTTTAGAGTTTAAAGGGTAACCAAGAAAAATGCCTTCATCACTTTTTGCATCAATACGCGATAAGCTTTAGAGTTTAAAGAGAAACCAAGAAAAATGCCTTCATCACTTTTTTCATCAAACTTGCCTAAATTGCCTTTTCCATTGTTTAAAAAAAACATTTGCATCCAAAATGATGAAAATAGCTAATGTTAGTCTTTTTATTTTTGAAAAGCTCATAAGGGTTCTGTTTATAAGTGGCCTAATCATTACTCGGTTAACAATATAGCAAGCGGTATTTATGGCTTCCTTCTAAAAATACTTTGGCAAATCATTTTCACAAAGAATGGTCCTAGTCATTTCTTCTAAAGTTCTATTTTCCCTCTCAACAACCCCGTTTTGTTGAGGGGTGCGATAAGTCAAAAAATTGTAGCTAATTCAATTTGAGTTAAAAAATTCTTCAAAACCAAGATTTTGAAATTCAGTTCCATGGTCACTCCTAACATGTGAAATAGAGTAACCAACATCATTTTGGTTTGCTTTTGAAAATGTGATGAATTTTTCTAAAGCTTCATCTTTTGTACTTAAAAAGAGAACCCCAAGTAAATCCAGAGTAATCATCAACAAGCACAAAAGCATATTGTTTCCAGCCAAGCTCATAGTTCTAATAGGGCCAAAAAGATCTATATGAATCAATTGTAATATCCTACTTATTGAGACATCATTAATGGATTTAAAAGAAACTCTTTTATGTTTGCCTTTAGCACATGCATCACAAATTTTATCAAGAGAAAATATGATTTTAGGAAAACCTTAATTGGATCAATAGAAATTAATTTTTCTAAAACACTTATGCTAGTATGTCCTAGTTTCCTATGCCATAACAAAGCATCATACTCATATTTAGCAACAAAGCATGCACTGGAAATATGAATGTCATCTAGATGCACCGTATAAATATTTCCTATTCTATGACTTATAAGCACAATTTTGTTAGATGCAATGTCAATTATTTTAGACCGGTAGAATCAAACATGACATTGAATCCTTTATCACAAAGTTGGCTTATGCTTAACAAATTATGCTTTAGATCGTTGACATACAAAACATTCTCAATAAGTATAGAAGAGTGATTACCAATAGAACAAATTCCTTCAATGTGACCTTTAGATTTGTCACCAAATGTCACTACTCCACTTTTTTTTTGCTTTAGCTCCATGAACCGACTCTTGTTACTGGTCTCGTGTCTCGAACATCCACTATCAAGGTACTACGAATTTAAGCTTGTGTTTTGGGCCTTGTAGCAATGCTCATCCATAGGATATTTTTCAAGTATTATGAGACATAGGTTGTACACCTCTTGCTTTTCCTCATCGGATGAGTCTTCATCTCTCCAATTAGCCACATAAGCGTTGAGCTTCTTCCCGAAGCTCTTATTCTTTAGTGGGGATAATCGAACTTGATATGCCCTAGCTTCTTGCATTCATTGCAAATGATTTGGTTCTCTTTCCCTCTTGATTTATTTTTGAAGCCTTCCTTTCGTTGAAACTTTCTTCCTCAGTTGGACTTCATGAATCTTGTGAATCTCTTGGCTAGCATAGTCATCTCTTCATCTTCTTCTTCACTATAATCGCTCTCATCATGTGAAACTTTGAGAGCAATTCCAATCTTCTTGCTCTACAATTTTTCTTCTTCTCTTCATCCTTCTTTCCTTGTCTCATCAACTCATGAGTGAGTAAAGACCCTATGAGCTCATCATACTTAAAAGTCTTTAGATCTTTAACTTCAATGATGGCAGTCTTCTTTGAGTCCCATAAGTCGGGAAGAGAGTAGACGATCTTTCAAAAAAGCTTGTACTCAGGAATGATCTCTCCATATCCTTTGAGCTCGTTCACAATAACAGAGAAGCGATCAAACATCCTCTTGATGTTTTAATCCAAATCCATCTTGATGTTCCCATAACTTAGATTGAGGATCCCAATCTTGATCTCCTTTACTTCGTTTGTCCTTTCATGAGTAACTTTGAGCTTTTCCAAAATCTCTTTGGAACTCGAGCAAGAAGGCATCTTGGCATACTCATCGGATCTAAGAGCACAACACAAGATGTGCATAAACTTGGCGTTGAATTGCAATTTCTTCTGATCATCATTGGTCCACTCTTGTATTTCCTTAGGGATGTTTTAGTCTCATTCTCTCTTCATGGGAATGGATGGCCCATTCATTACTTCATCCAAAAGGAGGTAGTCATTGGATTGGATGAACAACCTCATCATATTCTTCCAATATAGGTAATTAACCCTATTGAAATATGGTGGCTTGGAAATGGATTGAGCTTCATCCATAAAGAAGTTGTCAGATGTAGAGGCCATGATTGACTTGAAAAATGATTGAACAGTAGTTGGATCCACTCAAGATGATGCGAAGTCTTCCAATGAGTATAGCTCTGATACTAATTGTTGAGTTGTTCAATCGATGGAAATGGCAAAAATAATTTCACAAATTTGATTCTAACTATGTGTTTCGTGACCTTCTAAACAAGGTCTACATCCACTCCTTAGTTACCACACTAAGGGTTTCACAAATTCACTAATTTGTCTTTCTTTTTAGGCTAGGGAGATAATCTCACAAATCCTAGACTTTTACCCCAAAGTCTAGCAATCCATTTTCCTAAAATTGGATACAAAGAAGCAAACTATGAAAATCCTCCAAAGGAATTTGTTTGCACAATTTTTAGCTCACTAAACCCCAACACTTGACGAAAAATGAATTACAATGAAAATTGCTCAAGTTGTTACAAGAATTTTCAATGAAAAGCTCTCAAAAACTTGGATATGTGCTTGGATGCTTTAGAATAGTTGTCTTGTTGTTGAAGAAGCTTTGGATACCTGTTTTTATACCCCTTTCATTGATTTCTAGTCATTTAGGTTGTTGGAGAATTGAATAGAGCTGTTGGGAGCAGATTTTCCCGCATTAAATGTTTTATGGGAAGTGTGGGTATCATAGCGCATATCTCTGTATTAGTACTTGCTCAAAAAGCAAATAGTCGTTATAAGTAAGGGGTATCGGTATGCGGGTTTGCATATCGGTACGGAGTGACAAAAGTACAAGGTGTATTGGTACAAGGGTCTTCGTACGGACACACCATTTTACTCACTGATAAATCTTGGAAAGCTTTATGAAGCTTGTGTATCGGTACTCGTATTGCCATACTGGTACTCAGCTCTTTCAAATTTAGGTTTCGCTCCAAAATCAAACAAGCCTTTAAAAATCTTAGAACTCGTACTAGTACGCGTAAGGCTCGTACCGGTACTTAGTTGCACTTTGGCTTTCTAGTGATGAAGGGCCAGTGTCGGTACGCATATAGTCGTACCAGTACTTAGTTATTATTTGGAACAAATGAATTCCAGTAAAAGAAGGCTCGCACCGGTACTCACTGACCAAACTGGTCTATTTGAGTGCCAAAAAAACATAAAAAATATTGTACTTTGAAAGAGTTACCATTATGAAGAATATTTGTTCAAATGCTTGTTCTTTAGTGAGTAATTTCAAGAACATTGGTTTAGCAAAAATTGACATCAAAATGGTTGAAGGTCGCGAAACACGTAGTTAGAATCAAACTTAGGCCGATATCACCAAATTACAAGTAGATTTTCTTGAGTTAAATGAACGCTTGAAGGATTATGAACTTTCTATTGAGGAAAAGCTTGAGCGGAAGTTTGTGTCCTCCCAATCACACATCTATCACAAGCTTTCAGACATGCAAGTCTAGTCTCTGGCTAAGTTCAACGAGATATTAATTTCCTTAAGAAATTATATGGGAAGGCTATGGATTTGGTGGCTAATTGACAGGTTCAACATAATCCCTAGCTTCCTTTGTCGTATTTAGGTCGTTGGTAGCATTCAATCATTTGCCCAGTATTTTTCACCATCGATGCTTCAATTTTCATAATCAAAAGATCTTACGGCACTGTCATCAAGCATCTATCAGGCCATTGGATTATTTTTAGATGGAGTCTATCGGACCATGGGATTGGGTACAAGATTCTATGACCTATAGAGGGACAAAGCTCTGATGTTATTAGTTGGCCAAAGTTCGGGATTTAAAATGGGTCGAGAAGTACGTGCAGGTAAACCAAGCGAAGGTATGTTTGGGCCTCTCTAGGTTTTGGCTGTGGATTAGATCAAGGAGGTGCATTGAGTCATCATTTGTTTAACATGTCGATTGAAGAATGTAATGGGAAGTAGGTTTAGGCTGGTTCAACTAGATATAGTACAGGAATTAATTTCCAACCAAAACACTTTAACCCATTTTAATTCAGAGAATGATCAAAATACACTTCGAGGTGGGGATAGAAATTTACATGATGTTCATAGAGACAACAATTGATTGATTTCAAATATTCAAGGTAATCATGCTTACAGGTTGATGTGTCCAAAGTTTGATGGTACGAAATTTAGGAATTGGTGGTCTAAATTAAAACAATTTTTTGAAGTCAAGTTTATTCTAGAGGATGCTAAGATTAGAATTGTAATGTTGTATCTAGATGGAAAAGTGCTACAGTGGCATGATATGTTGATTCGGAATGTAGGAGGGATAGATATATTGTAATATTAGTATTTAAGATTAATGCATGATAGATTTTGTCCCCAACGAGTGAAGCTATTTAAACCCGAAACCTTCACCAAAATTTTCTCATGAGTTGAGTTATGTCAAATGATTCGAGTCCCAACCTTGTATGATTCGAACTCTTAATCAATGTCTAACACTCACAAACAAAATTCTTCTTCGAAGCCATTGATATCCCCAAAAGTAAATGTATAGAAGGTTAGTCTTCTTTAGTCTAAATGGAAGATCACATGAAGAATGGAGTATGTAAAGAAAATGGTTAATTGAGTTGTGCATTAACAATATAGGAATACAATGTTGGGATGCTCGTTCGATCAACCTTGTGGCTAAGAGGGGTGAATTGGTTTTGGAGTGTTTGGAGTGGAAGATATGGAAAAATAAAACGAACACTATGGTTTATAGTGGTTCGAGCTTCTAACCAATCTCTACATCCACTACCTTAGCTTTTCACTAAGGATTTTCCCAAATTTACTATTGAATTTCTTCCCCTTTTCTAGGCTAAGTAGGCAATCCTTACACAACAAAGCTTTCTAACCCAAAGCTCTGATAAAACCCTCTTTCACAAGAGTAAAAACAAGAGCAAACTAGGGAACCCTCTAAGGTACAATGTTTACACAATTAGGCTCACTCACCCAAAACCTAACGCTTGAGCATATATGACAATTAAGCTCACAAGTGTGTTCTAATAAAGAAATTGACAATTAAAGCACAACTCCTTACTAGGTGACTCTGGTCGAGCTCACAAAATTCAAGAATTATTACAAGACCTTTATGATAAAGGTTTCATAAAATCTAGTTCATCTCCTTGGGGAAAGCTCTGGTTTTGTTATAAAGAAGAAAGATGGATTGATGAGGCTTTGCATCGACTATCAGCAATTGAATAAGCTCACCACTAAGAACAAGTATTTGTTGACAAGAATTGAAGACTTGATTAATCAACTTAAGGAAGCTGATGTGCTAAAGACTGTGTTCAGAACTCAACACGATCAATGCAAATTTCTTGTAATGCCATTTAGATTTGGGAAGAAAGATAAGCCTAGCCTTCATTTCTTTGGACCATTTGAAATCATTGAAAGAATAGGCCTTATTGCTTGACGTTTGGCCTTTCCTAGTGAATTCAACAAGATCCACAACGTATACCATGTCTCCAAGCTTCAAAAGTGTCAATCAGATCCTTCCCATGTAAGAGAACCTAAAGAGGTGGAGCTTAATCGAGATCTATCTTATAAAGAAGAACTCGTTCAGATATTAGATCATGAGATCAAAAGACTATGTATCAAGTTTGTTCCTCTTGTTAAAGTATTATGGAGAAGGATTAGTATCCTTATCTGTTCAACTCAGACAAATCCGAGAACGAATTTCTTTTAGGGGAAAATTGTAATATCCCAAACATTGGCCTAGGAGTAAGCTATGATTTACCATTAGTTAATTCACTAGAGTTGTGTCATCTATTAGAATAATTATATGATTTAGGATCAAATTGAAACAAAGAAGGAAATGGATAGCCATATTGTGAAAGGGATAAATTGAACATGAAAAGAAATTTTAAGTTTGCATGCTAAAGGAAAAAAATTGTTTAAGGATTCAAACACATGTCAACCAAATAGGAGAACAAGTGTGGGAGCAAGGTATGCTTGGCTTAGGAGGATGATCCATCTCATTATCATCTTCTTTATTCTTGGCCGAAACTCATGTTGGAGAAAGGAAGAGAAAGAAAGCTTTGAAGCTATGGTTAAACTTCATGGTGGATTCAAGTAGAAGTGTAGATTTGAGTAGCTAATTTTAGAGGGGGTAAGCAATCTTCTTTTCCTCTTTAAAATTTGAATCAACTCAATATAACCTAGTATAATTCCATGAGAGCTTAGTGTTAGTAGATTGTGTTATATATGAATTACTTGAGAATCTTGGTTAAGAGTTCTATCGAATCATTGGATTAGTAAAGGAAGATTAAAAATTTATTGACAACATGATTCTTGGACTGTTATATGATGTTGTATTCGATTGAAGTTAACAATTGATTGTTGTAATTGAATCCTACTTTTGGATGAATTTGATGGTCTTGAAGGCTTGTTTATATGCATGGATTATGGTAGCATTTTTGGGATTTTAAGTACATATGAATGTTAATGGTTGAAATTGAAAGTATAGGATCGACCATAACATGAATTGAATTAAGGAGACTGTTTAGAAGTTAATTGAGGACTAAGCTGTTAAATTAAAATATGGAATTGGTTGGTAGCATTGTTGGACTGTTTCATCAATGAATAAGCTGTTTCGGGACTGTTTCGATACATTAAAATAAGGGAGGTCTGTTATGAAAGATTTTGGATTGTTTTGAATATATATAAATAAGTAATGGACTGTTTTGAATGTATACAAGTATGTCTTGAACTATTTTGGTACATATATATGTATACATATAAATTATGGGACTGTTTTGAGTATATACAAATATACATATGTATTTTGGATTGTTTGTACATGTATAAATATATATCAGACTGTTTTATAATTCAAAAAGGGAATGTTTTATAAAATTATATTAAAGATTGTTTAACAAGTGAAATAAGGGTTGATTTATAAGTTTAAACATGGAAATGACTGATTTGTGGTTTTAAAGACCGCTTTGGACAGTTTATAAAAACTTAAGGGGTTGTTTTGTGATGATTTGAGGACTGCTTTATAAAGCCAAAACATGGGCTGTTTTGTATGTATATATTGGACTGTTTTTATAACCATAAAGATTACTTGGTAAACCAGAAAATTTGGATTTGTTTTCTTGCAATTGAGAATATAATTGTTTTGTGTTTCATGAAGTTGTTGCAACATATAGATGAATATAATTATGCATGTAAGATTAGAATAATTCTATATGAATGAAATGTCAAGTAAGATGGAATCCATTGTATAGTATTAAAGAGACCTTGGTTGTGTTTAGACAAAGAAGAAGCAAAATCCGATGTTGGTAACATTGTAGGAAAGAAAAAAGGGAGTGGTGTTTCAGAATCAAATATAGCTTGGATCAAACTGATAGTGTAGTTTAAAGTCTTGGGATAGGCTAGAAACCTTCCCGAGCATCTTTTGTTGTTTGTTATATTATCTTGTACTTATGTTAAGCCATGCTTAAATGAGCTTTGATTGAGGGCTGAGGTAAGTACCTAAAAGCTAAAGATCATATGATGTGCTATACTTGAATTTGATGACATGCTTTTTATGAAGACTATTCTAACTTGTATAAGCTTGATAGTAACTTTTGTTATGCTATGCTACCATTCGAATATGATGGGTAAATGAATTGAAAATATCTCATGATTTGCATGCATGATTAATATGAAGAACAATAAGCTCTGCACATATGATATTCAGATTATAGAGCTATGCTCAATTATGATTCCGACATGATGTGATAAGATATAAGCCTTGCTTAATGTGACTATATGAATGTGGAGCTATGCTCATCTCTGATATAAATAATACATGTTACTTGACTATCTGGAGAAGGAGCTAAGCTCAATTTTGATTTTGATATGATAAGTTTTAATTGAAAAGCCTTGGTGTCGAGTCAGTCATAAGTATAGCTGGCATGACATAGAGTCCATAGAGATCGTGTTTGGGGTGGGCTACGGTCCTTATTTGGCGAAAGTAGGAGGGAAGTATTGTGGTCACTTGGCGACAATATGAGGGATTGACCAGTACTTTGAGTAACCTTTTGTTGGTGATAGTTGGTTGGGGGTTCATGTACCTAGGCTACTTGATTCTCAAGGCTATGTTAAAGATAAAATAATGAAATTTGTAAGCTAAACTAATGGATTGAGTTTGATATCTTATGTGATAAGTAATCTATGCCTATGATATGTCATGTTTGATATCTTGTATGATAAGTATTTATGCCTAAGATATGTCATGTTTGCTATCTTATGTGATAAGTAATACAAGTCTATGAGATACTATGTTGGATAATTTAAGAGGCAAGTAAATACTAAATGGAAAAACAACTAGATACTTGATTGAATTGGAATCTGTCCCGATTTTGATTGAATGTGGTGAAAGTAATGGATATGGATTATTAATTGTCATCTTCATGCTTTTAATTTACCTTAGGCCATCTCACCAAACTCATACTTAAGATAATTTAAAACAATGAGACTAATAAGTTAGGTTATCAAACTATCCTGTTACTTATATGATAATCAATACTTGTTTACTTGATACTTAAGATAATTTAAAACAATGAGACTAATAAGTTAATTTATCAAACTATTCTCTTACTTATATGATAAGCAATACTTGTTTACTTGATACTTGTGTTTTTCTATATAAAGTAAGGATGCCATGTTCTACTAAAATGATGTAAATTACCCGTTGCCTAATATGAATTAAAATCTGATTTAACTTTATTTGACCTTAGTATGAAAGAATAGGCACATATGCTTAAAGGTTGTTTATTATGCCCTTATTTGTTTTGAATACGGCTAAATTATTATTTAAATTATTAAGATAAAAGATTACTTGCTTGGTAAGTAAAGTTAAGCCACATTTTGATTCATGAACCTAAGCATGTAATGCACCCTTAAATAGTTAAGATATAATCATCTTATACATTCTTTGAACATGTAAGATATGTGTATTTGGCCGACTTGATCACTAAAGTTATGAAAATGTTAACGTACCCTTAATTTGTTATGATGTTGTATGGTAAATAAAACTTACATGTGTGATAATTAGATGTCATTAAAGGAAGGATTTTGATGCTATTATTAGATCTTAGTATTTTAAGATTGCAAGTGATCAAATTTTAGATTTGGAGCTTTGTATGATATTGATAGAACCTCAATTCAAAAGGATAGCCATGTTATATCTAAGTTGCATTCATATCCATGCTTTTAATTATCCTGTCACTACCTCACTAAGCGTTTACTTACTTTATCCTTTCGATTATATCTCAGGTCAAAACTTTGTTTGTGGCCACCTATTGAGCTCGGACCAGATCACAAGTAAATTGGTGTATGATTATTGAATTTTTAGGACTCCTAGATGGTGGCATTATGCTAGCATTCTGCATATAGAATGATCATTGTGTCTCTTGATAGCAATGCTTATAAGCATCTAATATTCTCGTAAGTGGTTTTAAATGGCCTCTATAATTCTTGGTGATGGTTTAAGGACTTAGAATTTTGGTTGATATGTTTGGGTTATTGTGCTTTGGTTGATATGCTATGGTTGTTATGCTTTGGTTGTTATTGTAACATACACTAACCACCCTAGTAGGATTAGGTAAGTTAATATATTTACAGTGAACAATTCAATCAATAGTAGGTAGTGAATACATTTCATTTAAAGTCTTTCTTGCACCTCAAGTTACCATTCGAATAAGAGATGATTCTTAGATATTGTATGAAGCATTTACTAGATATATTTGGACCCATAAAGCAATTAAATATCATGTTGAATACCAATTAGAACTTACTTGTCCTCTAAGTAAACATTCGGCTAGATGATTAACATGAAAGAAAAATTTTAAGTTTCCTATGTAGATATTAAGCATACCAATATGTGTTTTGCAAGATATACCTATGTGACTTTAATCAAACATATAAGCTTACAATATCAACTACAACATTCGGCTAGTACAAAATGTGACCAAAGAGGTTCAAGTCTAAACTTTTGGTTTACTACATTTACTTGATATTAACTACCATTTCCAAGGGATCTATTCAACCATTTCATGCATAACTCATCCATGGAAGCTAACCATTAGGCTATCAAACATATAAGTTCATTAGAGTGCATACATGCTTATATATATACATACCAAACTTCTCATAGATCATAGCTAGAATTAACTTATACAAACCATAGCTAAGTGGCCATAAATGTACAAGTCTTAGGTGCCACCATCCTAGGAGAACTATGTCAAGATAGAAACATACTCTTTAAGCAAAATGTGACTTGTATGAGCATAGACTTCAAGATAGTATCCAAAATCAACCTGTATCGTAGAAATGAGACTAGAATAAGCAAAGCTTAGTGAGTGAGTTAAATTTACAAAGCAACAATACAATAAGTCTCAACTACAAACTATCAAATGGATGGTATGGTTCCCTCATCAATAGGGAACCATTCGAACAAGACTACACTGCTAGATGTAATGTCTAATTTTCAATCCAATAACAATACAAGGCTTAAAGTTTAGGCATACTCAAACATCCAATTCATTTACAATTCAACTAAAGCAATCTCATATAACAAGGCTCAATCAATGTTTCAATAACAATAGATCATAGCATTTGAATTTCCTTTACAGTCAAGTAAACTCATATAAGCAATAATCAATTAAGGTTTCAATATCCATAGTTCATGGCATTCAATTTTACCTTTACATTCAATCAATACAACTCAATGTAGCAATAGGTTCAATGTGCATGAGTTATTAATTCATTTTAAGCATAGCCTTGAAAATCGGTTACTCAGTCTAGATACTCGAGTCTCCAACCAAACTGTCACCAATAACAATAATCAATATGGTACCAAGTACCTGGTTAATCCCTCCTACTGTCGCCAATGACCAATAACAATACTTTCCTCCTACTGTCGCCAATTAAGGACCAATGTCCTAGGCCATAGTCCACCCTGAAAATGAGCTCTATAGACTCTATGGCATACCAACTATATCTAAGACCGACTCGAGACCAAGACTTACAATAGTTATCATTTTCAATCAATTAGAAGCACATGTTCAATTCAATATGCATAATTTGTGCCAATATTCCCTTTTAATCGAATATGGATCAATCCAATCCAATTTCAATGTTTCCATGGTTAATGTAGGAGTATCAATCAATACGTCTTTCAACAATGAATTGTGTACTTCTATCTATAATATCATGCTTCAATTCAATATAGTTCAATTAGGCAATAAGCATAACAATTCAATTAATGACAATTCAAGCATACTTCACAATCAAGTAACCACTCAAAGGAGTACTTACCTTGCTATTGCTTCATAGCAAGCTCATTAAGAAATTTATACTTAAGGTTTAATAAAATTTACAAATCAAAACAAACTTGGAGAGGTTACCGCCCTCTCTAAACTTTAAACTGCACTCACTGGAATTTTCTGAGCTATTGTCGATCCCGGATTGTAATCCCTTTTCCTCTACTAGCTTGTTGATCTAAGTGAGCCCCTTTATCATCTATTTCCACTTGATATAACATTCATACAATCCATAAGGTATTAGATACAATCCAACAATCAATTGATTCATTATGTGACTCCATACATAAGCATACAATTCAATATAAACATTGAAACTGTTACTGTCTGGCAGCATGTGCACTGTTTACTTAAATATTCACATCTTTTATTCCGTATGTCGGAATTTCAATTGGTTTACACCGTTGGAAAGCTGAAAAAATTGTATTTATAACCATATAAGGCTTCCATTTTAATTCTTAGCCAATTAATACAGTTTTTAACTTAAAGACAGGGTAATTTGCTACACTGGATATTTTGCACTGTCCCTAGTGTTTCTTCTCTACATTACATTCTACAACCCATAATTCAGTTATGTTTTCTCCTAATGAATTTAGACATATCAAGGTGTTTTCCATAAAAAGTTCAGCCTTAAATTCATTTTATACAATTTATAGTGATTTTTCAAAGTTACTTCCCAGAACAGAACATTTTGGGCAAATTACACTAGGTTGAATTTCTAGCTTCTTATTTCACCTAAGCAACGTTCTAACATGGCAATTCAATTCATGATCATATTATTACATGTCTAGATCATTCTACTTCACCTACCAATGAGCTTAAAAACATGGCATTATCATGTTGAACCCAATTTGATCTATTTGATCACTTTGCACATTCAATTTACCAATTGAGCAGTCCATTGCCTAATTTAACTAATCCAATTAGGTGCTTTTACATTTCCAGCAAGTTATCTATTAAATTCAATCTTCAATTCATCTACCAACATGATCAAAACAGGTCTTTTGAGCAACATTTTCAATTCAATTCATTAGGACATCAATCCACTAGAATTTCCAGCATCTACCATTACAATTTACATTTCAATCATCCATTCCAATCATCATCCAAATTTTCAAGCATCTAACATGGCATTTCACCATCAATTTAGTTATTGACAACCTCAATCTCTCCTATTCATTCAATTGGCATGTCAATTCATGGATTAATCAATCAATTGAACTTCCTAACTAGTTCATAGCATCAATTCACTATCTATTCATCAATTTCATATAATTCAAGCAAGAACCCTAAATCTTCATGCATCATTTGTATCTATAACACATTAAGGAAGAGATTTTACCTTCCTATCAAGATTATATGAATGCTAGCAACTCCAATTTCACCAAATTCAAGCTTGAATCAAATATTAGAGAGCTTTCTCACTCAACTCCCCTTTCTCTCTTCTTTTCTCTCCTACATGGCCACAATGAGAAAGATGGTGATAATTCACCAAATATTTCTCCCCTTAAATGACTAATTCACCCTTAAGTATCCCCTAATTAATGACATCTGTAGGGACATTTTAGGAATGTGAAAATTTTGCATGTGTTCCTTCAATTTATCAATTGTTTCGGTTTGGTCACTTATACATTAGGATACCACTTTTTCAATTATAGCATTCTAGTCCTTAATAACTAGATTTAACACCCTTCTTTCAATCAGTTAGGGATTTAATGAAGGCATTGTAGTAACTTCTTTTATACTAGATTTGAGGATATTACAATTCCACCCCCTTAAAAAATTCATCCTCGAATATACCTGAGGGGAATAGATGAGGGTACTGCTTTCTCATCATTGCTTCGGGTTCCAAAGTGGCTTCTTTTACATTGTGATTCTTCCATAGAACCTTCACCAATGGTACAATCTTATTGCGAAGCCTCTTGACTTCTTTATCAAGTATTTGAATTGGCTCTTCATTATACGATAGATCAGGATTAAGTTCCATTTCATTAGGCTCTAGAATATGTGATGGATCTGATCGATATTTCCTCATCATTGATACATGAAAGATGTTGTGGATTCTATTGAATTCAGTAGGAAGTGCTAGCTTGTAAGCAACTGGACCAATCTTCTCTAAGACTACAAAAAGTCTAATGAATCGAGGGCTTAGTTTACTCTTCTTCCCGAATCTGAGGATTTTCCTCCAAGGAGATACCTTCAAGAATACGTAATCTCCCACTCGATATTCAATGTTTCTTCTCTTGAGATCGGTATAAGCCTTTTGCCTATCAAAGGCCTCTTTCAATCTATTATGGATTACCAGAACTTGATTTTTGGTTTCACGATGCAACTCAGGTCCTAAGACCTTGTTCTCACCCAGTTCAGACCAACATAGGGGAGTTCTACATCTTCTACCATACAGTGCTTCAAATGGAGCCATTTTGATAGAAGCTTGATGACTATTGTTGTAGGCAAACACAACTAATGATAGAGATTTCTCCCAGTCTTTACTGAAGTCAATAATTCAAGCTCAACGCATGTCTTCAAGCACTTGGATTACCCTTTCTGATTGTCCATCAGTTTGTGGATGGAAGGCAGTGCTAAGGTTCAACTTAGTTCCCATAGCCTTTGAAGTGCCCTCCAGAATCGAGAGGTAAAACGAGAGTCCCGATCAGATATTAGATTTAAGAACACCGTGAAGTCTGACTACTTCTTTCAAGTATAATTCAGCTAGTTGTTGGAGGCTCATGTTCATTCGAACAAGTAGAAAGTGAGCCGATTTGGTTAATCTATCAACAATCACCCAAATAACATCATTTTTCCTCGGTGATAGAGGCAATCCCGATACGAAGTCCATTGTTATACACTCCTACTTCAATTGAGGCAATTTGATGGGTTGAAGGAGTCCAGTAGGCAGTTGGTGTTCGGCTTTCACCTTCTAGCAAGTGAGGCACTTCGATACAAAGTCAACAATATCGGCCTTCAATCTCGGCCACCAATAGACTTGCTTTAAGTCCTTATACATCTTGATCACTCCCAGAGTATTGAAAAAGGATTGCTATGTGCTTCTTGAAGCATTTCTCTCTTAAGGATTGGATCATTGGGTACACAATCCCAATTCTTGAAGTAGAGCACACCATTCAAGTGAATTGAGAATTCAGTGCTCGGTTTGGACTCAGTACCTTTCAATATCTTTTGAAGTTCGGGATCATTTTGTTGAAGCTCTTTGATCCTCGAATTCAAATTGGATTGAATTTGAAGTTATGCCACGTATCTCCGATTCTTTAGGAGCTTAAAATGGGCATTGAAGGTAGTTGAAGCTACAATTAAAGAATTTTGATTAGTGGATTCAAAACATCCATTCGAATAGGGGATAAACAATGTTGGAAAAATCGTATTTGATCTTACCAATTAAATGTTTGTGACTGAGTGCATCAACCACAACATTTGCCTTGCCCAGGTGGTAATCAATGATTAGATCATAGTCTTTTAGTAGTTCCACCCATCTTCTTCATCGAAGATTTAACTCTTTTTGAGTTAGAATGTACTTTAAGCTCTGATAATCCGTAAATAATCGACATTTCTCTCCGTATAGATAATGTCTCCAGATCTTTAAAGCAAACACGACCGCAGCTAGCTCCAAGTCGTGTGTTGGATAGTTCAATTCATGTGGCTTGAGTTGCCAAGAAGCATAGGCAACGACCTTATCATTTTTCATAAATACACACCCTAAACCGAGGTGAGAAGTATCACTGAAGACTGTAGAGTCTTTTCCCGGTTCAGGTTGGATTAGAACAAGAGCTTGAGTTAAGACTTGCTTCAATTGGTCAAAGCTTCTTTGCTGGTCCTCAAACCATTTAAATGGAGTATTATTTTGAAGTAGTTGAGTCAATGGGATAGCAAGAATCGAGAATCCTTTCACGAATCTTCGATAATACCAGCTAAACCGAGAAAACTCCTTACCTCGCTAACATTTCTTGAAGATCTCCATTCGATGATGGTTTGAATCTTCTTAGGATCAACCTTTATCCCTTCGACTAAGATAACATGGCCTAGTAAGGATACTTCCGAGAGCCAGAACTCGCATTTGCTCAATTTGACATATAGCTGATTTTTTGTTTGGAGTACAATTCTAAGGTGATTAGCATGTTCTTCCTTGTCCTTTGAGTAGACAAGAATGTCATCAATAAAGACAACCATGAATTTGTCCAAATAGGGTTTGAACACTCGGTTCATTAAGTCCATGAAAGCCGCTGGAGCATTGGTTAGCCCGAAGGGCATGACTAGGAACTCGTAGTGACTATATCGAGTCCTGAAAGCCGTTTTGGGTACATTTGAGTCTTGTATTCTCATATGATAATACCCCGATCGTAAATCAATCTTGGAGAAGACTTTGGCATCCTTGAATTGATCGAACATGTCATCTATCCTTGGCAATGGATACTTGTTCTTGATAGTGAGCCGGTTTAGCTGACGATAATCAATACATAGCCTCATCGACCTATCTTTCTTCTTAACGAACAATACAAGTGCTCCCTAGGGTGAAGAGCTAGGTCGGATAAAGCCCTTGTCTTGAAGCTCTTGCAATTGTTGCTTAAGCTCTTTGAGTTCAATAAGGGCCATTTGATATAGAGCGATAGACACTGGATCACTCCCGTGTTGAACTTCAATCTTAAATTCGACTTCTCAAATATGGGGTAATCTCGCAATTCCTCAGGAAAAACACCAGGGAGGTTAGAAACAGTAGGTAATGAACTCACCCCAAATTCAATTTCATCACTTTTAATCATAGCAGCAAAGATGCTAATAGGTTTCTTCTCTATTAAGGTAATGGATTTTTCTCCTAAACCTCGGAGAAACAATTTTCTATTTTGGCAATCTACCCAAGCTTGATGCCTTCCTAACCAATATAATCCCAAAATAAGGTCAAATTCAACAAAAGGTAACAATAACAAGTCGGCTAGGAATGGGATGCCCTGAATAAACAAAGGGCAATCTCTACATACTTGGTTTACTATTACATTATCTCCTAAATGATTGGTAGCAATTAATCTACAACTAACATACTCAGGCTTCAATTTAAGCTTTTAAATTAAAGGAGATCTTATGAATAAATGGGTTGATCCCGTATCAAATAAAGCAAAAACAAGGTATGCGTCGAGGTAGATTGTACCTGCAATTACATCGGTCGATTCTTCATCCTCACGCCCCCGGATGTGATAGACTCGAGCAGGTGCCCGAGACTCTTGATATGTAGCATTAGACCCTTGGCCTTTGCTCTTCCCGTAGTTGCCCGAGTTAGCTTGCTTTGAACACTTTTCCCCTGGGTGAAGGAGCTTGGATCGATTTATGAGAAGCATGAGAAGGCAACTTGTTCAGATTTTAGGGGCAATCTTTGACATAATGTGTTGTGTCTTCGCACAAGTAGCAAGCATTAGTGAGCTTCCTACAAACTCCGGTATGGTTCTTTTGACAAGTCTTGTAAGTAGGGATTTGATTCTCCCTCCTGGTATTCCCAACACTTTCCAATGACACCATAGGTGTTGAGGATCTAGACATAGCTTGTGGCTTAGGTATATAGTTACCTTTTGAGAAATTTTCCTGATTGGAAGAATTTCCTCTATGATGCTTTTGTTTAATCTTGCGCCAATGAGGCTTGTGATCATCCCTCGATCTTTTGTTTTCTCGGTACTGATTCTCTGATCATTTTGCTGAAGTCTTCATCTTTGCTTCGGTAGCTATAACTCTATTGACCAGTTCTTGGAAGTCAGTAATCCCCAAGGCAGTGAACATGGGGCCTAACTCATCATTAAGACCGTTGATGAACATTCTACACTTGTCCTCTTCTTTCTTTATGAACTCCGAGCCGTATTTGCAATATTTATAGAATTCACTGACATATTGCTCGATAGGCTTTCCTCCTTATTTCAGGTACAATAACTTATTTTTACGATCAGCAAGATACTGATCACTTATATACTTCTTTTTGAATTCTTTAAGGTAGAATTCCCAAGTGACAGCTTCTTCAGGTGTTGCCAAAGTAGTAGTTTCCCACCAATTTAATGCCTCCTCGGCCAATAAAGCTACTGCACACTCTAGTTTGTGTTCATCTGAGCACTGCAGTTGCTTAGACAATATTCTTGTTGTATTCTCCAACCAGTATTCTGCTTCTTCTGGCTTATCTTCACTTGTTCCAGGGAAAGTGTAAGCTCGGTGTTGAGCTAACTTATCAATAGGAGCTCTTGCCGGTTTTGGTATCGGAGATTCAAAAGTACTTGTCTCGTTGAGACAATCATTTGATCAAACATCTCCTTCAGACTGGAGAAGCATTCTTGTTGAATAGGATGAATCATGGGAACTTCCTGCTGAACTTGTTGGGGTTCAGCAGGCTTCAGGGGATCATGGTTCATCCTTACGCTTCCTCCCTCATTGGAGGAGCCAGTTGGGCTTTCATTATCCTTGCCCAATCTTGTTTCAGACATTCTATATAAAGAATAAGAGAAGTCAAGCTCAAGTCACAATCCAATCAATATTCAAGTAACTCCTAGATGGCACCTAAATGACCAATGATAATAGCCTATTCATGCAATGGACCCTAGAATCATGCAACCATAATCTCTGATTACCATTATGTAACATACACTAACCACCCTAGTAGGATTAGGTAAGTTACTATATTTACAATGAAAAATTCAATTAATAGTAGGTAGTGAATACATTTCATTTAAAGTCTTTCTTGCACCTCAAGTTACCATTCGAATAGGTGATGATTCTTAGACATTGTATGAAGCATTGACTAGATATATTAGGACCAATAAAGCAATTAAATATCATGTTCAACACCAATTAGAACTTACTTGTCCTCTAAGTAAACATTCGGCTAGATGATTAACATGAAAGAAAAATTTCAAGTTTCCTATGCAGCTATTAAGCATACCAATATGTGTTTTGCAAGATATACCTATGTGACTTTAATCAAACATATAAGCTTACAATATCAACTACAACATTTGGCTAGTACAAAATGTGACCAAAGAGGTTCAAGTCTAAACTTGTGGTTTACTACATTTACTTGATATTAACTACCATTTCCAAGGGATCTATTCAACCGTTTCATGCATAACTCCTCCATGCAAGCTAACCATTAGGCTATCAAACATATAAGTTCATTAAAGTGCATACATGCTTATATATATACATACCAAACTTCTCATAGATCATAGCTAGAATTAACTTATATAAACCATAGCTAAGTGACCATAAATGTACAAGTCTTAGGTGCCACCATCCTAGGAGAACTATGTCAAGATGGAAACATACTCTTTAACCATCCTATTCAATTCAATCTTCAATTCATCTACCAACATGATCAAAACATGGCTTTTGAGCATCATTTTCAATTCAATTCATGAGGACATAAATCCACTAGAATTTCCAGCATCTGCCATTACAATTTACATTTCAATCATCCATTCCAATCATCATCCAAATTTTCCAGCATCTAACATAGCATTTCACCATCAATTTAGTTATTGACAACCTCAAATTCTCATATTCATTCGATTGGAATGTCAATTTCATGGATTAATCAATCAATTGAACTTCCTAACTAGTTCATAGCATCAATTCACTATCTATTCATCAATTTCATATAATTCAAGCAAGAACCCTAAATCTTCATGCATCATTTGTATCTATAACACATTAAGGAAGAGATTTTACCTTCCTATCAAGATTATATGAATGCTAGCAACTCCAATTTCACCAAATTCAAGCTTGAGTCAAAGATTAGAGAGCTTTCTCACTCAACTCCCCTTTCTCTCTTCTTTTCTCTCCTACCCGGCCACAGTGAGAAAGATGGTGATAATTCACCAAATAATTTTCCCCTTAAATGACTAATTTACCCTTAATTATACCCTAATTAATGACATGTGTAGGGGCATTTTCGGAATGTGAAAAATTTGCATGCATTCCTTCAATTTATCAATTGTTTCAGTTTGGTCACTTATACATTAGGTTACCACTTTTTCAATTATATCATTCTATTCCTTAATAACTATATTTAACACCCTTCTTTCAATCAATTAGGGATTTAATGAAGGCATTGCAGTAACTTCTTTTATACTAGATTTGAGGATAATATAGTTATGCTTTGGTTGACATGTTTTGGTTGATGTGCTTTAGTTGACATGCTTTAGTTGAAATGTTCCACTAATTGGGCAATATGAGGATTAATGAGTGAGTGGTGCGCATATATGTTTCAAATATGAATATGGGTGTGACTTAAGTATTTGCCTTGATCTTTAAAATGGTTGACGTATGCATGGGTATATAGAAATTCTTGTTACGCCTATCTTAAATAACCTAGAATCAATTAACCTGGTTAAATAGTTATATTGAGTGTCTTTATAAATGTCTTAGTAATTTTTATCATGTCAAGTGAAGCGCTAATTATAAATCGATGATGTTTCGTGTAGGACATGATTTACTTTTGTGGCTTGATTATATGATATATTTTGGTTCGATAGAATAAGGTCAGTATATGTATCTCAGGGTATTATTCATGTTGATCCGATTAGTCTTGGAATACTAGTTACGGTTGCTGCTAGCTTAAACCATTAATGATTAATGAGAATGCTACGATCTGGATGAATTGATTTACAAACGAAAAATATGGAATTGTTGCTAGAGATTCTTGTATGATAGGTTGTTAAATGAATACATGATTGAATGAGATGTGTAGATCTTGAATGTCTAGTGAATCTTATATGCTTAACATCTTTATTGAACCTTGCTTTCTTTAAGTAAACAAACATAGACAATCTTCTTGGTTTCCAATGGAATCTATGTAAATTATGTTTTAATTCAAAGGTTTAAAGACATAGTATGGATAAGATTAATTTTGACAACAACAAAGAAAGTAGTAACCAAGATAAGAATTTTGACATGCTTCCTTGTCGAATGGCTTACACTAAATGCCCTTAATTTAGCCTACCATTTTATAATAGGATTCTGAAAATATGTTAAGATCTTTTGGAAACCAAATGAAAAATTTTAGTCTTGAATTTTTTTGTAAAGGATTGTCATCTCTCTTATTTTTGGCTTATGTTTCCATCTTTGTTTGATAGTTATTTGTTCCTGTTTGCTGGTAATGCTCCTTAACTCGGTTTAGCTTCTGAACCAGTTAAAGGGTGTTACAAGAGGTGCCTTTTAAACCGTCTAACAATTTCATGGCCGTTATTAGCCGTTGGGGACTTCAATTCTAGTCATAAAAGCAGTTCTAGAGCAGGGTGTATCGATACATGAGACTCTGTATCGGTACCTTCCTTAAATAGAAAGAGCCATTGGAGCATTTATTACACAAGGGTATTAGTACACTTGTATAACGTATCGATACACATCTACTCATATCGATACGACTAAGCCTGTATCGATACGAGAAATGGCTACTAGAATTTACAAAATGTTGGGGATGGAAAATTGTATCGATACCCTCAAAAGTGTATTGGTACGGGCTTTCTGGGTATCAGTATGGGTCTTAACCGTATCGGTACTTAGAGCCTATTTTTGACACTTTGGCTATTTAAAATCATTTAAAGTGTGTTAAAAACCCTTTGAAAACATTTCAAACATATTTTTCAAGTTTATGGACTTTTGAAATATTTTTGCAAATTAATCTAAGCCCAAAAACATTTTTCATTAAGTTATATCAAAATCAAATAGGTTTTACAATCTCCCCCTTTTTGGTATAACAAAACCACTTGAAAAATTATTTTTGTGAAAAAACCCCCCTTAGTAAAATATTTTTAGAAAAAGAGAATACTTTTGAACATATTTGAAACTCCACTTTTTTCTTTTGGAAATATAATTTTTCAAACTCTATCTCTCCCTTTTTGTTATATCAAAAATAGTTTCAAAACAAGTTTGAAATCACATTAAGTTCAAATACACCAATTATTGGAAAAATGTGTACCAATTGATAGTAAATATCAATTGTTGGTGTAAGATAAAATTGGAAAAAAGACTAAAAAGATTTTAACATTTAAAACATTTTTTTTTGAAAATGGCTCTCCCTTACTCAAGCATCAAGTAAATTGTTAGTCCAACAATTTAAGATAAAAACATTAGATTTCAAATAATTAAAACAAATAAACACATGAAATTCAATTAAGCATGCCATAATAAGAAGATACTCATATAAGCATAAAAGGCATGGCAAAAATGAGACAAAACATTCCATTTTTAACTACGCATACCGATATAGTTAAAGTCATATTGGTACTAGTTGATGGTCGTATCGGTATGGTATAGGCGGTATCGGTACTGAAGGCACGAAACTGGTGAAAATAAGCAGTAAAAACAACTTAAAAGGCCTTAAACTTAGTTTTAAGTTCATACAAAGGCTCTATTAAGTCATAGATATACATTAAGCATATTTTGCTACACACGCTTCATAAAAACAACTTAAAAGGCCTTACAACTTAGTTTTAAGTTCATACAAAGGCTCTATTAAGTCCTAGATATACATTAAGCATATTTTGCTACACACGCTTCATAAAACATAACAGTTAACACATAGAAAGCATGATTTCACCAAAATCAACCAAACATTACAAGTTTAAGGCCAAAAAATATAAAGATAGACATATTAGGTTAAAAAATGTAACTCATGCAATTTGTGACTCCCCCTAACTATATGCAATTAGGCTAGAGGTGGGAATCAGGTGGGGCGGGGACGGTTTTGCATTTCCCACTCCGTCACCAACACTTGCGGTTACAATTTCAGGGAATCTCCATTAAAATCTTTAGGGATTTTTCGTCCCCATACCCCCTGCTCGGATCCTCATAGTTTTTAGAGAATTCATGTCCCCAAAAAATTAAACAAAATTACTATTTTACCAACCAAAATAAACAATCAATTTAGTTTAAAATATAAAGTTTGGATACTTTGGTTGGAAGTAATTACGAAATAATGAAGATTGAAAGGGTGTTGTGTTGGGGAAGATTTAGACGAGGGTTTTAGTTTATATCCAAAAGCTAAGATAGAAACATGTTGAGAAACTTGAGTGTGGCTAGGCTTAGAAGAAAGTTAAAGTGACAATAATATAATTATAATTTTTTATTAAGATATGTATAAGGGATACATAGATAAATAAGTATATATATTTTTAAAAATCTTTTAAAATATCGGGAACCTTGCGAATATTTGTTGGGGATCCCTACGGTTATTTATACAATCATAGTTCGGTTATCCCCACGGCTTGGATATAACAATCCCCGTCCCAACCCCATTTGAGCTTCGGTGATAAAACTTTGCCCGTCCTCATCCTCGTGGGTGAAGATTTCGGTTATTCCCTATCTCATCGGTTCGGATCCCCATAATTTTCAGATATTCCCCACCCAATTCCTACCCCTAAATTAGGCACAACACAGAGTTACACAAACAGGCTTAGATCAAAATAAAAAACATTATAGGCATGATCAAGCGATAGCTTGAAATTTAAATTTACCAATTGAACCAAGGTAGGATGTTAAGCCTTCCTTCTTTAAGTTTCCTTCCTCCTTTGTGTGTAAAGAGCTTCCAAGATTTGACTTTGATTATCAATTTCTCAAGCATGCCTACAAAAGACAATCAAGTAATTTTTGGTATCCAAATTGCTTTGGGTCCAAGGGCATTAGTTCCAAAAACCTTAGTACCCTTAAGAATCCATTTTTCAATTTCATCCTTTTTGTTTGAAAAAATTAGTCCCTTAGGGACCCAAATGCCCTTAACAATTTTACCTTTGAAAAATCTAGGGGAACTAGATTGTCTTTGATAAAAGTTTGATTCTACAAAACTAGATTTGGAGCATTCTCCAATTTCCTTTTTAATATCTTTGTAAATAAAAACTTTTTCTTGGTGATGTCTTCATCCGGTTCCATCTTGAAGTTCTCATACTCAAGGTTGAGAAGACCAATCTTGGTCTCCTTTACTTCATTTTTTCCCTCATATGTGACTTCAAGCTTGTCCCATACTTCTTTGGCATCTTTACAAGAAGAAACTTTGGCATACTCTTCCAGGAAAAGTGCACAAAGGAGAATGTGCAAAGCCTTCGCGTTAAGCTCTATCTTCTTGCGATCATCCACACTTCATTCCACCTTGTTTCTTTGTGGCACAAACGGACCATCAAGAACAATATCCCAAAGATGGTATTCTTTGGCTCTCATGAAGTACATCATCCTATTCTTCCAATAGGAGTAGTTGGTGCCATCAAAGAATGGCGGCCTATCATTGGAATGCGCCATGATGTTCAGTTGATGTGGATTGGTTGAGCACCTCTAGGATCGACTCTTGTATATTAATCCGATGAAGAGACAAAGTGCTGATACCAATTGTTGGGATGCTCGTTTGATCAACCTTGTGGCCAGGAGGGGGTGAATTGGTTTTTGAGTGTTTGGAGTGGAAGCTATGGAAAAATAAAATGAGCACAATGATTTGTAGTGGTTTGAGCTTCTAACTAGGATCTACATCCACTACCTTAGCTTCCTACTGAGGATATTCTCAAATTCACTATTGAATTCCTTCCCCTTTTCTAGGATAAGGAGGGAACCCTTACACAATCAAAGCTTTCTAACCCAAAGTTTTGATCAAACCCTCTTTTACAAGAGTAAAAACAAGAGAAAATTAGGGAACCCTCTAAGGTATAATGTTTGCACAATTAGGCTAACTCACCCAAAACCTAACACTTGAGCATAAATGACAATTAAGCTCACAAGTGTGTTCTAATGAAGAAATTGACAATTAAAGCACTAAAACACATTTTTATACATTGAATGTTGGATCGATGTTTCTTGTTCTTCCATAGATTCTTGGAGGTGTCTTTTAAACCCTCTAACAACTTCATGGTCGTTACTAGCCGTTAGTGACTTCAATTCCAGTCATAAATACAGTTATGGAGTAGGGCGTATTGGTACACGAGACTCTGTATCGGTACCTACCTTAAACTGAAAGAGCCGTTGGAGTATTTATTACACATGGGTATCGTTACGCTTGTATAGCGTATCGGTACACACATACTCGTATCGATACTGCTAAGCCTATATCGGTACGAGAAATGGCTATTGGAATTTACAAAACGTTGGGGATGGAAAATTGTATCGATACGCTCAAAGATGTATCGATACAAGCTCTCTGGGTATCTGTACGAGTCTTAACCATATCGGTTCTCAAAGCCTATTTTTGACACTTTGGCTATTTAAAATCATTCAAAGTGTGTCAAAAACCCTTTGAAAACATTTCAAACATATTTTTCATGTTTATGGACTTTTGAAATATTTTTACAATTTAGTTTAAGTCCAAAAATATTTTTAATTAATTTATATCAAAATCAAAAATATATCAAAATTATATATAGTTTGCAAAAGAATAAATCAGCTTCTAACATTAAGAAACTGCTGATTTAATTTTTATTTACAAGGCAAGAATTGTGATACTAAAGATGGGAGCAAATCTGGAATAAGATAGGCAATAATTGACCTTTCCTTTTAGCCTTGTAATTCTTAACACTCCCCCCTCAAGCTTGGTATGAATATTAATGAATTCCCAAGAAACACACAATATCCCATAACTGGTCGTCTAGTATCTCAGCACCTAGCCTAATCGGCATCACAAAATGCATTGAGTTAGATTGAGCTTGTTGTAGGAAAAACTAATCCTTGTCTCGGTGTTTGTTTCGCATATCTTATAAATCGTTGGTCTGCATCTAGATGTGGCACTCACGGTTTCTCCATGAACTGGCTTAAATCATGAACTGCATATGTGAAATCAGGTCTTGGTATTGTTAGATAAATTAACCTCCCAATGAGTCTTATGTATGGTGAATGATCCTCAATGAATCAACCTCAAAATTGCTTAGCGACAAGTTTTGTTCCATGGGAAAAGAGGCTGGTTGGGCTCCAAGATATCTTGTATCTTCAAGAATCTCAAGTGCATATTTCTATTGTGAGATTGCAATTCCTTTGTTAGACCACGCAACTTCTATGCCCAAGAAATAATTCAATTGTCCTAGGTCCTTCAACTTGAATTATTTCTTTAAGAATAACTTTGTTGCTTCAATATGCTGTAAATCATTTTCATCCAAAACTATGCCATCTACATAACTGAGTATACCAGCTATTTATCATTTCGAGATCAGAAAAATAGAGAATAATCTGATTTGGATTGTTTAAAATTAGCTACCTTGAGAGCAGAAGATAATTTAATAAACCATTGATGAGAGGTATGTTTAAGACTATATAATGACTTATGAAGTTTGCAAACGCGTGTCTCCCCTTTTATCCGAAACCATGAGGTAATTGCATGTACATGTCTTCATGAAGTGTGCCATGTAAAAATATATTATTGACATCTAGTTGGTGAAGATGCCAATTTGGATTGAAGATACAACAAGAAGAAGCCAAATGGTTATAAGCTTTGCAATAGGGAAAAACGTTTCTTGATAATCAGATCCTTCAATCAGGTTTTATCATTTTGCAACAAGTCTAGCCTTGTAGCGTTCTATAGTGCCATCTGAATGGAGTTTTATCTTGTAAACTCACTTGCATCCTATAGGTTTCTTTCCATGAGGCATTGGAAGAATAGACCATGTTCCATTATCTTTAAGTGCATTGCAACACCCTAAAAATTGATTTAGCCGGAATTTGGTTTTGACAACAGGAAACCTTATACCGAAAAGGTCCAAATATTGCTTTGACTTTGACTGTATTTTTAATTACATTGATATTAGACTCTAAATAAGTCAATTTATTGATTAAGGGCCTTATTGAATTTATCAAAAAAATATTTAGTGACTAAATTGAAAAAATTGAAAATTTAAGGGTAAAAGGATAAAGATTTGAAAGATGAAGGACCACCCTTGTAATTTCCCCAAAAGTTGCCTGAGTCACCTACTAGCTTCTTTGAAATCACGTGAAATGGTCATCTTTTGTCATAAAATATGACAATTTAATGTGGGTACTTATTATTGTCTTAAAATAAGCAAAAGTAGATAAGGATAGAAAGATGGATAATAATGAGTGGTCATTATTGTTGGGGAATTTATAGATAAAATAAGTTTACCCTTCACCAAGGGAAATCTCTATTGGTTGTGCTTTGATTAGAATAGAGTATTTACAACACTGGGAGTTTTACCTTCGATAGAAAAATTTCCACCAAGACTTCCCTTCTTTATGTTCATCTTTTTGTTCAAGATTAATCTCACACCACCATTTTCATCTTACCCACCTTAAAAGCTAGCACCTCCATTGTTGAGTTTTGCATAGCTTAAACTCTCTTTGATCTATCAATTCCATTGAATAGTCATCGGTTTGTTAAGCTAAAACCCCCAATCTATTGTTCAATTCCATGGATATTTGACGATTACTTTCAAGATAAAGTTCTTGAAACCTTAAGTTAGACCCATGTCTCATAAGCTCAAATCTATGGAAGTTTAATAGCTAATAGCTATTTCAAGCTTAGACATTGATTTTGATATCGTTATGTTAATTGTAATTATTTTCTATTGTTTCTATCTAGCTCAAGAGTTGGAGAAGGAAGAGTTACCATCCCCACCGAAGGATAGGAACAAAGGAGTTGTAATTCGAGAGTCGTAGGAGCTTCAGATAGTTGGGTGAGTGTAGTTAGAGTCTCAAGAATAGGCTAGGTGTCTTTCTTGGTTTCATTGATATCGATTATTGCATAGCTAATATTTTTTCAAAGGGTCATTGCATTGAACCTCATTATAGGATTGATTGGTATGCATCGGTAAGTTATTGCATCGAAATATTGAACATATCATCATCATTACTATCATTGTCATCATCGAAACATTAGAATATTGAAAATTTGACCATTGGATATTGATAGTGTCATTTCAAAGACATTGGACATTGATAAAGGTATTGTTATAGCCATTGATAATGATATTGCCATTGCTACTGAACACCGATATTGATATTGTATCGCTATTGAAACATTTCCATTGATATTGTCATTGTCATTGTCATCGATATTACTATTGTTATTATTACCGAACCTTGGATTCGAAAGGACATTGGATACAATTGGCATGCCATAAAATTCGTGAGCTCATTGGTACAAGTGGACTACGGTCTCTGGGCTACGACCTTTATTGTAGCAAGGTAGAGGGATGTTTGTGTTATTGGTCAATTGGCAAGGTGGAGGGACTAGACCAATCATTGATTTGGCGAGGCGTAGGAATTTGCGTATCCACTATCTTGATTTGATCCAAGGAATCTTGTTGATATATGATATATTTGCCATTGAACATGATCCATAGTATTGTCATTGATAAAACATGATTTGCAATGCATATTTTTATCGACATTGTTTATGACTACCTCACTAGCCAAAGTATGACTAATGAATTTCATCTTATGCATTGCAAGTTAAGGAAGATTTTTGCAAGAGATTGGGAAGTTGAAGATTTTTGGCCATTTTGTTGTATATATATGTTGTGTGTGGTTGTGTGAGCTTAGGGCCTAAAATGACACTATCGAGATCGGCTAAAAGTGGTAAAATTTGCATATTTGGCCTAAAAAGGTAAAAAGTCTACTAAATGGATTCATATAGCTGTAAAATTTGGTATGCTATTATATCATGATCAAATAAACTTGTGTGTAAAATTTCACAGGATTTGGATATTGTTTGACTAGTCAAAATGCAAAAACCAGATTTAAGGTGTACCGGTACGAATAGATGTGTATATGTACGGGTAAGTGTGTACCGGTATGGTTCACAAAACTTAACCATTGTAACGATTATGAAATAGGAATACCAGTACGACCTCCTTGAATAAAGGTAAATCTGTTAAAAGCTATGAGAATAAGTCTAGTAAATTACGAAATGGTCACTATTTATTAAATGGATTAATTGACTAGGTAAATGACCTCTGATTGAGATAAAAATTTATACGCTCTCTATTTATATGTTGAATTTTGTATTGTTAAGTTCAATTTTTGGAAAGGACCTCTAAATTACTGAAATTATAGATTAGTCTATAAAACTAGTAGAAAGTTTAAAATTTGTCCAAAATTGATAACCATAGTTCCATATCAAATTACCGTCCATACTACATAATTATAGTATCATATTGAGTTATCGATGTTACTGTACCACTATTGAATCATCGAAACACCGAATATCATTCAAAAATACAATATTGTTTGATGTTTCGATCATTGATAGCATACTCCGACCCGGTTCTCTACCAGGCCAGGAAGAGGTGTTACATGCATCAAGTTCTTGTTGCATGGCAAGATGCCATTTAGGGTCACAAACAACCTACGTAAAAGACAATGGTATTTTTCTATAGACAAAGAAACATTAAAAGCATGATGCTTGGAAGACAATTTTTCATATGAAATAACCTTAGATAAAGGGTAAGGAATACCTGTTTTTAGAACCAATGCCAAGTTCGATGTTGAATTTTTTTCTTAATGGGAGAGAACCACTAACCTGATATTCGTTGAAGCGGCTAGGAATTGTAGTAGATTGGGTTAATCATGATGGCAAGTTTGGTGAGTTTGAATGCTGATTTGGTTGATCACTTATAATGGTTTCACGGACAAGAATAGGTTTTTCTTTATTAGAATTTTTGACAAGGTTCATTTCTGTGATGTTAGGAGGAAAACATGGAGTTATATGATCATCATCATATGTTGATAAATGAGGAGGTATAAAAATATGAATGGTCGTAGATGAGGAAAGCAGAAAGATATTTTAATGAAAAATGACATCACAAGAAATGAAGGTCTTATTAGTTGTGAGATCATAAACCTTATATCTTTTTTGTGAATATGGATAGCTTAAGAAAATGCACCTAGAGGCTCTAACATCAAACTTAGTAGGTTTATGGTGGTGTGTTAAGGAAAAAAAGGCACCCCAAACACACAAATGATTGTATGTTGGTGTTTTTTGAAATAATACCTCAAATGGGGTCTTTCCTTGAAGGAGTGATGTGGGAGTTCGATTAATAAGGTAGGCAACAGTTAGGATATTTTCTCCCCAAAATTCTTAAGAAGATTGGCTTGAAACAATAGGGATCTAGCAACATTAAGTAGATGCTAATGTTTTCTCTCTGCTACTCCATTTTGTTATGGAGTAGAGACACAACCTGCTTGGTGGATGATTTTTTTCTCTGAGTAGAAATTCTTTATTATGAATTTAGGACCATTGTCACCTCGTATAATCCTAACCCTGAAAGAAAATTGTGTTTCCACATAATTTATGAACACATTAACATATCCAATAGTATCATATTTTTGATTCATCAAATAAATCCATGTGCATCGAGTACAGTTAGCAACTATGGTAAGAAAATATCGGGCACCAGTTATAGAACAAACATGATATCTGTAACATACTCTAACCACCCTAGTAGGATTAGGTAAGTTACTACAATTACAATCGACGATTCATTCAATTTAAGGTAGTGAGTTAAATTCGTTTTAAGTCTTTCTTGCTCATTAAGCAAGTGTTCGAATATGAGAGGACCCAATGAACTAAACAATGCATGATGCACCTATATATATTAGGACCCATAATGCAATATGTTATCATAATCAAAACCATTTAAGATTTAATTGAACTCCAAGCAACCATTCGAACTAAATGAGAAGCCTAATGATAATTTCCATTCAATATAGATATTAAGCATAACAATAGGTGATTTACATGATTTACTTAAGTGACCTTAATCAAACATATAGGCTTACATTGTTATATACATCATTCGACAAGTTTAAAAAAGTGGATTACTACATTTACCTACTGTTAACTAGCCAATTTCAAGAGATCCATTCAACCATTACATGCATAATTCAACCATGGAAAATCTAACATTAGGTTAACAAGCATTCAAGCTATATAAAGTGCATACATGCTCATATATACGTACAATACTCTTTATAGATCATAGATGAAGTTATTATATACAAACCATATCTAAGTGATCATGAATGTACATGCCTTAGGTGCCACCATCCTAGGAGAACTATAACAAGATAGAAACATACTTTTTCAAGCAAAATGTGACTTGTACGAGCTTAGACTTCGGGATAGTATCCAATATCAACCTGTATCATAGAAATGAGACTTGAATAAGCAAAGCTTAGTGAGTGAGTTAAAGTTACAAGACATTCAATATAAAAAGTCTCAACTAGGAACCATCAAAGAGATGGTATGGTTCCCCCATCAATAAGGAACCATTCGAACTAGGCATACAATACTAGGTGCATTGCTTAATTTTCAATCCAATATCAATACAAGGCTTGAAGTTTAGACATGCTTAATCATCCAATTCGACTACTTTAGGCATAACATATCCTTTGATCACAATCAATGTTTCAATACACAAGCAATCTCATAAGCAATGTTCAATAGTTCATGGCATTTGATGTTTTCTTTGCAATCAAGCAATCTCATAAGCAATGTTCAATATTTCATGGCATTTGATGTTTTCTTTACAATCAAGCAATCTCATAAGCAATGTTTCAATATCAATAGTTCATGGCATTCAATTTTCCATTACTATCAATTAAAGCAATTCAATGTAGCAATAGGTTCAATGTACATGAGTTATTAGTTCATTTTAGGTATAGCCTTGAGAATCGATTACTCAGTCTAGATACTCGAGTCTCCAACCAAACTGTCACCAATAACAATAGTCAATATGGTACCAAGTACCTGGTCCAATCCCTCCTACTATCGCCAATGACCAATAACAATACTTCCCTCCTACTGTCTCCAATTAGAGACCAATGTCCCGGACCGTAGTCCACCCCGATAATGAGCTCTATAGACTCTATGGGATGCCAACTATATCTAAGACCAACTCGAGACCAAGGCTTACATTAGTTATCACTTTCAATCAATTAGAAGCATGATTCAATTCAATGTGCACATTTCGTGCCAATATCCCCTTTTAATCGAATAGGGTTCAAGCCAATACCAATATCAAATTTTCAATAGTCAATGAAGGTGTGTTAATCAATATGTCATTAAACAATGTATAGAGTTATTTCAACGATAACATCATGCTTCATTTCAATATAGTTCAATTAGGCAAGAAGCATATCATAACAATCAATAGTAATTCAAGCATCATTCACAATCAAGTAACCACACAAAAGAGCACTTACCTTGCTAATGCTCCATAGCAAGCTCATTATACAATTTATACTTAAGAATAAATAAGAAATACAAATCAGAAATAGACTTGGAGAGGTTACCGCCCTCTCCAAGCTTTAAACTACACTCACAGGAATTTTCTGAGCTATTGTCGATCCCGAATTGTAATCCCTTTCCCTCTACTAGCTTGATGATCTATGTGAGGCCCTTTTTCCTCAATTTCCGCTTGATCTAACATTCATACAATACATAGTGTTTTAGATACAATCTAACAATCAATTGAGTCATTACGTGACTCCATATACTCAAGCATTCAATTCAATACAAACATCAAGACTGTTGCTGCCTGGCAGCATGTGCACTGCTTACTTAAATGTTCATATAGTTTATTCTGTACATCGTAATTTCAAACCGTTTACACCGTTAGAAAGCTAAATTAATTGTCCTTCTAGCCATATAGGCCTTGAAATTTTATTCACAGTGAATTATTACAGTTTTTCATTTAAAGGCAGATCAAATTATGCCACTAGACAGTTTGCACTATCCTTAGAGATTAGTCTCTACAAACTATTTCATAACTCGGAATTCGATTTCGTTTGTTGCATACGAAACTAGACATAAACATGATTCTTTTCATATAAAATTTGCTCCCTAATTTGGTCTATGTGATTTTCTATAGATTTTCAAACTTACTGCCTAAAACAAAGTATTCTGGACAGCTTTCCCTTAGCTAGATTCTAGCTTCTTTAATCACTTAGACAAGGATCCTAACATGATTGTTCAATATATAAACTCATTCATACATGTCTAATTCAATCCAATTATGTGTCAATCCTATAAAAACAGGGCAATTGATCAATATTTTCAATTTGATTCATTAAGACATCAATTCACTAGAATTTCCAGCAACCACAATTTCAATTCACATATCAATCATCCATTCTAATCATCATCCAAATTGTCCAGCAACTAGCATAGCATTTCACCATCAATTTGGCTATTGACAACATAAATTTCTCCTACTAATTCGAATAGCACAATCAATTTCATAGATTGATCAATCAATTGAACTTCTTAACTAGTTCATAACATCAATTCACTATCTATTCATCAAATTCATGTAATTCAAGGAAGAACCCTAAATCTACATGCATCATTTGAATCTATAACACATTAAGGAAGAGATTTTACCTTCCTATCAAGATTATATGAATGCTAGCAACTCCAATTTCTCCAAATTTCAAGCTTGCATCAATGAACATGGGGTTTTCTCTCTCAATTTCTTTCCTCTCTATTTTGTTCATATGGTCCGGCCAACAAGGGAGGAAGATGACAATGGTTCATCAATTAATTCCTCCCAAATGACTAAATTGTCCTTAATTATCCACTAATTAATGACATGTATAAGGGCATTTTAGAAATATAAGAATTTTGCATGTATTCCTTTAATTTGTCACTTGTTTCGGTTTGGTCACTTATACATTAGGTTACCACTTTTTCATTTATAGCATTCTAGTCCTTAATAACTAGACCTAGTATCTTGTTTTCAATCAATTAGGGATCAAATGAAGGCATTGTAGTAACTTCTTTTATACTAGTTTTGAGGATATTACAATATCTTCCCCAAATATCAATATGAATAAATTCAAATGGTGCTTTACAGTGAATTGAACTTGACCCAAAAGGGGAATGAGTTTATTTAGCTAAAGGGCAAATCATGCAATCAGAAATATCAAAAGCATTAGTGTCTGCATTTCAACAAGAAATCAAATGAAAAACTTTATTTGATAAATGACCAAGACGTTAGTGCCAAACTTTTGAGGTGACAATATTTCTCTCATTTATTGAAGTGACAATATTGCTTTTAGGTCTTTGTGAATTATCAAGATATTAGAGTCCTTGCTCAATTCCCATCCCGATCATTTCCCTCGATTGTTGGTCTTGAAACATACATGATTTGTCAGTGAAAATTGCACATTTATGAGAATTGTGAAAAAGTTTCTTTATGGGTATTAGGTTTAGTTTGAATGTTGGAACACATTGCACATCTTGTAAAATAAAATTAGTAAAGTAAATGTTGCCTATATGTGTGAAAGCAACACTTACTCCATTTGGAAGTTGTACTGTATGATTAGTAACACTAGATGTTGTTAACAAGTTAGGTGAACAAACCATGTGATCCGTGGCTCTAATATCGAGGATCCAATGTACTTCAATATTAATAGCAGAAGCACAAAAAACATACATGAAATGTCGCTCATGACTGAAGCACTGCTGACATGATTAGCCATGGGATTAGACTTACTTTTGTTGAGCAATGCTATAAGATTTTGATATTGTTCAACCGTGAGACTAAATATGCCATGGGTTGCACTTGTCTGATTTGCTTTTGAAGTTGAACTTTTGTATTCTTGCCGATCAATCTCGTTATTTGTAAAGTTTGACTTTTTTAGTTTTCAACAAATATTGACGGTATGATCATGCCAACTACAATAATCACATTTTAGGAGTGATATGCATGTCTCAACAGTGTGTCGAATCTTGTCACATTTCCCACATTTCAGATGACGGTTTTTGGGTGTGAATTTTCTTTCAACATTTCTTGAATTCTTCTTTACTGCAAACGCTAAAACTTTAGTCGACGGTGATTCTGCCTTTGATACCCCTCTCTTTTTTTCTTCTTGAAGAATAAGATAATGTGCTTCATTGACATTAGGAAGTGGTTTTATCAGGAGGATCTGTCCTCGAACGCTGGCATAGATTTCGTTGAGTCCCATTAAGAATTTCATGGTCTTTCGATTCTTTTGAAAAAGCAATACTTCCTTCACGATACCACATGTGCAAGTGGGAATATTGCATAATGCATCTCGCTCATCCCAAAGACCTTTAAGCTTTGTAAAATAAATTTCAATGCTCATATTCTCTTGTTTAATGTTGTCGATAACCTCTTCAACATGGAAAAGATGATCTCCATTAGTATGAGAGAAGTGTTCCTTTAAATCGGTCCAAATTTCACAAGCATTTTCATTATAGATTATGTTTGCTCCAATGTCCTGTGAGAATGAATTGAAAATCCATGCTGTCACAAGATCATTACAACGTTTCCATTGTTGATACTCTGTTGGAGAAGTCTGCGAGGGTCGCTTGATGGCACCATTCACAAAACCTACTTTATTCTTGATGCTTAGAGCCATGTACATTGCACGAATCCATATGTTGTAATTTTCTTCATTCAGATGTTGTGTAACCAATACTAAGCTTGGCTGATCTGAACGATGAAGGTAAAATGGATCGTTTGGAATGTCAAATTGGTTGATCTCAAGTTTTGCAGAGTTTTGAGAAGCATTTGTTTCTACCATGTTTATTTGGCTTGAAAAGGAAGAAGAAGAAACCCAATAGTGTTTTAACCACGCTTTGGTACTGTAGAATTAGTAGAGAAGAGAACATGTTTCTATCTTGTGTTTTTTTAAATAGTCTAAAGGTGATTATAAGGTAATATTTGTTTATACATATTCTTAACCCTTTAGAAAGGTACATACATCTTGTAGACAAAGCGATTTGAACTTGTGACTCCTAGGATGAACATCATCTGCTTTTCCACTGGGATACTTGTTGGATTCTTGTGTATTATTCATAAAACATATAGGGGTATATATCAATTCTAATTTGCCTAAACTAGGTAACATAATATATCACATTAAGTACAATATAATTTAGCCTAAGAATTTGTAACACTCTCCTTCAAGTTGGATCATAGATATTAATCATGCCCAACTTGTTACATAGATAACTGATTCGGATTTTGTTGATAGCCTTTTTGAAGATATATCCTAGTTGTTCTCTGGTCTTCACATAACAAGTAGAGATCAAACCTTGTTGTATATTTTCGCGAATGAAGTGACAATCAATTTCAATGTGTTTCGTCTGTTCATGAAAAACTGGATTTGAAGCAATTGCGTAGTGCAACTTGATTATCTCACCAAAGTTTTGCAGGTACTAAAAGTTTAATTCCTACCTCATCTATGAGTTGATATACCCATATGATTTCACATACGGACTTGGCCATTACTCTATATTCGACTTTTGAACTGGATCGTGAGACCACATTATGTTTCTTACTCTTCCATGAAACCAAGTTTCCTCCAACGAACACACAATATCATGAGGTGGATCTTCTATCTTCCTTGCATCCTACCCAATCCAAGTCTGAAAAACATTTGATTCCAGTATGATCATGATTGACATATAAAATTCTACGCCTAGGAGCACTTTTCAGATAATGCAAAACTTGTTCTACTGTTTTCCAATGGTCGATAGTTGTTGACTGCAACTAATGCAAGTTTCCAATGCTCAGAACAGTTTAAGCAATATAATTCAGTTTTCCAATAAGTCTTTTGTACCATCCAGGATCATCAAATAATTCACCTTCTTTGGTTAATTGTAGATTGCAAACCATTCGGGTACTACAAGGTTTAGTGCCCAATTTTCCCGACTCCAATAATAGATCAAGCACATACTTCATTTGGGATATGAAGATTCCAAAAAGTATTTTAGCATCCCCAAATCTTTGGTGTGGAACTGAGTATGGAGAAAAGACTTTAGGGAGGAAATTCTGTTAGTGTCACTTCTAGTGAGTACAATATTATCCACATATACAACTAATATGATAATGCCCCCATCAGACTTTCTAAAGAAAACAGAATGGTTTGACTCGCTTTTCTGCATCCTGAACTTCTCAATAGCCTAACTAAGCTTCCCAAACCAAGCCCGATGACTTTGTTTTAGGCCGTATAGAGATTTCTTTAGACGACATACTTTCCCATACTCCCCTGAGAAACAAAACTAGGTGGTTGCTCCATATATACTTCCTCATGAAGGTCCCCATAGAGGAATGCATTCTTCATATCCAACTAATGCAAAGGCTAATCAAAAATGGCTGCAAGTGAGATAAATAAACATGTGAATTTTTTAGAGAATTTTTGGAGAGAATTTTTTTGGAATGATCGTTGAACGGCTATACCAAGGAGACGTGGTTCAACCAGCTTGACCGAGAGCCTGGATCTTGGAGGGCTGCATCAAGAGACCCCTTTTCGCCTATTCTCTATGTTTAGTTATCTTTATTTTCTTTTAAATGATGGTGTGTTTGCAAAACGTTGAAGGTTTTTTGGTTGATACCCTTACCATGAACTAATTTAATAGTTGGTGGGGGATGTTTGCATTGAACGTTGTTTTTATGTTTAGTTTTAAATAATGAAAATACTTCGGCATTGTTTTCCCTATTTGGCATGTTCTACAATGTTTTATCAAAACTGTGCCAAGCGAGAGCTGACATTGTTGGCTTATTGAACCTTAATATCTTAACAAACTTATGGGGTAATGATCTGTTGCCAAATACTAAGGCAAGATGCTTAGGAGTATAGGTTGGGACTTAATCAAATTGATTTATGAAAAAGCATCACTATAGAGATATATGGGTTTTTACATGGTTAATTTAGGGTATTGACCATCGAGAGAGGCAGTGCTAATTTTGAATCTTCTCGTTAAATGGTGCCAAGGCATTACATTATTAAAGGCTGGCATGGAATGAATAGCGTGACAACCAGGCATCCCTTGCCAACGCTCATCATTCATTTTAAACACTCTCATTGCCAACACTGTTTTATTTTTATTTCATTTATTTTAAACTGTTTTCAAACCCAATTTCAACTCAAACATCTTTCCTTTGACAAGTAACAATCAAATTCATGGTCAATCCATGTGGGATCGATACTCAGCTTACTGCTATATTACTTGTCGACCATATATAATTGCATGCAAAAGACTAAATCTTGGCATTATTTTATACATTTCCAATACATTTTCTACCCATTTTGCCAAGCGCTCTCACAGTCGAACAAGTTTTTGGCACCGTTGCCAGGGACTGCAACAGAGTTTATTGTTTTCAAATATTTACTTGTTTTATTTTTCTTTTTATTTTATTTCATTTTTTTGACTGGTGTATCACCAGAAACTGCCATGTGGTGGAATATTGGCTATAAGACCCTTAAACTGAAAGAACCTTGCGAAGGTTAAAGAAAAAGATTAGAGAGATGGCTCAACAAGGTAATGAAGGAAATGGTGTGTTAAACAACGAGGAAAATCCACCCAATAACAATGGGATACCACCAGCTCTTATTGCGGCAACTATTAATGTGGAGGAAGAGAGACCTATTAGAGAACACTCGGCACCAAACATTGACAATTTAATGCCAGGACTAATTGGTCCTGAGGTAAATACACCGAATTTTGAACTTAAACTGGTAATGATACAAATGCTTTTGAATGTAGGACAATTTGATGGAGCACCTACTGGAGATCCGAGGCAACACTTGAAGCAATTCATGGAAGTTTGCCAGCTATTTCAACAGCCTGGAGTATCGGAGGATACACTAAAACTGAAGTTGTTTACATTTTCCCTAAGAGATAGAGCAAAAGCGTGGCTAAGTTCTTTGCCACTTGGTTTTTTCACCTTATGGGGAGATCTATGTCAGAAATTTTTGCTATGATTCCAGCCACCTAGACTCACTCCCAAGCTGAGGGGTGAGATCATCACATTTAGGTAAGATGACGATGCGACCTTATATGATGCTTGGGAGAGATATAAAGACATGTTGAGGAGATGCCCTATGCATCGATTCCCAAAATGGACCTAAATGGAGACCTTTTACAATGAACATAATGATCAAACCAGAACAGTTGTTGATGCTTCGGCAAATGATTCATTGCTTGACAAAAAACTACACAGAGGTAGTTGACATCCTTGAGAGGATTTCAATCAATGACTTCGAATATCCTATTGCCAGACTTGGGACCGACACTAAAGCTGGTGGGAAATTACAGATAGATGAGCTCACATCCATCCACGCTGAAATTTCCAATCTTACTACCATGGTGAAAACCTTGAAAAAGAGCAATGAGGTCCACAAAATGAAGGCATTAGCCCCATTCTGTACGATATGTGGAGAGGATCATCACACAGAAGGTTGCCCTGCCAACCCTGATTCGATAAATTTCGTTAGCAATTTTAATCGTAATTATAATCTGAATTCCAATACTTACAATACATGATGGAGACAACACCCAAAATTAGCTTAGGGAAATCAAGTAGGAAACCAATACAATACCCAACATCATAACAACAATGCCTAATTCCAATACAATGCCCAATGTCAGAATAATGCCATTGTAGGGGTAAACTAAAATGTCGTGCCACAGCGGGTACAAAATAATTTTTCTGCAGGTTAAAGGAACAAACAGGGGACTTTGACAGATTACATGAAGATGAATGATGCAACTATCCAGAGTATGACAGCATCTATACGAAAATTAGAGGTACATATTGGACATATTGCCAGTGCCCTCAACAACAGACACCAGGGAGCTTTGCCAAGTGATATAGAGGATGCCAAGCAAAACCGCAATGAACAATGCAAATTTGTAACTCTTCGGAGTAGAAAACAATGTGAGGCTGAGACGGCTGCCAAGTAGCCAAATAGTGGCTAGGAGAATAAGAAAGTTCCAGTAGATGAACCAAAAGAACTAGAGAAGAAAGAAGCAGACATAAGCGATGCCAAACCGCAAATTGATCCAGACCTCAGTTGGATGCCAGCAAAACCTTGGCAAAGCCGGTGGAACCAGCGTATGCCTATCCACCTCCACCATTTCCACAAAGACTACAAAAACACAAGCATGTCAACAATTTAAGGGCTTCTTAGAAGTCCTTAAGCAATTGCAAATCAATCTACCATTGGTGGAAGCTCTCGAACAAATGCCAAACTATGTCAAATTCATTAAGGACATCTTGTCCAAAAAGAGGAAGCTGGATGATTTTGAAACTGTAGCTCTCACTGAGGGATGCCGTGCAATGATACTCAATCGGTTGCCACCAAAGTTGAAAGATCCGAGAAGTTTTACTATTCCATGTACCATTGGCAACAAATTTATGGGTAAGGCACTGTGTGACTTGGGAGCCAACATCAATTTGATGCCAATGTGTAACACCCCTCCCCATCCTGGTCGAGAACCGGGTTGGAGAATGCTACCTACGAAAGAAACGGTGATTGGTACGATAAAATTTCAATAAAGCGAAACACTTAGCCAATTTTATATCCTTCATTCGTTACTCAATATCGAATTTTGCTCAATTTATCCCATTTGGGTAGCAATGTCTAATCAATTAGGACCAATTCCTAACTTTTTCAAGTTTTAGGGACCTAATGATAAATTTGACAATTTAAGGGTTCTATAATGCGATTAATTATACAATTCTGAACTTAAATACGTTAACAGTGTTCCTGTAAATTTTAATGTTATTCTGATATCTTTTACTTATCCAATTAGTCCTTACTATATTCAATGACCATTTTGTAAACTTTCTAAAATTGTGTTCAATACCTTTAAATAGAATTACCTACCTCCGTATCGATACTCCCTAGGTCCGTATCAATATAGATATGCACAGATTCATGCTTAGGCTTAAATGACCAAAGCCCTGTATCGATACCACTTACGCGGTATCGATACGAGTTGACCAAAGTTGACCAGTTTCAATACACTTCCTAAGCTATATTAATCCCCTTAAATCCACAGACCTTACTGTCAAGATCCGTATCGATACACTTAGACCTATATCGATACCCTATGAAGAAATCGATTCTGGGTAGGCCAAATATGCAAGGCCGTATCGATACAGCTTGACCTGTATCGATACGCCCTACACTGTAATAACAGATTTTAGCTGGTTTTTATTCGAATTAACCTACCAAATGATGTCCAGTTGCAACGAAACTTTACCAATAACATTTCAATACTATAATCTACTTTCATGTCAAATTTTAAGGTTATTCAAATCCATTTACTAAGTTTTCACCTTTAGGAGCCAACTATGCATTTTTAGCCTCTCATAAAAGTTATTTTAGGACTATTCAACCTTGTACAAAGCATAGGCAAAACATACACATTCAAAGTGTCATGAGTGACTAGTCTAGCTACTTTGCCACCGTTCTAGGAGTTTATGAGGACAAAGTACTTTACTCTAGCTTGTTTGTGAGTTGTGAATCCTCCAACTTCTCTGATCCCAATCCAACAATTCGATCAACCTAAAATGCATGAGATGAAATGCATTAGGCATACTTTTCCTAGTGAGGTAGTCATAAACAATGTTATGCATTTTCATCCCTACACTATGAATGGTTATACACCAGATCAATAATAATGATGCAATGATCATATTCAAAATCAATAACATCATATTTTAGCAATAACCCTTGGATCGATTTCGGATAGTGGATACGCGAATTCCTACGCCTCATCAAATCAATAAATGGTCTAATCCCTCCGCGTCGCTAGTATGACCAATAACACAACACATCTCTCCGCCTCACCAAATCTATATAGGCGTAGCCCTAGGACCGTAGTCCACATGTACACTAAGCTCAGGAATTCTATGGCATGCCAATTGTATCCAATGTCCATCGAATCCAAGGTCCGGTAATAATATCAATGATCGGTGTTCAATAACAATGTCCAATGTATCCAATGATTCAATAGAAATAGCAATAGTCCAATGATCAATATACAATGATATGATGACAATGATCGATATTCTATAATCCAATGGCAATATTCATTGTTTCATGATTCGATGTCAATGTTCAATAATCCCAATTACAATACCAATGACCGATGATACGTTTTTAATGCTTCAATGACAATGACAATATTGATGTCAATGCTTGATGATAATGTCTACAATGATGATAATAAGAATGCTCATTAATCGATATTCTATATTTCCTTAATTCAATGGCTATCATACCGACCTTAACAATAACACTATCGATGTACGATGTTCGGTGCCATATTTACCGATGCTTACCAATGTATCCTCGAAAGGATTCGATGCAAAATCCTTTCACATTAGGGTTAGCAATGATAATTTCAATAACAATGAAATCAGGAAAAACACCTAGCTTAGTCCCAAGACTCTAACTACACTCACCTCGCTATTCCGAAGCTTCCATGGCTCTTGGATAGTAATCCCCTTGTTCCTAGATTTCGATGGTGGACAATTTCTTTCCACTTCTTGAGCTAGGTAAACAATAGGAATTGATTAGAATTAGTAACATAACGACAGCAAAATCAATATCTATACTTGACATAGCTTTTATCTAGAGATTTTTCCATGGATAGCCGAAATCTTAGCTTAAAATTAAGCTTGATTCGTTCATGAATTTCAACAATAGTTTAGGGGCTTTGGCTTACCCAATAGGTAGCAACATTTTGATAGCAATAAATCGAAGAAACACAAGCTTTTCGATGAACATCAATGGAGGTGTGTGCTTAGTTAAAGATGATGAAGAGAGGTGCTTGCTTACTTCTCAATGGAAAAGAAAGATGAAGGGAATGAAAGATTTAGCCTCGGTTTCACTAAAGCAATAACTTTACTCTTTGCCTTTTCCTTTTTCTAAAATTGGCTGACCCTTACCCCTTTCAACAACCAATAGGGAGGTTTCCCTTCACAAAGGGTAAACTTAAATTACTAATATCCCTTATTACAATTAAACATTGAAATGGCAATTCGTCATCTTCTCCTAACAAAATAACACGTCCACGTGAGAATGTTCCCAAGCAAGTAGGTGATTCATACACATGAGGTACAATTATGATAGAGGTCCCTTAACTCTTAGGTGTTTATGCTTGTTCACTTGAACTTTCAATTTACTCGATTTAGTCACTAAAGGTTCTTCTATGAATTCAATAAGGCCCCTTATCAATAAATTGACTCACTTAGAGTCTAATATCAATGTAATTGACTTTGTAATCAAAGTCAAAACAATAGTTGGACCTTTTCGATGTAGGGTTTCCGATCGTTGGTACCCATTTCCGACTAGGCCAGATTTTAGGGTGTTACAACTCTCCCCCTTAAGAAAAATTCATCCTCGAATTTTACCTGGATCAAAGAGGTAAGGATATTGCTCTCGTATTGTTTCCTCGAGTTCCCATGTTGCTCCTTTAGCAGTGTGGCTCTTCCAAAGTACCTTAACCAATGGGATAGTCTTGTTACGAAGTCACTTGACTTCCTTTGCAAGAATCTGAATCGGTTCTTCCTCATATGACATATTGGGTTGGATTTCCATAGATTTAGACTCAATGATGTGCGAGGGATCAGAATGATACTTCCGAAGCATGGATACATGAAACACATAATGGATTTTACTCAATTCTGAAGGCAACAGTAAGCGGTAGGCCACATGGCCAACTTTTTCAACAACCTCGAAAGGTCCAATGAATCGGGGACTCAATTTCCCTTTCTTGCCAAACCTCAAAACTTTCTTCTACGGTGAGACTTTAAGGAAAACTTTCTTACCAACTTCATACTGTATATCCCTCCGATTGAGATCAACATAGGCATTTTGTCAGTCAAAGGTAGCTTTTAATCGATCATGGATGATGGTGACCCGTTCCTCAGTTTCCTAAAGTAAGTAAGGGCCCAACACCTTGCCTTCACCGAGCTTAGACCAACATAAAGAGTTTTGCATCGTCTTCTATACAGAGCTTCATACGGTGCCATCTTGATGGAAGCTTGATAACTGTTGTTATAGGCAAACTTGATAAGAGGTAGGATTTCTCCCAAGAGCCTCCAAAATCAATGATGCATGCTCGAATAATATTTTCCAAAACTTGGATTACCCTTTCTGATTGGCCATCAAATTGAGGGTTGAAAGCAGTACTAAGATTAACTCTGGTGCTCAGAGCTTCTTGCATCGACCTCTAGAATCGATAAGCAAAACGTGGATCTCGATCGGAGATAATAGACTGAGGTACTCCGTGAAGTCAGATGACTTCCTTGATATACAAGCCAGCTAGTTTGGGAAGACCATAGTCTATTCGGACCGGTAAGAAATGTGCTGACTTAGTAAAATGATCCACAATGATCCAAATGGCATCATGTTTAGCAGGAGACAAGGGTAAACCACTAACAAAATCCATAGTGATTTTCTCCCACTTCCATTGCGGTAGGATGATTGGTTGCAATAGGCCAGTAGGAACACGATGCTCAGCTTTAACATGCTGGCATATGAGGCACTTGGACACGAATTCAACTATGGCTTGCTTTCATGCCTTGCTACCAATAAAGCTCCCGTATGTCCTTGTACATCTTTACCGACCCCGGGTGGATGGAGAAAGAGCTCAAATGAGCTTTCCTAAGAATATCGCTGCAAAGAGATTCATTGTTGGGTACGCAAACCCGATCACAAAAATATAAGAGGCTTTCAGAATTGATTTTAAAATCAGGATTATCTTGGAGTTTTAGAAATAATAGCTTGGAGTTCAGGGTCTTGATCTTGCAATGTCTTGATCCTTGAAACAATGGTAGAATAAACTTGAAGCTTAGCTACGAGACAACAATGCTTTCGAAGACGAAAATGAGCATTGATAGCTTGAGGAGCTACAATACAAGGAGTTGCAATGAGTAGATGCACAGATCATCACATTAAACTTAATTGATCAATAACAATACTTACCAGGCAGAGGTTTACGGCTGACTGCATCAGCTATAATATTGGCTTTGCCCGTATGGTAGTCGATGACAAGATCATAATCCTTGCAGAGTTCCATCCATCTTCGTTGTCGAAGATTCAACTCCTTCTAAGTCAAGAGGTACTTGAGACTTTTATGACTAGTAAAGAGGTAACATTTCTCTCCGTAGAGATAATGCCTCCAAATTCTCAATGCAAAGACAACTGCAGGTAGTTCTAGATCATGGGTGGGGTAGTTCATTTCATTTGGCTTTAGTTGTCTAGAAGCATAAGCAATGACTTTACCTTCTTGCATCAATACACATCCTAACCTGAGATGCAAAGCATCACTATAGACAGTGCAGCCCTTTCGAGACTCAGTTTGGGTTAGAACCGGTGCATGAGTCAAAACTTGTTTCAATTGATCAAAACTTCTTTGTTGTTCTTCGGCCCAAACAAATGGAGCTTCTTTTCTTAACAACTTAGTCAATGGGCCTGCTAACATAGAAAATCCTTTGACGAATCTTCTATAATAGCAGTGAGACCAAGAAAACTTCTTACTTCGCCAATGTTCTTCGGTGGAGGCCATTCAACAATGGCTTGGATCTTCTTCGGTCTACCTGGATGCCCGGAGCTGATACAATATGCCCAAGGAAGGCAACTTCAGTGAGCCAGAACTCATATTTAGAAAACTTTGCATATAATTGTTTCTCCCGAAGAGTTTGAAGCACAATACGAAGGTGGTTTCGATGTTTAATATGATTCTTGGAATAAATTAGGATATCATCAATGCACACCACTACAAATCTGTCGATATAGGATCTAAAAACTCGATTCATTAGGTCCATGAAAGCTACTGGTGCATTGGTTAGCCCGAAGGGCATCACCAAGAATCTATAGTGACCATATATTGTACGAAATGCAGTTTTAGGCACATCACACTCCTTAACTCTCATTTGATAATGTCCAGACCTCAAATCGATCTTAGAAAACATAGTGGCATCCTTAAGCTGATCGAATATGTCATCAATCCTTGGTAATGGGTACTTGTTTTTGATAGCCACATTGTTTAACCGCCGGTAATCGATGCATAGAATCATAGAACCATGTTTCTCCTTCACAAAGAGAATTGGAGCTCCCCAAGGTGACGAACTTGGTTGAATGAAGCCTTTATTGAGCAAATCTTGAATCTGGGCTTTTAATTCCTTCAGCTCCATGACTCCATTCGATAAGGTGTAATAAAAAATGAGGCAGTTTTGGGTTGCATTTCGATGCCAAATTCAACCTCATGGGTTGGGGGTAAACCCGGGAGTTCATCAGGGAAGTCATAATTAAATTCACACACGATATCAACATCCGATAACTAAGGCCCATCCTTGGCTTCCAAGGTCAAAGCATACAAGGAAGGATTTTTGGAGCTCATCAGCACGATGCTCTCCTTGTCAAGGCTTCAAAGATATAGTTTGTTTTACTACAGTCTACCCATGCTGGATGCTCACTAAGCCAGTCTAGACCAGTATAACATCAAACTCATGAATCGGTAAAGCCAACAAGTTGGACACAAAAGGGATCCCTTGAATCACTAAGGGACAATTCTTACATTCAAGGCTTATGGTAACACAATCACCTAGTGGATTGGTTACGGACATTCTTAAGGCTATAGGCTCACTAGTCATTCCATGCTTCCTAACTAATTCAGTGCTTATAAAGGAATGTGTAAAGCCAGGATCAATCAATGCATATAAAGGATGAGAGTACAATTCAATGAGACCTGCAATAACATCGGGCTCATTCTCCTCCTCCCTGCTCCTCACATGATACATATGAGCAGAAGTCTTAGATTCTTGCTTACTCGGTGCCTTGCCAGAGCCACTAGGTCTCCCTGCAGCTCCCGATGAACCTTTCCTTGACCCCTTACCTCGAAAGGACTGAGTAGGGGTTGCATTACTTGCCGGTGTAGCAGTAGACTTGGTTGCACCAAGAGGACAATCACAGATGAAATGACCTTGTTCTCTACAACAGAAGCATGCTCCAATTTGCTTATGACACTGACCTGCTGGATGCCTTTTTTGACAATAGTTGCAAACTGCATTCTATGGACTTCAATTGGAGCCCCAAGTGCTCTCAACTAAAGCCATCTTAGCAAAAGATTGTGTTACAGTCTGAAGTCTCTCAATGTTCCCAAATCGGGAAGGCTGTGAGTAAGTATTCTGTTTAGGGCCTTGGTACTTAACCTTCTTGTTCCACTTGGGAGGTTGAGGATCATCTCTGAACCTCTTCTCAGACTTGCTAGATCCACCCAATCTCTGAGCCCTCTGTGCAGCTTCGGTGGCCTTAACTTAGTTTACAAGGTCCTGGAAGTCGGTGATACCCAAAGCAGTAAACATAGGGTGTAGCTCATTGCTAAGCCTAACAATGAACATCCTACATTTGTCTTCCTCATTCTTGATGTATTTTTCTCCATACTGGCAGTTCTTGTAGAAATTGTGGATGTACTACTCGATAGGTCGACCACCTTGATTCAGATGAAGAAAGATACTACTCCTTTCTGCAAGGTAGTACTAGATAATGTACTTCTTTCGAAATTCTTGGAGGAACAATTCCCAAGAGATAGTTTCCTTAGGAACGGTAAGAATAATGGTCTCCCACCACTGGAGCGCTTCATCAGCTAGCAATGCAAGGGCGCACTCCAGTTTGTGCTCATCAAAGCACTGCAACTGCTTGTTTATAATTCTCAATGTGTTGTCCAACCAGTACTAGACAATCTCAAGATTATCATCATCCTAACCAGTAAAAGTATATGCCCAGAGCGATGCCAACATGTTAATAGTGGCTTAAGCATATTGGACAACTGGTCGGTAGGTTGCACTACTGGTCGGTAGCTTTGTCCCGAGACTCTGACTACACTCACCTCGCTATTCTGAAGCTTTCACAGCTCTCAAATAGTAATCCCCTTTTTCCTAGCTTTCGATGGTGATGGTGGACGATTTCTTTCCATTTCTTAAGCTAGGTAAACAATAAGAATTGATTAGAATTAGTAATACGATATTGAAATCAACATAACAACATCAATATCTATACTTGACATAGCTTCTATTTATAGATTTTTCCATGGATTGCCGAAATCTTAGCTTAAAATTAAGCTTGATTCATTCATGGATTTCAACAATAGTTTAGGGATTTTGGCTTACCCAATTGGTAGCAATGTTTTGATAGCAAAAAACCGAAGAAACACAAGCTTTTTGATGAACACCAATGGAGGTGTGTGCTTAGTTGAAGATGATGAAGATAGGTGCTTGCTTACTTCTCAATGGAAAGGAAATATGAAGAAAATGAAAGATTTAGCCTCAGTTTCACTAAAGCAATAACTATACTCTTTCCCTTTTCCCTTTTCTAAAATTGGCTGACCATTACCCCTCCCAACAACCAATAAGGAGGTTTCCCTTCACAAAGGGTAAACTTAAATTACTAATATCCCTTGTTACAATTAAACAATGAAATGGCAATTTGTCATCTTCTCCTAACAAAATAACCATGTCTACATGGGAATGTTCCCAAGCAATTAGGTGATTCATACACATAAGGTACAATTACGAAGGAGGTCCCTTAACTCTTGAGTGTTTATGCTTGTGCACTTAAACTTTTAATTTACTCGATTTAGTCACTAAAAGTTTTTCTATGAATTCAATAAGGCCCCTTATCAATAAATTGACTCACTTAGAGTCCAATATCAATGTAATTGACTTCATAATCAAAGTCAAAACAATATTTAGACCTTTTCGATGTAGGGCTTTCGATCGCCGGTACCCATTTTCGACTAGGCCAAATTTTGGGGTGTTGCATAATGTCTGTTTTCAGAATGCTTTGCATAGAAGCAAGGCCTACCACAGTGACACTCCAGCTGGAAGACCGATCTTTTGCACGTCCAAGAGTAAGATTGATGATGTGTTTGTAAAGGAAAACCTTTTCTTGCTACCGGTAGAGCTTTGATTGATTTACATAAAAGAGAATTAACAATGCGTATGATTGATCAGCATGTTACATTAAATGTGTTTCATGCTTTTAAATGTGCAAATGAATCGAAGGAATGCCAAACTGATAAAATGATAGAGTCTATTTCTAAAGTGACCGTGGCACAACTATGCCAAGATGTAGATGATGATGCTAGGGAATTGGATGGCAATGATGAGATGAGTAAGCAGCCTGAAGAAACTTTAGAGACTGAAAAGGTGAGTTATTTTGAGCCACTAGAGTTGGCTGGCAGAGAAATTAAGGCACCCAAGCCATCAACTGAAGAACCACTAGAATTGCAGTTGAAACTGTTGCTTGACCATCTAAATTATGCATATCTAGGTAAACACTCAACCATGTAAGTGATCATTGTCGCTAATCTCACTCATGATCAGGAGGAAAGATTGCTGGAAGTTCTAAACAATTACAAGAAAGCGTTGGGATGGACCTTGGCTGATATCCGAGGAATAAGCCCAACCATTTGCATGCACAAGGAGAAATATCATGGCAAGACCGTTGAGGGTCAAAGATGTAACACCCCCTACCTCGAGCTAGTAGCAACCCGGCTCGGGAGCGTTACTTAGGCATGCATGGACAATGATCAAGCAATACAAGCAATGCAAGAATCAAGCAAGGGACAAGGCAATCATTGATAACTCATCCTTATTAGATGAGTTACTTAACTAACATAGTAAACAAGTAACCTCACATTTGGTTTCAAGTCATCAAAGGTAATCGAACAAGGCCATTAAAATTTTTCTTTTCATGCTTACATTATAGGTTACTACTTACATTTCAATTTACTTCATTTTATCTCTATCATTCGAATGAACTAAGCTTGTAACAACTATTTCATTTCATTGTTTCTTAGTCTTATACATGTACATCTTATCCCTAATTTACTAACATGATTCTTGAACATTCAAATTTCATGAAACTAACTCCCATTCAAATCATTCCCTATACCTAACCATTCAACCATCATCATGTTAATCCCTAAACACATACGTCATGGTATATACACACACAAGTGACCATATAGTTCCCAAGGCATTCGATTAGAATACAAGCAAGCATGGTTTGATCATCCTACTTTCAGTTCAAGCAAGTCATGTATAATAACAAGGCATTCGATTGTTTCAAAGTAAACTAGATCAAACATTAGATTATTTCATTTGTATCATCATATGCGCAGAAACAATCATTTACATTTCAAATATTTTAAGATCAATACATACATGCTAATTGGTTCATAACATAGTAGGCCCATCAAGACATTATATACAAGTAGCAAAATGCATATTCAACTAACTATATACATTCTAGTGCCACCATTATAGAAGATATACAAAACAAGTATGAAACCATACTTAGGCAAAGCTTGTGTGAGTTGCTTCTAGCTCAAGGTAATAGGCTTCAAGATCAAGCAACACTCGTATCCTTTATCCTGTAGTTGGGAAGAAGGAAAACGAGAGTGATAAGTACAAGAATGTACTTAGTGAGGTAGTAAATAGATCTAACCATTTGTTATGTCAAGTTATGTGTCATTTAATCAAGAATAAACCTAGCTAAGGCTTTCAAGCATTAGAGTGATCTTAGCTAAGGCTTTCAAGCATCAAGAAAATCCTAGCTAAGGATATCAAGCATTAGAGTAATCCTAACTAAGGATCATCGCATTCGGCTATCAAAAAAAAGAATCAAGAATTCATATCATGAATCAAACATATCATGCTTACAAAACAAGAAATCAAGAATGTCATGCTTACATGATAAGTAACATACTATTCATAGCTTTCAAGACAAGTCACATTCAATTCATGATTTTCAAGACAAGTAACATATGATGTATGATTGATATTACTTGTGTTATCAATTAAACAACCCCCTTGGTACTTAGTTTGTATATGCAATCGAGTCTCCAACAAACTGTCGCCACAAGATGCACCGTAGCGCTGGTCAACCTTCCTACTGTCGCCAAAGACCACATACGTACCCTCCATCTGTCGCCAAATAGGGGCCTTAGCCCTGGACCGTAGTCCACCCTTACACAATGAGCTCTAGACTCTAAGGCATGCCCTTCTACCTAGTCCAACTAGCTACCAAGGTTGTTCGATTTACCATTTATTCAAGTGTTTCAAGATCAAGATCATGTCAAGCAAGTTTATTTCATTTTAGGCCCTTAGGCCATTGAGCCATAGCTCACAAATCAAGTAGTTTTCATGTTTCATTTCATCAAGATGAGATGATATTTCGAACAAGTCTTTAGCATTTGATCACATTGCATCATAACACATACAAGCATCCATGCTATCACTTAATCATGCTTAAACATTCGAATTGATCATGTAATCAAAGTTGTGATCAAATTTCATGCATTACAAGTCATTCTTCCCTTATTAGGTCAAGTCCATGATTATATTCATTTAACATTTCAAGAATATAACAAGTATGCATTTGGTTAGGACCTAGTCCTAACCCTAGAGGTAACTACACTCATAATACTCCAAGCAAGCTAGTCTTGGATCCACACTCCTTTGTTCTTGGCTTTAGGATGATCCACTCTATCCTCTTCCACCAAGTTTACTCATGGTTCTATGACATTACAATTATAAACATGTCAAAACAGGTTCATGTGATCATTCAAATCAAGGCAAGATTACAAGCACATAACATTCACAAATCTGGCAGCATGTTCATATACATTTTCCATTATTCTTAACTACACTTATCTATATTCTAGTTCATGTAAAACTAGACAGAATCAATGTCCTAAAACTGTTTACAAAACAGTTTGCAAATTGCCACAAAACAATGTGCAATTGCCTATACTGCTGCTGCCATGCAGCTTGTACTCTAGTCACTTAATAATGCATAACTTTCATTCCGTACATCGGAATTTCAATTGGTTTGCACCGTTGGAAAGCTAGAAAATTGTATTTATTACCATATAAGGCTTGCATTTTAATTCTTTGCCAATTATAATAGTTTTTAGCTTAAAGACAGGGCATTTTGCTATACTAGACAGTTTGCACTGTCTCTAGTGTTTCTTCTCTACATTTCAGTATACAACCCATAATTCAGTTCTGTTTTCTCCTAATGAATTTAGACATATCAAAGTGTTTTCAAAAAACGTTTTAGGCTTAAATTAATTTTATACAATTTATAGGGATTTTTCAAAGTTGCTGCCCGGAACAGAGCATTCTGGGCAGATTGCACTAGGTTGAATTTCTAGCTTCTTAATTCATTTTAACAAGGTTCTAACATGGCAATTCAGTTCATTTTCATGTTCTTACATGTCTAGGTCATCCTAATTCACCTAGCCATGTGCTTAAAATAGGGCATTATCATGTTGAACCTAATTTGATCTATTTGATCAACATTGCACATCAATTCATCAACTAGGCAGTCCATTACCTAATTTAACTAGTACAATTAGGTGTAGACATTTTCCAGAAACATATCTATTTAATTCAATCTTCATTTCATCTAGATACATGATCAAAACATGGTTCTATGTTCAATTGACATGTTTACACATTTTCTCTATCAAAACAGTCCCTAATCAAGACTGTTTTCAACCATGTACATAATTCCCAGATTTCCAGCAACTATGCATATATTTCATTAGCAATTTAGCTTATAGCATTCAATTTTCCAAGTTCTAATTGAAGCTAGCATGACCCTAACATACATGGAAATCATTCAATTCAATTTACACAACAAGAACATCATCATTTGCATATTCAAACAATCTATAACATGTAAAGTCAAGCTAAATTTGATCAATGGATGAATCAAAAAGCATGAATTGAAGGTGCTTGCATGAAGTTCTTCTCTCCCTTTTTTTCTCTCTCAATATTCGGCCAAGGGATGATAATGGGAGGAAGATGACAATATGTTTGTTCATCTTTCGTCCTTGGCCATGAGTCATCATCCAAATTGGCACATGTTCTCTTCCAATGAGAACATGTGTCAAGGCCTTGATCTAATTTCAATTTTACATGCAATCTATAAAATTTTGCATGTTCCCGTTTTCATCCTTTCATTTATGCCTTGTAGTTTAAATTTCAATTCAATTTGGTTCTAATTTCTCTTATTTGATTTTAAGGATGGCCAATGTTCTTTCTTCTTTAAATTGATTAACACATATATTCAATTAGCCTATAGTTTAGATAGTGGTAACATTTCTAGGCCAATTTTAGGGTGTTACAGTTCTCCTCCCCTTAAAATAAATTCGTCCTCGAATTTACCTGAATCGAATAGGTAAGGATATTGCTTCTTCATGACTTTTTCAGATTCCCATGTTGCCTCTTCAACTTTGTGATTTCTCCACAAGAATTTGACAAGTGGAACATTCTTGTTTCGAAGTCTTCTGACTTCCTTGTCAAGTATCTGAATAGGCTCTTCTTCATATGATAGATCGGGATTCAATTCCACCTCTTCAGGCTCAAGAACATGAGATGGATCTGACCTATATCTTTTGAGCATGGAAACATGGAAGACATTGTGGATCTTATAGAATTCACTAGGAAGTGCCAATCGATAAGCCATTGGACCAATCCTTTCAATGATTTCAAAAGGTTCGATAAACTGAGGGTCGAGCTTTCTTTTTCTTCCAAATATGAAGACTTTCTTCCAAGGAGATACTTTGAGAAAGACCTTGTCTCCAACATTGTATTGGATGTCTCTCCTTTTCAAGTCAACAGAAGCTTTTTGTCTATCAAAAGCTGCCTTTAATTGATCATGTATGATCTTCACTTGTTTTTTGGTTTCTCCGAGCAATTGAGGTCCTAAAACCTTTCTTTCTCCCAATTCAGACCAACACAAGGGAGTTCTACATCTTCTTCCATATAGAGCTTCGAAGGGAGCCATTTGAATAGATGTCTGGTAGCTATTGTTGTAAGCAAACTCTACTAGGGGTAGAGATTTCTCCTAGTTCTTTCCAAAGTCTATAACACAAGCACGTAGCATATCTTCCAGTACTTGGATGATTCTTTCAGATTGTACATTTGATTGAGGATGAAAGGCTGTACTAAGATGCACTTTAGCTCCTAGAGCCTTTTGCAAGGAATTCTAGAATCAAGAAGCAAATCTAGGATCACGATCAGAGATTATAGCTATAGGTACACCGTGTAATCGAATCACTTCAAAGATGTATAGCTCAGCTAAGGTTTCCAAGCTCATGTTCATTCGAACAGGGATGAAGTGAGTAGACTTTGTGAATCTATCAACAATCACCCATACAACATCATTCTTTCTTGGAGTGGAAGAAAGACAGTAACGAAATCCATTGTAATCCGATCCCGTTTCCACTGAGGGAATTCGATTGGTTGGAGCAATCCAATAGGGACTTGATGCTCGGCTTTAACTCCCTAACAATTTATACACTTTGATACGAAGTCTGTGATAGCTAATTTCATACCGGGCCACCAGTATAGTGGATTTAGATCCTTGTACATCTTAACCGATCCTGGGTGAATCGAGAATGAGCTTTGGTGAGCTTCTTGTAACATCTCGTGTTTTAGTTCCTCATTTTTAGGAACACATACTCTATCCTTGAAATAGAGGAGTCCATTTGACTTGAGGGAGAAGTCAGAATTAGACTTAAAGTCTAGCTTGGGTACGATCTTCTGAAGATCTGGATCATTTTGCTGGAGTTCTTTGATTCTTGAGATTAAGCTAGATTGAACTTGAAGTTCAAACAAGAATTTTTGTCCTTTGGATAAACGAAAATGCGCATTGATAGCCAAGGAAGCTACAAAGAATACACAAGATTACTAAGAGAAAATTTCAAATAGTTACTTGCAAGACAAGAAACGTGCTCGAATGGATTACTTGTAATCCAAGAAAGATTAAATTCAATGAATTTTTTTTCTAGGATTTAGATTTAGGGGTTTACCCGAGTATGGTTTGCGACTAAGGGCATCAAAAACCACGTTTGCGTTCCCCAGATGGTAGTCGATAACCAAATCGTAGTCTTTAAGTAATTCTAGCCATCTTCTTTGTCTGAGATTCAAATCTTTTTGAGTCGGGAGATATTTGAGACTCTTGTGGTCTGTGAACAGGTTACATTTCTCCCCGTACAAGTAATGTCTCCATATTTTGAGAGCAAACACGATAGCTTCCAATTCTAGATCGTGTGTAGGATAGTTTGACTCGTGTGGTTTTTGTTTCCTTGAAGCTTAAGCTACCACTTTCCCATCTTGCATTAGGACACATCCTAGTCCTAAACGAGATGCATCACTATAGACAGTGAATTATTTGCCCGATTCTGGTTGGATAAGAACCGGAGCATGAGTCAGGGCTTGTTTAAGTTGATCGAAGCCTCGTTGTTGGTTCTCCGACCAAACAAAAGGCGTATCTTTGCGAGTTAGCTAAGTCAAGCTTACGGTGATGGATGAGAATCCTTTAACAAAATGCCGATAATACCCGTCTAAACTGAGAAAGCTTCTGACCTCGCCAACATTCCTTGGAGGTCTCCAATCCATGATGGATCAAATTTTGCTTGGGTCTACTTTAATCCCTTATGCCGAGATGACATGGCCAAGGAACTAGACTTCCAATAGCCAAAATTCACACTTAGAGAACTTTGTGAACAATTGACTTTCTCATAGAGTTTGCAATACAATTCGAAGGTGCTCGGAGTGTTCTTCCTTATTTTGAGAATACACCAGAATGTCATCGATGAAGATGACCACAAACTTGTCAAGATAGGGCTTGAATACACAGTACATGAGGTCCATAAAAGCAGCTGGGGCATTCGTTAACCCGAATGGCATTACAAGAAATTCAAAGTGGCCATATCGAGTACGAAAGGCTATTATGGGTACATCTTCTTCTTTTACCCTCATTTGATAGTATCCCGATCGAAGATCGATCTTTAAGAATACTGAAGCATCCTTGAGTTGGTCGAAGAGATCTTCTATCCTTGAGAGAGGATACCGATTCTTGATAGTGAGCTTGTTCAATTATCTATAGTCAATACAGAGTCTCGTAGTCATGTCTTTCTTCTTCACGAACAAGACTGGAGTACTGGTTAGCCTAAAGGGCATAACTAGGAAATTGTACTGACCATAACGAGTCCTGAAAGCCATCTTGGGTACATCTGAGTCTTGTATTCTCACCTGATAGTACCCCGTTCGCAAATCGATCTTGGAGAAGACTTTGGCATCCTTAAATTGATCGAACAAGTCCTTAATCCTCGGTAAAGGATACTTGTTCTTGATAATGAGCCAGTTTAGCTGACGATAATCGATGCATAGCCTCATCGACCTATCCTTCTTCTTAATGAACAATATGAGTGCTCCCCAGGGTGAAGAGCTAGGCAAATAAAGCCTTTATCTTGTAGATATTGGATTTGCTTCTTAAGTTCTTTCAATTCAACAAGTGTTATTCGATAGGGTACGATGGACACCAGAGTTGTTCCAGGTTAAACTTCAATCTCGAAGTCTACTTCTCTGGTTGGAGGGAGACCATGGAGTTTCTTGGGAAAAAAATAATGAATTCTTACACAACTGGCATACTAGGTAAGCCGAATTCAAATTCATCTTGTATAGTCATGGCAACAAAGATTGAGGTTGGTTTTCTATCAATTAGGAGGATTGATTCTTTTCCTAAACCCCAGAGATACATTCACCTATTTTGGCAATCTATCCAGGCTTCATGTTTGCTTAGCCAATCTAGTCCAAACACTAGATTGAACTCACAAGAAGGTGAGACATAAAGGTCCATGGGAAAAGGCACGTTTCGAATGCTTATAGGACATTGCTTGCAAAGGAAGTTGATAGGCATATTCCTCCTATAGGGTTCGAAACTACAAGGCTAGTCTTAACAAGTTCATGTTTTAAGTTTAACTTAGCAATGAAGGAAGAACATATAAAGGAGTGGGTAGATCCCGAATCAATCAAAGCATATGCGGGACTTGAATTTAATTCAACAGTACCTATGATAGCATCGAGTGCTTCTTCTTCCTCTTTCCCACGAATGTGGTAGATTCAAGCAGGGGCTCGGGATTCTTAGTGTGTAGGTGTCGAATATTGGCCTCTACTTTTGTTTTGATTCCCAAACTGAGCTTCTGTAGGGCCCTTGTTTCGATTAGATGGAGCTGAACTAGCATTTGCAGGAGTTTGAGTTTGAACCTTGTTAGGATTTTGAGGACAATCCCAGTTATAATGATCGGAGGCTCCACATAAGAAACATAAATTTTGTTGAGTTTTGCATTGCCCGGTGTGGTGCTTCTGACAGAACTTGCAAGTAGGATATTGAACAACTTTACCAGAATTTCCTGTACTATCAAAAGAGATGATCGAGGCTGCAGGCTTGGTTACCGATTGAGGTCTCGGTATGTAGTTGCTTTTCTCAATAGGAGTATAATTTGAAGAGTAATCTTTGGAGTGTTTAGATTTCTTTGACTACTAATAAGGCTTGTCATCATTTTTGGGTCGTTTGTCCTTCCAGGAGTTACCACTCTTGAGTTTCTCAGAGGCTTTCATCTTTGCCTCGGTTGCAATAACCCGGTTCACCAAATTCTGGAAATCAGTGATACCCAGGGCAGTGAATATAGGACCCAATTCATCATTCAGTCCATCAATGAATATTTGACATTTATCAGCTTCAGTCTTGATGTATTCCGACCTGTACTTGCAATACTTGCAGAAGTCACTCGCGTATTGTTCAATAGGTTGGCCACCTTGCTTGAGATACAAGAAATGTTTCCGGTACTCAGCCAGGTACTATTCAATGATATATTTGTTCCTAAATTCCTAAAGGAAGAATTTCCAAGTTACAGCTTCAGTAGGAGCAGCTAGGGCTGTGGTTTCCCACCAGCTTAGAGCTTCATCTACCAACAGGGCTATGGCACATTCGAGCTTGTTCTCATTAGGACAAGGTAGTTGTTTGGTCAAGATTCGAGTAGTGGCCTCTAACCAGTACTCAGCTACTTTGGGATTGGCTTCATCAGTGCCAGTGAAAGTATAGGCCTGGTGTTGAGCCAGCTTGTCAATCGAGGCTCTGTTTGGCACAGCAACATGATGAGCAATAGGATGATCTTGTTTCAAAGAAGTTACTAGATGATTGAACATCTCCTTCATACTTAGGAGACATTCCTGCTGCACATGATTTATAGCAGGAGCTTCCTGTTGAGCAGCAGCTTGGGCTCGGGGTTGAGTTTGTTGTTGTGGAGGATTCTGTTCCATCCTCACACCGTCTCCTTCATTCGAGGAGCCTCCAGGACTTTCATTATCCTGGCCAAGTCTTGTTTTAGACTTTCTACGTTCAAATAGAACAATTAGGGATTCAATTTAATAAGCAAGATACAAGCTATTCAATACAAGTCTCCTAGGTGGTACAAGTATCCTATATGATGCATGATAGCCCGGTTTAGTCCTAGAATCGACTAAACCTAAAGCTTTGATACCAATTAAATGTAAGACCCCTACCCCGGGCTAGTAGCAACCCGACTCGGGAGCTCTACTTAGGCATGTATGGACAATGATCAAGCAATACAAGCAATGTAAGAATCAAGCAAGTGACAAGGCAAACATTGATAACTCATCCTTATTAGATGAGTTACTTAACTAACAAGCAACCAATCATACTTACATAGTAAACAAGTAACCTCACATTTGGTTTCAAGTCATCAAAGGTAATCGAACAAGGCCAATAAAATTTTTCTTTTCATGCTTACATTATAGGTTGCTACTTACATTTCAATTTACTTCATTTTATCTCTATCATTTGAATGAACTAAGCTTGTAACATAATTCTATTTCATTTCATTGTTCCTTAGTCTTATACATGTACATCTTATCCGTAATTTACTAACATGATTCTTGAACATTCAAATTTCATGAAACTAGCTCCTATTCAAATCATTCCCTATACCTAACCATTCGACCATCATCATGTTAATCCCTAAATACATACATCATGGTATATACAGACACAAGTGACCATATAGTTCCCAAGGCATTCAATTAGAATACAAGCAAGCATGGTTTGATCATCCTACTTTCCATTCAAGCAAGTCATGTACAATAACAAGGCATTCGATTGTTTCAAAGCAAACTAGATCAAACATTAGATCATTTCATTTGATCATCATATGCACAGCAACAATCATTTACATTTCAAGTATTTTAAGATTATTACATACATGCTAATTGGTTCATAACATAGTAGGCCCATCAAGACATTATATACAAGTACCAAAATGCATGTTCAACTAACTATATACATTCTAGTGCCACCATTCTAGGAGATATACAAATCAAGTATGAAACCATACTTAGGCAAAGCTTGCGTGAGTTGCTTCTAGCTCAAGGTAACAGGCTTCAAGATCAAGCAACACTCGTATCCTTTATCCTGTAGTTGGGAAGAAGGAAAACGAGAGTGATAAGTACAAGAATGTACTTAGTGATGTAGTAACTAGATCTAACCATTTGTTATGTCGAGTTATGTGTCATCTAATCAAGAATAAACCTAGCTAAGGCTTTCAAGCATTAGAGTGATCTTAGCTAAGGCTTTCAAGCATCAAGAAAATCATAGCTAATGATATCAAGAAATAGAGTAATCCTAACTAAGGATCATAACATTCGGCTATCAAAAACAAGAATCAAGAATTCATATCATGAATCAAAACATCATGATTACAAAACAAGAAATCAAGAATATCATGCTTACATGACAAGTAACAACTATTCATAGCTTTCAAGACAAGTCACATTCAATTCATGATTTTCAAGAGATGTAACATATGATGTGGGACTGATATTACTTGTGTTATCAATTAAACAACCCCCTTGGTACTTAGTTTGTATAGGTAATCGAGTCTCCAACCAACTGTCGCCACAAGATGCACCGTAGTGCTGGTCAGCCCTCCTACTGTCGCCAAAGGCACACACATACCCTCCGTCTGTCACCAAATAGGGGCCTTAGCCCTGGACCGTAGTCCACCCTTACACAATGAGCTCTAGACTCCAAGTCATGACCTTCTACTTAGTCCAACTAGCTACCAAGGTTGTTCGATTTACCATTTATTCAAGTGTTTCAAGATCAAGATCATGTCAAGCAAGTTCATTTCATTTTAGGCCCTTAGGCCATTGAGCCATAGCTCACATATCAAGTAGTTTTCATGTTTCATTTCATTAAGATGAGATGATATTTCAAACAAGTCTTTAACATTTGATCATATTGCATCATAACACATACAAGCATCCATGCTATCACTTAGTCATGCTTAGACATTCGAATTGATCATGTAATCGAAGTTGTGATCAAATTTCATGCATTACAAGTCATTCTTTCCTTATTAGGTCAAGTCCATGATTAGATTCATTTAACATTTCAAGAATATAACAAGTATGCATTTGGTTAGGACCTAGTCCTAACCCTAGAGGTAACTACACTCACAATACTCCAAGCTAGCTAGTCTGGATCCACACTCCTTTGTTCTTCGCTTTAGGATTATCCACTCTATCCTCTTCCATCAAGTTTCTCATGGTTCTATGACATTACAATTACAAACATGTCAAAACAGGTTCATGAGATCATTCAAATCAAGACAAGATTACAAGCACATAACATTCACAAATCTGGCAGCATGTTCATATACATTTTCCATTATACTTAACTACACTTATCTATATTCTAGTTCATGTAAAACTAGGCAGAATCAATGTCCTAAAACTGTTTACAAAACAGTTTGCAAATTGCCACAAAACAGTGTGCAATTGCCTATACTGCTGCTGCCAGGCAGCTTGTACTCTAGTCACTTAATCATGCATAACTTTCATTCCGTACGTCGGAATTTCAATTGGTTTACACCATTGGAAAGCTAGAAAAATTGTTTTTATTGCCATATAAGGCTTGCATTTTAATTCGTTTCTAATTATTACAGTTTTTAGCTTAAAGACAGCACATTTTGCTATACTGAACAGTTTGCACTGTCTCTAGTGTTTCTTCTCTACATTTCAGTATACAACCCAGAATTCAGTTCTATTTTCTCCTAATGAATTTAGACATATCAAAGTGTTGTCCATAAAAATTTCAGCCTTAAATTAATTTTATACAATTTATAGTGATTTTTCAAAGTTACTGCTCAGAACAGAGCATTCTGGGCAGATTACACTAGGTTGAATTTCTAGCTTCTTAATTCATTTTAACAAGGTTCTAACATGTCAATTCAGTTCATTTTCATTTCCTTACATGTCTAGGTCATCCTAATTCACCTAGACATGTGCTTAAAACAGGGCATTATCATGTTGAACCTTATTTGATTTATTTGATCAACATTGCACATCCATTTCATCAACTATGCAGTCCATTACCTAATTTAACAAGTACAATTAGGTGTAGTCATTTTCCAGAAACATATCTATTCAATTCAATCTTCATTTCATCTAGATACATGGTCAAAATAGGGTTCTATGTTCAATTGACATGTTTACACATTTTCTCTATCAAAACAGTCCCTAATCAAGACTGTTTTCAACCATGTACATAATTCCCAGATTTCCAGCAACTATGCATATATTTCATTAGCAATTTAGCTTCTAGCATTCAATTTTCCAAGTTCTAATTAAAGCTAGCATGACCCTAACATACATGGAAATCATTCAATTCAATTTACACAACAAGAACATCATCATTTGCATATTCAAACAATCTATAACATGTAAAGTCAAGCATTATACCTTCTTCAAGCTAAATTTGATCAATGGATGAATCAAAAAGCATGAATTGAAGGTGTTTGCATGAAGCTCTTTTCTCCCCTTTTTTTTATCTCAATATTCGGCCAAGGGATGATAATGGGAGGAAGATGACAATATGTTTGTTCATCTTTCCTCCTTGGCCATGAGTCATCATCCAAATTGGCACATGTGCTCTTCCAATGAGAACATGTGTCAAGGCCTTGATCTGATTTCAATTTTACATGCAATCTATAAAAATTTGCATGTTCCCATTTTCATCCTTTCATTTATGCCTTCTAGTTTTAATTTCAATTCAATTTGGTTCTAATTTCACTTATTTGATTTTAAGGATGGCCAATGTTCTTTCTTCTTTAAATTGATTATATTCAATTAGCCTATAGGTTAGATAGTGGTAACATTTCTAGGCCAATTTTAGGGTATTAAAAAAGAAGACTAAACCTGAGCATGAAAGAAGTTGTTAAAAAGGAGATTATCAAGTGGCTGGATACTGGGATAATCTATCCCATTTCGGATAGCTCGTGGGTCATCCAGTGCAATGCGTGCCAAAGAAAGGTGGCATGACCGTGGTGCAAAACAACAAAGAATAATTGATTCCCTCCAGGACTATCATAGGATGGAGAGTGTGCATGGACTTCAAGAAGCTGAACAACACCACAAGGAATGATCACTTCCCATTGCCGTCGTCGATTAGATGTTAGACAGGCTGACAGGTAAAGCTTTTTATTGTATTTTGGATGGTTATTCATGTTATAACCAGATTGCCATCACACCTGATGATCAAGAGAAGATCACCTTTACTTGTCCATATGGGATGTTCACCTTTAGAAGAATGTCATTCATGTTGTGTAATGCCCCGACAACGTTCCAACGTTGCATGATGTCCATTTTTTCTGATATGACTGAGCATAATTTGGAAGTGTTCATGAAAGATTTCTCAGTGTTTGGCAAAACATTTGAGGAATGTCTTCAGAGTTTGGAGCAAGTCTTGAAGAGATGCATTGAGACAAACATAGTGTTAAATTAGAAAAAATGCCACTTCATGGTGAAGGAAGGCATTATTCTCGGGCACAAGGTAACCGAGAGATGATTAGAGGTTGTCCAAGCAAAGGTTGAGGTAATCAAGCAATTGCCACCACCGACTAGTGTAAAAGGTATTAGAAGTTTTTTGGGACATGTAGGTCTTTACCGACGTTTTATCAAAAACTTTTCTAAAATTTCTAAACCTTTATGCTTGTTGTTAGAACAAAATGCCACTTTTGCATTTGGTGATTCTTATTTAAGAGCATTTTAGGAACTGAAGGAGAAATATATTAATGCCTCTATAGTCATGACACTGAATTGGAATGAGCCATTCAAGCTCATGTGTGATGCCAACGACTATGCCATCGGAGCAGTGTTGGGACAGAGCCGTGGCAAAGTCTTTCATACCATTTACTATGCTAGTCGGACACTAAATGTAGCTCAGCTGAATTACTCCACAACTGAGAAAGAATTTCTTGTAGTTGTATTTGCTTTTGATAAATTTAGATCTTATTTAGTTTGTAACAAAGTTGTGGTGTATACAGATCATTTGGCACTAAAGTACCTCTTAGTAAAGAATGATGCCAAGCTCAGACTAATCTGATAGACGCTTTTACTACAAGAATTTGGCCACGAAATCTAGGATAAGAAAGGCAGTGAAAATTTGGTAACTGACCACCTATCATGCCTAGAGCATCACCTTGAAGATGGTACGACCACTGCCATAAGAGATGAGTTTCCAAATGAGCACTTGCTTGCAGTTAATGCTATGCCATGGTACGCTGACATAGTCAACTACCTGGTAAGAAACATTCTACCACCATATTTGGCATGCAATGCTAGGAAACGTTTCTTGCGAGGAGTTCGATAGTATTATTGGGATGAGCATATTCTATTCAAATAGCGTGCCGATCAAGTGATCCGCTGGTGTGTGTCAGAGGATGAGCAGCACAATATACTGCAATTATGCCATGCCACACCTTATGGAGGTCACTTTGCTGGGATGAAGACTGTTGCCAAGGTGTTGCAGTCAGGATTCTTTTGGCCCACATTATACAAAGATGCCTACGATTATGACAAAGCATGTGATCGATGCCAACGGACAGGAAACATATCTGGCAGACACCAACTGCCGCTCCAAAACATTATGGCAGTGCATTTATTTGATGTATGGGGGATAGACTTCATGGGTCCATTTCCTCCATCATTTGGTAATGCATATATTCTTGTGGTCGTTGACTATGTATCAAAATGGGTTGAGGCTATTGCCCTACCAAGGAACAATGCCAAGGCTATTGCCAAATTCTTGCACAAACACATATTTACACGATTTGGTGCCCCCAGAGTGATTATTCATGATGAGGGTACCCATTTTAAATGCAATCTAATCTCTAAAGCTTTTTGTAGATATGGAATTCAGTAGAGGATTACCACGACATACCATCCACAAACAAATGGGCAAGCTGAGATTTCAAGCAAGGAGATCAAGAATATCCTTGAAAAGACTGTGAATCCATCAAGGAAAGACTGGTCCTTGAGACTAGATGAATCCTTGTGGGCTTAGAGGACAACATTTAAAACTCCTTTGGGTACTTCACCATTTAGACTTGTTTTTGGAAAAACATGACATCTACCGGTGGAGATGGAGCACCGTGCATATTGGGCTATCAAAAAGCTTGATATGGCATGTAGAGCTACTGGTGAAAAAGGCTACTAGACCTAAATGAGCTGCAAGAGTTCATAACACAAGCCTATGAGAATGCCAGACTCTACAAAGAATGAACGAAATGTTGGCATGATAGTAGGATAACGCCGAGACAATTCAAGGTAGGCCAACGTGTTTTGTTATTTAACTCACGACTAGAATTATTTCCAGGTAAACTCAGATCGAGATGGTTGAGCCCTTATGAAGTTGTAAAGCCCTATATCCATGGAGCGTGGACATCAAGAATTTGAAGAAGGGAGATATTTTTAAGGTGAATGGACAACATTTAAAGCACTATTTGGAAGGTGATCAGAAGCATGCCAAAGAGGTTATCCTCTTGGCAGAGGTACCATAACATCATCATCATGGTTTAATTTTTTGTAAATATTAGGATTAGATGTTTTTCTTTCAGCATTTTCTTTATTTGTTTATTTTTCTTTTAGTTTTAATTTTCCTTTACTACGTTGAAAGGTTTTCTTTGAGTATGTGCAAATTTAGTTTGCCAGGGATAATGTCGAGGCAGGACTTGGTATGAGATGATGACATAATGAGAGAATTCTACATGTCAGGTGGAATGCCAACACAGAAGCTTCGCATGCCACGTATTGGAATTTTGGAAGAAGAGATTTACCCTAGCTTGATTAAATTCGACCCATTGATGAGAGAGATTATTTTCTTTGAGCTCAACCCTAGCCGCCGAAATTGAATTAGGTTAAATTTTAAATTCATTTTAAACACCTTAACACTTCAATCTTTAAACCTATCCTATTACTTACAACCTTATCACACCATCCTTATCACTTAACCCCTTATCAAATCAAATATTTTTTCTTTCCATCATTATCCCCATTAAATTTGACTACTTTATTACACCCCATTAAACACTAAAACTCTTTACTTTCTACCTACCCTAGCCGTTCAAAGAAACAAAATGATTTCCATCTCTTTATTTCTTTGTCAAGCAAGAAACCAAGATTCATCTTTTCTCTTCTTCTTCCTTTGTCCAAACTGTCTCAAGCTTTCATCTTGTTTCAATGGCTTCCTCATTGACTCCCTTCGAAATATTTTTCAACGAGGAGATCCAGAAAAAGTACGAAGAAAATTTTGCCTCGAGATCTTTTTGTTATGAGAAGCACTTCAACTTCAAAAAGTGACCAAACCGTGGGATTTCCCTATGATTTCATGGCTGTAGTAAGCATGCACAAATAGGAACTCTTCTACGAGTAGAAGGGGAAGATTTATGGGAACATTGTTCGTGAGTTCTATGCCCATTTGACCACCAAAGACAATCCCTTCTTGATGATTTGAGGTACGTGTGTGCATTTTTATGAGGGGTATATTAACACCATGTTTGAGTTGGAAGGTGTAGAGGATGAACATCTGGAGTATGCCAAGTCATTGACTGCTGCCAAAAGGAAGAAATTGCTGGCAGATCTATGTGAACCAGGAACGGAGTGGATTGAGTCTGCCAACGGACACCGCACTGTCGAGATATTAGCGCTAACATCTCAGCCAATGGGGTGGAACCATTTTCTAAAGGAAAATCTCATGCCAACCACCCATAATGAAACGGTGTTGGAGGAACGACTGGGTTATTGCATTCAATAATTGTTGGCCAGAAAATCAATATTGGGTGAATCATCATGGAGGAGACATAAATGTGCTGGTAAGCCCAAAGGCAGTTTATTATTTCCTTTATTAATTTCTAACATTTGTATGATGCATGGTGTGCCCAAGATTGATTCAGACAAAGGCCAAGAAATTAAGGGCACCACAATCACGTTGCCCCTATAGAGGCAACTCACTGCCACCGAATCAAAAGACAAGGGTAAGAGGAAGGGAAAATAATTGACGCTAAAGCCCAAGGTGCCAATGGCAGAATTTGAAGCTCTCGTGCAAGCTGAATCGCTGGTATTGTTTTCTGAGATCTATCATCACCAGGAGATCATTCTCCAAAAATTAGAGAAAACTGAAGAGTGAAATCTCAAGCTCTGGCAGTATAATCATGCCAGGGACGTTGCCATCAAGGAGACCCTTGAGAAGATATCCCCAGATTTCCTGCCAACCTTCTTAGATTTCCCTGTAGAGATCTTTGCCAGCTATGATGCCATGCCAGCCAGTCCCCAATTAGCTCGTACCCCATTTGATGCCATAGTATCATTATCTCCAGTTCAAGTTGAATCTACTAGTATTGAATCCCAAGTTTAATCAAAGGAAAGCAAAGCCAAGTCAACCAAAGCTAAGTCTACCAAAGCTAAACCCACTACAAAGCCTGCCACAACACCTGTTGAACCTGCTCATTCTGATGCCACCGCTACTCTTGCCGCATCAGAACCTGCCAAGATTGTGGAGGAAGTTTTCTTAGATGTTGGTGCTTCCACTGCCGCCTCAAAGCCAAGCATGAAAGAAAGGAAAAGAATGGCCCTGGATCGCGAGACCTTTGTGAAGAGAAAGAACTGTGACACATGAGAAGAAGTCTCCGACTGGGGGTCCTATTCTTCCTAAAATCCTTTGCATTTTATTTTATTACATTCACATGTTCATGCATTTTATTTTTTCTATTATTTGTATATGTGTTATTTACATGCATTGAGGATAATGCACATCTTTGGTTTGGGGGTGTGCGTTGCCTCACATTTATGCCATGCATTCATTTTTCCATTTCTAAATTCATGACATGTATGTCATATAGATTAGTTGCATAACGAACCACTAAAAAAAGAGAGAAAATTTTGCCTCAATTTAATTTTGAAGAATGTTAACACTTTGTTTGGCAAGTTCAATTTGATCTAGATTAGTCTATCCGATGAAGAAATTTTAAATCATTAGTTGCCTATGTCAGTAGAATAGTAATGTCAGGTCTGCTTAGCAATTGATCTATAGTTTAGGGAATTGAACTTTCACTTAACACGTAGTATGCATCTAGTTGCCAAACAAACTTAGAACTGTTGAAACTAAGCTCAGAATAAAAAAAGAAAAAATTTGATACCAGGGTAAAAAACAGAAAAAAAGAATAAGACAACAATGTTTTGCCAAGGCAAGAAAAAGAAAATAGAACTTTCCTCTCCCTAGAGATAATAAGTTACTTGGGGCATCGTGGTTTTCTCCCTCTTAGTTCTCAACTCCAAAACATTAGGGTATGAGTTGAAGATTAAAAGCTTAGTAATGTCTGGATTAACGTGGGGGTTCTTGGCATGCTCCCTTTTATTTCTTACGCCAAACAATGTTACGAAGCAAGCTTAAATTATTGCCATTAGAAACCCTTGGCAAGAATAAAAGAAAATAAAAATTCTAAGTTTAGGTAGTAAATTGGACTAAGGGAGTGAAAGGATACTTGGTGCATATTACCTACACATCGTGCACTCTTCATGCTCTTAGACTAGAGTTATATTGATGCACTTGATTTACTACCTGCTTGGCATTACTGCACTGGGATACTTAAGGATCGAAATAGAGCCAAATTCTGCTTGCCAACACTTGTTGGCATTCCAATGAAAATTTTGCTGAGGTTCTATTTTCACAATTTTGTTTTATTTTTACCTACATTACTTGAGGACAAGCAATAAGCTAGGTTTGGGGGAGTGTTACCTCCCTAAAATTACTGTTTTTATGCCTATTTTACAATGCCTTTGCTTGCTTTTGAGTACATTTAGTTGTTAAATTCATGTATTTACATAAAGGAGTTAGGATTTGTGTCTATTCTAGTGTGAAGGGTTGTTTCTTGGCAATATTGCAGGCTTGACATATCAATTGGCAGAGTAGAATAGAGCAAGGTAGCGCAGGAAGGAATGCTAGAGAGAATGCTGAGATGCTATTGGCACATATAGACCAAATACTACCAATGCTTCAGTTGGAAGAGAGGAGGAATTTGATGCCATACCAAGTAGCTGTTGAACCCGAAAAAATAGGACCAAATCAGGCTGCGAGAAAATAGCAATTGGATCAATCTCCGAAAAAATAGCAGAAAAATAGTGCCAAGATTGGTTGGCAAAGCAGTGACGGCAGATGACGTCAGCCCTAACCTGATGAGCTCACATTCAAACTTTGGATAAGATGATCATATCCCTTATCCCTTGAGCATTCAAAATTCAAACTCAAGAGCTTATCCTAAGTCTTCCTTGCACTCCTATTTAAAGAACGATCAAGCAAGCATTCGTAGGAGAATTTTTTAGAGCATTTTTGGAGAGAATTTTTTGGAGTGATCGATGACCAGCTACACCAAGGAGACGTGGTTCAACCAGCTTGACTGAGAGCTGGATCTTGGAGGGCTGCATCAAGAGACCCCTTCTGACCCCTTCTCTTTGTTTAGTTGTTTTTATTTTCTTTGAAATGATTATGTGTTTGTATAAAGTTGAAGGTTTTTTTGGTTGATACCCTCACCATGAATAATGTAATAGTTGGTGGGGGATGATTGCGTTGAACGCTATTTTTATGTTTAGTTTTTAATAATAAAAATGTTTCGACATTGTTTTCCCTATATGGCATGCTCTGCAATGTTTTATCAAAACTGTGCCAAGCGAGAGCTAGCGTTGTTGGCTTATTGAACCTTAATATCTTAACAGACTTAGGGGGTAACGATCTATTGCCAGATACTACAGCAAGATGCTTTGAAAGAAGATGTTAAAGTATATGTGCTTACTTCTGAAATGAATCTACCCCTTAGCAGTATAGGTTGGGACTTAATCAAATTGATTTATGAAAAAACATCACTATATAGATATAAGGGTTTTACATGGTTAATTTAGGGTATTGACCATCAAGAGAGGCGGTGCTAATTTTGAACCTTCTCGTTAAACGATGCCAAGGCATTACATTATTAAAGGCTGGCATGTCATGAATAGCGTGAAAACCAAGCATCCCTTGCCAATGCTCATTATTCATTTTAAACACTCTCCTTGCCAACGCTGTTTTATTTTTATTTATTTTCTTTTAAAGTATTTTCAAACCCAATTTCAACTCAAACATCTTTCCTTTGACAAGTAACAATCAAAGCAATCAAATTCCTGGTCAATCCTTGTAGGATCGATACTCAGATTACTGCTGTATTACTTGCTGACCGTGTATACTTGCACGCAAAAGACTAAATCTTGGTACAATTTTTATACATTTTCTACCCCTCAAACATAGTTGTACGCCATCCAAGATGAGCTAATGCCTCTCGAACAGTTTTAGGGATAGAAATTGTATCTAGGGATGTAAGAAATGCATGAGAAGGAAAGAAAAACCATTATAGGAAACAAGAGAAGAAATGGTGTATGTACAAGTACGTTTACCTTTTCGAAGAGCAATAGGAAGGTCAAGATAATTTGTGGTAGGTAGATCTAATGACGAATATATTGGCTCATAAGGACATGAATCTAGAACATCTGTAACTGGGTCAAAGTTAGGTGGTTGTGGCCGACATGAGTAGATGTTTTTATGGGAGATTTAATAAATAAAGGTCGAACCAATGTAGAGGATGAAAAATACAAAGATGAAGGGACATGATAAATTAAGAAATCCTCCTCCTCTTGATGCACAGAACTTGAAGAAAAAATGAAGTTTTGTTTGTTCCAAAAAAGTAACATCAACAGAAACAAGATACCAACCCAGACTAGGATAATAACAACGATACCCTTTTTGTCCACGTGAATACCCAAAAACATTCACTTTAAGGATTTAGGATCAATCTTTGTAACATGAGGATGAACATCCCGAACAAAACAAGTATAACCAAAAAAATTTTGTAAGATGGGGAACAAATTGTTTAATTGGAAGAAGAGCATAGAAAGGGATGTTACCCAACAAAACAAAAGAGGGCATGCGATTCATTAGAAAGAAGGCAGTAGACACGGCATCAGCCCAAAAGCATTTTGGAACATACATTTGAAAAACAAGGCTTGAGTAGTTTCAAGGAGATGTCTATTTTTTTCCATTCAACAACACCTGTTTGAGAAGGGGAGTCGACACATCATTTTTGATGGAGAATACCTTGCTCAAGCGTGTATTTTTGTAAAGGACCTGAAACATACTATTTTGCATTATCACTTCTCAAGTTTTGTACAAGTGTACCAAATTGGGTTCGAATTTCAGCACAAAAGAAAGAGAAATGAGTAAACAATTCAGAACGAGATTTCATCAAATAAAGCCATGTCATTCGAGAATAATCATCAATGTGAAGGATGACCCAATCGACAATGTTCATCAAAAAGAGTGATAATCTAGTGCAAGCAGCAGCTTTTGGTTCCTGGGTGTCAAGGATATAAGACCATCATACTCATGTCCCTTACCAATAATCTTCTTCGTCAAGAGATCTTGAAACAAACAATAACCAGGAAAAAATAAGACACAATAATTAAGGGTACGAGTAAGCTTACTAACTATATCAGGTTAACGTATAATTGTGGTAAACTAAAAATAGATGACAAAGTAAGAAATAGAGTAGGATTCGTGGTGCCAGAGCCAATAAAACTAGATGTGGAACCATCGGCTAAAGTAAAAGGAGTGATAGATGGATGGTTTCTAAAGTGATAAAGAAGATTGGGTTTATCTGTCATGTAATCTATAGCACCAGAATCAATGCCCATTTTGATGAGGTGAAAGCAAGACATGTATTGAGTTTACCTGACTCGAAAAGGGCAGAAACAAACTCGAAAGGTTGTTTCAAAGTTTCTTAAAGGTGAATGAACTTGAAATACTCATCAACAGATATTGTAATATCTGGTGAAGAAGTTTCTACACTAGAAGCATCATGAGAAAATTGAGTTTTCTTAGATTGTATCTTCCGGTAATCACGCTTGATATGTCCCGGTTTATGAAAATAGTGACAAACAACTTCTTTGTGCTCCTGTTCATGAACTCCAAACCGTTGATCGAATTTCTTAGACCTGACCCCATGTTTCTATTAGGGTTACCACTTTTGGAATGTTGCTCTCCAGAGTCAGAAGAGGGAACACGACTAAGGAGAACATTGGTATGTTGAGAAGACAGAGCAGACAAAGAATTTCGATATGATGAACCCTCCAAAAAAACATATTCTAGACTAGAAATTTCTAAACTAGAAAGGATATAAGATTTTGCAGTCTCAAATTATGGTGGAAGATTGGCTAGAAAGCTCATAACTTTAAGTTTCTCTCGCTAGCTCCGTTAGATCTCTATATAAGCACTGAAAGGAAGCAACACATTAAGCTTTTAATATGTTTTTTTTTAAGTCTATAAAGTAACCGGTTAGAGTCTGGTATTCTTTATCATCCCTGTAAAAGCTCTGACAAACATCATAGATACGAGAGAAATTTCCTTTACCAAAATATAAAAATTGCAAATAGTTCATCAATTGTTTTACCATCTTGCAATGATTAACCAAACCTACCACCTCACTATCAATGGATTTACGAATCTGGATATACAAACGAGCATCTTCTTGCATCGAAGGAAGTCGAGAATCACCTGTAGGAGGATCATCAATCAAATGGCTGTCCATAGAAAGACTTACCAAATATAACTCAATCGTATGGTTCCAATCAAGAAAATTAAAACCATTCAACCTATGATCTGTAATTTTAGAAGTAACTTGAACTATATCAGACATAAACTCAACCTTCTTTTCAGCCATAAGTGCAAGGAAGAAAATAACCACGAAATAAGTTAAAACTGATAACCAAACTGTACCAAAATAGGAGACACTCAACCCAAAACGAGACTAAAGCAAGAACAAGTGGCAGGGGTGTAGTCAGAATCAGGCAGCGACTTTGGTGAAAGAATTCGATGGCGGAACTTGCAACCACACGCACCGAATCACGTGGCTCACGCTCTAGGATATTGCCAAAATTGTCAAATAAATAATCTTAATCTCTAATAATTAATAATGGTAAGTAGTAAAGAGAGTAGGGTCGACCCATAGGGACTAAGGAAATTGATAACTTTGTTTCTTGTTTTGAGTAACCTGCAAAAATAAAGAGGGGTTTTAGGGATAACAAAGGATAAAAATAATTGGTAAATAAAAGCAATGAATGGTAAATAAAGATGGAAAAATGATTAAGAATTCAATAATGAAGAGATAGCCCTAGGCTTTGCTGGCCTTAATTTTGAGCTACCATCGAAATAGATTTTCCCTCCTTGATAGTACGCTGGTTACAGTTGGTAGGGCCCAACCCTTACAGCCAGCTCTTCTCTCTTGTTAATCCAGATTTCCATGTCTATCTCCAAAATCTGATCCTTGTTGGTCTAACCTCGTCTATCATTGTTAGTACCAAGTCACTCTGAGTATTGGAAGAGCCCAACTCGAGTTATGCTGTCTCATAGAGAATCAAACTCGATATTGATTCCCTTTAGTGGACCGCCACTTAGTTTATTCATAGGAAGCTGGATTCGACCAACCGATCCTACTCCAAAATCGCAAGCCAAAATACCTTTCAAATCAACGACGTCTTATTGAATTGAAGATACAGTCACTTTTAAAGGATTGGTCGATTACACTCCTAGTTTCTAGAGAATCAAAGAATACTTTCTCGGAGTTGTTAAGTGCAAACCCAATTCTCATTATTAGAATTAAGACATCACAAAGCTTTAGGCTAAATGGAAGTTTAGCTAAGTATGGATTGGATCATGCTTAGCATTTGGTATGAAAAATAAAGAAAGAGAAAAAAGTAAAAGATGAAAAGATAATAAAGTTTCTACAGAAATGACAAGAAAATTACAAATTCCAATTTGAGTTCAAGTGTTGAACCTAAAGGCCTATTTATACCCAAGAATCCTAAAGAGAATAAATAACAAATTCCATAAATAAAATATAAAATAAGGAATAAATAACAAATTCCTTAAATAAAATATAAAATAACAAATCTTCTACTCCTCGGACTCGGACTCAGACTGCGTCGTGCCTCAGGTTGTGCCCATGGCTCATGCCTTGACATCTAGTGAATAAACAAATTTTGCCTTCAATTGTTGGTTTTGGGCTGACATAGTCCAATGGAGATCCTACCAAAATAAAACCTAAAAGAAGCAGTTTAGTAGTATATATATCAACAAAATGATGAATAAAAAATTAAAAATATATAACATTCTACACTTATCAAATACTAGTGGCTGGACTTTCCAAATCGACTCACGGTGGTCCTCTTGGTGCTAGTGGTGCCGATAGAAGAGCCTCCAAAGGTTTTTGATGAAGAACGACCAAAACCCTCTTTCTTTTGATACCCAACAGCCCAAAAAATAGAAAAAAATAAGAACACTCAAATATACCTAGGATATATGATACCATGTAGAATTAGTAGAGAAGAGAACGTGTTTCTCTCTTTGTATTATTCATAAAACATATAGGGGTATATATACAATTCTAATTTGCCTAAACTAGGTAACATAATATATCATATTAAATACAATATAATTTAGCCTAAGAATTTGTAACAGATATCATGCAAAGAAAATAGTTAATTGAGTTGTGTATTAACAAAATAGGAATACAAGCATATATATAGTGTACAAAAGAATAAATCAGCTCCTAAAATTAAGCAATTACAGATTTAATTTCTATTTACATGGAAAGAATTGTGGTATTAAAGATGGGAGCAAATCTGCAATGAAAAAGGCAATGTTGACCTTTCCTTTTAACTTTGTAATTCTTAACAGATCACATTTCTCGTGTCCCGCTAAATACTCTCCAAGACAGGTTCACTAGATCGTAGCTATATCAAATATTGATTGTGGACTTGACTACTTGGAACGATGCAAATGAGATCACAAATTACACAAATAGTGTGAAAGAAATAGGTCTTTGAGTTCAAGGTTAAAAAGGAGTTCTTTCTTAATCCTTGGGGTCAAGGATTGTTCAACTGGGGGAGCATTTGATACGCATCTCCTTGTAATTAAATAAAACATTATAATTTTATTAAAGAATTTTAGTTGTAAAAAGAACAATATGTGTTTCGTTTTGTAGTTAGGGTTAAAACCTAAGGGAACCTAGGGTAAAAGTATCGAAAATGAACTAAAATGTTTTAGTTTTATTATTGTTTAAGTCGTTCTCTCTATTGTTTCTATTTCTTTAGCTTATTCTGCCTTCAATATGTTATTTTCTTTGTTATTTTCCACCTTTTTGTTAAGTAATGTATCAGTTGGTATTAAAGCCTTTGATTCTCGGCATTTTCTTTTGTGTTTAGGGTTATTTTGCTCACAATTTTTTCCCACTTCATCTTTCCCTTTGATTTAGAAATTGCCTTTCAAAATGATTGAAGGTCGTGATACACGTATTCAAACTCAAGCTCAAGTCGATTTCACCAAATTACAAGCAGATTTTCTTGGGTCAGCTGAACGCTTGAAGGGTTTCGAAGTTTCTATTGAGACAAAACTTGATTGAAAGCTCGAGTCTTCCTAACCGGACATCCATCACAAGATTTCAAGCATACATGCTCAGTCTCAAATTTAGTTCAATGATATTTTGATTCTCCTTAAGAAATTACTTGGCGAGGCTTAGGATTTGGTGGTTAATAGTACGGGTTCAACGGAATCACTAGCTTCTTTGGCTATTGGTAGGTTGTTGGTAACCGTCAATTGTTTACCAATTATTCCTCAACCGTCGATGCTTCAATTGTCATGACTAGAAGATTTTACAGCACCACCACCAAGTATCCATCAGGCCATTAGATTTTCCTTACATGGTGTCTAGCAGACCATGGGATTTGATACAAGCTTCCGTGACCTGGAGCGAGGGAACGCTCTTATTTTATTAGTTCGTCAACTTTGGGAGTGGAAATAAGTAGAAAAGTGTGCGCGGGTGAACCAAGATGAGGTATGTTTGGGCCTCTACCATGTTTTGGCGGTGGAGTAGTTCAAAGAGGTGTGTTGGGTCATCATTTTCTCGACATGCCAATTCAGGACTATAATGGGAACCCGATTCATGTGGTTCAACTAGACATAGCCCAAATATTAATTTCCATCTAGATCAATTTACCCATTTTAATTTGGAGAATGATCAAAATAGACTTCAAGGTGGGGATAGAAATTTACATGATGTTTACGAAGACATCAATCGATTGATTCCAACTATTCAAGTTAATCAGGCTTATAAGTTGAAGTGTCCAAAGTTTGAGGGTAGGAAATTTAGTAATTGGTAGTCTAAATTAGAACAGTTTTTTGAGGCCTAGTTTATTCCAGAGCATGCTAAGATTAGACTAGTATGTTGCATCTAGATGGTAAAGCACCATAGTGGCATCATATGTTTATTCGGAATCTAGGAGGGATATATATGTTGCAATGGAATTTGTATTTAAGATTGATGCAAGACAAATTTGCGCCAACTGAGTTCGACGATCCTATGTATGAGTTGGTTAATTTAACTAAAATCGGTTCAATCAAGAATTTTTATGATGATTTTGTCTCCATTTTAAAGCAGTTGCAATTGCAATAAGAATATACATTGAGTATTCTTATAAGCAAGTTGAAGTGAGAAATTGTAACCCCCTTGACCCGGTCTACATGCAAGATTGAGCCGAGCGAGCTACATTGGGTTTGCTAAAATAAACTATTAAACTTTAATTACATCCATTTTTTCTTTTATCTTATCTAGATGCAACATTATAACCTATGATGTGCATACTAGAAGAGGGTGAAATCTCAACTCAATCGGACATCGAATCGACATCCAATTGCACGCAATTGTATTGCAATTTAGGGACTAAATTGCAATTCTGTAAAATTACAGTGACTTAATCCATTTTGAAGTTACCAATCCTTAGTTAGTCAGGTTTCATGCTCACGTGTCAAATTTCAGCTTAAAACGTCTATCCAAACTCCTTTAATTACATGCATAACAATCAGGAACCAAAATGGAAGAATCTAAAACATTTAATACCAATAACAACTAACATAACAACCAGGCATACATATACGATCTCAAAGTGTATCGAGTCACGGGGATACGCGGGTTACAAATTATTTTCCCACAATTCCAGTAGATCAAAATAGTATCGATACACCTCTACTCGTACCGATACGTAAGAAAAAATACACTTACCCGTATCGATACACCTCTACCTATACCGATACGCCTAGACGTGAAATGTCCATTTTTTCTAGTTTTTCATACAATTAAGCGCACAAACATGTTTTGTCAAACCCCAAACATATACACAACAATTCTAAATATCAAACCATGTTGAAATATTGCAGAAACATGATCAAATCATGGCATCACACTTCAATCTAATGTCTAAAGGCATGCTTCCTAGTAACTAAGCCAACCATCATACCAAACTTAAAACCAAAGCAATAACCAAACATATAAGGCCAATTACAACACCAAAACAACATAGCAAACTTGCACAAATAAGGAGTTTATCCAAAAACCCTCCCAAATAACAAAAATGACCCCATTGCCTTTATTACTACAAGTCTAGTTCGAAAATCATACTTTCACGTTAACCAAGTCCTTGGATTTTCCCTCGCTTGCTCGTTGCCTCCAACCTTTAATTCTCTGCATTAATGGACAAAGAGAGCGTAAGCACACTAGGCTTAGTGAGGAGTGCTCAAACAACACATCATCAATGCATTTTAAAACCATTTTCCAAAACCACATTGAAATCACCATTTCAATCATCTTACAAAATATCATGCCTTGAAAACCATGCACTTAACACTTTCAAAAACCAACATATTAAACCATATGCAACATGTATCATGGGTCAACAGCAAATCCAATTGCTAACCCTCAATTTAAGCCTTCCCATGCATAACAATCCATATGCAAAGCTTAAAGAGTAAACATGTATAAACCAACATTATACATTAACATCCATCAACATGATACATTAAAATTATATTGGCTTTCAAGTGATCATAACCAAGTTCCACTTTACAAAATATTACATCGGATACACGGATTCAACGAGTGTCCTCTCAACACTTCATGCCATCTCAACCGAAATTAAGGTACATTCACAACCCGGGGACACCAACCTCAATCATCGGTTAGATGCATAATCCATTAACGGGAGTTTTCGGTACCATATAACCCCTCGACCGTTGGGGTACTCGTGGTGGAGTATTCGGTACACATAAACCCCTTAACAACCGAGGTGACTTATTTATAGTGCACTCAATCCTATGGCCAGCCAACTATATCCGATAACATTTTAAACCACATCACTTGCAAATATAATTCATTATTAACCATGTACCTCATTGTTTTTATATGCAACAAATCAAACCATTTCCAAAGCATTAAACCATGCTTTAACAAGTATTCCACATAATTACATGTATCATTTACCAAATGCATCCATCATCGTTATATGATCAAAAATAGTATAAAGCATACTCTACAACATGCTTAAGTAGTATGTACCATGTAATTCAAAACAAGTGCATAAAATCAATTTCGTTAAAGCATGACCGAGGGACAAATCTCATCATACTTACTTTTGAGTTTAAACCAACATTTCAAGCTTAAGTTTAAACTCCCAAAACAACCTTTAAACCATTTCAAATCTGAAATCCACTTTCTCACTCACCGACTTCACAAAGCCTCATTCGTCGACGTGAATTATCCCTCCAAAGCTTCTGAATGACACTTCAAGCTTGAGGATCAACCTCCCCTAGTTTCACCACACAAAAATAGAGATCCAATGCATCAAAATGCGTCCAAAAACCTAGCAACATCAACCCATAACAATCCTCTACAACACTAGCCGAAACCTTTCCAAAACTACCGAAATCAACTTCAAAAACCTTCCACACTTAACCCTGCAAAAACCTAAAGGTTCAATACATCAATTAACTTCCATTGACATCCAAAAACAACCTAACATCATCCTTATACTTCTAGCACTCATTAATCAACCAAAACTCACCAAAGACACAACACTAGCAACCTAACCAATTAGAGATTCACATAGTTTCGGGATTCCAATGTTAAAGCCAACTTATTAACATTATAAAACATCAAAATTATGATAATAATCAATCAAGAACTCAAAAAAATAGATCCAAAAAGAAAATCACTTAATCTCATCAATTAAACCTTTATTTAACCAATTTCCATAATTAAATCCTTAAAACTCATTAGAAAACATATGTAAAGGGTCAATAACTTGGGAATTTCAGTAAAGAACCATACATTAGAGAAGGACGAAGCTCACGTCTAATGTTGACTTCCCCCATAATTGTACTGATTTACATGAAAAAACAAGATTAAAACAATAAGGTTTTGATAGGAAACAATTAAGAACTCGTTTGACATTAAAAGATTCAAGAAATCAAGAAGTTACCTGAAGATTTTGAAGAAGAGAATAGTGTTTGGCTGAAGAGAATTTGAGAAAAATCTTTTAGAGAAAAGTTAGTTACGTAAACTTTGCTTAGGAAAATAATTATAAAATTAATTCCCAAAATCTATTTATACTCTTCCTAAATCATTTTAAAATAGCCAATTAAGGGGAAAAGTTTAATATTAGACTTTGGGAAAATAACTCCTTAAAGATTCAATTTTTTGACCCTTTACAAAACAGTCACTAAAAATAGTTTTCATTTTTTATATTTTGGTCACTAGCAAAAATGTCAACCTTTCAAATTCCATTTTTTAAAATTGACTTTACCAAAAATATTCATATATTAAATATTTTAGATATTTTCCCCCAATATTTTCTTACTCAAAAATATTTATTCCAATTTTAATCCTGAATCTAACTTGAATCTCTAATCCGGTCCACCAGACCGTCTAATCAACCTAGAAACCCCTAGGCCCAAAACCGAGGTGTTACAAATCTCATCCACTTAGGAAATTTTGTCCTCAAAATTTTACCCGAAGGAAAACCAGTGCGGAAATTGTTTCAACAAATCCGCTTTACTCTGCCACATGGCCTCCTCAACTCCACGGTGCCACCACCACACCATCACAAGTTCATTTCTTTTTCCATGAAGAACTTTACTACACGAATCAAGGATCTCAGTAGGTTCCTTATCATAAGATAAATCTGTTTGTAACTCAATGTTCTCCATTGGCATAACATGCGATGGATTCGACCAATAATTTTGCAACACCAACACATGAAACACATCATGAATCTTCTCCAACTCAGGAGGTAACCTCAAATGACAAGCCACATGAACTACACACTCCAAAACCTCGTATGGTCCAACAAACCTCAGACTAAGCTTACCCTTATGTCCGAACCGCATCACCTTCATCTAAGGTGACACTTTCAAGAACACACGATCACCAACCACACATTCAAACTCTCTATACTTAAAATCCGCGTAGGATTTCTGGTGATCTGAAGCCTCTCTCAAGCGATCACAAACAAGCTTCACTTTCTCATTCGTGTTTTTCAACACATCCAGCATAGACACGAGTTATTTTTCCAACCTCAGCCCAACACAAAGGCGTACAACACTTCCTACCATTCAAGGCCTTATAAGGTGCCATTTGTATACTAGCCTGACAACTATTGTTATAGGCAAACTCCACCAAAGGCAACTGCCTCTCCCAGGTTCCTTGGAACTCAAAAATACAACACCTCAACATGTCCTCCAAAACTTGGTTCACATGTTTAGACTGACCATCCGTCTCAAGATGATGCAAAATACTAAATTTCAATTGTGTACCCAAAGCTTGATGAAAACACTCTAAAAACCTCCCTGTAACACATGGATCTCTATCTGAAACTATGGACTTCGGCACCTCGTGCAAACGCACAACCTCGACAACATACAACTCTGCCAACCTATCCAAGGTATATGTTAAGTGTGTAAAAGTACTATATTTTATACCCCTTTTTGCTTATATTATTGTTAGACTTAGGCTCATTTTGTAACACCCCTTCCCGGCCTGGTCGAGAACCGGGTTGGAGTATGCTACCAATGAACTAACGGTGATCGATACGATAATTTCATACAATAAGCGGTGATAATAGGACCAACCTTCAAGAACGAGTACCATAAAATTTTAATTAATCTATTCCGAGTCCATGATTATCCAATTAAGACCAAATTATAACATGTACAAGTTTTAGGGACTTAACCGTAATTTTAGTATTTTAGTGGTCCTTTCTAAAATTAACCTTGCCAAAATGAAATTCATCATTCAAACAATGAGCGTACAAATTTTTATACTATTTGGAGTTTGTTTTCCCATTCAATTAAGCCTTGCATTAATCAGTGACCAACTATAAACAATACAAAACTATGATCTTTATCTTTTAACTGAACTAACTGCCACCGTACCGATACCCTTATGGCTGTATCGGTACGCTTTAACCTAATTCCCAAATTCTAGATTCAATTTGATAGACTCATATCAATACGGTTGAGGGTCGTACCGGTACTGGTTAACCGCATTGACCGCGTATCGATACGACTTGACCTCGTATCCATACCATTTTTACACTCCAAATTCCAGTAGCCAAAATCTGTACCGATACGCCTAGGCCGTGTCGATACATCCCTTGTTGACCATCGTTGACATGACCAAATATGCAAGGCCGTATCGATACGCCATCAACCGTACCGATACTCTCTGCCTTGTAATGATAGATTTTTGCTGGTTTTTATTCAATTTAACCTATCAACCAAGGTCCAAATGTAATGAAATTTTACCAGTAAGTTTTAAACAACATAATATACTAGCATACCAAATTCCGTGTTAATCCGAATCTATTTACTATGTTTTTCACCTTTTAGAGACAAATATGCATTTTTAGTCACTTTTATGGCATTCCAAAAGGGCCATTAGGGCATTAAGCACTATTACATCACAAGCACAAAATACACATATCAAAAGGACCTTGTAGTACTCTTCTAACTACTTTGCCACCCTACTAGGAGTTCATAGGTACGATATACATTACTTTGAACTTGCTTGTACAATGTTACAACTTCTTTGATCTATGTCATGGAAATAACACTATGTCATGGAAATGCATTACAACTCATATATCTTCAATAACAATGCAATAGATCCATGGTAACAATGTAATGATCATGTTCAATAACAATAAATCCATATTTCATCAAGCTTGGATCGATTCTGGATAATGGATACGTGAATTCCTAGGCCTTGCCAAATCAATGAATGGTCTAATCCCTCCGCCTCACCAATATGACCAATATCACAACACATCACTCTGCCTCGCCAAATCAATATAGGTCGTAGCCCTAGGACCGTAGTCCACTCGTACATTGAGCTCATGAATTCTATGGCATGCCATTTGTATCCAATGTCCTTCGAATCCAAGGTCCGGTGACAATATCAATAATTCATGTTCAATATCAATAGCCATATTCGATGTTCTTACCAATAAACAATATTTCGGTGTCTATGTTCAATGACAATATCAATAACAATGGAAATGTCCAATAGGTTCAATGACATCAATAATGGTCGATGCTTTATTTGCAATGTTTCGATAACAATAACGAGGTTAACATTAATGATCAATGACAATGGCTACATCATTGCTATATCAATGCTATGTCAATATCCTATACTTTCATGGTTCAATGACAATGGCGATGATAATGCTAACAAAAATACTCAATGAAAACAACAATAGCTATGTCAAATGTTCAATAACAATGACGACGGCATTGACAATGCTCAATACTCGTTGCAAAAACTTACCTATACTTACCATAATGTCCGATAGGTGATTCGATGCAATAATCCTTAACAACGAAGTTAGCAATGACAATTCTATTAACGATGAAGTCAGGAAAGGCACCTAGCCTACCCGAGACTTCGATTACACTCACCTCAATATTTCGAAGCTTTCAAGGCTCTCAGATAGAAATCTCCTTGTTCCTAGCTTTAGGTGAAGCCGATGGATGCTCTTTATCAATTCCTTGAGCTAGGAAATCAATAGGAGGGTGTTAGAAACAATACTACGATATCGTAATCAATATAACAATGCCGAAATCAACACGCAAACTTAAAATAGATATTAGCTATTAAGATGACCATGGGTAGACCAACCCTAACTTGTGATTAAGCTTAATATATTTATGGAATTCAATGATTTTTTGGGGATTATAGCTTACCCAATCGATAGCAATGATTTGATAACAATAAATAGAAGGAAAGGCAAGCTCGAAATCAAGCTCCAATGGAGGTGCTTGCTTAGGTGAAGAAGATGATAAAAAGGGATGTGCTTGCGTCTCAAGTCTCGGGTAAGTTGTCATTCTTTCCTTAACTATTTACTCTGTTTTAATAGCAATAGATTTCCTTCTATTGAAGGAAACTTTCGTGGTAATCCCACATATGGGATTTATAATTAAGAAGGGGCTAATCGCAAGATTATTCCCTCAACTTTCATCTTCTTATACTTTTATCCCCCAAACTTCCAATTTTTATAATTTAGCCACTAAAAGGTTTCCCGTACATTCAATAAGGTCCTAAATTGATAATTCGACTCAATTAGAGTCCAATATCAATACAATTGACCAGTGGTCAACATTAATACAATATTTAAACATTTCTGATATAGGGTTTCTGATCACTGGAACCCAATTCTGACTAGGCCGAATTTCAGGGTGTTACAACTCTCCCCCTTTAAGAAAAATTTGTCTTCAAATTTTTACCTAAATTGAAGAGATGAGGATATTACTCCCACATTGTTTCTCTAGCTCCCATGTTGCTTTCTTAGCAGTATGGCTCTTCTAGAGCACTTTAACCAATGAAATAGTCTTGTTGCAAAGTCTCTTAACTTCCCTTACAAGAATTTGAGCTGGTTCTTCTTCATAGGATAAGTTGGATTGAATTTCTATAGATTCAGGCTCAATGATGTGCGAAGGATCAGAACGATACTTTTGAAGCACGGATACATGAAACACATCATGGATTTTACTTATTTCCGAGGGCAACAATAAGCGATAAGCCACAGGGCCAACTTTTTCAGTAACCTCGAAGGGTCCGATAAATTGGAGACTCAGTTTCCCTTTCTTACGAAACCTCAAAACCTTCTTCCATGGTGAAACCTTGAGGAAGGCTTTTCACCAACTTCATATTGAATATCCCTATGCTTAATATCAACATAGGCCTTCTATTGGTCAAAGGCTGCTTTCAAACGGTCATGGATAATGGCAACTTGTTCTTCAGTTTCCCGAAGTAAATCAGGGCCCAACATCTTGCCCTCACCAAGCTCAGACCAGCATAAAGGAGTTCAACAACACCTCCCATACAATGCTTCATAGGGTGCCATCTTAATAGAAGCCTGGTAGCTATTGTTGTATGCAAATTCAATGAGGGGTAGGGATTTCTTCCACATTCTGCCAAAATCGATAGTACATGCTCGTAGCATGTCCTCCAAGATCTATATTACCCTTTTATGATTGGCCATCAGACTGAGGGTGAAAGGTATTACTAAAATTAACTCTGGTGCCCGGAGCTCCTTGCAAAGACTTCCAAAACTGAGACACTAATCAGGGATCTCGATCGGAAATGATAGGCTGAGGTACTCCATAAAGTCGAATGACTTCCTTGATATACAAGTCAGCTAGCTTGGGAAGACCATAGTCTATTCGAATCGGTAAGAAATGTGCTGACTTGGTTAAATAATCCACAATGACCCAAATAGCATCGTTTTTAGTAGTAGTCAGAGGCAGACCACTCACAAAGTCCATGGTGATCTTCTCCCACTTCCATTTCGGTAGATCAATAGGTTGTAGTAATCCAGTAGGGACATGATGTTCAGCCTTAACACGATGACACGTGAGGCACTTAGACACGAACTCAACTATGGCTTGTTTCATGCCCGGCCACCAATAAAGCTCCTATAGGTCCTTGTTCATCTTTACTCACCCCAGGTGAATAGAGAAAGAGCTCGAATGAGCTTCCTTGATGATATCAACACGAAGAGATTCATTATCAGGTACACAGACCCGGTTGCGAAAACATAAAGGCCCTTCAGAATTCTAAAATTAGGGTTATCTTGCAACCTAGAAATGATGGCTTGAAGTTTAGGATCTTGTCTTTGCAATGCTTGAATTCTCGAAGTAATGGTAGAGTAAACTTGAAGCTCAGCTACAAAGCAGCGATGCTTCCTATTACAGAAGTGGGCGTTGATAGCTAGAGGAGCTACAGTACAAGGGCTTGTAATGAGTCGGTGTACAAATCATTTCATTAAACTTGAGGATCAATAATAATACTTACCAGGCAGAGGTTTGCGGCTGAGTGCATCAGCTACAACATTTCCCTTGCCCAAATAGTAGTCAATGACAAGGTCATAATCCTTGAGGAGTTTCATCCATCTCCGTTGTCGAAGATTAAAATATTTTTGAGTTAAGAGTTATTTGAGGCTTTTATGATCGGTGAAGAGGTAACATTTCTCCCCGTAGAGATAATGTCTCCAGATCTTAAATGTAAAGACAACTGCAGCCAATTCTAGATCATGAGTAGGATAATTCATCTCGTGTGGCTTGAGCTATCTCGATTCATATGCAATGACCTTGCTTTCTTGCATCAATATACATCCTAACTCGAGATGCGATGCATCACTATAAACTGTATAGTCCTTACCTGACTCGGGTTGGATTAAAACTGGTGCATGAGTCAAAACTTGTTTCAATTGGTCGAAGCTCCTTTGTTGTTCCGTAGCCCAAACGAACGGGGCTTTCTTTCTCAATAACTTAGTCAGAGGGTTTGTTATCATAGAAAATCCCTTGATGAATCGCCTATAGTAGCCAGCAAGACCAAGGAAACTTCTTACTTCGCCAATGTTCTTTGGTGGATGCCAATCAAGAATGGCTTGAATCTTCTTTGGGTCTACTTGGATGCCCGATGTCGATACTACATGCCCACAGAAAGTAACTTCAGTGAGCCAAAACTCATATTTTGAGAACTTGGCGAATAATTGCTTCTCACAGAGGGTTTGAAGCACAATGCGGAGGTGGTCATGATGCTCTGTTGCATCCTTGGAATAGAATAGAATGTCAACAATGAACACCACCACAAATTTGTTGAGATAGGGTCTAAAAACCCGATTCATTAGGTCCATGAAAGCTGTCGGTGCATTGGTTAGCCCAAATGGCATCACTAAGAATTCGTAGTGATTGTATCTCGTACGAAAGGCGGTTTTGGGCATATCATATTCTTTAACTCTCACTTGATAATAAACAGATCTTAAGTCAATCTTGGAAAACACAGTGGCATCCCTAAGCTGATCGAATATGTCATCAATCCTTGGAAATGGGTATTTGTTCTTAATGGTCACCTTGTTCAACTGCCGGTAATCAATACATAGCCTCATGGAACCATCTTTCTTTTCACAAAGAGAACCAGAGCTCCCCAGGGAGAAGAACTCAGTTGAATGAAGCCTTTATCAAGCAAATCTTGAATCTGGGCCTTCAACTCTTTTAGCTCAATAGCTGCCATTTGATAGGGTGCAATGGACACTGGAGTAGTTCCAGGTTGCACCTAAATTCAACCTTACGTGTTGGGGGTAAGCCCGAAAGTTCATCAGGAAAAACATCGGCAAATTTGCACATAGTGTCAACATCCGATAATTGCGGCCCATCCTTAGCTTCAATTGTCAAAGCATACAAGGAAGGATTTCTATAATTCATCAACACAATGCTCTCCTTGCCAAGGCCTCAGAGATACAATCTTTTTTTTTATTACAATCCACCCATGCTTGATGCCCACTAAGCCAATCTAAACCCAGTATCACATCAAACTCGTGGATCGGTAAAGCAAACAAATCGGCCACGAAAGGAATCCCTTGAATCACCACAGGGAAATTCTTACATACAAAGTTTATGGTGACACAATCACCAAGTGGATTAGTTACAGAGATCCTCAATGCTATAGGTTCAGTAGTCATTCCATACTTCTTGACCAGTTCAGTACTTATAAAAGAATGAGTTGAGCCAGGGTCGATCAATGCATATAAAGAATAGGAATACAGTTCAATGATACCTGCAATGACATCTGGCTTATCTTCCTCCTCCCTACTCCTCACATGATACATCTGAGCAGGAGTCTTGGATTCCTGCTTACTCGGTGCCTTGCCAAAGCCACTGGGTCTCCCTGTAGCTCTTGATGAACCTTGTCTTGACCTCTTACCTCAAAAGGACTGAGTAGGGGATGCAATACTTGACGGTGTAGTAAGAGACTTGGTTGCACCCAAGGGACAATCACGAATGAAATGACCTTATTCACCATAATAGAAGCATGCTCTAGTCTGCTTACGACATTGACCTATGGATGTCATTTTTGGCAGAAGTTGCAAATTGGATTTTGTGTATTTCAGTTGGAGCCTCCAGTGCTTTCAACTGAGGCTGTCTTGGCAAAAGACTGGTCACCGTTTGAGGTTTCTCGATGTTCCCAGAACAGGAAGGCTGGAAATACACATTTTTCCTGGACCTTGATTCTTACTATTTTTATTCCACCTAGGAGGTCAGGAATCATCCCTAAACCTCTTTTCAGTCCTGCTAGCTCCACTTAACCTCAAAGTCTTCTGTGGAGCTTTAGTGGCCTTAACTCGGTTCCCATGATCCTGGAAATCGGTGATTCCCAAGGCAGTACACTTAGGGCGTAATTCATCACTAAGCCCAGCAATAAACATCATGCACTTGTCTTATTCCTTCTTGATGTACTCTACACCATAACGACAGTACTTGTAGAAATCATGAAGGTACTGCTCAATAGGTCGTCCGCCTTGCTTCAGGTGGAGAAAGATACTGCGTCTTTCTGCGAGGTAATACTCCCTAATGTACTTCTTTTGAAATTCTTGAAGGAAGAACTCCCAAGTGACTGATTCTTCAGGGACGGTAAGAATAGTGGTCTCCCACCACTGCAATGCTTCATCAGCTAGCAATGCAAGGGCACACTCCAGCTTGTGCTCATCTGAGCACTATAGTTGTTTGTTCAGGAACATTAGCGTGTTGTCCAGCCAATATTCTGCAGTCTCAGGACTGTCATCATCATGTCCGATAAAGGTGTAGGCTTGGAGTGATGCCAACTTATCAATAGGGGCTTGAGTATACTGGACAACTGGTGGGGTTGGTTGCACCACCGTCTCGGCCCTCATAGATGCCATGAATTGCTTGAACATGTCAGCCATGTTTCGATAACATTCTGCCTGTACATTATGCACTACTAGCCCGGCAAGCTGAGGTGGGGGATTAGGTGGGTTCGGTGGATCTCCCCCCTCACATCCTTGCCATGGTTTGAGGATTCGATGGCATGCTCGTGAATGTGAGCCTCGTTTGTCTCAGGCATATCTATAACATAAAGAGATCGAATTAGTCGTCAAGTCATAATATACACAATGTACAACTCGTAGGTGGCAAAGTAGCACAATAATAATGCAATAAACTTCAGTTTAGTCCTAGAGTTGACTAAACTCTAGCTCTAATACCACAAATGTAACACCCCTTCCTGGCCTGGTCAAGAACCGGGTTAGAGTATGCTACCAATGAACTAACGGTGATCGATATGATAATTTCATACAATAAGCGGTGATAACAGGCCCAACGTTCAAGAACGAGTAATATAAAATTTCAATTAATCTATTCTGAGTCTATGATTATCCAATTAGGACCAAATTGTAACATGTACAAGTTTTAGGGACTTAATCTCAATTTTAGTATTTTATTGGTTATTTTCTGAAATTAACCTTGCCAAAATGAAATTCATCATTCAAACAATGAGCGTACAAATTTTTATACTATTCGGAATTCGTTTGCCCATTCAATTAAGCCTTGCATTAATTAGTGACCATACTGTAAACAATACAAAATTGTGATCATTATCTTTTAACTGAGCTAATTGCCATCGTACCGATACCCTTATGGCTGTATCGGTAAACTTTAACCTAGTTCCCAAGTTCCAGATTCAATTTGACAGACCCGTATCGATACGGTTGAGGGTCGTACCGATACAGGTTGACCGCGTTGACCACGTATCGATACGCGTTGACCCCGTATCAATACCAATTTTACACCCTAAATCCAGTAGCCAAAATTAAAACCGATACGCCTAGGCGATATCGATACGCCCCTTGTTGACCATTGTTAACCTGACCAAATATGCAAGGCCGTATCAATACGCCATCAACCGTACCGATACGCCCTGCCCTGTAATGATAGATTTTTGCTGGTTTTTATTCAATTTAGCCTATCAACCAAGGTCCAAATGTAATCAAATTTTAACAGTAAGTTTTAAACAACATAAACTACTAGCATACCAAATTTCGTGTCGATCCGAATCCATTTACTATGTTTTCATCTTTTAGAGTCAAATATGCATTTTTTACTCACTTTTATGCCATTCCAAAAGGTTCATTAGGGCATTAAGCACTATTAAATCACAAGCACAAAATACACATATCAAAAGGACCTTGAATGACTCTTCTAAGTACTTTTCCACCCTACAAGGAGTTCATAGGTACGATATACATTACTTTGAACTTGCTTGTGACTTGTACAACGCAACAACTTCTCTGATCTCTGACGTTGAATCTCTTAACCCGAAATGGATGAAATGCATTGCATTAGGCATACTTTGCCTAGTGAGGTAGTCACAAATAACACTATGTCATGGAAATTCATTACAATTCATATCTCTTCAATAACAATGCAATAGATCCATGGTAATAATGCAATGATCATGTTCAATAACAATAAATCCATATTTCATCAATAACCCTTGGATCGATTCCGGATAATGGATACGTGAATTCCTACGTCTCACCAAATCAATGAATGGTCTAGTCCCTCTACCTCGCCAATATGACCAATATCACAACACATTCTTTCGTCTCGCCAATTCAATATAGGTCATAGCCCTAGGACCGTAGTCCACCCGTACACTGAGCTCATGAATTCTATGGCATGCCAATTGTATCCAATGTCCTTCGAATCCAAGGTCCGGTGACAATATCAATAATTCATGTTCAATATCAATAGCCATATTTGATGTTCTCACCAATAAACAATATTCTGGTGTCTATGTTCAATGACAATATCAATAACAATGGCAATGTCCAATGGTTTCATTGACATCAATAATGGTCGATGCTTCATTTACAATGTTTTGATAACAATAACGATGTTAACATCAACGATCAATGACAATGGCTACATCGATGCTATATCAATGCTATATCGATGCTATGTCAATATCCTATACTTTCATGGTTCAATGATAATGCGATGGTAATGCAACAACAATACTCAATGACAACAACAATAGCTATGTCCGATGTTCAATAACAATGACGATGGCATTAACAATGCTCGATACTCGTTGTGATAACTTACCTATATTTACCATAATGTCCGATAGGTGATTCGATGCAATAATCCTTAACAACAAAGTTAACAATGACAATTATATTAACGATGAAGTTGGGAAAGGCACCTAGCCTAATCTCGAGACTCCGACTACACTCACCTCCCTATTCCGAAGCTTTCAAGGCTCTCGAATAGAAATCCCCTTGTTCCTAGCTTTAGGTGAAGCCGATGGATGCTCTTTATCAATTCCATGAGCTAGGAAATCAGTAGGAGGGTGTTAGAAACAATACTACGATATTGTAATCAATATAACAATGCTAAAATCAACACTCAAACTTAAAATAGCTATTAGCTATTAAGATGACCATGGGTAGACCAACCCTAACTTGTGATTAAGCTTAATATATCCATGAAATTCAATGGTTGTTTGGGGATTATAGCTTACCCAATCGATAGGGATGATTCGAGAACAATAAATCGAAGGAAAGGCAAGCTCGAAATCAAGCTTTAATGGAGGTGCTTGCTTTGGTGAAGAAGATGATGAAAAGGGAGGTGCTTGCTTCTCAAGTCTCGGGTAAGTTGTCTTTCTTTCCTTAACTATTTACTTTGTTTTAATAGCAATAGGTTTCCTTCTATTGAAGGAAACTTTCCCGGTAATCCCACGTATGTGATTTATAATTGAGGAGGGGCTAATCGAAATATTAGTCCCTAAACTTTCATCTCCTTATACTTTTATCCCCAAACTTCCAATTTTTATAATTTAGCCACTAAAAGGTTTCCAGTATATTCAATGAGGTCCTGAATTGATAATTCGACACAATTAGAGTCCAATATCAATACAATTGACCTGGTGGTCAACATCAAAACAATATTTAAACATTTTCGATATAGGGTTTCCGATCACCGAAACCCAATTCTGACTTGGCCAGATTTTGGGGTGTTACACATTTTAGTTGCATTGTTAGGCATTCATGCATAGTTTTCTAGTTTCCTTGGTCATTGAGCTTGGTGATTTATTTTGATAGTTTTTGAGGAGAATTCGCTGTTGGTTTGCTCTCTTTTTGTGCATGATGGATTGAGTGGCAAGTAGGGACATTACTGAAGGAATTGCAGAAGCTGATTACTGAGGCATATCTGGATATTTACAACATTATCCGTAGAATTATATAGAATTAAGAGATAAATCATAGATTCGAATTTCAAGCTTCCGATCAGATAAGGATCAGATCTCCATGAATTTCAACTGCATTTAAACTCTTGCTCTTATCTATTTAAGGAGATCGCATCATGAACAAAGGGGCGTCGACTTGGAGAGAATTAGATCACAAGAAATCTCACGCACCATCATCTTTTTCATTTTATTTTTATGGGATCCATGTCTGGGGTAATTTTTTTGTAATTCCTTCTTACCCAGCCATGAACTAAATCAAATTAGCTGGGGTTATTTGGGTTATGTGGTGTGATAAACAACTGGATGGTTTAGGTTCTTGATTTTCAGTAAATTTCATTGTTTGTTCATTCTTGGTTCCTTAAATTTCCATCTTGAGAAAATTGGGAGAGGATCTCGAGTGTTATCTATTTATCTAGACTCAGGAGAGTTAGATTTAAGAAATAGATTAACATGATTCTCATTCAAATGACCGTTGGTGAGAATTAATCCACCTTAGGAATAAGGATCAGATTTCAATAGCTAGGAGGAGTGTAAGATCAATTGTTGTTCATCCGAGGTTAACGCAGGGATGTATCACCAAGGCATACACAAATAACCAGTTCTTCTGTTAGGGATAACAAGAAGAAATTGAAGAACACTTCGACGAGCTTTAAAAAGGGAATCCAGTTGCCTCAGCATTAAAACTATTCCTAGTTGCCACGACACAAATTGTGATCGAGATGCCACGACAATTTAGCTAGTCTTAGTTGCCACAACAATCAAGTTGCCTCAATAATCAATTGCCACAAAAATCCATTTAGTAATTGCACCACTACTCACAATAACCCAACCTACTCTCTTATTCGATTACATTTCCATTTATTTTACTTGTTATTTCCAAACACTTATCATCCATATTTATTTCTCTTTTTAGTGCAAGAAGTTAGAAATCAGAGTTTCACCAATCCCTATGGAGATGATATCTTTACTATACTATTACTTGTGACGTGTATACTTGCACCAATTGCGAAGCACTCAAAACATGTAAAAAGTTTTTGGTGCCATTGCCGGGGATTGGCAATAGCGACTTTTTTTTATTTTCTTGCACCTTTGTTTATTTTATTTTATTTTATTTTTGTGTTCGGTTTCAAGAAGGTAATAACTTTGGTTTTGCATTGGTGTATGACCAGGGCGAGACCGATAGTGCCAGAATATCCATTTGAACTAGAGACCGAACGTGTTTTTCGTAGATGAACAAGAAAGTTGAGAGAAGAAATGGAAGATCCACCTAATGATCCAGTTGGCAATATGAATGTCAATGGCAATCAGAATGCCGCAGTAAGAGGTAGAGCAACTGTACCAGATCAACCTATTGTCGTACAGAATAGACCCATCTGAGACTACTTAGAGCAAGATCTTGACGATCTCACTCCAGGAGTTGTCACACCTGAAATTCAAGCTGCCCACTTCGAGTTGAAGCCAGTAATGTTTAATATGATCAATACAGTTGGTCAGTTTGGCAGATCGGCTACTAAGGATGCCAGACAACATCTCAAATCATTCTTAGAAATTTGCAATTCATTCAAGAAACAACGAGTCCCTGAGGACGTCCTAAGGTTGAAATTATTCCCCTATTCACTGAGGGATAGGGCAAAAACATGTTTAAATAGTATCCTATCTGCATCTTTAGAATCTTTAACAGATCTATGCCGAAGTTTCCTTTCTAGATTTAGTTTTACAAATATGACTAATAAAATGCGTAATGACATATCTTACTTTTGTCACACAGATGATGAGTCCATGTACAAGGCTTGGGAGCGGTATAAGGAGCTTTTACGCAAATGTCCCATGAACAAATTCAGAGATTGGACATATGTAACAATGTTTTACAATTCAGTCAACACACCGATGAGGTTGATGCTAGATGCCTCGACGAATGGAACACTTCTAAACAAATCAGTAGAGGAATAGTGAGGCAAAATGCCTCGACAATTGAGCTAGAGTCATCAGATACTATTTTAGCATAGTTATCCACATTAACCAATTTGGTTAAGAGTATGCAGCAACCCAACAACATACAGGAAATCAAGGTAGTAGACTTATTTTTTGATTTATGTAATGGTAACCATGATTCTTCTGAGTGTCCACAGAACCCAAAGTTAAGTTTTTCTGTTAGAAACTACAACCGAAGCAACAATGCATACTCTAACACGTACAATCCAGCATGGCATAAGCACCCAAATATTTCATGGAGTAACCAGAGAAATTAGAACCATCAGAATACAAAGGCAGCAGGATTCCAACAGAACATGCCACGGCAATAGATGCCGCAGCAACATTCAACGCCATCTAGTTCTTTGGAAAACTCTTTAAATGCTTTCATGTTTAAAACTGAATCTTATATGGCCGAGACTAGTAAATTCATAAAAAAGACTAACGATTTTATTAACAGGACTGAGGTGAAAATGCAGAGTCAAGAAGTAGCTTTGAAAGCATTGGAGATGCAAGTCGACAATTTGCCCAGATCCTGAATACAAGACTACAAGGCGGTCTACCCAGTGACACTGAGGTTGTACGAGGAACAAACCATGAACAATGTAAGGTGGTTACCACCCGAAGTGGATCAAAAGTAAATGATGGACCTATCCAATCTGAGGATAGTAATCCTATTCAGAAAGATGTATCCAACAATAATGCCACAAGCCTTCAACAGTTGCCACGGCAAGCCCATCCAATCATCCCAAGCCAGAGGAGACAGGCAAGGACAAGGAGATCAGATTGCCACCACCATTCCCATAGAGGCTGAAGAGGCAGGAAAACGATTACCAGTTCAAGAAATTTCTTGACATCCTAAAGCAAGTCCATATTAACTTGCCATTGGTCGAGGCAATAGAACAAATGCCGAACTATGCTAAGTTCCTTAAAGACATTGTCTCTAAGCGAACTAGGCTAGGAAGGTTTGAGACAGTTGCAGCAACAAAGGGATGTATGGTAATGTTGCACAACCGATTGCCACCCAAACTAAAAGATCCTGGTAGTTTTACAATACCTTGTACAATTGGCAATCACTATGTCAGAAAAGCGTTATGCGATCTTGAAGCAAGCATAAACCTTATGCCAAAATCTATTTTCCAAAAATTGGGCATCGGGAAGGCGAGACCCACTACAGTCATGCTACAGCCTGCGGATAGATCTTATGTGCATCCAGAGGGAAAATCGAAGACATTTTGGTAAGAGTGGATAAATTTATTTTTCCTGTTGACTTTATTGTTTTGTACTGTGAGGTAGATGAGTTCGCTCCTATTATTCTTGGGAGACCATTCATAGCAATAGGAATAACCTTGATTGATGTCGAGAGAGGAGAGCTCACCATACGGGTTAATGACCAGCAAGTCATGCTCAATGTTTTCAAGACCCTAAAGCATGCTGATGATCCCAAAGAATGTCAATTCATACAAGCCACCACCAAATTTAATTTCGACATAGAGGAGTATTGCCATGAAAATTCGCTCACCGAGCTTGAAGAACTAGACAAGTCAGACATTGAGGCACAAAATGAGGTTAATTGGATGGTAAGTTGACCATGTAGAAGTTTCGAATCCCTTGATTTTTCAAGTAAGGAACGTAAACCTGAGAAACCCTCCATTGAGCAACCGCCTATTTTAGAGTTAAAACCTTTTCCAGGACAACTAAAATATGTTTATTTGGGATCCAATAAAACTTTGCCCGTAATCATTTCTTCCAAGTTGCAGCTTGAACAGGAAGATAGGTTGATTGCCATGTTGGCGCTGCACAAAAAGGAAATAGGTTGGTCAATTGTAGACCTAAAGGGAATTAGTCTTCCAGTGTGTATGCACAAGATTTTGTTAGAAGATGGTCATAAAAACTCCATTAAGGCACAAATGAGGCTTAACCCTACTATGAAGGAAGTTGTGATGAAAGAGATCATCAAGTGGCTTGATGTCGGTATCATATATCCTAATTCTGACAGTTCATGGGTAAGTTTAGTACAATATGTTCCGAAAAAAGGAGGTATAACTGTGGTAAGTAGTGAAAACAATAAAGTCATTCCAATCAGGATAGTTACTAGTTAGAGAGTTTATATGGATTACCATAAGTTAAATAAACCTACTAGGAAATACCATTTTCCTTTACCCTTTATTGACCAAATTCTCGACCGTATTGCAGGTAAATCATTTTATTGTTTTCTTAATGGATACTTAGGGTATAGCCAAATAACCATAGCACCAGGCGATCAGGAAAATACCACTTTCACAGCTTTGACAATTGCCTCTGCAATTTGGAGAATGTGGTGGCATGCTGTGAAGAAACGACCTAGTGTTAAATTGGGAGAAGTGCAACTTTACAGTGGATGAAGGTATAGTGCTCAGGCACAGGATCTCATCGAAGGGAATCAAGGTAGAATAAGCCAAGGTGGACGTGATTGAGAGATTGCCGCCACAAAATTCAATCAAAGGGATCTGAAGCTTTCTCAGACATTCAGGTTTTTACATAAGGTTTATTCATAATTTTTCTTCGATTTCTAAACTCTTGTGTAACCTGCTTGAACATGACAAGGCTTTTAATTTTGGTGAATCATGCGCCAAGGCATTTGGCACCCTTAAGAAGCAACTTGCCATGGCACCCATTGTCATTCCCCCTAATTGGTCCTTACCGTTTGAGCTCATGTGTGATGCAAGCGATTATGCGGTAGGGGCTGTTGTAGGACAACGAAAAGGCAAGATTTTCCATGTGATATATACTACTAGCCATAGTTTTCGCATTTGACAAGTTCTGTTCCTACTTGATTGGCACAAAGGTAATTATCCACACTGACCATTCGGCAATTAAGTATTTGATTGCTAAAGAGATTCCAAACCTCGTTTAATTCGTTGGATATTACTTTTACAAGAATTTAACGTTGGAATTAAGGATAGGAAAGGAATGGAGAACCAAGTTGCTGATCACTTGTCATGGTTGGTTGGGGGAAAAATAGATAATGACTCATTGGAGATCCATGATGCATTCTTGGATGAGCAGTTCTTAGTAGCCACGACAACACCCTGATATGCAGACCTAGTAAATTTTCTAGTTAGTGGTATATTACCTTATAACCTTACTCACCAAGGAAAGAAGCGGTTCTGACATGATGCTAAGCATTATTATTGGGATTAGCCTCTGTTGTTTAAACAATGTGTAGATCATGTCATACAACAATGTGTTTCCGAGGAGGAACAACAAAATGTGCTTCGATAATGCCATTCCTCACCCTACGAAGGGCATTTTAGAGGAACTCGCACAATAGCCAAAGTTCTACAGTCCGGTTTTTACTGGCCCACTCTTTATAAAGATCCCCATGATTTCTACAAGGGGTGTGACCGTTGTCAACGAACAGGAAACGTATCAAGGTGGCACGAGATGCCATTGCAACATATCCTTGAGGTCGTATTGATTGATGTGTGGGGTATCAATTTTATGGGGTCATTCCCATCATCATTCGACAACCTCTATATCTTACTCGTCGTGGACTATGTGTCCAAATTGGTGGAGGTAGTTGCAGTTCTCAAGAACGATTCAAAGACTGTGCAGCGATTCTTACAAAGGAACATCATTACGCGGTTCGGGACACCGAGGGCAATTATCAGTAATAAGGGCACACATTTTGACAATAAGTTGATTGCCAAGATGTTTGAGCGCTTTGGAGTGACACATAAAATTGATACCCCATATCACCCGTAGACTAACGTGCAGGCTGAAATTTCCAATCGTGAATTGAAAGGGATTCTTGAGAAAGTTTTTAATCCTTCTCGAAAGGATTGGTCTTTGAGAATTGATAAAGCACTTTGGGCCTACCGAACAACGTAAAAGACACCCTTAGACATGTCTCCTTACAGAGTTGTCTACGGCAAGACTTGCCAACTGCCGGTGGAGATCGAGCATAAGGCCTATTGGGCTATAAAGACCATGAATATGGATTGGGAAAGTGAAGGGCAACAACGTCTACTGGACCTAAACGAGATATAAGAGTTTCGTGCCTAAGCTTACAACAATGCCAAGATTTACAAAGAAAAAATAAAGTGTTGGCATGACAAGAAGCTATTCTCGTGGCAATTATTGCCAAGGCAACTAGTGCTTATCTTTAATTATCGATTAAAACTCTTTCTAAGAAAATTGAAGTTGAGATGGTCCGAACCATTTGAGGTAGTAAAACCTTTTTCCCATAGGACTATTGTGATCAAGTCAACTGTGGATAGACATGAGTTTAAGGTTAATGGACAACGGTTAAAACACTACGTCGGTACCCATGTTGAGCGTGACAAGGAGGCAGTAACCTTAGCAGGTGCATGACAATGCTGTTCTTCAGTGTTTTAATTTTTCAGTTTATTTTTATTTTTATTTTATCTAGATATTTGTCTTTTATTTCTTTTTATTTCATCTTTATTTTATATTATTATTGGGATATTCATTTTCTATCTTTATTTTCATTTTATTTTTATCTTTATCTTTTTATCTATATTTTTATTTAATCTTTATTTTGATATTTATCCTTTTTTTTATTTATGAATTTTAGGATAAGAGTTTCAAGGGATAAAGAGTTGGGCTTAGGATAGAATTTCAATTGAATGAAATTCTTATCCCATGGAAGGTGGACAGTCGGCTACTACTTAGGGATTTCATCACCCCTTTAAACTTTTGTTTCACCCATATTTACCCCCCCACCTTTACTAAACCTAACCACACACTCTACCAATCACCATCTTGGCCTTTTCTTTTCCCCATTGCTCACACATTCATCTATCACATCTCCTACCTTTTTACTCCACCATTATACTGACTCCTGCCCATCTACTCCATTTTTTCCCTTTCACTTTTTCCTTTGAACTCTTAAGCTTCCTTTTCTTGTTTCCTTTGTTTTTCCGATCAAGAACCTCAAAACCATGGCCAAAAATCCCAAAACCATGACCAGCGCAAGTTCTTCATGAGCACTTGAGCTTTCTTTTCGACGATTTGCGTCTCCACTCATTGAGAGGCGATTCCTAGCCAAGTTTGCAAATCGAAAGGTATGGGAAGAGCATGAGTTCGAGTATGATGTTTCCCAAAAGAACTATGGAATCAAAGATTCCGTCTTCAAGATCATCAAGCACCATCAATGGCAAATTTTCTACGAACAACCAAAACCTAGAAGCATCTCATGGGTAAGGGAATTCTATTTGCATGTTTCAAATCAAGATAACCCTTGTGTTTTTGTGCGAGGTAGGGCAATTCTTGTTGATGCTGCTACCATCAACACATGCTTCAGGCTCTATGTTGAAAAGGACGAGCATACCGAATTTGTTGAACACATCACCGTCAAAGAAGTGGAGGAAGCTTTTCAAGATCTTACTGTCAAGGGAGGCGCGTGGAATGACAGAGCTTTGAAGGGAACAGTGAACTGAATCTTGCTAAAGCCCACAACCGAACTATGGAACAACTTCCTAAAGACTCGTTTGATGCCTACTACCCATAATGCTATTGTCTCGTATTCTCATTTATTATTGCTTCATTCTATTTTTCACAAGTATACTATTGATATTGGAAAAATAATTGTTGAAGAAATCTATACTTGTAGTAAAAAAGATGTAGGGGCACTCTATATTACGTTTAACGAAGTAAACCGTAAAGGTTTAACTCGAAAACGTTACCTTTTTATTTTTTCTTGTCTAGATGCAAAATTATTAACCTATGTGTACATACTAGCAGCGGGTGAAATCTCAACTCAATCAAGCGTCAAAACAAAATCCAATCACAAGCAAAAGCAATTTAAGGACCAAATTACAATTTTGGGAAAGTATAGGGACTTAATTCATAACATTTTTATAGTGCACTCAATCCTATAGCCAACTAACTATATCTGATAACATTTTTAAACTACATCACTTGCCAATATAATTTATTTTAATCACATACCTCACTATTTTCAAAAGCATTAACATTAAACCTTTTTCCAAAGCATTAAACCATGCTTTAATCACAAGTATAAATCATATACTTACAAGGATCACTTACCATGTGCATTCTTCATCATTTCATGATTACGATCAGTATCTCACATACTTTAAACATGCTTAAACAGTAGGTAATCATAAAATCAACACAAGTGCATAAAACCATTTATAAAGCACGACCGAGAGAGAAAACCACTTTATACTTACTTTTGAACTTCGATAAGCATTTCAAGCTCAAATCTAAGAGAAAATCATCTTCGAAATGACCTCTATTGTTTTTAACCACATCACAATAGAGGATTAATGCATCATAATGCACTCAAAAACCCAGCAAGTAATTCCTCAACATTGCCTTGCTAAAAGCTACCAAACGCCCATCTGAAACAACTAAAAACAACGTCGATTGATCTCCAAACTTAACCCAGCCAAAACCTAACACTTTCTACCATCAATTAACATCAATAGACATCTAGAAAAAATCTCATAACATCCTCATACTTCCAGAAACCATTATATCTCGATAACTCTCCAAAAAACACATAACTATCAACCTAAACAATTAGAGATTCATATAGTTTTGGGATTCCAATGTTAAAACCATCATCTCAACATTATTAAACATCAAAAATCATGATTAGAATTAATCAAAAACCCAGCAAAACAGACTCAATCTAAAAATCACATAAATCTTTCAATTAAACCTTGATTTAATCATATTCTTCAATTAAATCATAAAACCTCAATAGAAAACATATTTAAAGAGTCAAGAACTTGGGAATTTCAATAAAGAACCTTACATTAGAGGAGAAGAATGAACCTTACCTCGAATGTGTGAGTTTCCCCTTAATTGGATGTTTTCTTGTTGAAAAACAAAGAGATTTAATAAGATCTTTGGAAAAAAAATTGAAGAATCATTTAGGAAATCAAAGAGTTAAGAAATCAAGATCATTAACCTAAATTTTCTGATGAAAAAGAATATGTTTGACTGAAGAGAAATGGAGAGAAAACTTGAGAAATGGAAGTTACGTCAAATTGTGTTTTTAGAAGATAACCACCTTCCTTAATTAAATCCTTTTAACCCTTTTAATTAAAACACATTTAAAATAAGCCCAATTAAGGAAAAACTTAGATTATACCAAATGGCATAATAGCTCGTTAAAGATTCAAAGTTTTGCTCTTTACAAAACAATTTTAAAACTTTACAATTTGGTCACCAGTCAAAATGTCACATTTCTAAACCTTATTTCCCAAAATTGATTTTACCAGTGATTATTACATATTTTTATCTTAGATAAAAATATGTAATCCCGATGCTGACTCGAATCTCTAAACTGGTCCGCCAGACCGTGTAACTAACCCACAAATCGCTAGGCCGCCCAAAATTGGGGCGTTACATTTGCATTGTCTGAGGACAAGCAATAGTTCGAGTTTGGGGGTGTGTTAAGTGTGTAAAAGTACTATATTTTATACCCTTTTTGCTCATATTATTGTTAGACTTAGGCTCATTTTAGTTGCATTGTTAGGCATTCATGCATAGTTTTCTAGTTTCCTTGGTCATTGAGCTTGATTATTTATTTTGATAGTTTTTGTGGAGAATTCGTTGCTGGTTTGTTCTCTTTTTGTGCATGATGGATTACCGTGTCAAGTAGGGACACTACTAAAGGAATTGCAGAAGCTGATTACCGTGACATATCTAGATAAAACTGGATAAATACAACATTATCCGCAAAATTATCTAGAATTAGGAGATAAATCCCATATTCAAATTTCAATATTCTGATCAGATATGGATCAGAATTCCATGGATTTTAACTGCATTAAAACTATTCCCCTTATCTATTTAAGGAGATCGCATCATCAACAAAGGGGGGTCGACTTGAAGAGAATTAGATCGCAAGAAATCTCACGCACTATCTTCTTCTTCATTTTATTTTTATGCGATCCATGTTTGGGGTTATTTCTTTTGTAATTCCTTCTTACCCAGCCATGAACTAAATCAAATTGGCTGGGGTTATTTGGGTTTTGTTGTGTGATAAACGATTGGATGGTTTAGGTACTTGATTTTCAATAAATTTCAAAGTTTGTTCATTCTTGGTTCCTTAAATTTCTATCTTGAGAGAATTGGGAGAGGATCTCGAGTGTTATCCATTTATCTAGACTCAGGAGAGTTAGATTCAAGAAACGAATGAACATGATTCACATTCGAACGACCGTTGGTGAGAATTAATCCACCTTAGGAATAAGGATCAGATTTCAACGTCTAAGTGGAGTGTAAGATCAGTTGTTGTTCACCTAAGGTTAACATAGGGGTGTATCACCAAGGCATGCATAAATAACCATTTCTTTTGTTAGGGTTAACAAGAAGACATTGAAGAACACTTCGCCGAGGTTCGAAGAAGGAACCCAATTGCCTCAGCATTAAAACCAGTCTCAGTTGCCACAACAATAATTATGACCTAGATGCCACGACAATTCAGCCAGTCTTAGTTGCCACAACAATCAAGTAGCCTCAACAATCAATTGCCACGATAATCCATTCAACAATTGCACCATTATTCAAGATAACCCATCCTATTTTCCTATTCTATTACGATTCTCATTAATTTTACTTGTTTAATTATTTTACTTGTTATTTCCAAACACCTATCATTACTATTCATTTCTCTTTCAATAGAAGAAGTTAGAAATTAGAGTTTCACCAATCCCTGTGGAGATGATATCTTTACTATACTATTACATGCGACGCATATACTTGCACCAATTGTGAAGCACTCAAAACATGCAACATTATACGTGGTATGTACAAACAGAAAATGTGTACACTTCGTAAACCGATCCACAATCACCCAAATGGAATCCTTTTTAATAGGCGTCAACAACAAGCCAAACACAAAATCCATGGTGATTCTCTCCTACTTCCGTTCCAGTATCCTTAATGGTTGTAACAACCCAGAAGGAAACTAATGCTCAACCTTATCATGCTGACACACCACGCATCTAGCAACAAAATCAGCCATATCCTTTCTTTAAATCAATCCAATAGTACTATTTTCCCAACCTTCGATACATCTTAGTACTACCGGGATGCATAGCAAAAGGACTAACATGTGTTTCGGTCAAAATGGTATGCCAACTCACCATCATTAAGCACCACTATCCGATCTTTAAAACATAAAACCCCATCATCATTAAAGTGAAAATCTGTCAGATTTCTATCCATGATTTCCTTAACACGCGGTACCAACGCATCATCTTAAGGTTGCTTCTCCTTAAGCAACTGTGACAAAGATGACTTTACTTGCAACTCGGCCAACAAGCCACCAACCCTTGTCACACTTAACTGCGCATGCGTCGCTCTCAACTCCATCACATCTTTCCTAATCAAAGCATCAGCTACAACATTAGCCTTTCTCGAATGATATTCAATCATCAAATCATAATCCTTAAGTAACTCCAACCGTCTATGTTGTCTAATATCCAAATCCTTTTGCGTCATCACAATTTTCAAACTCTTATGATCCGAGTTCACAACACACTTCTCACCATAGAGATAATGTCTCCAAAACCTTTAAGCAAACACAATCCCGACAAGCTCAATATCATGCATAGGACAATTGCGCTCGTGCACCTTCAACTGTCTAAATGCACAGACCACAACTTCGCTAGCGACGCAACAATCTTAGAAGATTCTTTAACAAACCTCGATGTTAATTAACTAAATTTAGAAAACCCACGAACTTCTAACTCCAACCTTGGTTGCTTCAAAACTAACACAAATCAAACTTCCAAGAACCAATCCTTAACACCCTCTTCAAACCTTGAGAACTCCAAAGAACCATATTACCAAAGCTACTTCTATAAGCTACATTGCTTACACCATCACTCCATCAGCCTCCGAACAGTTATCTGTAAGTGTGAACATATGCATGCATGATTACTTATGTGCCCTCATAGATGTCTATGTGTATGTATGCAAAACCTCTAATGTCATGCCCAAATGTATGCATGCACGGGTATATTTGTATATATATATGTGTGTGTGTGTGTGTGTGCGTGTGTGTGTTTGCACTATGCATGTTTATGTGTATGTATGCAAACCCTCCAATGTCATGCCCAAATGTATGCATGCCCTGGCATATTTATATATATAAGTGTTTTTTCACTATGCATGTTTAACTATTCACACTTACTAATAAATTTCCCAAAATCAGAATTCCTTCCAACCTGCCAAAACTCGTACTTACCCAAATAAAAAGAAAACATTCGTTCCTCCACAAAAGCCTACTAAACCATTCATACTTGCCATTCAAAATCATTCTCAATACCTTTGCACACAAGAATATCATCTATAAATACAATAACAATTGATCCAAAACTCATAAAACCACTAGATTCATCATATTCATGAACACAACCGGCGCATTGGTCAAACCAAACGGCATCACCAAGAACACATAATTCTCGTACCTTGTACGAAAGATAGTCTTAGGTACATTCACATCCTTTACCTTCAGCTGATAATACCCAGACCTTAAATCAATTTTAGAAAACACTAAAACACCACTAAACTGATCAAACAAATCATCAATTTGTGGCAAAAGATACTTTTTCTTAATCGTCAACTTGTTCAGTTGCCGATAATCGATGCACATTCGCATCGTGGAATCCTTTTTGACAAACAAAATCGACGTACCCTACTGCGAAACACTAAGGCCTAATAAACCCTCGATTAAGAAATTCCTGAAGTTGCATCTTTAATTCCTTCAACTCCTTTGGCGCCATGTGATAGGGAGCAATAGACACTAGAACTGTATTTGCGTACAACTCAATGCCAAACTTAACCTCTCTATCTGGTGAAAAACCTGGAAACTCCTCTGAAAAAACACCTAAAATCTCACATACCGTACATATGTCTTGAACACGCACCTCTTTCGATCCTGGATTCATAACATAGACTAGGAATGCGTAACACCCAGAATCCATCAAGCGACTCGCTTCTAGAGCAAAAACAACATTAGATAAGAACTTAGCATTTCCACCCACAACAACCACTTTGTAATCATCAGCAAGTTTCAAGAAAACTCGCTTGGTTTCAAAATCAACCACAACCCTATGCTCAGTCAACCAATCCATACCTAACATTAAGTCAAAACCATGAAACAGCAAGTCCATCAAATCAACCACATGAGCTTGAACAATCAAAGGACATCTCTTGAACAACCTTCTCATAACTTCCGTCTCACTGGAAGAACTAGTCACTTGCATACCCACATCTCTACACTAAAATTTCCCTTGGCCATGACCACGACCTCTCCGTAGTGCAACCGCAGGTGTACCCTGACCTGTCCACTCGCCAACAACGGACCATCATGTCTCAAATGATCGCTCAATCCACAACTCCAACAAGAATTAGCAACAACATGTGCAAGAGCCTGTCCCTCACGAACCAAAAATGGACAGTCTCGCCTCATGTGATCACGCGATTCACAAACCCAACAGGTATTATGTGCTGATTTCGCTTGGGTACCCTGACCCTGCGACCCTCGTCCAGCACTACCTCCACCTCGCCTCAAATCAGGGCGATACCTCTTATCACGATGCTTCTTAAACTGACCACCACTAGAACCAGAGTCCGCAACTATCTTACCAGAGCCAGAAACTCCCACATGAAATGATGAACCCAGGTTTTTCTTAATGTCCTTCGCATGTGCAATGAACACGTCAAAAATAGTACAGTTAGAAGCCAACATGCATGTCTTAACATCCTGTACCAATCCGTAATGGAATCGGTCACAATGATTCCTCTCATCCGGTACCAGTTCAAGAGCATATTGGCTCAATCGAACAAACTGTACCTCAAACTCAGCCACAGACTTACTATCTTGAACCAAAGCCATAAACACACATTTCTTTTCATCCAAGTATCTAACTCCCAAATACTTTTTCTTAAAAATAGTTCAAGAGAACTCCAGTTCACATCACCAAGTTCCATACCCGCAGCCACAGTTGTGCACCAACCATACGCATCTCCTTGCAAAAAGACACAACACACCCTAACTTACGAGTATCATTACACCCCATTTGGTCCAAACTCCGATCAGTACTGGCCATCCACTCCTCAAATGCCTCGGGTGCCAACCCTTGAAACTCAACTCCTCCCAAACTATAGTGATGCTCAAATGACAACCATGTTTGTCTAACAGCTGGTGCAGTCACATGCACTCCAGTAACGATAGCTTGAAAAGCTTCAGTCATCGTCTGTATCAAAGGCGCAATGTCACCCAACACTGGCCTAACTAGAGCTGGTGGTACTTACCTCGGGGTGGAAAATTCCCAGGCGATATATCATTCTCCTCAACCCCTTTGCCCAATGGCAACAACATTCATGCTAGTTCCCAATTGTCCCATCGGTCGTAACATAACACTATTTCTAAGACATGATAATTACACCAAAACAAAAATAATCAGGCCATCTTCAAGCAAGGATCTAAGACTTCCATTTCAAATCAAAACATTTCAGACTGTAGTAATAACGTAATGTGTCCCCAAAACATACCCCAACATAGCATATGTCAATCAACAGACATATAAACAAACATCGTACATAGACAACAATAGTAATCAACCAATAATAACATTCCAACAATCATAACCTCATCCCACTTATCACAAACCTAGCTCTGATACCACCAAAGGTAACCCCCCTTAACCTGATCTACACGCAAGATCGAACCGAGTGAGCTACATTAGGTTTGTCGAAACAAACCCAAAAAGTTAAACTCAAATTATGTCTATTTTTTTATTTTATCCTATCTAGATGCAAAATTATAACCTATGTTGTGCATACTAGCAAGGGGTGAAATCTCAACTCAATCGGGCATCGGATCGACATCTAATTACACGCAATTGCAATTTAGGGACCAAATTGCAATTCTAGAAAATTACAGGGACTTAAACCATTTTGAAGTTACCAATCCTTAGTTAGTTAGGTTTCATGCTCACATGTTAAATTTTAGCTTAAAATGACCATCTGAACTCCTTTAATTACATGCATAACAATCAGGGACAAAAATGGAAGAATCCAAAACCATTAACATCAATAACAACTAACATAACAACTAGGCATACAGATACGATCTCAAACTGTACAAATAAATAGGTGCGTATCGATACGACCCTTAGATTTATCGATACACAGGTTACAAATCGTTTTCCCATAATTCCAGTAGCTCAAAACCGTATCGATACACCTCTACCTGTACCGATACGCAGGCCAAAAATACACTTACCCGTATCGATACACCTCTACCTGTACCGATACGCCTAGATGCAAAATGTCTATTTTTGCTGTTTTTTCATACAATCAAGGGCCCAACATGCTTTATCAAACTCCAAACATATACACAACAATTCTAAAGATCAAACCATATTGAAACATCGTAGAAACATGATCAATTCATGGCATCACACTTTAATCTAATGTTTAGAGGCATGCTTCCTAGTAACCAAGCCAACCATCACACCAAACTTAAAACCAAAGAAATAACCAAACATATAAGGCCAATTACAACACCAAAACAACATAGCAAATTTGCACAAATAGGGAGTTCACCCAAAATCCCTCCAAAATAACAACAATGACCCCATTTCCTTTATTACTACAAGTTTAGTTCGAAAATCATACTTTTGTGTTAACTGAGTCCTTGGATTTTCCCTCACTTGCTCACTGCCTCCAACCATTAACTCTCTGCATTGATGGAAAAAGAGAGCGTAAGCACACTAGGCCTAGTGAGGAGTGCTCAAACAACATACCATCAATGCATTTTAAAACCATTATCCGAAAACCACATTGAAATCACCATTTCAATCATCTTACAAAACATCATGCCTTGAAAAAAATGCACTTAACACTTTCAAAGACCAACATATTAAACCTAGTATGACATCAAACTTATGGATCGGTAGGGCCAACAGATCGATCGGAAATGGAATCCTTTGAATCACTAAGGGACAGTTCTTACATACAAGGTCACGGTGACACAATCTCCCAATGGATTAGTTACAGAAATTCTTGATTCTATAGGTTCAGAGGACATTCTATGCTCTTTAATCAACACAGTTCTCATAAAGGAATTAGTAGAACCATGATCAATCAGTGCATATAAGGAATATGAATACAATTCAATGGTACCTACAATGACATTAGGTTCATCCTCCTCCTCCTCCTCTCTGCTCCTTACTTGGTACATCTGAGCAGGTGCCTTCAATTCTTATTTATCCATGGTTTTTCTGAGTGACTAGGTCTCCCTACAGCTCCTGATGATCCTTGCCTTGATCCCTTACCTCGTAAAGATTGAGAAAGGGAGGCAACATTAGCCGGTATAGCAATGGACTTGGTGGCATTGAGAGGACAATCTCGGATAAAATGGCCTTGTTCGCCACAATAGAAACAAGCTCATGATTACATGCAACATTGGCTTGCTGGATGTCGGTTCTGACAATAGTTCCAAACAGGATACTAAGAGCTTCGATTTGAGCCTCTAGTTCTTTTAACTGAAGTCATCTTAGCGAAAGATGTGTCACATTCTGAGGTCTCTCAATGTTCCCTGAATAAGAAGGTTGTGGGTACACATTTGTTTAGGGCCTTGATACTTGCCCTTCTTGTTCCACTTGGGAGGTCGTGAATTGTCTCGAAACCTTTTTTGGATTTTCCTGACCCACCAGTCCTTTTGGCTTTCTGTGCTACTTCAGTAGCTTTGACTCGTTTCATGAGATCTTGAAAATCAGTGATGCCCAATGCAGTGAACATAGGGCGTAGCTCGTCACTAAGCCCAGCAATGAACATCTTACACTTCTCTTCCTCCTTCTTGATATTCTCAAAACCATATCTGCAATACTTGTAGAAATCATGAATATACTGCTCAATAGGTCATCCACCTTGCTTAAGACAGAGAAAAATGTTGCGTCTTTCTGTGAGATAAAACTCACTAATGTACTTCTTTCGAAATTCTTTAAGAAAGAACTCCCATGTAATAGTTTCTTCAAAGATTGTGAAGGTAATGGTTTCCCACCACTAAAGTGCCTCATCAACAAGCAATGCGAGGGAACACTCCAACTTATGCTCCTTTGAGCATTGTAATTGTTTATTCAATATCCTCAAGGTGTTGTCCAACCAGTACTCGACAGTCTCGGGATTGTCATCATCCTAACTAGTAAAAGTATAAGCTCGGTGCTGCAATAGCTTGTCAATAGGGCCCCGAGCATATTGGACAACAGGTGGAGTGGGTTGGACAGCTTGCTCAGCTTTCATATCAGTCATAAAATGCTTGAACATGTCAGCCATGTTCTGATAACATTCGACCTGAGCAGCCGGCACTCCTGGCTCAACATTCTGAGGTGGGGGATTAGGTGGATTCGATGGATCTCCCCCCTCTTATCTCCTCGCCATGTGTCAAGGAGCCAGTAGCAGGCTCGTTTATGTGAGCTTCATTAGTTTCTGACATAACTATAACATAAAGATATCGGATTAATTGGAAAGTCACTAATACACACAATAAACAACTCCTAAGAGGCAAAGTAACACAATAACAATACAATAGGCTTTGGTTTAGTCCTAGAATCGACTAAACTCTAGCTCTAATACCACAAATGTAACACCCATTCCCATCCTAGTAGATAACCGGGTTGAAGTAGGTTACCGATAAACAATACGATGATCGATGTAGGCTTTAATCAATAATTGACAATACAATACGATGCTATTGAGTAAGGGGAGGTCGGTGATTCAATACGAAACTATGATTATCAATTTAGGACCAAATTTAAACTTTTACAAATTGTAGGGACTAATTTATAATTTGGAATTTTAGAGGTCATTTACTAAAATTTTCTTTACTATAAAGAAATGTAAACCATGATCAATGATCATAAAAAATTTCATGTTAATCGGAGCCTAATTATCCATTCAATTAAGCTAAACAATGATCAGTGGCCAATATGTAATGTGTCAAACTTATTCCAATCAACTTATAACTAATTTACCTGTATCGTTATTGGTACTCGTAAGGCCATACCGATACGCATGTGTCATGACCATTAAAATGGTTAAGAATCAATAAGCTTGTACTAATACGATGCCTATCTGTATCGGTACGCGAAGCATGGTTTATAATTTATCAATTTCCAATGACCAAAACTCGTATCGGTACAGCTGGGGATCATATCGGTACGGGTTGACCAGGTTAACCCTGTTCACCGATGTTGACCAGTCCAGATATGCATACTCGTGTTGATATGCCATCACTCGTATCGATACACCATGCACTATAATGACAGATTTCGTCTGGTTTTTAATCAATTTAACCTATCAAACAATATCCAAATTCAATGAAATTTTGCCAGCAACATTAAAACACTATAATCTACTAGCATACCAAATTTCATGCCAAAATTAATCTATTTACTAAGTTTTCACTTTCTTAAGCTATTTATGCCAAATTTTAGCACTTTAGCCAACCTAAAAGGTCATTTAGGGCCCTTAAGGCTTATACATACCACAAAAAATACACATACAACAAAAGAGCTAAAAGTGACTAGTCTAACTACTTTAACACCATTCTAAGAGTTTATAAGGGCAATATACATTACTTTAGCCTTGAGGGGACTTGCCAAAACTTCCAACTAGCTCCGATCTCAAACCGATGACTTTATTAACCTGAAATGCATGAGATGAAATGCATTAGGCATACTTTGCCTAGTGAGGTAGTCAAAACAATATCAATAACAATGAAATGTATATCAACTCATGCTTCAATTATAACATTGCAATGATTCAAGTTCATTATCAACTATATCATCTTTCATCATTAATCCTTGGATCAAATCAAGATAGTGGATACAAGAATTCCTACGCCTCGCCAAATCAATGAATGGTCTACTCCCTCTACCTCACAAATTGATCAAAATCAACAATATCCCTTCGCCTCACAACAATAAAGACCGTAGCCCAAGGATCATAGTCCACCCATACCAATGAGCTCATGAATTCTATGGAATGCCAATTGTATCCAATGTCCTTTCGAATCCAAAGTTTAGTAAGAATATCAATGTTCAATATTCCAATAGAAATGTCAATGGTCAATATTTCAATGTCAATATCAATAGTCGATGGTTCAATATCAATGTCAATGAGCAATATTTCAATATCAATGCTATCATCCCTATGTCAATACAAATGATCACTAACAATGAAAATAGCAATACCTATAATAATGGCAATTTCAATGACAATATTGATGTTCATGGATCAATGTTCATTATTTCAATGCCTCGATGACAACTATGACAATAGCAATATTCTGATGGACAATAATTCGATGCAATAACTTATCGATACATACTAATGTAAATCCCATATGATATTCAATACGATATCCTTAAACACAATATTAGTTACACAAAAATCGATATCAATGGAATTGGAAAAAGGCACCTATCCTAATCCCGAGACTCCAACTACACTCACCTCAATTTTGATGCTCCTACGGCTCTCGGATTGCGATTCATTTGTTCCTAGCTCTTGTAGAAAATGATGGATTACTTTCTCCAATTTTTGAGCGACGTAACAACATTAGAAGATTATTAGAATCGATTTAACAATATCAAAATCGATGTTTAAGCTTAGAATAACTATTAGCGAATGATTTTTCCATGGATTAAAGCTATAAGGATCATGGTTATAACTTGAATATTCAATAACTTTGTCTAACAATTAAACTTAATCTATCCATGGAATCACTTAATAGTTTGAGGGTTTAAGCTTACCCGACCGATAGCTACCCAACAAGTATAACAAATTAAAGGAAACCTAAACTTGGATTCAATCTCCAATGGAGGTGTGTGCTTGTAGGAAGAAGACCATGAAGTAAGACTTAACAATCGGGTAAGTCTATTCTTCTTTTTCATTTTAATTAGATTTGGATGAAAGCTTTCCTTCATTTGAAGGAAGGTATTCCAATCACTCCACGCATGGGTGATTAAAAATAGAGATGGGTTAATCGCAAGGTTAGCCCCTTGACTTTCGATACTTTATACTTCTACCCTCAAACTTGCAATTTTCACAAAATAACCACTAAACCATTTTTAAATGAATTCAATAGGGTCCTTACTTAGAAATTGACTCAATTAGAGTCCAATGTAGATGTAATTGACCATATGGTTAATGTTAATACAATATTTGTACCTTTATGGCATAGGGTTTCTGATCGTCGGAACCCAATTCTGACTAGACCGGTTTTAGAGATGTTACCAATATTCCACATACTTACATGGATCATTTACCAAATGCATCCATCATCATTATATGATCAAAAATAGTATAAAGAATACTTTAAAACATGCTTAAACATTTGGTACCATGTAATTCAAAACAAGTGCATAAAATAAATTTCATTAAAGCACAACCGAGGGAGAAATCTCATCAAACTTACTTCCGAGTTTAAACCAGTGTTTCAAGCTTAAGTTTAAACTCCCAAAACAACCTTTAAACCATTTCAAAGCTGAAATCCACGTTCTCAATCACCGACTTCACAAAGCCTCATTCGTCGGCGCAAATTATCCCTCCAAAGCTTCTTAAACGACACTTCAAGCTTGAGGATGAACCTCCTCTGGTTTCACCACACAAAAACAACAACATTAATCCATAACATTCTTCTACAACTCTAGTCGAAACCTTTCCAAAACTACCGAAATCAACATCAAAAACCTTCCCCACTTAACCCAACCAAAACCTAAAGGTTTAATCCATCAATTAACTTCCATTGACATCTAAAAATAACCTAACATCATCCTTATACTTCCAGCACTCATTAATCAACCAAAACTCACCAAAAACACAACACTAGCAACCTAACCAATTAGAGAGTCACATAGTTTCGAGATTCCAATGTTAAAGCCAACTTATTAACATTATAAAACATCAAAATTATGATTATAATCAATCAAGAACTCAGCAAAACAGATCCAAAATGAAAATCACTTAATCTCATCAATTAAACCTTAATTTAACCAATTTCCATAATTAAATCCTTAAAACTCATTAGAAAACATATGTAAAGGATCAATAACTTGGGAATTTTAGTAAAGAACCATACATTAGATGAGAAGGATGAAGCTCACCTCTAATGTTGACTTTCCCCCTTAATTGTATTGATTTACATGAGAAAACAAGATTAAAATAATAAGGTTTTGATAGGAAACAATTAAGAACTCATTTGGCATTAAAAGATTGAATAAATCAAGAAATTGCTTAAAGAATTTGAAGAAGAGAAGAGTGTTTGGCTAAAGAGAATTTGAGAAAAAATCTTTTAGAGAAAAGTTAGTTACGTAAAGTTTGCTTAGGAAATTAATTATAAAATTAATTCCTAAAATCTATTTATACTCTTCCCAAATGTTTTTAAAATATCCAATTAAGGAGAAAAGTCCGATATTAGACTTTGGGAAAATAACTCCTTAAAGATTCCAAGTCTTGACCCTTTACAAAACAGCCACTAAAAATAGTTTCATTCTTTCATTTTGGTCACTAGACAAAATGTCAACTTTCCAAATTCCATTTTTCAAAATCGACTTTACCAAAACTATTCATATATTAAATAATGATTTTTAGACATTTTTCCCAAATATTTTCTTACTCAAAAATATATATTCCAATTTTAATTCTGAATCTAACTCAAATCTCTAATCCGGTCCACTAAATTGTCTAATCAACCTAGAAACTCCTAGGCCCAAAACTGGGGCGTTACAGACGTAAGCCAATGAGTGAAGCTATTTAAACCCTTAACCATATTGGATGCTTTTCATAAGGTATCGGCAGAATACTACTTGGCAAAAGATTAAGGATTCTATGTAATTTTTCAAATAAATAATGTCAAGAATACGTCTTTTTACATGCAAGTATACACGGCTAGCAAGTAATAAAGTAGTGAGTTAAGTATCATCTCCATAGGGATTGTCCAGGAATTAATTGCCACGATTAATACGTGTGAACTGGAAAATAAAAGTGATGGCAATTGATTGAGGTAGCGTGTAAAAATAAAAGAACTAAAAAAATTAAAATGATAAAGGAAAAGGAAGTAAAAATCCAGGTAGATTGGCAAACAACTAGTGTAATGATGATTGGAAGTCTCGACAAGGGATGTTTGGATTTCATGCTAGCAAAGGCAGCAACTAATAACACTAAACTTTGGTTTTAATGCTGAGCAGATTTTTAAGTTAGTATTGCCTCTATCGATGGCAATACCCTAAGTTAATTACTTCCAACACCCATATGTCTATAGCGATTTCCAAACAATTAACTTGGTGAAGATTCAATCTATACTCCTAAGGGGTAGATTCACTTCAGGTGTAAGTTTCATCTACTTGAATATCTTTTGTCGAAGTTTATCTCCTTAGTATTGGGCAATTAATCCTTACCTCTTAAGTCTGTTAAGATATTAGAGAATAATAAGCATTTAATGCCAATAGTCGTATGTCATAAAATATATGAAATGTAAGCATATGTGAAATAGACAATAATGTCAAAGCATGTAGTTATTAAAAACTAAAAATACTAAGCGTTCATCGTAAACACCCCTAGCCAATTTAAAAGATTAGCTCTTGGCTAGGAAACCAACAAAAAATCATCATTTTGATTCATCAGCACAAAAACTAGGGATAAATTCAAGAGATAAAAACAAAGAAAGAGTTCTTTCGATGCAACTCTTCAATGGATCCAGAGCTCTCGGCAAAACTGCCCATGTTGCTTCTACCCTTCTCTTCTCCTCGCGGCTCTATCACCCCTTTGGCTCATCTTTGAACTCCTTTATATAGGCATTGGCAAAGCCCTAATTAGGGTTAGGCTAGAGTCCCAAATTTCTGGCACCGCACTCTTTGGACGTGGCATCTACGTGTTATTGTAACTAGGGCTGACGTCATTCTGCTCTTTGGACGTGGCATTCTTCTTCCTTCTTTTGCCAACCAAGCTTGGCATTCTGCTCTTTCCAACCAAGCTTGGCATTTTCTTCCTGCGTCCACTTGCCCCAGTCCTGTCAATTCTGTACTCCACGACAAGAAAACAACCCTTCACTATAGTAATAAAAACTATACATTCCTCAACTCCTATATACAAATGCATGATTCTGTTAACTAAATGCACAAATATGTACTCAAAGTTAAGCAAAATCATAACAATATATACGTGAAAAGTAGTACTTTTGAGGAGTTAACACGCCTTCAAACCTATCTCATTGCTTGTCCTCAAGTAATGCAACTAAAAATTATAAAAACAAAAAATAAAGCAAAGTACCTCAGCAAAGTTTTCCTGATTAACAACACAAGCTAGTAAGAAAAATATGGCCCTAGTTCTGTCCTTAGATATCCCAGAGTAGTAATGCCAATAGATCAACAAATTAAAGTGCAACAATATAACTCTAGCCTAGGGTCATGAAGTGTGCATGATGTGCGGGTGGTTTGCATCAAGTATCCTTTAGCTCCTTTAGCAAAACTTTACTATCCAAACTTAGAAAACACATTTTTGTTTCTTTTTTATTATTTTATTCACCAAGGGTATCTTTTATTTTTTTGGCATTATTTTTAGGTTCACGTCATAATGTTGTTTGGAGTAAGAAGAAAGAGGGAGCATACCATGAACCCCCATGTTAATCCAGACTACACGACTAAGCTAACCCTTTACACTCATGCCCTAAAGTTTTTGTTGGCCTGAGAACTAAGAGGGAGCAAACCACGAAACCCCAAGTTACTTATTATCTCTAAGACATAGGAGTGTTTTGATTTTTTAGCCTTTGGCAAAACATTGTTTCCTTATTTTTCACTTTTTACCCTGACATTGTTTTTTTATTCTGAGTTTAGCTTCAAGAATCCTAAGCTTGTTTTGGGAACTAGATGCATACTACGTGTTTAAGTGAAACCAAAATTTCCAAAGCTAGAGATCAACATTACTAATCTGCTTGCTCATGCTAACTAAAGATTCCAATTTCATCATCGGACAAGGCATACTAGTGCAAATTCTAACTATGCTATTAAGCGTGTTGGCAAAATTACAAGTTAAAAATCATGTCATGGAAATTTTTTATAGCGTTTGGTATACATGGTTCTACATAATCTACATGGCAATAAGAGAATGCAGACAAAAACATAAAATGAATGTCATGGCAATAAATTCGAGGCAGCACACACCCCCAAACATAAGGTGGGCATTGTCATCAATGCATGAAAATACATATATACAAATGCAATGCATGCTAAAAAAATGAAAAACATGAATGTAAGGAGTTAAGGGGATGAGGACTACCATACAAAATTTTCTAGGTGAGTGGAGTGAGTCTTTCTTTCAGTTGTGACATCATCTATAGATACTTTATCATTAGACGCAACATCCACGTGCTGGGTCTCGGTCTTGGCAAAATCTTCATGAGCATGTGACACTGGTACAGTAGCATCAGACTGCTGGGCTGAAGTATGATCAGGCTGAGGGCTAGCTGGCATTTCTTCTGGTGCACAGAGTTCTTTTGTGAACTCTAGATATGGTGGCAAAGGATTGGCGGTCATTGTTTCAATAGTTGTCTGCAAGGCATAGTCTTTATCCCCAATATACTGCTAAAGTGCCAGGTTTTGGTCCTCACCCTTTTGAAACTTTTGTAGGAAGAGTTCTTGGCATTGATAGATCTGGGAGAGTAATGCCACAACATCAGCTAGCAATTGAGTGGTCGATTCAGCCTTGGGTGTCCTGGAAATAGAACTCAACATGGTCTCTTGGCAAAATTTCTTGTGCTAAAAATCAAAGAAACTTTCAAAACATAAAAGAAAAGAAATAAAATGAAAAACTAAAAATTTAAAACTAAGATATCCTAAGTACTAAAAATAAAATAACTCTCCTAAACCTATTTACAATGATCATACTAGGTTGGCAAAATTTTACTAAATATTTGCAAGGAAAATAGTCTCCTTGGCATTAATCCGACTTCCTTCCCAATAGTGCTTCAGTCTGTGGCCCTTGGTTGGTAGAAGGTAGGTTGTGGAAATCTTTTGTTTGAATAACCAACTTAGAAAGCCAAAGGATTGCATTCCTTTGAGTATTTTAAACTCCCAATTACACGATGAAAGAGGATGTTTTTCCACGGTGGCTTTGAACAACCACCTTAGAAAACCAAAGTATCTCTTTGTTGTAGGTCTCGAGAACCTTTGATCAAACTCAACACCCTAGTAGTGCTTAGACTTTGCTGCTCCTTTCTCCTTTGATTTCGAGGCATGTTTGAGGTGACTAGGCAATTGTTTCAGTTCCAAGTTCAGTGGCTCCTCACTAGATGGCTTTGGTGCTCTGGTCTCTCTACCAGCTAACTCAAGTGGCTCATATCTCCTGTAATAACTCATGACCTCATTCAGCATGGTTGGTTCTCTAGATTCTCCGCTCATCATATCTTCATCATCCTACTCCATGGCATCAACATCTGTGCCCTAACAAAATTGTGCTATGTCCACATTGAGAATGGACTCCATTAGCTCAACAGCTTGACATTCTTTAGGTTCATCTTCACACTTAAGAGCTTGAAATATGTTAAACATAACTTGTTGGTCATTCAAACGCATAGTAAGCTCACCTTTTTTAACATCAATTAAGGTCCTACCCATGGCAAGAAATGGTCTTCCCAATATTATAGGGACATCAACATCCGCCACATATTCTAAAATAATGAAATCAACTGGGAATATAAATTTATTTGCCTTTACCAACACATCCTCAATCTTACCCTTGGGATGTGCATAAGATCGATCTACCAGCTGAAATGATATTGTGGTAGGCCTTGCTTCTCCAATACGAAGTTTCTTGAAGACTGAATTGCCATTAGATTAATGTTGGTGCCTAGATCACATAGTGCTTTGCCCATGAATTTATTTCCAATCTTGTAGAGAATAGAGAAACTCCAAGGATCTTTCAATTTTTGTGGCAAACTGTTGGTTATCATTGCACTACATCCTTCAATAAGAGCAATAGTCTCCAAATCACCCAGCTTTTTCTTTTTGGATAAGATGCCCTTCATGAATTTAACATAGTTGGGCATTTGTTCGACAGCTTCAACCAATGGTATGTTGATCTGCAGTTGTTTAAGGACTTCCAACAAGCGCTTAAACTGTTGGTCTTGCTTGTGTTTCTAGAGCCTTTGTGGAAAAGGTGATGGTGGGTAAGCAAATGTTGGCTCTACTGGTTTTGTCAAAGTGGTGTTCGCGTCAAATTGAGATCTGGAATTTCTCGTGCTTGCCTCCCATTTCTTAGCCTCCTTGGTTTCTTTCGTTGGCACTAATCTACCGTCTTGGCAATCAATAGGGTATTTGGCAGGTGTTACATTTTAAACTTGTTTGCCACTTTGAAGAGTGACAGCTTTGCTCTATTCTTGCTGAGCATCCTCTATATCACTTGGTAGAGTCCCTGGAGTTCTGACACTAAGTGCACGGTCAATCTGTCTCATCTGAACCTCCAAGTTCCTCATGGATGCTGCCAAACTCTGAATGGTAGCATCATTAAGCTCCATATACTCCTTTAAAGTATTCTCACTAGAACGATTTTGTATTGGAGGTGAATTATTCTGCGCTCTCTGTGGCATTACATTCTAGTTGAAATCTAGTGGTGGATTGGTGCTCTAACATTGGCATTAAATTGGTTACTTCCCTGGTTCAACCATAAAAGTTTGGGTGTTGCTTCCACCCCACATTATATGTATCGGAGTATGGGTTGTTATTGCAGTTGTAGTTGCCAAAAAAATACACTGACTCTAGGTTTGTTAGGCATTCCTCCATGATATAGTCATCACCGTAAATAGTGCAAAATGGTTCAAGTTCCTTTACCTCTCAGACTTCATCATGTTTTTTCATTGTCTTCACTAAATTAGTGAGGTTGACAATTTAAGCATTGATTGATAAAAGTGCATCAAGCTCCAACTTTCCACGAGAGCAGCTAGAAAGTTGAAACTTTATGCACTTTCATCAATCAATGATGAAATTGCCAACCTCACTAATATAGTGAAGACAATGCAAAAGCTTGCTGAAGTTTGAGAACTGAAGGCAATGGAACCTTTTTGCACTATTTATGGAGATGGCCATGTTGCAAAAGAATGTCTAGCAAACCCAGAATCTATATATTTGTTGGCAATTACAATTGTAATATTAACCCACACTCTAATACTTATAATGCAGAATGCAAGTAGCATCTGAACTTTTCTTGGGCAAACAAAGGCGGTAACCAATTTAATGCCAAGCGTTAGAACACCAATGCACTTCCAGGTTTCAACCAGAATGTGATGCCACAGAGGCCACAAAAAAATTTCCATCCAGGGCAAAGATCTACCAATGGGAACACCTTAACGGATGCAACTGTCCAGAGTTTAGCCTCATCCTTAAGGTACTTGGAAGTTCATATAGGACAGATTGCCAGCACACTTAATGCCAGACCTCCAGGGATTCTGCAGGCAAAAAGGAGAGAACAATGCAAAGCTGGCACTCTCCTATGTGGCAAACAAGTCAAGATTTCAATGCGTGAAAAAGAGCCAATTGTTTTCCATGAGAATAAATCAGTGCCAGCAGATGAACCCAAAGAAGTTGAGAAAGGAGAGGCAATCAGATGCTAGCACCACCTTCACAAAGCCAATAGCGCCAACATTTGCTTATCCACCACCACCTTTTCCACAAAGGCTCCACAAGCATAAACAAGACAAACAATTTAAGTGCTTTTTAGAAGTCCTTAAACAACTACAGATCAACATTCTATTAGTGGAAGCTCTCGAAAAAATGTCCAAGTATGTTAAATTCATGAAGGCCATATTGTCTAAAGAGAGGAAGCTGGGTGACTTTGAGACTGTTGCTCTTACTGGAGGATATAGTGCCATGATCACCAACAGATTGTCACCAAAGCTGAAAGATCATGGGAGTCTTACAATTCCCTGCACTATTGGCAATAGATTCATGGGCAAGGCACTATGCGACTTGGGAGCCAGCTTCAATCTGATGCCAATGTCAGTTTTCAGAAAACTTGGCATTAAAGCAAGACCTATCATGGTAATACTTTAGTTAGCAGATCAATCTTATGCACACCCCAAGGGTAAGATTGAGGATGCGCTGGTAAAGGTAGATCGGTTTATATTCCCTGTCGATTTCATTATTTTAGAATATGAAGCTAATATTAATGTCCTAATTATTTTGGGAAGACCATTCCTTGCCATGGGTAGGACTTTAATTGATGTTCAAAAAGGTAAGCTTACTATGCGTATGAATGACCAACATGTTATGTTTAAAGTATTTAAAGCTCTTTAAGTGTGTTGATGTTCAAAAAGGTGGCTTAGATCTATCAAAAGAACTAGATGACGAGGATACGTCAAGTGAGAAATCTGAAGAACTGACCTTGCTGGATGAATTCATAAGTTATTTTGATAGATCTAAGCCACTTGAGTTGGTTGGCAAAGAGATTGGAGCACCAAAGGCATCTAGTGAGGAACCGCCGAACTTGGAACTAAAACAATTGCAAAGTCACCTCAAACATGCCTCGATATCAAAGGAGAAAGGAACAACAAAAACTAAGCACTACTAGGGTGCTGAGTTTGACCAAAGGTTCTCGAGACCTACAAGAAAGAGATACTTCGATTTTCTAAAGTGGTTGTTCAAAGCCACCATGGCAAAATATTCTCTTTCATTGTGTAATCGAGAGTTTGACATACTCAAAGGCAAGAAATTCTTCGGCCTTCTACGTTGGTTATTCAAACAAAAGATTGCCACAACCTACCACCCAGAACCAAGGGCCAAAGACTAAATCACTACTGGGAAGGAAGTTAGAATAATGCCAATAAGGCCATCCTCCTTGCAAAAATTCGGTAACTTTTTTCCAACCTAGTATGGTCATTGTAAATAATTTAGGGGTCATTTTCTTTTCAATACTTATGATATCTCAATTTTATTTTTTTAGTTTTTTTATTTCTTTTTTTGTTTTGAAAGGTTTTTTTATTTTTAGCACAGGAAATTATGCCAAGATACCATACCGAGTTTTGGTGCCAAGACACCCAAGGCTGAATTGACCACTCAATTTCCGGCTGAAGTTGTGGCATTACTCTCCAAGATCTATCAAAGCCAAAAACCCATCCTTTAGAAGTTCCAAAAGGCCAAGGAACAAAACCTAACACTCTAGCAATATATCGGGGGCAGAGGCCGTGCCCTTCGAACAACTCTTGAAGCAATAGCCGCTAATCCTTTGCAACCATATCTAAAGTTCCCAATTGAGCTCCATGCAACAAAAGGAATGCCAGCCAACACTCAACCTAATCATACTCCAGCCCAACAATTTGATGCCACTGTACCAGTGGAGCGCCAAAACCATTCCTCATGAAAGTCCTCATCCCATTAACTTCTTATATTCATGTTTTTCATTTTTAGCATGCATTTTATTGTATGAATATATGTTTTCATGCATTGAGGACAATGCCCATCTTTAGTTTAGGGGTGTGTTGCCTCACATTTTTTGCCATGACATGTATTCATGTTTATATTTTTGTATACATTATGTTTCCATGTAGATTAGGTATAACCATGCATACCGAACCACTAAAAAAATTTTACCAAGGCTTGATTGATCTAATAAGCATAACAGCTAGCATAGTTAGAATTAGTATTAGTATACTTTGTCCGATGATGAATTTGGAATCTTTAGTTTGCATATGCCAGCAAGTTTGTAATGCTAGGATTGCTTGGCAATTGATCTCTAGTTTAGGAAACTAAAGTCTCACTTAACACGTAGTATGCATCTAGTTCCCAAGAAAAACATAGGATTCTTGAAATTGAACCTAAAAAAAAGAAAAAAAAAACAATGCTAGGGTAAAAGTAAAAAAAATAAGGCAACAATGTTTTGCCAAAGCAAGAAAAAGATAGAACTCTCCTCTGCCTAGAGATAATAAGTAACTTGGGGATTCGTGGTTTGCTCTCTCTTAGTTCTCAAGTCAAAAATGTTAGGGTATGAGTTGAAGAGTAAGCCTAGTAATGTTTGGATTAACGTGGGGATTCATGGTATGCTCCCTCTTATTTCTTACGCCAAACAGTATTGTGAAGCAAGCCTGAAAATATTGCCAGAAGAAACCCTTGGTATATAGATAAAGAAAAAAAGAAAAAGAAAAAAATTCTAAGTTTGGGTAGTAAAGATTAACTACGAGAGTTAAAAGGATACTTAATGCATATTGCATGCACTTCATGCACTCTTCATGACCTTAGACTAGAGTTATATTGCTACACTTGAATTTGCTTATCTGCTTGGCATGACTGCATTGGGATACCTAAGGGCAGAATTGGAACAAGAGTTTATTTGCTAGCATGTATTGTGAATCAGGACAATTTTGTCAAGGTACTCGTTTTATTTTTCTATTTTTCTAATTTTTAGTTGCATTACTTGAGGACAAGCAATGAGCTAGGTTTAGGGGTGTTAACTCCTCAAAAGTAGTGTTTTTCCTATATGTATTTTCATGCTTTTTCTTGCCTTTGAGTATAGATTCATGCATTTAGTTAGTAAAATCACGCATTTGCATTAGGGAGTTAGGAAACATTTCTTTTACTAGAATAAAGGTGTATTTCTTTACTTTGGTGTGCAGGAGCATGATGACAGGAGCAGAATAGAAACAGTTGGCAGAGAAGAACCCGAAAATTAGTAGTGAAATGCCAGGTCAAGTTGGCAAAGCAGGATGAAGATTGCCAATCTTGGTTGGCAAAAGAAGAATGTCAAGCTCGTTGGCAGAAGAATAAAGGCTGATGATGTCAACCCTAGTCAAACCTGATCAGCTTAAATTCAAAAGAGGATAAAGAGATAAACACGCTTATCCTATCGCACAATCAGATTTCAAATTTAAACCCAATCTAGGGTTTCCATGCATGCCTGTTTAAATCCTGATGATGAGCCAAGGAGAGGAATGAAGAGAAGGCTGCACCGTGGTGAGGAAGAAGGTGACTCATGCTTCGACCAAGCTAGACTAAGAGCTTTGGAGCCATTGAAGGGATGCATCGATGGATCTTCTTCATCGCGCATTTCTCTTTCGGTTTAATTTTGTTTTTATGATGGTGTTTGTTGAAAACGATTTGATGTTATGGTTCCCCCAACCATGAACTAATTTCTTTAAGTTGGTTGGGGATGTTTTTGAGATAAAACGTTCAGTTATTTTTAGCTTTTAATAATTGAATGCCTTGGCATTATTTTCTATTTGACTAGCACTTTATTTCCCCAAATTCTTTGCCATACGACAGTTGGCATTGTATGCTTATTATGCCTTAATATCTTAACAGACTTAAGGGGTAACGATCAGTTGCCAGGTACTAAAGAGATAAACTTCGACAGAAGATGTTCAAGTAGATGATCTTACTTTGGCAGTGTATCTACCCCTTAGGAGTATAAGTTGAAACCTAATCAAGTTAATCTTTGAAAAGCTACAGTATAGACAGATAAGGGTTTTATCGTGGTTAACTTAGGGAATTGCCATCAACAGAAGTAATGCTACTATTGAAACCTGCTCGGCAATAAAACCAAAGCTGAAGTTATTAATCGCTGGCATAGCTATTGTGAAATCCAAGCATCCCTTGCCAACGCTCATCACCATTTGAATACACTTGTTTGCCAAACTACCTAAACTTTTACTTTATATTTCCTCGGTTATTTTTCTTAATCTTAAATCCAACTTTCATATCAAAATCATTTGTTTCAAATCACAAGTATTAATCGTGGCAATTAATTCCTAGACATGTAGAGACGATACTCAACTCACTATTGTATTACTTGCTGACCGTGTATACTTGCACGTAAAAGATGTATTCTTGGCATTGTTTACTTGCATATTTACACTCAATACTTAATCTTTTGCCATGCAATATTCCATTGACAAAAAGAGGTAAGCAGGGTCGAATCCACCGGGAATGATAAGAGATTAATTTTATAAACAGAAAAGTAAATTGGGTGGAGTTTGAATTTGAGTAGAATTGTAGAAAGCAATTTAAAGTAAATGAGAGTTCTATATATATAGAAACTCTATTTAAGGTAGATCTCAGTGTATTAATCCAAGTTTTAGATCATCGAACTTCACAAAATATAAATTTTCATCAATCTCAAATAGCTTGGTTATAGGTTAATTGATAATCCACAATTAAACCTAATCACTCTTACTTAATAGATAATCACTTAATAATACATAAATGACTAACTACTATTATCAAGATTAAAATCCTTAGATAATCCACTTAGAATCAAAAACAATCAAATAGCTTTACCGAATTAAGAGATCCACTACACATAAACTATCAAAGCACTAATCCGTTAACTTATCAAGAATATGAATTCATACCTTCTAACTTGTTGCTTGGTTACTTACCTCTTGTATCAAGGATGCCTCGATTGGTTGTTGTATATATATATATATAATCAAATGTATATGTGTTGAATAAGCCCTGAAGATATAAAAATACTTGAAATAGATGAAGAAGATGAAGAACAAGAAATCTCACTAAAACTTTTATTAATAACCTCGAAACTAAACCTTAGCTAGAAAAAGAGTTTAGCAACTCATGAAGAGGGGGAATCAACAAAGAAGAGAAGAATGAGAATTATGGGATCAATGATTTCTCTTCTCCTCATGACCCTATTTATAATAATGGTCATTTACAACAACTAAGAGAAAGAATTACAATAAGATTTAATTTAAAACTCTATCCTACTCCATATATAATATAAAAGTGAAAGTTCAACTTGAAGTAGAATTCTTGTTCTTGTGTTAAGTGCTCCTTAGAATCCAAATCCAACTAAAACTTCTCTTTTAAGCATGTATTATCCTTTAGTTGTCAAAATCCCTACATAAATAAAATACTTGTTAAATCATGGATTTATAGTTGGATTAGAACACTAAAATACAGGTATATATATGTGAAAAATATGTAAATATTAGACTTATCATATACCCCACACTTAGATTATGTTTGTCTTCAAGCATATTGAAATTCAAAATTCAGGGTCATTTTGGTAAATAGAAAGGATAAGAGAAGTAATAAGTCCATGATTGCAATTTAGCACAAGCAAATAATCATCCAATTAATTATCATGATGTCAAAGATGGAATAAAATTAAACACACTCACAAAGGATTCACTCAATTTTGCTCAAGGTGACTAAGGGAAAACAACACTCAAGTCAAAGCATGTAAAAGAATCTTACCATAGGCTAGCAAATATATCACATCTCCACCACTACGTTGGGCCAAATTACAAGATCAAAAGGTATTTGAATTTGGTTGTAACTGGCTAGGGACAAGGTATGATAAGAAAGACTTTTGGGCATTTTGAATTGAAGAACTTGCATTTTTTATTTTGTTCAAGCTTTATGATATTTTGAGAGAACAAGGATTCAATCTTTTCACACTTTTTGTCTTTTCCTTTTAATTTTTCGTTTTAAACAAACAAGATATTTTTTTTCTTTTCCCTCGTTTTTTCAAGATTTTCTCCATTTTCCTTTTTTCAGTATGCTTGAATTTTCTCTAAGTGAGTGTAGTGTGTAGTTCTTCAAATTCGGGTTCAAATTGGGGAAATCAACAAAAAGGATATGGCTTTTAATATGGTTAATTTCCAAACAATAGGCTTAGGCTCAAAAGTGGTTCTCTAATGGTCATATTTACCAAGGTAGGCTTTTTGGCTCAAGGTTCATACCTAAGTGCCTTAATCATCTCTAGTAATTCGATCCTATGTAGTCTCAACATGTATAACATTGCAAGTTCTAGAAGAAACTAATCATGCTTGACAATCACTCAATGAAAGAAAAATATGAAGCATAAAAGAAGTATACTTATTAGGCTCAAATCTCACAAAATTTGCTTATATTGTGTCCAATTTTATCCATCCAACTATCAAATCAATTAATCAAGCAACAATTTGCAAGGCTAAAAAGTTCTTATCAATCCTAATTTACTCCTCATATTAGTCTCATTTTTACTTTAGGATCCAAAATCTCAAAATTTTCAACATGTTGATTCTAAGAAAAATTTTCAATATGAATGGAATTTTTCTAAGTCATCAATAAGCATGAAATTTACATATTTTCTTCCTATTAACATCGGCAAACTAAGAAATATTCCAACAAAAAATTTCAACCAAAAAACCTCCACCCCCACACTTAAACTAAACATTGTCACTAATGTTCTAAAATCATCATGCATTAAATAAAGCAATAAATGTTTTAGGGAAAAGAATGCTCCCTTATATGACATGTGCTGATTCATGGTGCGGATGGCAGAGGAAGTGTGGGTACGTCTAAATTGAGGATTGCTTTTGTTTTGCCTAAAGAACATGAGGTGTGGCTGCATCTTTTTCCATGAGTGCTACTCCTTGTACCTAAAAAAAATAGTAAAATTCTTTAAAAAATTAAAAAAAAATCATGGGTTGCCTCCCACGAAGCGCTTTTGTTTAACGTCTTTGGCTAGACGTGACCCATTTTATTCCTTGTATTGACATGCTAGAAGATGTTCGTTGGGAAATTAATCGTTAATAGAATTGGATACATCTTTTTTGAGAATCCTGCTGAGGTGATCGGCCACTAAATTTTTTATTCCTTTTTTGTCATGAATTTCTAGATCAAAATCTTGAAGTAGCAAAACCCATCTCATGAGTTAGGGTTTGGAATCTTTTTTCATGAACAAGTACTTTAAAGCCGCATGGTCAGTGCATACAATAACCTTAACCCCTAATAAGTAAGACCAAAATTTATCTAAAGCAAAAATTACAGCCAATAATTCTTTTTTGGTGGTTGAATAGTTGGCTTGTGCGGTATCCAATGTATTTTATGCATAGTGGATCACATGCAAAGACTTATCGATCTTTTGACCCAAGACTGCTCCTACGGCATGGTCGCTTGCATTACACATTATTTCAAATGGATGCTCCTAGTTTGACGGCTTCACGATTGGGGCTTTAGTTAACGCTTCCTTCAATATGTCGAAGGCATGTTTGCATGGCTCATCAAAATTGAATTCCACATCTTTTTGAAGTAACCTGCAAAGTGATATGGTAATCTTGGAGAAGTCTTTGATGAAATGTCTATATAAACCTGCATGACCAAGAAAAGAACGAACTTATCGCACACTTGTGGGATAAGGTAACGATGAAATAATTTCTATCTTAGATTTTTCAATTTCGATTCCTCTATATGATACTATATGCCCTAGAATAATTCCTTGATCAACCATAAAATGACATTCTTTATAGTTAAGTACTAGGTTGGTTTCTGTAGTCATCTATTTTGTCCGCCCATGTATATACGATACAAAAGTCCAAAAATATATAAAATGCAAAACTCAAAAAAGAATCCATGTACAGTAGGCCCAATTAGGCCCCATATGCAAAGAAACCCCAGCTTTTCTTATGCAATACTCTTTCTATTTGAATCCCTACCAAGCTGCCACATCATCGACCATGCCTTGCAAGCAAAGAAAAGGGGATTAAATATGAATCGATCTTATCAAGTAAATTAGATCACGCAAGATCCTAGTCACATCAGATGTGGGAAGATTACAAGAGATCATGTCCAACAAGTATGGAAAGTCAAGTGATGCGCAAGGAATTCTCACTGTGGACTCACGACAAATTTCTGATAGGATCCAAGCGTGTTTGGGTCAGGGTGTCTTCTTACGTATTGATCTTCTTTCAGTTACCTTTCCAACGTATCTTAAAATGCCTCAATCGGACGTCGGGATCTCAAGATACGCTCGTTTTACTGAAGACAGTGCGTGCTGAAAACTGTATACGGGTTCAATAAGGGAATTTGAGTTTATTACAAATTTTCAATTATTTTATTGAATATTTGTAATTATATTCAAGTTTATACATTTCCCTGTTTGTTTTAACTAATATTGAATGTAAGGAAAGAGTTTGATGCCCAAGTAATGGCATTATTCCCTTTCCAAGAATGTTGAGCATAAGTAAGGAATATGCTTTTAGGGTTTTTGATTTACCGTTTCCTGAAGCCTATAAATAGGCCTCATTCCATTGTAATTACACGCATTCACATCCACAACCACCCAACATTCATCCTTTGTAACACATTGAGTTCAAGAGCAATACAAGTTATAGTGATTTTTGGAGGTATTTTACCCAAACGCTACTTCTCTATATTTTTATTTTTTTCCTTTGTTACTTGGTTTCGAATAAGGAGGAGAAAGGATATGGGTTATCGTTAAGTGAAGCTCATGAAGGATCCATCATCGCCAAGGGACGGAGACACCACCACCACTGGAGTAGGGGTAGTAGCGGCGGCCCACTGTCAGAGCACAGTGGCCGACGTTCAACAGTAGTGGTGATGCCGTATGGTTCACAGTTCAACTCATACCCCACGTTGACAAGATCACCCTTTGGTCCTCCTATTTGCAATTCCTTTACTTTAACCCTTTTTTTAGTTCTTAAATTTTGATGCATTTTAATTTATTGTTTGATTCATATTTACCATGTTCTTTATTTCATCTTTATGTATTTTAACTCACTAAAAGAGTAAGGTAATAAATCATTTAATAATTAATGCTACCTAATAATTTAAATAAATACTTTTAGGTTAGTTTCCTTAATTGATAGATTAGATCTTTTTTTCTCTTGTAGAAATTAGTTACAAATAATAAAGTTTAATTAAATCTTTAGGCTTAGATTCCTAAAATGATGTATCTTAAAATAATAGATAATTTAAATACATTTTTACTCACCCTTAATTGTAGATAACATCCTTAGGTAAATTTTCTTAAAAAGGTAAATAATTTATTAATTGTAAATGTTGGTAAATAAAACTAACTTTGTATTTTTTAAAAAAATGTTAATAATTCTTTCTCCTTTATTGTGAATAAAACTCTTTAGGTAACTGTTAGAAAAGTAAATAAATTGTAAATAATTTAATAAAGTCTTTTAAGATTAATCCCCTTAAACACATACTTCTAATTAACTTTGAACATTAAACCACTCATAAAATTAAAGAGGGCATAAAACATCGTTTAAAAAAGAACTTTTATTGCATCATGAAAAACAAGATATTTTCTCAACTAGGGTTAATTTGGTCTTCCCCTAGCCATTGGGGAACGGTCAAAACTCCTATGCGAGACTATATTTTTAGATTTTAGAGATTAATGTCTTAATCCCCTTGCGTCTAAAATGACCGGGGTTTACTCAGCAGTGAGCGAATTCGAGTCAATTTTAGAACTTTGTGGATTTTTACATTAATCTCTACATGCATGCATTCGGGTTACAAGGAAAATATTAGTGATCAAGTAAGCGTCATTCTGTGGGCGTGATGGGGGTGCTAATCCTTCCCCAAACGTAACTGTGCCCCCGAACCCTCGATCTGGTTAGTTTTTAGGTTTTTGGTTCGCCTAATATAATAAAAGAGACTGGTGGCGACTCCGTTGTTAGAGTTTCTATTTATCATTTTAAGACTTCTTCAAGATTTTCCAAACATGTAACAAAGGAATTTCCATAAATGGTAAAATCATCCATAAAAACTTCAATGATATCTTCAGAAAAAATACTTACCATACATCTCTAAAAGGTGTCTAGTGTGTTGCACAACCCGAATGGCATGTGCCAGTATGCAAAAGTATCAAATGGGCAAGTGAATGTTGTATTTTCTTGATCCTCAAGAGCTATTGGGATTTGATGGAATCCTGAGTAACCGTCCAAGCAACAATAATGGGACATACCTGCTAGGCGTTCGAGCATTTGGTCGATAAATGGGAGAAGAAAGTGATATTTTCTTGTTGCTTTGTTTAGTTCTAGGTAATCGATACAAACTCTCCATCCATTTTGAACTGAATGGGTACCATATCACCATCTTTGTTTTCCACGACCGTGATACTATTTTTCTTAGGGATTACATGAATTGGGCTTACCCATTAATTGTCTGAGATTGGGTAGATAACTCTTACCCTAAGTAGTTTCATGATCTCTTTTTTTACGACTTCCATCATGGGAGGATTCAATCGGTGTTCAGCTTGTCGTGATGGTTTGCTATCTTCTTCTAGTAGAATGTAATGCATGCACAATTAAGGGCTCAGTCCCTGGATGTCGGCTATAGTCCATCCTATGGTTGTTTTGTGATCTTTTAGCACTTGAATGACTCTCTCTTCTTCAATCTTGATTAGCTTGTTTGATATGATCACAAGCAACATTTCATCTGGTCCAAGGTAAGCATATTTCAAGTGGCTCAGGTAGACTTTTTAAGTCTAGTTTTGGTGCTTGCAAAATAGAAGGTATGTTTTTATCAGAATCATCAATTATAATTGCCATACCTTCCTCATCTTGTTCCTCTTATTCAATTGGTGTTTCGGTGTCCTCAAGATCAATTTTTTTCTTCAAAATCCTTGAAGAAATCTTGTATTAAGGGGTTAGTAACATCAAGAGCGAACAAAGAAGATTCATCTTCAGGATATTTCAAGGCATCATAAATATTAAACTTTATAAGTTCACCATCAAATTCCATGGTAAGTGCAACATCATGCACATTGATATTCGTCTTAGATGTTTTCATGAATGGCCTTCCTAGAAAGATTAAATTGGGTATAGAGGAATTGTTTTCTTCCATGTCCAGGGCATTGAAATCGGATGGAAACACGAGTCCGATAACTTGTACAAAAATATCCTCCAAAAACCTATAGAATGGACATTGGATTAATCGGCAAGCTGAATGATAACACATGTTCTCTTAAGAGGATCCATTTTGTTAGTAGAATAAATAGAGTAAGGCATAAAATTAATAGAAGCACCTAAATCCAACATGACTTTTCAATTTTAACATTGCCAATTTTAATTGGGATAGTGAACACACTTGGATCTTTGCATTTTTTCGGCAATTTCCTTTTAAGTACATCAAATACATTCTCACTCACTCTTACCTTTTCGTTCTCGTTGAGATTCCGCTTGTTGGTGCATAATTCTTTGAGAAATTTTGCATAGTGAGGAATTTGCTTGATTGCATCGAGTAGGGGAATGTTTACCTCGACTTTGCAAAAAGTCTCAAGAATCTCTCTTTCTTGTTTGTCTTTCTTGGATTGTGCAAACCTTTGATGGAAGGGAGGTGGGATCACTATGGGTTGAATGTCTTTTTGTGAGCCATCATCTTCCTTTTCAGGCTTTTGGTGCGTTTTTGCACTTTTTTCGAGAAAAAGAGTTTGCCAAAATTTTGTCGATTTGCTAGCCTTCTCTTTTCCCTTATTGGCTTTGGTGGGTGGTTCCTGCAAATTCTTACCACTTCTCAAAGTAATAACACTCACATTTTTTTTAGGATCGACAATGGTTTGTGAAGGTAACTTACCTCGAGATTCAGATTGACTAAGAGACGAGGTGATCTGACTTACCTGAGTTTTGAGATTTTTGATACTCGACCTTGTCTCTTGTTGGAATTGCTCGAAGTTGTGGGCAAGCTTGTACACAATGTCTTCCAAAGTAGGCTTTGTTGATGATGATGGTTGCGGCTCTTGGAAAGCACATTGCTGGTTCGGATATGGCATGTTGTTATGTGGTTTCTGTCCATATCTTAAATTAGGACGATCCATGGATTGTAAGTGTTTGAGTATGGATTGTACATTCTTTGTCTATAAGGTCCTCCGATGGTGTTGACGATTTCAGTTTCATCTTGGAGTGTAGGGCACGAATCGGTCGGATGCTCGCTACTTGTGCAAATCCTAGAATCTTTCACTTGTTGCATATTACCTATTTACAATCTTTGAACAAGAAAGGTCAAATTCTAAATCTTATCTTTAAGAGAAGAAATATTTTCCTCGTTAACTCGTCTAGAGATGGTGTCGTGATGTGGACCAAATTGTTGAGAGTTTGCGGCCATCACATTGATCAAATCTTTGGCTTGGGTGGGAGTTTTGCTTAAGATTGCTTTTCCACTTGCAGCATCCATCATCCTTCTCTCCATAGGAACAAACCTTCATGAAAATATTGCATGAGCAATTGGCCAACATCATGTTGTGGACAACTTGCACATAATTACTTGAATCTTTCCCAATAAGCGTGAAGCGTCTCAGTATCTCTTTGTCGAATCCCACAAATCTCTCTTCTAATGTTTTCAGCTCTTGAAGCGGGAAAATGCTTCTCAAGGAAAAGTGTCGACATGTTCGTTCAAGTGTTTATGGACCCGAATGGTATGTTGTACAACCAATCCTCCGTATGATCGGCTAGAGAAAATGGGAAGGCTCGAAGCTTAACTTGATCTACGGTGACATTGTGTGGTTTCATGCTTGAACACACCACATGGAATTCCTCCAATTGCTTGTGTGGATTTTCATTCTCAAGTCCCCTGAAAGTAGCAAGAAGATGAATTAGTCCAGACTTGAGTTCAAATGGTACCTTGAGATCTTGGTAATCGATGCATAATAATTGCGTAGCGATTTTGGGGGCAACGAGTTGGCATAGGGTTTGTTCGGCCATCTCGTCTTCTTCAAAGGCGGGATTTTCTTTCTCCCCTTAATTTTGCGTTGAGCTTTCTTCCTCAATCGAAGATTGCTTGTGTTCTCTTATTTCCTTTCTTAGTCGCGTGTAGTTTTTTGATTTCAGGATCATACTCATGTTTCCTAACACAAGAAGAACGAAGCATAAAAAGTAACAAAATAAAATAAAATCAACCTACTTGACACCACTCCTTGGCAACAGCCAATTTTTTATAGCGATTATCAAAGCTGTCAAAAATAAAACCTGCTCAAAGTAAGTTGTGGAAGCGGTAAGCAAGGTCGAATCCACAGGGAATGGTAAGAGATTTTATAAACAGAAAAGTAAAATAGGGGAGTTTGAATTTGAGTAAAATTGAAGAAAGCAATTTAAAGTAAATAAGAATTCTATATTGATATGAACTATAGTTAAGGTAGATTTCGGTGTATTAATCCAAGTTTTAGATCATTGAACTTTACAAAAGATAAACATGCATCAATCTCAAATAGCTTGGTTATAGGTTAATTGATAATCCACAATTAAACCTAATTACTTTTACTTAATAGATAATCACTTAATAATCCATAAATGATTAACTCTTATTATCGAGATTAAAATCCTTAGATAATCCACTTAGAATTAAACCTAGAGGTGATCATATATGGGACACTAGAAAATTTTTTGGGTAAAATATCACGTCTTTTTTCTCATGAGTTGAGTTATGGTCAGATGAGTCGAATCCCAACATCGTATGATTCAGACTCTCAATCAATGCCCAACACCCGCAAACAAAATTTGCTTCGAGGCCATTGAAATCCCCAATATTAAAGGTATGAAAGGTCAGTCTTCTTCAGTCGAAATAGAAGATCACAGGATGAAGGGATTATATTTTTGGTATGGGTGAGTGTTCGATCGAGTCGAGTCAGAAAATTTTGAGTTACTCAAGTTGACGTGTCATATTTTAAAACTCAAATTTTATTTGAATTTTTTTAGAGCCGAGTTTTTGAGTTCCTATACAAATTTAATTGTAATTATTTATCATATTATAGTACAATATGATTCTAATTTAAACAACTTTCTCTAATCATATAAGATATGCATATATATATATATATTCATATATTTTTATATGTGACATCTTTCTTCATATTTTTTTATATTGGTATATGATACATCATGAAAAATTAAGGGACTCGACTCTAACTTAAAAATCAATCCACTAATTATTAAAAAATTCGAGTTATTCGAATTTCTGTTTTACAACTCATTTTATTTAAAAAAATTTCGATCCAAGTCGAATTTTTTGATTTCTTTGAGTGGAGACGAGTTTTGCTCACTCCTAATTTCTGGTGTCCTGCTAAATACTCTCCGAGACATAGGTGCACTCGATCGCAACTATTATTGATGGTGGACTTACATACTTGAAAAGATACGAACGAGGTCACAAATTGCCCCAACAGTACAGAAGAAACAGAGTTTCAAGTTCAAGGTTAAAAGGAGCTCTTTCTTAATTTTGGGTCGAGGATTATTCGGCGAGGGAAGTATTTGATACGCATCTCTCTGTAATTTGATTAAAGAAGTTGAGTGGTAAAAACAACATCTGTTAAGTTTTGTAATTAGGGTTAAAACCCAGGGGAACTTAGGGTAAGAGTTTCGAAAAGAAATTAAAATATTTTAGTATTATTTTGTTCTCTATTGTTTCTATATCTTTAGCTTAATCTGCCTTCAATTTGTAATTTTCTCTGCTTATTTTCCATTATGACCGTCCATCTTTTATTATCCGACAATAACCTCTTGCATTTGGAAATGAAAATAAAAAAAGAAAATCTGCTTTTTTTTAAACTAATTACAAAGTAGTATCTGGTTATACATATTTTTAACGCTTTGACAGTGATAAATCTTGTAGGCAAAGTGATAAATCTGCTTGGTTATGCATACAGTGCCTAAACATATTGGTCGGAGAAATCAGAACATAAATGAAAAAGAAAATCTGGAAAAAAATATGATGCTATTGTTTCAGCAAGTTCATGATTTGCAGACAGCTCCAAACAGTAGTTACAATTACTCCAGTTCATAATGTTTTTTCGCTCTTTGTTGGCTCGTGTACAAATTACAATATGGACATCAAGGTGCAAGAACTAAGCCAGCCGCTTGAAATCAAGCTGCTTGGACGATTGTTTAGAAATCTAAAGGAATTACATTCTGCAGGTCAGCCCTGTAACAAAATCACGACAATCACAAGAATAAGAACAAGAAAGACCAACATCATGAAGAATCACGGCTGTCAAGTACGTACCTGCTGGCTCATCAGAATTTCCACGGCCACGTTAAGATCTCCATCGGCAGCTGCTATTGCAACTTCTACTTGTGTCTGAAACAAATACCAAACCACTATTCATCACCCTCCATATTGAAACAGAAGTTTGAACCACAGATATGATGGTGTGTTTTGTGCGTGTAACAATGAGCATTAACTTTTGCTTGCAACCTATGTTACCCTGTCTCTCCATTTTTACTAAAGCACCCATGTCTAGCATGCATATCCGATGAATATCCAGACATAGGTATGAAGCTATGATCCAAAAATCTTCCAAATACATGGAGAAACTACTAAAAAAATATGAAAATACCATCACATGATTACTGAATTACAAAACTATGTTCCTCAGAAAAAGGCAACCTATGGATGGCTACACAAATTTTGTTGGCAACAATAGAAGACGTGCAAGAGGGACAACATATAGTACATATAGGTCGGAGAAACAAACTTCTTATAGTACGTTATAAGAAAATGGGAAATGGAAGCGATCTAACTGTTACCCTTTCAAAACCCATTGAAACGAGTTTCTGGATTTGTTCCTCAGAAGCAATCTGAGGCATCTGGCAGACATGAAAACCAAACAAAGGATTAGAGACCTTATTAACCTACAAACAAATCATAAACAGAAATAAGAATATTCTTAAATAAGAGAATGAAACCTGAGGAATCGGATAACCTCCAGCCCCAGCTGCAACTACATCATTCACTTGCAACTGCCTGAAAGATGAACAAGAACATGAATGACCTCTCAATCATATAGAAATAAAAGTAAATGACAAGCTTGATTAAATCCCGCAACATAGGGCTAAATGTGAAATCAAGACAGCCCAAAGCATGTAGAGTAAGATTCACAGGTAATAAACTTCAGAATTGGACACTTGTATAAAATATTAAATATAAATTTATACAAACTGAAGAAGGTTCATTGTCATAATAAACAAAGAATGTTTCATGGGTTTTGGGGCAGCTAAAAGACCCAATAAGATCATAAAAGCTATAACTAAACAAAGTAAAGTTACAGGAATGGATGCTAAGATTTCCAAACCAGAAGTTCATGACATTAACCAGATTGATATTGGCTAATTTTCAAAGAGGAAAAAGAAAAGGCGTTAACACTTGAGCCAATTTGAGCCCAGTAAGTGAAATGCAAACAAGACGAGTGAGAAAAACACTTCCTGATACCTTTCATTTGAAAGCCTCTCCCCAGCTCCAACTGCTGCAGTATCTGGAGTAGTGGACCTACTATTATCCAAGAGTCTAGCTTGTAGGTTTGAATCTGAATTGACAGTACTTTGAGCAGAAGCAAGAGTTCTGCCTCTCCCAGGAAATCTGGGATCTTCTTGAGCTGACTGCATGTTTTAGAAAATAATCACATTAGTTTATTATCTTTGATCAGGGCTTTTGGGACTACTGGCTCAAGGGTGCCACGGTTCAAGATACAGCACAAAATTACAAATACAAGATCATTGTTTCATTTTCTTCAAAGCTGCCTTCCAATATGAAATGAAACCATGATAAAGGCTTAACGACATTTACTCCAACAAATGCATGGGATTCAGACTCATGATAGAGAAATAGGAAAAATCCTTTCATCAAAACTTAAATGTCAGTTACAAGGAAAAAAACAGGCACTGTATGCATTAAAATTTAAAAGCAGCCACTGCATGAAAATATAATAAAGTGCAAAAAATTCTTGGCCAAGAAAAAGAACAGTATAAAAATCATCCAAGTAGGATTGAATCAAAACCTGTGCAGATGTCTCCCTCTGTGGCATCCAGGAAGACAAGTTTCTCCAAATGTTTCCAGAAAATAGTCCACTGTTTAGCAAAAATTATCAGATGATCTCATAAGAGGGGATGAAAGAAGACTTTGAACAAGGAAAGAAATATACCTGGAGGATGAGTTTTGTACAGTGTAAGTGGGGATGTAGGCTGAAGGATTTCCACCACTGCATAAAATAAATTTAGGCCGCCTCACACAGCTCGCCTGAAGAGGATTTGAACACCCTTAGATTTATTAATCATAAAATCATGTCTGGAAACTAAAAAGCAAATATTCCAATCATCACATTTATGTAATAAATAAGTGGTTTTGCATAAGATCATCTAACAAAGATAAACAATTAATATGTGATAGTTCCTTACAGTAGTTCATCTGAAAACTTTCAAGTTTCTGATTGTAAGAAGAAAAAAGAAAGAAACCTTGTCTGGAAAAGTAACTAAGAGAAGAAAGCCCACATTATTTGGTAACATAACATACCACAAAACAATTTTTATTATCAGGATGGCTTCATATAATTTTATAGGACCAGGATTTGAATACAAAGCTTCTTTGACAGAGATTGCACATGCATGCGCCAATAAATACATGCTCATATAGCAGTAAGCTTCATTAAATGCATTCGCCTAGAGTATTTCTTATATAAAGGCAACTAAATATACAAAATTAAACTAGCAAGTTTTGTTAGTTAGTATGCATAACCGTGTGTTATAAAGAGTTTTAGATAGAGTAGGAGTTGTATGTTATCTTTACTTTATCTTTACTTTAAATTTGATCTTTGTAAAGGATAAAAGTCTTATCCTATAGGTTAACCACTTGGTGTTAAACACCTCTGTAAAAGTCTATATAATAGACTCTCTTTCACTAATGAATAATAAGAAAAACACAGAGAAAAACTCTGTTTCTCACAAGTTTCTAACAATAATTCTTGTGCATGGCTGAGGCTGTGTTCCAAATAGTGAGTAGTAAAAGAATTAAAAGTTGTAGGGTCTTCATATTAAATCAATAACCCTAAGTGTGAGAAACATGCAAATTGTCACTTTTAAAGAGGTATTCAGCCAAGATCAATGACCAAGGCAACACATAAACCTGTCAGGCTTAATAATACAAAGCAATCGCCTACCTAGCATAGGAATATCAGCTTGACCATTAGCCTCATAATACCAGTTTAACACTGAGTTGAAAAGCATGTTGTTTGATGATAGTCAGATAGGATTAATGAGATCCTAACCCAACTAAAAGCTAAATGCAGGGAAGCAATTCAAAGGCGTAGTAAAGAAAAACCCATTGTTATTACCAGCTGGTTGATCAGAATACTTACAAGCCATGATGAGGACTCAATGGCAACGTAGAAGGATGGTCCAGGAATGAGAAAGTTGAATAAGCCATAGGTATCTAAAAATGTTGACGACCACAAAAAAAAATTTGCCAAGCTTCAACCAAATTTATCACATGATTTCCAAAGGTACAATGATGGAAAGGCGAATTTTCAAAAATAAATGAGAAGACATACATGCAAAGCCAGACAAAATGCCACAGAGGTGTCCAAGTAAGGAGACATTTGTCATAAGCAGCTGGAATACAACCAATAAGATGAATGCATACCTGAAACAAATATTCTGTTATATAGATAGCACAGAGCATAAAAGGAAAATAGGAGATACCAAACATTGCAGAAGCAACTGCATTTACCATTTAGCAGGAACATTAAAGAGACCAAACACACTGCAAGGAAAAGAAAGTCACCAATCAGTCTAAAAACCATCAACCATTATATTTAACCAAACAAACGACACTTTAGCACCAAGATTCTGAGAATGCAAGGGACAAGTATTTTATATTCATCTGCATCATAGACATGGTTGATCGTGCATTGCATGCATGTGCCTCTAGCACATAGTATGCATGTAAACTAACATGTCTAATAGTATGCAAAAAAGTCAACATAAATTTCCAATAATTTTATTTTAAAAAATAAGTGTAGAATCACAGAATAAAAGAACTAGTCAATAAAATTTGTTCCATGGTGGCTAAGAAGAAACTAACCTCCTAGATTGAACTCCACTCAGACTTGTCTCTATAACAATCATAGAAAATAAGATTCCAGAGAAGCCTATTGCACACTCATTCATGAAATGGTCATAGGGAAGGAAAGGATTATGGGCTACCACCAAAGCAATAATGAGATGAAATATAGCATTGCTTGTTGCTAGCAAAATTATCGTGTATAACAATCGAATAGATCCCATGATTCTCTCCAGTTCAGAACCCAAAGGAACCAAAGCCAGCATGTTGAACAAAACATGTAACAGATCCATGGAAAATAATGGAAGTGTATATCCTGTAAACTGCAACAAGAATAAACTTTCAGAATAGAGGATAAACATCAAATATGGCAGCATAAAAGGAAAAGCAAATGAAACAAATTCATTTTTGAATTAGTCAATGAATTGCTGGCATGAATATCTCGGATAGGAACCTAACTAAAATATGAATACAATTAGAGAAGACCAAAATAAGCATCTATACGTTCTCGAATGTAAGGCCCATGCAGCCTAAACAAGACTGCTGAAAAGAATGCAGATTAATAGAGGTCCTCCAGGCCCATCATGTAGGTGCTAAACACCAATTTCAGCAAGACAGTGACAAGCTTCTTCTACATCATGACATGGAATGAAATAGGGCATTGGGTAGGTTTAAGGAATCGGCGGCCACAGCTTTGCAGTGGCCTCATAAAAATTGTTACGATGCTCCAAAGAATTTACACTTGATTCTAGAATTTTAAATTAGCAAGATTCTACATCTCAGAGATGTTTCAAAATGTAGCAGCAGGAAAATGGAAGTACTTACTACATCAAATGATAGCCTCAGCACAATTTACAGAGAAGCTTGTAAATGTAAGAGCCATTCCTATATAATTATCTACCCCCAAAAATGGATCACATCAAAAGAATATACCTTGAAAATGTGATACAACAGCCTCTGGCAAGAAGCATATTTCATAAAAAGTGTCATATCCAACCAAAAGGCAAATCAAGTAAATAACCCCGCAAACAATAACCACAGCTGATGTAAGAAACGGAATACTATCCCACCATTGCCCAGCCCTAGTTTGCAGTCCTGCCTGTGCACCAAAACCATAACCAATATAATTTTGCATCGCACAAGGAATTAAAAGAACGTTCAGTTTTACTAATCACATAAAGTCAGAAACCAAACAAAATCGATGAAAGTCGACAAATCGAGCATTCTAAAGCAATCGCCTGATTTTGAGCCCTGTTAATTCACAATACTATGAAGGTAATTGTAAATGCCAGCTTAAGTTAATTATTCACCTACTACTTCAATCTATCATTAAAAATCAAACCCCATGTTTTGTTTCTGCAGCGAAACAAAGGGCAAGAAAGAATAGCAGCAACCTCAAGTGAAATAAGTAGAACTAAGCGCAGTCAACCGTATTCAAAGGAACTTCAAGAAATTTCTGAGATTCATTAAACTTCTCCAGATTCTTTTTCTTTTCTGGACTTTTCTTAGCAACCAAACGGAAAAATAAGAAATACAAACAAACAAAACCCTAGAAAGAGAGGCAGAAAATGGAAGAAATGTGGATCGGAGCTTACCTCTGAAACAATGTTAGGTCTCATCTTTTTTTTTTCTTTTGGGCGTAAAAAGCAAGTTAAAATTTTTCCTATGGGGGAAATGATGACTTTGTCTGACGAATAAAGCTAATAAGTTTCTTGAAACTACCAACTGGTAGCAAATATGAAGCTTTCGAGGTTCGAGATCGAGTCTTCCTTTTTTCTGAAATTCCGGTTCGGATCTTGGGTTGATCCGAGTCCGTACTGGTAACTTCCAACTAACAGATTTAAGGGCGTGTTTGGATGTCTTCATTTTGTCCGAATCTGTCGTTTTTTTCCTTGTTTTTTATTGGCTTAATAGGCAAAGAGGTGCCCAAACTATGCTCTTTTTCTAGTTAGGTGCCCAAACTATTTTTTGAGATAAATAGGTACCTAACATTTCATTCTGTGACCCATTTAAAGTTCTCCGTTAATTCTTACCATTAAAGGACACGTATCATCTCTTGAAAATTCTAAAATTATATTAAAAATTAATAAAATTAATAAAACAAAATAAAAAAAAAATATATCCTAAAATTTTAAATATTTCCAAATAGTCCTCAAATCCATAAACTTCCAAATCCGACAACTCCTGCCGGCGTTAGCCGCGTTGTCAGCGACGGAATGAAGCGCCCTCCCTCTTCGAACAACCCACATGCCATTCGTCGTCCGTCCTATCAATATTCGTCGTGAATCGTTCGAATGAACCATTAGATAATTTCGGCGTTTTGCACGGCGTCGGTCGATTTTCGGAGACAGGGTGGTGGGAGAAATGGTCGTGATGATCCGGCAACCGATGTGGTGAGCGACGGCGTGGCAAATCGGCGGCTGAATCGGCCCAAAATTAGGATTTAAGTTTGGGGGAGTTAGGGATTTTGAATTTGAGGCTGTTTTGAGAAATCTGAAAAATTTAGAGATTTTTTGAAAATTAAGTAATTTTATTTATTTTTAATATAATTTTGAAATTTTCAGGAGATGACACGTTTCCTTTAACGGTGGGAATTAACGGAAAACCTTAAATGGGTCACGAAATGAAACGTTAGGCACCTATTTGACCCAAAAATAGTTTGGGCACCTAACTGAAAAAAGAGTATAGTTTGAGCACCTATTTGACGGTCAAGCTTTTTTATTAGATGGTGTCACTAAAAACGGCAAATCTCCTTACCTTTTTTAATTTTTGACCGTTTTCTATTTCGATTATCAATAATTTAAAATATTTATAATATAATATTAAGAAAATTATTTGATAGATGTGTTGTCTAAAATTAAGGAGAAATTATTAGATGGACTCAACACATCACGTCATGGTCCATCTAATAACATTCACTCATCTCAGGGAAAAAGATAGAAATTCACCTTAGAAAAAAATAAGATGAAAAAATTGCATACGCTATAAGTAACGTGGTGAGCCTGACTCATATAATATTTTTTTAAAATTTAGACTACACACTCTTGATTATTCTAATTTTAAACTCTAAATATTAAAATTTAAACATTAAATAAAACATATGATATTAAAATAAACAAGATTATATAATTTAAATTTGACCCAATACGTATATTAAATAATTTTCTTATAATGTTTACAATAAAATATCGGTTTATCCAACAAAAAATATTGTGTATCGTTTAATTATATCACTACATTAATATTTGAGCAATATTTTACTTTTATTATTAAATTGTAAATGTTAAAGAATATTTTATAAAATATTAAATTATATTTTCAAACTCATGTTAGATTATACTTTCACTATTAAAAATTCAACTTTAAGAACAACATTTAAAGATTTTTTCATTCGATTGATAATTAAAATAAAATCTAAATTCATTAATATTTTCATTTCCAAATTAGGGTTTGAAGAAGTTTATTTTTTTGTTATTATTATTATTATTATTATCAAAATAGATTATCTATGTAATGCCCTAAACTCGATGTCATATTTCGGCCTCAAGTGAAACCTGCGACCACAAATTTTCAACCTGATTTAGCTGAATTAAAATTTTCATAAACCACAAGTACAGTTAAGTCCAAATCCAACATAAGTAATTTAAATCCAAAACGTTTACGTGGTAGCTCCATTGAAAGTAAAACATTTAAAATATTCGACTCATCATTACAAAATTAATATGATCTTATGAATATACGGCCCAAAGATTTAAGTATTGTACTTTGGATCAATCCATGCACTGCAATCCTAGTCGATGGTGCACTCCAAGCAACGTACCAACTTACTCACTTGCGAACGGAAACAACAATTCTGGACGTTGAGCTCATAAAGTTCAATGGAACCAACGTTGGTAGATTTGAAGCCATCGAAATCTCTATTGGTGGAGATATTTAAGAGGCCTAAAGAAAATGGTGGTTGGATTTATAAAGCTTCTTAAAAATTGGTTATTCCCTTAACTTACAATGAATTTTGGCAGAAGATTGCCACGGTAATTGGCAGGCGCAACAATTACCTCGATAACGAAGGCTACATCCAACCATGATGAATGAGGTAATTAAGTGGTTGAGTGTTGATATAACTTTTCCTATTAATATATTCATGCATTCAGGAACAATAGCAAGGTGGAGTGTGTACATGGACTACAAGGGAACATGAAAGAAAGACACCTTCACCATGGTCACACAAAAGGGAGTAGCTGCAAGCGTATTGGCCCAACTCTTTTTGGGAAATATTGTTACCCGATGGAGGGTGCGGATGGACTATAAGAAATATCAGAAACGAGCCTCATCTAGCTTTCTTAAGGCAACCCTATTCCCTTCCAATTTTCTTTTCTTTTATGTTTACTTTGATTTTAGTTGTTTTGTTTTCCATTTTAATAAGCTCAGGGTGTTGAAAGAAGCCTAGACAACCAGACTTGTCACAACAAGTGAACATGACCCGAAAAGTTAACATGCAGCGGCAGATTCAGCCAACACCATTTTTGCACCAATAAAGTCCCCTCTGGCTGCACCATCAAAATTGCCATCAAAGCGTAAAGCTTCTAAACTAGAGGAGGCTGCCAAGGAGGATGAACCAGGTGAAGAGGTCGTGAAAACTACGGTTTAGGATGCACCACTAGCTTCGCATCAACAACCACCACGAGCCGAAAAAATGGACCAAGCAAATGGCTCGAAGGAAACTAGTCATTCGAGGTGACAACCTCTCCGACTAACTCATTTGAATTTCATTTTTCTTTTCATTTGTTTAATTTTGCATGCAATAGGGACAATGCTTCTCTTGAGTTTGGAGGGTTGTTTCATAGTTAGTTGCATTTATTTTTGTTATCTCATATTAGTTGCATATGTTACTCGCCAAGTCTTTTACCTGATTAAACTGTCTAAACCTGTTATGATATCCTATGACGAATTTGCCCCAATGCACTTATATGATAGAACTTTCGATTTTAGGTTTAGCATGGAAAGTACTTGGAATTTTGCTATGATGTTGAAAATTTATTGGCATTGTTGTGACTTGTTGATTAAAGGAGACCTAGTGAACTTAGGTTATTAAAAATTGGGTAATATGTGCTGGAGGTGCCTTTCCAACTCTAGCTTAAATTAAAGTTTGAATTAAGATAATTTCTTACTAGAGGTACCCATGTGGCTCTAGTTTGTCACGCATTAAGAATAACTAGAGGTGCCTAAAACTGGCTCTGGTTGATTAAATTCAAAAAAAATTGTGCTAGAGGTACTTAAAACTGGCTCCAGCAGACTTAATTGCCCCGACTAATAATTCAATAAAACCTACTATTCACATGGAATCCTATTAGTTGACTTGTACACAACTCTGCACACACATTATAGTTCAATTTTTAATAATTCTCCGGAATGTCCGAAGATCGAAAGGTAATCAACTTTTTGTGCCATGGTTCTAAGAATTGAAGTCAGGTGAGAATGCATGTTTTTGGTGGTAAGGGCCTTGGCAGGTAATTGTTAGTATTTTGCATTGCTTGAGAAAAAGCAATAGTTCGAGTTTGAGGGTGTGATGAGTGTGCAAAAGTACTGTTTTTCTTGCCCTTTTTTACTCATATTATTGTTAAACTTAGGCTCATTTTAGTTGCATTGATAGGCATTCATGCATAGTTTCCTAGATTCCTTCGTTATCAAGTTTGATATTGCACTTTGGCTGGTTTTCGTAGAAAATTCGCTGTTGGTGTGCTTTATTTTGTGCAAGACAGGATTGCCGCGGCAAGTGCATATTGTTGTGGCAATTAAGGAGAATACTAAAGGGATTGCCGTGGTAATTGAGGAGAATACTGAAGGAGTTTTCGAAGCTGATTGCCGATGATATCTGGATAAGTTCGACCAATTTCAGGATAAATACGAAAGCAAGGGATAAATCCCCATATTTGGATTTACACGCAAAAAAATCGACCATCCTTCATTAAATTTCAAATTATCAAACACACTCTCAATAAGCATTGGAGCAAAATTCTAGAGTTCCTCTAGATCATTTCTAGGTCAAGCAATTTACTATCATAAACGCGCAATTTCATAATTAGTCAAAGTTTACTATGTAAAACAATCACCCCTATTAGAGCCTTAACAATTCAATATGCCTACAAGAAAATTAATCACTTAAATCTTATCTTTCCATTCATTTTCTTTATTAATTAAAGTATCCAAGTTAGTGATAACTAGCCTCATTCACCAAATCACATACTTGACCATTATCAAATACCAAGTAATTATCTTCAACAGATTTCAATCGGAGCAATCCCTTAGTACCAAGGTCATTCGAAACTGTCCACTTAACACCTTATACATTTTATTCCTTAAACCACTTTCTTTCTAGCAATCTTAAGTCTCAATTTACCATAAGTTCAATTACCTATCTTTAAGCTGCCAATATCGATTATCTTACCTCAAGCATAAACTTTTACTACTTTTTTTAACTATGGACAGCCTCAAAAAAATCTGCTCGATATAGGGCAGATTTGGACTCATTCTAAATCACTTTAACAGCCCTAACAACTCACTCTATACCTTTCCCATGCAGTTCAAAACTTCAATACTATTTTACCTATACACAATTCAGTATTTTAAGCATCGATTCATTGGTATGCTAACATTGTCAATTTTATCTTTATAGGCTAGAAATTATGAAAGAACTAATGAATGAAATAGATATTAAGAAAGAATTCCTTGATGAGAAATTATTATTTACTGCGTCAATTCTATGGTATGCTAACATTGTCAATTTTCTCGTTAGTGATATTTTTCTTCCTGATTTGAATAGCCAGGGAAAGAACAAGTTCATGCACGACATTCCTTACTATCATTCAGCTTCATGTGGAGAGCACGTTGGAGGAGAGAAGACTGCTGCAAAAGTCCTACAATCTGAGTTTTATTGGCCTACACTCTTCAAGGATACCCAAGATTTTTATAAACCTTGCGGTAGATGCCAAGAGATGGAAAACATACACAGAGGACAAAAAATTGCCCATGCAAAATATATTGAAGTTGGAACTATTATATGTGTAGGGCATTTTGGTCTATACTGGTGCTCTAGTCGAACGTGACAAAAATTGCCACATCAATTTAGGATGTTTGAGAGTTTGGATCCCTTCAATTCTCTCTAAATTCTACTATAGCATTTTTTGTTTTGTTTTGTTTGTTTGTTTTTCTTTGCTTTATTTCTTTATTGTTTAATTTTAACATCAATTTTTTTAGCAAAACAGACTCCCAAACATGTGGACAAGGGTAAAGCCCCTACGGATGTAGAACCTACTAAGGAAGAAAACCATTCGCTGCTGGTACAAACGATGAGATGAATGATGGTGTCCCTCCTACCACAATGCCACAACAAATTGCAACACCTCAGCACTAAAGAAGAGGCACGTCAAGCATATGGCACACAAGACAACCCCACCACCATCAAAGTAGAGTTAGTCAAGGTACATTGCATTGCATTGCATTTAGTTTAGTTTTAGTTGATTTTTATGCATTGAGGACAATGTATTCTTCAAGTTTGGGGGAGATAGTGTTCATAGTTAGACATTTGTATTAGTAGTGATGAATAGATTTTTGCTATGGCATTTTGTTTGGTTTAAAGACAATTCTTATGCATAAATTGAAGATATCCGATGATGAGATTTTTTGGCTATGGATGGATTGAATACACATGACTATTGAGACTCGTAGAACTGCCTTTAGGGCATGATGCTTTGAAATTAAAACCTTACACGATTGCATACTTTCTATGCTTAAGGATGTTAGATACTTTTGGTGAAAAATCTCTTGCATGCCTTAATACGAATGATCTTAATGAACTTGATGGATAAATGAAAGCATGGAAGGCTTATTTGAACTCCCTTTTTGTTTATTGTATGTGTTGGTTACAAATAAATGCTTCGGCATAGCTGTAGAGGGACACTCCTCTTTGTGTTGTTTGCCTGGATACTGCGTTTAAATAAATGGCAGCAACAACAAATTAGTGAATGAACGTAGTCACGAGTGTAACACCCCCTACCCTGGGTTAGTAGCAAACCGACTTGAAAGCGTTACCAAGAAAGGACAAGGCAATACAATACAAGAACAAGGCAAGAATCGATTAACTCATCCCTATCAGATGAGTTACTTAACTAGTAAGAAACCAAGCATACTTAACTTAACAAACAAGCAATCTCACATTTTGATTTTCATGTCATTATAGGTTACTACTTTAACAAATCAAATAACTTCATCTTATACCACTATCGATTCGATTGGCCTACGTGTGCAACATACTTCCATTTCATTTCAATGTTCCTTAAATTGATACATGTACTAATTTCATACCTAATTTACTAAACATGATCGTGTTAACATACAATTGCATGTAACTAGTTTTCAAACATTTAGACCATTCGGCAATCATTATACAAACACACAAAACACTTACATCAAGGTATTTTCACACCCAAGTGACCATATAATTCCAAGACATTCGAATGTTTCAATGTAAACTAGATCAAACACTTAATCATACCATTTGTATATTCATATATGCTCATCAAAACATTATTCCATTACATGTAATTTAAGTTCAAAACATGTTTCACATTATCAACCAAGTTCATAACATAGAAGGCCCATACAAGGACAATATATACAAGTACTCAACTTCCAAAATGCATGATCAATATAAAATATACACATTCTACTGCCACCAATCTAGGAGATATACAAAACAAGTATGAAACCATACTTTAACTTTGCTTGTGTGTTGCTTCAAGCTCAAGAAATCAGGCTTCAAAATCAAGCAACGATCGAATCCTTTATCCTATTGGTTGGGAAGAATGAAACAAGAGTGATAAGTAAAAGAATGTACTTAGTGAGGTAGTAACTAGTTATAACCATTTGTTATATCAAGTTAAGTGTTAATTAAACAAGAATGATCCTAGCTAAGGATTTCAAGCATTAGAATGGCTCTAACTAATGATTTCAAGCATTCGGCTAGCATAAGGAACAAGAGATAATGAATCATAATTCATGCTTTCATATCTAGAATCAAGCAAATCATGCTTACATGACAAGTAACATACAATTCATGGCTTTCATGTCAAGTAACATACAATTCAAGGCTTTCATGTCAAGTAACATTCATTATATAACTTTCAAGACAAGTAACATGTATTATAAGATTGTTATTTCAATTGTTATCATTTAAACAACCTCATTGGTACTTAGTTTGTGTAGGTAATCGAGTCTCCAACCAACTGTTGCCACAAGATGCACCGTAGTGCTGGTTAACCCTCCTACTGTCGCTAAAGACCACATACGCACCCTCTGTCTGTCGCCAAATATGGTCCTTAGCCCTGTTTCGTAGTCCACCCTAACACAATGAGCTCTAGACTCTAAGGCATGCCCTTCTACCTAATCCAACTAGCTATCAAGGTTGTTCGATTTAAGCCATTTATACAATTATTTCAAGTTCAAGATCATGTTAAGCAAGTTCATTTCATACTAGGCCCTTAGGCCAATTAAGCCAGAGCTCACATATAATGTAATTCTCATGTGTTCATTTCATCTAGTGGGATAACATTACAAGCAATTTCTTTAAGGATTTGATCACATGCCATATCATACATACAAGCACCAATGTTACCGCTTAAACTTGCTTAACAATCGAAACATACATGAATTCAAGGATGTGATCAAGTTTCATGCATTACTTTAATCATTCTTCCCTTATAGATCAAGATCATATTAAGTCAGTTAACAATTCAAAAATTTAGACATGCTTGCTATAGTTAGGACCTAGTTCTAACTCTCAAGTAAACTACACTCACAATACTCCAAGCTTAGTTAGTCTTGGATCCACACTCCTTTGTTCTTAGCTTTAGGATGTTCCACCCTTTCCTCATCCACCAAGTTCACTCCTAGTTCTAACACATTACACAAGTATGTACATGTTAAAACAAGTTCACATAATCATTCAATCAAGGCGATGTTACTAGAACACAACATATACAAATCTAGCAGCATGTTCATATACATTCTTTACTACACCTAACTACACTTATCTATATTCTAATTCATGTAAAACAGGACAAAAATCAATCTCCCAAAACTGTTTACAAAATAGTTTACAAACTGCCACAAAATAGTGTACAATTACCTAAACTGTTGTTACTAGGCAACATGTACTCTGTTCACTTAAACATGCATAACTTTCATTTCGTACGTCGGAATTTCAATTCGTTTACACCTTGGAAAGCTAACATAATTTTCGTTCAAAACAGTCCATATTCTCAATTTCCAGCAACCATATACATTATCTTTAGCAATTTAGCTACTAGCATTCATAATTTCAAGTTCTATTAGAAGCTAACATGATCCTAACATACATAACAATCATCCTAATCAATCTAGGCAATAAGAACATCATCATTTCAAGATTCAAGCATTCTATAACATGTAGGAATCAAGCAATTTACCTTCCCCAAGCTAATTTGATCAAAGTTAAATCAAGAAGCATGGATTGAAGATGATCTATAAAGCTTTTTCTCTCCCCTTTCTCTCTCAACATTCGTCCATGGAGGATTTTGGATGGAGGAAGATGATACAATTTTTGTTCATCTTTCCCCTCCTAGTGTCGTGAGTCATCTACTCACAAGGCACATGTTCTCATCAATTGAGAACATGTGCCAATGCCTTTAATTTTTATTCAATTTGCATGCAAACTCTAGAGTTTTGCATGCTCACAATTTCATCCATCCATTTAAGCCTTCTAGTTTTAATTTCACTTCAATTTGGTACTAATTTTACTTATTTGATCTTAAAGATAGCTAATGTTTTTATTCTTTAATTTGATTAGCTCATAATTCAATTAGCTAATAGTTTATATAGTGGTAACCTTCCTAGGCCAAGTTTAGCGTGTTACAATTCTCCCCCTTAAAATAAATTGGTCCTCAAATTTACCTGAATCGAATAGGTGAGGATATTGCTTCCTCATGACTTCTTCAGATTCCCAAGTTGCCTCTTCTACCTAGTGATTTCTCCACAAGACTTTGACAAGAGGAACGGTTTTGTTCTTGAGTTTTCTAACTTCACGATCAAGAATCTGGACTGGTTCTTCTTCGTAAGACAAATCAGGATTCAATTCCACTTCTTCAGGCTCAAGAACATGAGATGGATCAGATCTATACCTTCTGAGCATAGAAACATGGAAGACATTGTGAATCTTGTCAAATTCATTGGGAAGAGCTAATCGATAGGCCACTGGACCAATCCTTTCAAGGATTTCGAATGGTCCAATAAACCGAGGGTTGAGCTTTCTTTTTCTTCCAAATTGAAAGACTTTCTTCCAAGGAGATACTTTGAGGAAGACCTTGTCTCCAACATTATGCTGGATGTCTCTCATTTTCAAGTCAGCATAAGCTTTTTGCCTATCAAAGGTTGCTTTTAATTAATCATGAATAATCACCACTTGTTCTTCGGTTTCTCTATGAAATTAAGGTCCCAAAGCTTTGTTTTCTCCCAATTCAGACCAACACAAGGGAGTTCTACATTTCCTTCCGTATAGAGCTTTGAAGGGAGCCATCTAGATAGATGTCTGGTAGCTATTGTTGTAAGCAAACTCTACTAGGGGTAGAGATTTCTCCCAGTTCTTTACGAAGTCTATAACACAAGCACGCAGCATATCTTCAAGCACTTGAATGATTCTTTCAGATTGTCCATCTGATTGAGGATGAAAGGCTGTACTAACGTGCACTTTAGCTCCTAGAGGCTTCTGTAAGGAAATCCAAAATCGATAAACAAATATGGGGTCACGATCAGAGATTATAGCTGTAGGTACACCGTGTAATCGTATCACTTCACGGATGTATAGCTCGGCTAAGGTCTCCAAATGGTGTATCTTTACGGGTTAGCTTAGTCAAGCTTGAAGCAATGGATGAGAATCCCTTGACAAAACGTCGATAGTACCTGGCTAAACTGAGAAAGCTTCTGACCTCACCAACATTCCTCGGAGGTCTCTAATCCAAGATGGATCAAATTTTGCTCGGGTCTAATTTAATTCCTTCTACCGAGATGACATGGCCAAGGAACGAGACTTCTGATAGCCAGAATTCACACTTAGAGAACTTTGTGAACAATTGACGTTCTTGGAGAGTTTGCAATACATTTCGAAGGTGTTCAGAATATTCTTCCTTATTCCGAGAATACGCCAGAAAGTTATTAATGAAGACGACCATGAACTTGTCAAGATAGGGCTTGAATACACGGTTCATGAGGTCCATGAAAGCAGCTGGAGCATACGTTAACCCGAATGGCATTACAAGGAATTCGAAGTGGCCATATCGAGTACGAAAGGCTGTCTTGGGTAAATCTTCTTCTTTTACCCTTATTTGATAATATCATGATCGAAGATCGATATTTGAGAACACCGAAGCATCCTTGAGTTGATCGAAAATATCTTCTATCCTTGGGAGAGGATATCGATTCTTGATAGTAAGTTTGTTCAATTGTCTATAATCAATATAGAGTCTCATAGTCCCGTCTTTCTTCTTTACGAACAAGATTGGAGCACCCCAGGGAGATGAGCTAGGCCGAATAAAGCCTTTGTCTTGTAGCTCTTGGAGTTGCTTCTTGAGTTCTTTCAATTCAATAGGTGCCATTTGATAGGGTGTAATGGACACCAGAGTTGTTCCAGGTTGAACATCGATCTCGGACTCTACTTCTCTAGTTTGAGGGATACCAGGGAGTTCCTCGGGAAAAACATCAATGAATTCAGATACAATTGGCATACCAAGTAATACGAATTCAAGTTCATCTTGTATAACCATACATTAAAGATTGAGGTCGGTTTTCTATCAATTACAATGATTGATTCCTTTCCTAAACCCCAGAGATAAAGTATCCTATTTTAGGAATCTACCTAGGCTTCATGCTTGCGTAACCAATCTAGTCCTAACACTAGATCAAACTCACAATTTGGCAATACATATAGATCAATAGAAAAGGGTATGTATCGAATGATTATAGAACATTCCTTGCAAATGAAGTTAATGGACGTGATTCCCCCTATTGGGTTCGAAACTACAAGGCTTTGTTTTACAACATCAGGCTTTAAGTTCAACTTTACAATCAAAGATGAGCATACAAATGAATGTGTTGATCTCGAGTCTATTAAAGAATAAACAGGAGTCGAATTTAGCTCAACGGTACCTGCTATGACATCGGGTGATTATTTGTCCTCTTTCCCCGGATGTGGTAGATTCGAGTAGGAGCCTGAGATTCTTGGTGAGTAGGGGCATTCGAATGTTGTCCTTTGCCTTTCCCCTGATTTCCAGAATGAGCTTGTTTGGGACCTTTGTTTATAATAGAGGGAGCTGAGCTAGCATTTGTAGGAGTTTGATTTGGAACAAGTTGTTAGGATTCTGAGGACAATCCCGGATATAATGATTGAAGGCTCCGCATAAGAAACACAGATTCTGTTGAGTTCTACATTGCTAGGTGTGGTGCTTCTGGCAGAACTTGCAAGTAGGATATTGAGCAGCTTTGCCAAAATTCCCTGTACTATCAACAGAGATGATCGAGGCTGAAGGCTTGATTACCGATTGGGGTTTCGGTATGTAGTTGCTCTTCTGAATAAGAGTGTAATTCAAAGAGTGTTCCTTGGAGTGTTTAGACTTCTTTGACTGTCAGTGAGGCTTGTCATCATTCCTAGATCGTTTATCTTTCCAGTGAGGCTTATCATCATTCTTTGATTACCGATTGAGGTTTCGGTATCATTTATAGTACACCACAACACGCAACAGTAACACCCCAACCTAGATGTCACAAAATTGGGCCTCAAGCCCAATCCAAAACCATAAAAGTTTGCAACTAGATTTAGCCCAAAATACAGTCTTTCATAAATTCCATTAAGTTTGAATATTTCAGAGTAATTAAACTAAATAAAATGTTACATGTGAGCTCCATTTAAAAATACATAAGTAAAAGCATTCGACTCGCAAGTTAAAATAACCAAAATAAGAGTTATAATACAAACATATGGTCCTACGAATACATAGCCCAAATATGTACTCAGATGCATGTCGATGCTAAAACCCTACTCTGATGGTGCTCCAACGATGAACGCCAACCTACTAACCTGCGAACGAAAATAACAATTTTGAATGCTGACCTAACGAAGTTCAGTGGATACACTTTCAATCAACAATGCATCATGCAAATCATAAATATGAGCAAGAATCTAAAAATGACATCATGGCATGAAATAACAACATTGGCACTACCTCTAGTCGCCTAAACACAAAGCAAACAAAAAAAGATATTAATCATTCACATATCACATGGTACACCATACCAACAATGTAATACCCTGAAAATCTTGCTAAGTTATAAAAAGGTCATTTAGTACTAAGGTTTTGGCATAAGGCTAACTTAGTGACTAAAATGTCAAAAGATAAAAGATAGTGACCAAAATGAAAAATAGGTAAAAGTTTAGGGACCTAAGTGTAAATTTCCCCAATAATAATTTTTATTCAGTATAAGGATAAATTCGATCAGAATAAGGATTTTGGTAATAATTTTGGAAGTTAGAGTGCAGTAGAAAATATTGAATTTTAATCGAATAAAATTGTTAAGCATGCTAAGATTAGAGAAACGTTTTGGGTGACCTTCTGGGAAGTATCACATATCAGTATTTTGATTAGTAAAAACGACTTAGAAGAAGTAAGAGAGATTCGTATAAATGCTTAATGAAGGATTTTCAAGAAAGATGTTACCGATAGAGATTTCAGGTAATTATTGATATTTTTAGATCGAGTCAAATTTCTAAGTTTGACTTTATTAAAGTGGAGGATTTTGTATGAAAGTATGGATCTATTCATGGAATTAAGAAAAATGTGATTCTTGAATTAGAGTTGATAATTCGATAAAGGAAAAATCGTAGAAGGTGAAAATCGAGAAATTGGATTGAACAAAAATCATAAATAATATTTTATGATTATTTAATGATGATGGCCAGTTGGATTGGAACCAACCTAGTTCAAATGTAATGGGATGGCACAATTTTGAACTAGATTGTAAATTTTATTTAGTTAGAGGGGTAAATTTGAAAAAAGTGAAAATGAATTTAAAATTCATTTTTAAAGAAACATGTGGCATTTTCTTATTTATTAATGGGTTTTAATAGTCAAAGAAAGATGAACACTTTAGTTCCTCTTCTTCTTGTGTTCGAAACCAAGAGGAATTTGGGAGAAAAATAGTAAAAATTTTCTCAAGCCATTTTCAAGGCTTTTGATCAAGAATTTAAGCAATGTTTTTTAAGGTAAAGTGATATACTCTTCAATCTCTACGTCTTGATAGTAAAATTTCATGGAATTATGAAGTTTTGGATTAGGGTTTGAAGAGAGAGAAATTAGGGTTTCATGGAAAATTAATGGAATACAAGTAGTAGATGATGAATTAAGCTTAGTATTGTTGAAATCAAACTTGAAATCAAGTTAAATTCATGTGGAAAGTTATAAACCCTAATCTTGAAATTTAGGGATTTGCTAGGGTTTTAAGAATTAAGGATGAAAATGGTTAGGTTATGATGTTTGAAACATTATATTGATGATGGAAGTTCAATTTTGATGTTTGAAGGTCAAATTCCCTTTAGGGACTAATTCGAAAATTTGGGATTAAATTGTCAAAATTTAATTGATGATGGAGATGAATAGAAAATGTTGTTTCAAGCTTGAATTGACAATTTAGGACCAAATTTTATATTTTAGAAATGTTGAGGACCATTTCGGCATTTCCAAGAAATTAAGGATTTAATTGTTAAAAATTATTTTGGTGGTGAAAATGATAAAATTGTGATGTTAAAAGCTTATTTTAGCATTTTGTGAAAAATGAAAATTTTGAAAAGTCTAGGGACTTATTCGGCAATTTGAGAAAATTAAAACGATGTTTATGGAATTATTTTGTTGAAGAAGGATTAAAGAGCAATTATTGGAAATGTGATCAAATTGGCTTGAAATGATGAAAAAGAACCATTTTGGCAAGAATGGGAAAATAAAAGATTATCTTGGAAATTATTGTTTTTGATGGTAGCTTAGATGAAAATGAGCTAGAATTGATAATTCAAGTTTATTAAGGACTAAAATGGGAGAATTTCAAACTTTCCAAAGCTTTGTGACCAATTTGGTCAATTGGAAAATGAAAGGAAAAGTGTTGTAATTATTGATAATAGATGATTACTTGAATTAAGTTTAAATTCAAATACCTTGGTAAAAATTAGTGACTAAAAAAAGTCACATTAGTAAAGTTTGAAACTTTATGGAAATGACTCGAATGATTTTGAAATAAAAGAATTGGAACATTTAGAGCATGAATAATTGTTGAATGTTCAAATGGTCATTAAGGACCGTAATAAGTTTTGAATAGTGCAATGATGAAAGGAAAATATTTATAAATGTTATATTCGGGTAATTATAATAATAGTACGTCTAAGATATTGTTAGATTGGGATCTAAAAATATTTCTTTTATTTGATTTATGAAGTTTAAATTCGAATCAAGAGAGGTTCGAGGGGTAATGAAGAAAAAGATTAAATAGGACTTAGTGAGGCATATAAATAAAAGGCCCAGGTGAGTGCTATGCATACATAACATGATACATGGATGTTTTGATCATCACCGGTAGGACTTGCAATGAGTCTACCTGGCTTATATATTGTCATGATATTTATGTCATTGATCTTGTATTTGACATATTTTAAATATGTCAAAGGTTAAAAATAAATGCATTGATCACTAGTTATTGATGATGGTATAATATGAAAGTTATTTTGGTTATGAACTGTTAAATGTTGATATATTGTTCTATGTTGCCATAGATGACTTAAATGATGAAATAAAGCCCAATGTATGATATAGAGGTTCAAAGGTATAGTTGGCTAGCTATAGAGTCAAAAACAGCTGTATAAAGATTTTAGACACTTTAGGTAAAGTGCAAAATTTATAAATACTCATTGAGGAGTATACTCATGCATGGTTTGAGTATACGGACTAACTATGGGTGCTAAGCACTTCACTGTAATTTCATAAAAACTCAATGAGGGATATATCGTATACATCGGTAAGTATACAGAAGCACTTCGGTTATTTGCACTCCCGGTAGAGTGCAAATAATACACATACTCAAGAAAGGTTGGGTATGGGGGCATGACTCGTGTACATAGAATCTCTTAATTAGATGCCTTGGGCTAAATAAATTGAAATGAAATCAAAGAAACATAATGATAAGCTTGAAAGCTTGCAGATAGAAATGGAAAAAGATAGTTGCCAGCATTGGAAGCTTATGAATAGAAATGACAACAGTATTGGTAAGATCAAATCTTATCACTTTAACATACATATATGCTATTACATATTTATTTATGTTAACGAGCATGTAATGGTAAGGTGATCATATGCATTGTTAATTGTTAATATTGATATTGATATTATGACAATTGCACTTAAATTTGAATTATTGCCTCACTAAGTAAATACTTAGCGTGTGACTGTTTCACGCGTAGGAAAAATGGAGCGTTTGGAGTAAGGAGCACTAGTGGACATCATCTATCAAGAACAGGTACATCAGTAATATACTATTTAAGATTGTTTGATATTCACTAGTTGACATGTTTATTAAAAAGTTATGTCTGTTCTGATATAAATCATATTTTATTGGAATCTGGATAAACTTTAAATCAGGCAGTTTTGCTAATTATATAAAGTTAAATTAATTTAATAAGTTGCTGCCTAAAATTAAACTCGATTTGAAAACAAAAATATAAAGTTTTAAACTTTACGCGATTAATTAGAATTGTAAATAAAGACTAAATTGTAATATTGTTTTAAAAAAATGTTTATCTCATTATCAATATTTCATGGTTTTACAAACATTTTGTGACATCTCTGTCTCGTATTCAATAATGGATACGGGAAGGGGTGTTACATTTATTGGTATCAGAGCTACAGGTTTAGCCGGTTCTCGGCCTAAATGAAAGTGGTTTTATGTTAAAAAGAGTATACATGTCACTAGGACATCAATATTACTGATCTGATGTTTATATGATTTGATTGATGTCGCTCTTTACTAAAATAAATTTGAAATGAGTCAGTGAACGAGAGGTTTTGAAAAAAACCCAGCAGTAGTAATAATTCTTTGAATTCAGTGGAATAAGAAAGAACACCGACACAATAGGGAGTGATGGTATAGGACTAAGGAATATCTGAATTTAAATGAAAAATAGATAAAGGTCTAGTGACTGCAGAATGGTGGTTAAATTATTTGAAGATCATTATGGATGGATTTTACAGTTGGATAGAAAGAAATTGGATGAAATTGTATTGTTACTCTGAGAATAAATTAGATCGAGGGAATCATAAGAATTTGCTTCACAATCAGGGTTGTGCACATCAATCCAATTTTATAATTTTAGGACTGATAAAGATTTGAATGAACTAAAAATCATTGTTGGCACATTTTATCTTTTTGATAAAATTGTGTTGGTTTTGATTGATCAAGACTCTATATATATTCGTATATAAGTATGAAGTTGAGTGATGGACGAGATATCCTCTTAGAACACATTTTGAGTAAGATAGTGACTACAAACTTGTTGAGTTATAATGCAAAGATGAGTTGGACATGTAGAAATTGTCCGAAAAAGTACAGGAAACTGAATTTATGGTAAACTTAATGGAGTTACCTTTCGAAGAAATTGAAATGGTATTAGGCAGGGATTGGTTGTCTTTTTACCATGCTATTGTGGATTGTCACTTAAAGCGATTAATCTTGAAATTTTCGAAAGGTGATGGATAATAGTAGTGGATGAGAGGATGAATCTTTTGTCTAATGTGAATTTAGCTGTTTCTGCTAAGAAACTGTTGTTACAAGGTTACTAAGTTTTCTTAGCAAATGTAGTGGATACCAGAACTACTGAAATTAAATTGGAAGATATTCCTATAGTTCAGGAGTACCCAGAGGTATTTCTTAATGAATTATCAGGATTACCCCTGATTAGGAAGTAAAATTTAAAATAGAGGTATTACCTGGCGTACAGAATTACAAGAATTATTGGATTGGGGTTTTATAAGACCATGTATGTCACCTTGGGGCGCATCAGTGTTATTCATGAAAAAGGAAAGATGGATCTATACGATTGTGTATAGATTATCGTCAGCTAAATAAAGTAACAATGAAGAATAAGTATCCTCTTCTAAGGATTGACGATCTTTTTGATCGGTTAAAAGGGTGCAGTTGTATTTTCCAAGATTGACAATCGATTAGGGTATCATCAGTTGAAGATTCAAAAGAAGATATTCTAAACACAGTTTTCCAAATTTAGTATGGACATTATGAGTTTGTATTAATGTTGTTTGGATTGACTAATGCTCCTGCCTCATTCATGGATATGATGGACTGAATAATTTAGTCTTATTCGGATTAGTCTGTGATAATATTTTAATTAATCAAAGATAAGAGAGGAACATGATGCTCATCTTCGCATTGTTCTTCAGATCCTTAGGGGAAAGAAACTATATGTCAAATTATCAAAGTGTGAATGTTGGTTTTCGGGAGATACTTTTCTTGGTCACATAGTTTCGAAAGTGGATCCCAAGAAGGTATAAGCTATAGTTGATTGGAAAATACCAAAGAATATATATCAGAGGTTTGAAGTTTCTTAAGACTAGCAAATTATTATAGAAAGTTTGTAAAGAATTTTTTAATGATTGCTTCTCCAATGACCAAGATACTAAGGAAAGATGTATCATTTAAATGAGTGAATAAAAAGATTTTCAAAGAAAAAATGAGAAAGGTTTTTAAGGTTTAAACAAGTGGAAATTAGTAGAACCAAAGACTTTAAAGTTAATTTGAAAGATGTTTGTATAAGCAAACAAGAAATTATATTTCGATTGATGAAGAACTGAAGAAAGAACTTTTGTTTGAGGCATATTATAGTCTTTTGACTATGCGTCCAATTGGAAACAAGATGTATCAAGACCTAAGATTGATAGTGGTGGTCAAGCATGAAAAGATTTATAACTGAATTTATTTATAAATGCTTGACATGTCAGCAAGCAAAAATAGAACATTAGGTGCCTTCTGGATTGTTGCAATTGATTTCCATTCCTCAGTGGAAAGGGGAAACGAGTAACTATGGATCTTGTAACAGGGCTACCTTTGATACCGTATAAGAAAGATTCAACTTGGGTAATAGTTGATAGATTTACTAAATCAGTACACTTATTTTCTGTCCGAAATAGATTATTCTATGGACAAGTATGCTGAGTTATATATTAAGGAGATAGTTCGGTTACATAGATTACCTGTTTCAATAGTATCTGAAAGAGATCCAAGGTTTACTTCAAGATTTTGAAAGTCTTTACATGAAGTATTGGGTACTTGATTCAATTTTAATACAGGTTTTTATCCTCAACAAATGAACAATCAAAATGAACTATCTAGATTTGAGAGGATATGTTAATGGCTTGTGTAATTGAATTGGGAAGATCATGGAAAATGTATTTTCCTTTAGCTGAATTTGCTTATAACAATAGTACCAGGAAAGCATTAGAATGGCACCCTTTGAAGTATTATATGGAAAAAGGTGTAAGGCTCCACTTAATTGGCTTGAGCTACAGGACCAAAATGTACAAATTGATTTAAAGGAAAATGGAGTTGATTTAAATCTAGAAAAGGAGAACAAAGTGAGAATTATTCAGAATAATTTGAGATAAAGTGTTTCTAAAGGTATTAAACTGGAAGAAAAGGTTATGATTTGGATAAAAGGAAAGCTTAGTCCCAAAGTTATTGGATCATATGAGATCTTGAAAAGAGTAGGACCATTGTTTTACTAGTTAGCTTTACCACCAGAGATAAGCAAACTACACAATGTATTTCATGTATCAATGCTATGAAGATAATGGTCAGATCCCTCACATGTCATCACTCCCGATGAAATTGAGTTACAACTAGATTTGAAATATGAAGAAGAACCAGTGAAAATTCTAGTATATAGAGTTAAAGAATTAAGGAACAAGAAAATCCCTATGGTCAAAATTCTTTGGAGAAACCACAAGGTTGAGGAGGTCACTTAAGAAATAAAGAAGAAGATGAAAAAGCAATATCTGAATCTTTTTGAATCAAGTACATTTCAAAATTCGATGACAAATTTTTTTAGGAGGGAGGAATTGTAATACCCCGAAAATCTTGCTAAGTTATACAAGGGTCGTTTAGTACTAAGGCTTTGGCATAAGGCTAACTTAGTGACTAAAATGACAAAAGATAAAAGTTAGTGACCAAAATGAAATGTAGGTAAAAGTTAAGGGACCTAAGTGTAAATCTCCCCAAGAATGATTTTTATTCAGTATAAGGATAAATTCGATCAGAATAAAGATTTTGGTAATAATTTTGGAAGTTAGAGTGTAGTAGAAAATATTGAATTTTGATTGAATAAAATTGTTAAGCGTGCTAAGATTAGAGAAAAGTTTTGGGTGACCTTCTAGGAAGTATCACATATTAGTATTTTGGTTAGTAAAAATGACTTAGAAGAAGTAAGAGAGATTCGTATAAATGCTTAATGAAGGATTTTCATGAAAGATGTTACCGATAGATATTTTGGGTAATTATCGATATTTTTAGATCGAGTCAAATTTCTAAGTTTGACTTTATTAAAGTGGAGGATTTTGTATGAAAGTATGGATCTATTCATGGAATTAAGGAAAAATGTGATTCCTGAATTTGAGTTGATAATTCGATAAAGGAAAAAATCGTAGAAGGTGAAAATCGGGAAATTGGATCGAACAAAAAACATAAATAATATTTTATGATGATGGCCAGTTGGATTGGAACCAACCTAGTTCAAATGTAATGGGATGGCACAATTTTGAACAAGTTGTAAATTTTATTTAGTTAGAGGGGTAAATTTGGAAAGAATGGAAAGTGAATTTAAAATTCATTTTTAAATAAACGTGTGGCATTTTCTTTTTTATTAATGGGTTTTAATAGTCAAATAAAGATGAACACTTTAGTTCATCTTCTTCTTGTGTTCGAAACCAAGAGGAATTTGGGAGAAAATAGTAAAAATTTTCTCAAGCCATTTTCAAGGCTTTTGATCAAGAATTCAAGCAAGGTTGTTTAAGGTAAAGTGATATAATCTTCATTCTCAATGTTTTGATAGTAAAATTTCATGGAATTATGAAGTTTTGGATTAGGGTTTGAAGAGAGAGAAAATAGAGTTTTATGGAAAATTGATGGAATTCAAGTAGTAGATGATGAATTAAGCTTAGTATTGTTGAAATCAGACTTGAAATCAAGTTAAATTCATGTGGAAAAAATATAAACCCTAATCTTGAAATTTAGGGATTTGCTAGGGTTTTGAGAATTAAGGATGAAAATGATTAGGTTATGATGTTTGAAACATTATATTGATGATGGAAGTTCAATTTTGATGTTTGAAGGTCAAATTCCCTTTAGGGACTAATTCGAAAATTTGAGGAAAATTTGGGATTAGATTGTCAAAATTTAATTGATGATGGAGATGAATAGAAAATACTGTTTCAAGCTTGAATTGACAATTTAGGACCAAATTTTATATTTTAGAAATGTTGAGGACCATTTTGGCATTTCCAAGAAATTAAGGATTTAATTGTTAAAAATTATTTTGGTGGTGAAAATGATAAAATTGTGATGTTAAAAGCTTATTTTAGCATTTTGGACCAAAATGAAAATTTTGAAAAGTCTAGGCACTTATTCAGCAATTTAAGAAAATTAAAAGGATGTTTATGGAATTATTTTGTTAAAGAAGGATTAAAGAGAAATTATTGGAAAAGTGATCAAATTGGCTTGAAATGATGAAAAAGAACCATTTTGGCAAGAATGGGAAATAAAGGATTATCTTGGAAATTATTGTTTTGATAGTAGCTTAGATGAAAATGAGCTAGAATTGATAATTCAAGTTTATTAAGGACTAAAATGGGAGAATTTCAAACTTTCCAAAGCTTAGTGACCAATTTGGTCAAATGGAAAATAAAAGGAAAAGTGTTGTAATTATTGATAACAGGTAATTATTGAATTAAGTTTAAATTCAAGTACCTTGGTAAAAATTAGTGACTAAAAAGAAGTCACATTAGTAAAGTTTGAAACTTTATGGAAATGACTCGAATGATTTTGAAATAGAAGAATTGGAACATTTAGAGCTTGAATAATTGTTGAATGTTCAAATTGGTCATTAAGGACCGCAATAAGTTTTGAACAGTGCAAGGATGAAAGGAAAATATTTATAAATGTTTTATTTTGGTGATTATAATAATAGAACATCTAAGATATTGTTAGATTGGGATCTAAAAAATATTTCTTTTATTTGATTTATGAAGTTTAAATTCGAATCAAGAGAGGTTCGAGGGGTAATGATGAAATAGATTAAAGAGGACTTAGTGAGGCATATAAATAAAAGGCCCAGGTGAGTGCAATGCATACATAACATGATACATGGATATTTTATACATCATCGGTAGGACTTGCTATGAGTCTACATGGCTTATATATTGTCATGATATTTATGCCATTGATCATGTATTTGACATATTTTACATATGCCAAAGGTTGAAAATAAATGCATTGATCACTAGTTATTGATGATGGTATAATATGAATGTTATTTTGGTTATGAACTGCTAAATGTTGATATATAGTTCTATGTTGCCATTGATGACTTAAATGATGAAATAAAGCCCAATGTATGATATAGAGGTTCAAAGGTATAGTTGGCTAGCCATAGAGTCATAAATAGTTGTATAAAGATTTTAAGCACTTCAGGTAAAGTGCAAAATTTATAAATACTCATTGAGGAGTATACTCATGCATGGTTTGAGTATACGGACTTATTACTGGTGCTAAGCACTTCGGTGTAATTTCATAAAAACTCAATGAGGGATATATCGTATACTCCGGTAAGTATACAGAAGCTCTTCGGTGCTAAGCACTCCCGGTAGAGTGCAAATAATACACATACTCAAGAAAGGTTGGGTATAAGGGGATGACTCGTGTACATAGAATCTATTAATTAGATACCTTGGGCTAAGTAAATTGAAATGAAATCAAAGAAAGAAAATGATAAGCTTGCAGATAGAAATGGAAGAAGGTATTGTAAGCATTTGAAGCTTATGAATAGAAATGGCAACAGTATTGGTAAGATCAAATTTTATCACTTTAATATACATATATGCTATTACATATTTATTTATGTTAACGATCATGTAATGGTAAGGTGATCATATGCATTGTTAATTGTTAATATTGATATTGATATTACGACAATTGCACTTGAATTCGAATTATTGCCTCACTAAGTATATACTTAGCGTGTGACTGTTTCACGCATAGGAAAAGTGGAGCGTTTGGAGTAAGGAGCACTAGTGGACATCATCTATCAAGAACATGTACATCAGTATCAGTAATATAATTTTAAGGTTGTTTGATATTCACTAGTTGGCATGTTTATTATAAAGTTATGCCTGCTCTGATATAAATCATATTTTATTTGGAATCTGGATAAACTTTAAATCAGGCAGTTCTTAGGCAGTTTTGCTAATTATATAAAGTTAAATTAATTTAATAGTTGCTGCCTAAAATTAAACTCGATTTGAAAATGAAAATATAGTTTTAAACTTTACGCGATTAATTAGAATTGTAAATAAAGACTAAATTGTAATATTGTTTTAAAAAATGTTTATCTCATTATCAATATTTCATGGTTTTACAAACATTTTGTGAGATCTCTGTCTCCTATTCAATAATGGATACGGGAAGGGGTGTTACAAACAAACCTAGAGTGAGGCCCGGTGCCACACAGCTTCAGGAATATACACTTTTGGGTGAGGCCAGGTGCCACACAGCTTCGGGAACGTACACCCATGCTCAGAATCTCTCGTCGAGTATCTTCGAATGAGACCCGATGCCACACAACTTCAGGAATGTATATTTGGTAAAACATTAGCCACGGTGTTGCAACACACTCTTTATATCTCACTAGTATTCAAATCCCACTATTCAAAGTGAACCAACCACACAAGTGCCTATACTTGGCATGTTACCACACATAATCTACCGAGGATCACTATGGTTGCTATTATAAACAAGTCACCCATCATTTATTAGGTTATTACTCATTATGGTCGTATAAGAGGTTAAATTCTCAGTTTCTCAGTTTTACTATTCATTATACCATATTAGAGGCCCATTGGGCGTTAGTCCTCGAATTATAGGTTCCCCAAACTAAAAATGTAATTTTTGGGCAAAATGACCAACGAGTACCGATACTCGCTTTAGAGTATCGATACGCTTCTGTGAGTATTGATACCCACTTATGTGTACTAATACTGAACTTAGCATGCTGAAGGAGTTTAACCAAAACCCTGTATTGATACACAGGGTCATGTACTGATATAGCATGGGTACTGATAAACCCTGAAGCATACCGATACCAAATTTTGCTACTGGAATTTGATGGAATAGGGGGTATCGATACCCCTTAGGCGTACCAATATGCCATTTAAATTTTGCTCGGTTTTAATAGTTTTAACACGGGGTACCGATACGCGTCCGTATCGGTACTAGAACCGATAACTCATTTTCTGAAGTTCAAGAATCATTCCCCAAGCCCCCCCAAAACCCAAGGGCAAGACCTCAAATCAAACCTACGATTTATGGAAGGTTATTTAAGTGGCTTCCTACCATTTTAAAGCCATATTAACACCAACTTTAAGATTTTCCATTAATGAAAACTCAAGCATTCAAACAACTAATTTATCAAATTAGCAACAAGTCAATCATATTGATGATTTCCAGGATTATAAAGGAGTTAGTAGTGTACTAACCTTAGTTCCAAAGCTGGAGAAACAAGCCCCCTTTCTACAAGCTCAAGCCTTCTTTTTCCCTTGATCCTTGGAGTGATCTCCAACATCCTTAACTTCAATCAAATGTTGTAAAACGAGTTACAACAAAAACATGATTGAAACTCCCATTCACGCTCATCTTCTCTAAGCCCTTACCAAAATATGAATTTCTCAACTCCCACCAAACTAAATGAAATTTACCTTGCTAGATAGATCCCTTGATGCTGATAACATTTCCTTTCACTTGCACTCTAAAATTTCAACTCAAAAGGAAAAAGATTGAATCGTTACCTTTGAATCTCTAAAGGAAAATGGTGGAAAGGATGAGACGAGATTGGGAGACAATATTGAGATCTCTATAATCTACACACATACAGACTTTCCCATTTATGTTAGGCACAAGAACTACATTTGCCACCCATTCTGGGTACTTGGTGACCTTTAGGAAACTAGCCTCAAACTACTTTTTCACTTCTTCTATGTTTTTCAATAACATATATGTCCTCATTCTTCTAAGATTTTGTTGAATCGGCTTGCATTCTAGCCTTATCAGTAGCTTATGTACCACAATATCCATATCTAAACCCGACATAACTTGGTAAGTCCAAGCAAAGATGTATTTGAACTGTATAAGCAATTATATGAAATCATGTATGGTTTTTGATGAGAAAGTGGAGCCAATATTTACCTCTCTTCTCCCTTCATTAGTTCCCAAATTGAGAAACTTTGTTTCTTCCTTGTGAGGTAAAATCTGTTTATCCTCCTTCCCATTAAATTCAACAATTCATCGGGCACTTCACATTCTATCTCATCCACACATTCGTTAATTTTTGCCAAACACATGGTTTGCTTGAAATCTATCTCGGGATTAGATTCAGAATCATTTATATTGTTAATAATATGGACCCTGCACGAGTTTGGAAATGAATATGTATTGGCAAGAGAAGTTAATAATTTCATGAAATGAATGAAATAATGAATAAATGATAATAAATAATGTAATGTTTGCCATTTGAGAAAAACATGGAAAACATCATTTTCATTGAATTGAAAGCAAGTAAATTAACATAGTTGCCCTTTAAAAAGGTCCCTATTGCTTGCAGGAAAAAACGAATAGGGTTGGTTCTGAGCATTACTCTGATTCAGACCTAAAAACTACAAGTAGGTCAACGCTGGTCCAATTGTTGAGTATCTCTCCCGCGAAGCAAGGGCGGATTATGGCTAGAAACTTATCCTCATTGCCATATTTGGTTATCATGTTGACATAGATCCCTTCTAGTGATTCACTGAACATCTCTTTATCATTGAGGTTTTCACTCTCTTGAATTACTTTATGCACTTTTTGTTCGGCATTGACTATCATGCCAAAAACGAAAAATGTCATTCAAGTGAGAAAAAGTCATTGGATCCCATAGAATATCTTCTCCCATGAACTTGGCCTTCCTTTATTCTTCCCTCTTCTTCCACTCTTGTTTCCTTTACAGAAAATTGGGTTTATAGTCGAGCCTGAATTCGTCTTTCTTGTTGATGACACTTTTGGCACGATGACTCCCTTGTAATTTTTTCCTAGACCTTTCCCTTTCTTGGCTCCTCGCCCCAAAGTTTCCCATACCGTCATCTTGTTACAGTTGGACAGTCTAGGGCGTGGGATCTTGTTTTTTTCCGTAACGAAGGTAGCATTCACAAATTTTAAGGCCCTAAAGGAGCATTCCACGATATCTTCATTAGTTTGGATGTAAAGAGCATCGGATGTCACAGAAGCAATGATGTCTTGCTCAGCCCCCACGCCCACCAACTTTCCTTTGATAACAAATTTCAACTTCTAATGCAATGATAAAGGCATGACACCGGGCAAATGAATCCAAGGTCTTCATAAATTTCAACTTTCCTTGGGACTGACTCTCTTCCATTGTCTTAAGAGAAATAACAAATGGCCTACCCAAACCGTATTTGACATTAGAGTTGTCCGAAGTGCACACATCTAGATTTTTCTTTCCTTCAACCTACTCAAAAAACTCAATCTCTTTGTTGTCCATCATTTTCTGAACCAATTACCTGAATTTTTCACAACACTGAATTTCATGCCCTTCTTCTTGGTGGTACTCACAATATGCTTCACATTCTTGCACAATGTCCATGCTCACTCAATAAGACGTGTTAGGCACAACTGTCGGAATACCCATCTTAAAAGGGATTGATTTCAGACACATTCTCCTTGGCCTTTCTTGTACACTCTTCCTTGATGGCATTCATGCCATGACCCCCGTGATTTGGTAGTGGGTTAGTGGCTACCTTAGTTCCAACTGTAAAACCTTAGTTTTTATCATGTTTTGCACAAACTTCTTGAATGCAATGCAATTCTCAATCGAGTGCCCCGAGACACCGGCATGCTAGTCATAAAGTGCATTACTATCATACCACGTAGGGTTACATAATATGGTCGAACCAAATTAGCTATGAACAATTAAGAGTATAACTTGAAATATGACAGCGACAGGGGAGTGAAAGACATCTTCACATTTTCTTTCTTCGGGGCCCTATTATCTTTTTTATTTGAGCTTTAACCATTTCTGTCGCAACTTGTGGTTGTGAAATAGTGAAGTTCTTCGGGACATTATAGGTGCTTGTGGTGTTTACCTCATTGTCTTTTTTTAGTTTTTCTAGGAGTTCTCTCCACTATCAATCCTTACACTATCAAACAGTGTCCATTTCAAAGTGTTCATAAACAAAGGAGTGATCTCATGCTCAAGGATCCATGGTTGAATCTTAGCAGCCACATCACGCCACCTCTGAGCATACTGGCACAAACTTTCATTCGATCTTTGTTTCATTCTATCTAACATGATTCTATTCGAGCTCATGTCGGTCACATGCTTGTACTGATCTACAAAGGCCCTTGAAAAATCCTTCCATGACTTAATGTTGACTCAGCTGAGCTGAGTATACCACTGAGTTGTAGAACCGGTTAAACTGTCTTGGAAACAATGAATGAGTAGCTTCTTATATTTTACAAAGGTGGCCATCTTCCGGTAATACATTGTGATGTGAGGAGAGGGGAAAGTGGTTCCGTTATACTTGCCAAAGTCGGGTCCTTTGAATTTTGGCTGGAGGACTAGGCCCACCACAAGGATCAAACCACTAGAATCATTTCCTTGCTCATTTTTTCCTTGTATGGCCTTAATTGTTTCCTCGAAAAAATGAAACTGCCCTTTATACTTCATTTCCACATTGGCCCTAATGCTCTTCTTTACTTCGTCCATCATACTAGGATCCGGTACTTCATTCTAATAGCAACGGGCTGACTTGCAGAAGATACCACGGGGTGGCTAGCATATGCCCCTATAGGGTGATTAGAGGACGCCCCTACGAGGTTGATGTACACCCTCTTTTCAGGATTCGGTATTTCTTGTTGAAATTTAACATGAGATGTGGTCCTTTCCTGTTCTTCAATGTTCGAGCTGTCAACATAAACTCGTTTCTTACTGTTACCTCCTCAAAAGTATTGTTTTTCATGCCTATTTTGATATGTTTTTGCTTGTTTTCAAGTATATTTAGTTGCATTAGTTTGTTAGAATCATGCATTTACAAAAAAGAGTTAGCAGGCTACCTATGCCAGTGTCATGGTTATTTTTAATGGCCTTTGCGCAGGTTGGCAAGAGGAATCGACGCAGGACGCAGGGACGCAGTTAGGAATGCCAACGTAAATGCCAGATGTTGCGGGCACGGAAGGACCATATGAGTGCCTACCATTTGTTGGCAGAGAGGTATGCCAACGGCCATGCCAAGAAGATATGAACCCCCAAAAAATAGGAAAGGATCAGGCTCCTAAAAGATCGCAATTAGATTAGCTTCCAAAAAATAGTGGATAGGGTGATGCCAAGTGCTGTTGGCAAAGTTATGCCAAGCTCATGTGCCAGGATGGCCATGGCATGATGATGTCAGCCCTAGCCTGATAAGCTATCACACTGAGCTGATAAGATATCAAAATGATCGGATAGAGCTCTATCTCTTATCTCTTGATCATTTCAATTCAAATTCAAAGGCTTATCTCATCTTTTCCCCTACACGCCTATATAAAGAACAACCGATCAAGCATTTGGAAGAAAAGAAAAAGAAAAAAAGAAAAGAATCGAAAAGAGGAGACGAGAGGTGGTCGGAACGAGGTGTTGGAGCGGCGAGTGACAGTCGGTGCAACTAAGGAAGGGTGGTTCTACTTCTTGGCCGAGAGCCTGGCGTAGAGGGCTGCATAAAGAGAACCCTCTGCCTATTCCCTTGGCAGAAGTTGTTTTTCTTTAGTTTTTATTATGATGGTGATGTTAAAAACGTTTGTTGGTTAACCCCCATACCATGAACTAATTTAATAGTTGGTGGGGGGTGTTTTGGTTTTAAACGTTAGCTTTTATGCTTTAGTTCCTTTATAATAATTCTACTTTTAGCAAAGTTTGTCTGTTTTGCATACTTTAATTTTTCCTAAGTACTGTGCCAAAGCGAGAGCTGGCACAATTAGCTTATTGTCTTCCAATATCTTAACAGACTTGTGTTGGCAACGATCAAGTTGCTAAACACTTGGGAGAGAAGCTTCGAGAGAAGTCGTTCAAGTAGATGAACTTACTTCGGAAGTGAAATCTACCCCCACAGAGTATAGATTGGTTTTTAAATCAAATTGGTTTAAGGAAAACATACACTATAGAGATATATAGGTTTTTACTTGGCCAGTTTAGGGCAATGACCATCGAGAGAGGCTTTGCTATTTTTGAATCTGTTCGGAAACCAATGCCAGGACAGTTTTGTCAAAAAAGGCTGGCATGAACCACGTTTAAACCAGGCATTCCCTACCAATAGTCATCATTCATTTGAAAACACCTTTCTAGCCAACACTTCACTTTGGTTTTATTTTATTTTCTTTTCTTAATTTTAAAATCAACTCTTTTAAACTACAATATTTTCTTCCAAAACAAGTAACAAACTAAATAATCGAATTCCAAGTCAATCTCTGCGGGATCAATACTCAGCTTATCAAGCTGTATTACTTGTCAACCGTGTATACTTGCACGCAAAAGACTCTTGGCACAGTTTATCTTGCCCAAATACATACCATTTATACCTTTTGCCAGCATTCATTTTACACATCTCCCTGAGAGTCAATACTTGCCATGCTTTTTCTCAAACAGAATAGTCAGCTAAGCAACAGTTGAAACTTGCGACTGTATGATTTGATCTCTAGTGCTTTGTTCAATTCCATCCAAGCAAACTTCTAGATCCTTTTGACCTTGTTCCACTTTGGCCATCCTATCTTCCATTGCTCACGTTTGCAAACGGGTACCGTATGAATGAGGACTGATTGTGATTATAAAGAATCAAAATTCTGTCATAAGAAACCTTTTGATTAATTTCAACAATTTAACAAAATTTGCAAGTAAAATGGAAATGTGATGTATGTATGCATGAATGCAAAGAAGAACATTGATTCGGCAAATATCCTCGTTAAACAAGTTGTATTAAAGGACATATTGCTTCATTACAATGATAAAAAACTGCTACACATATGGCGTAACTCTAGCACCTAAACTACTAATTTCTCCTAAAACCCAAAATAGCCTTTGTTCCACTCCAGCGTCGTCTCTAATGCATTCCTGAAGCTCAGTAGCTTCTTGTGCCAGAAACTGGAGTTGTTGAGCGACTCCTTGCACTTGAGCCATCAAGTTTTTCATTTCTTGTTCTTGTCTCCAAATAGTCTGAGCAGCATCTAGAAGTCTCTCTACCATCGGTACCAAATACACTTGAATTGCCCCTTCATAGCTAGCAACTTGATCTTTGAGTTTCTGAAAATCAACTTCTATTTCCTCAATTTGAATCTTCAAAACTTGATTTTCTGAGTGGCTAACGTCTAGCTTTTTAGTTGAGCCTTTGTGCTTTTGAAGAGATTTTTCTAACTCGTTTACCTGAGCTTTCATCTTCTCATTTTGGATCTTTTCATCCTCAAGCTGTTTTGAAGCAGAGACGCGCATATTCTCCATTTCTTGAGTCAAAGCATGTACTTGATCTTTGTGCTCGTAGTACTTTAATTTATAAGCCTCGACCCTTGCTCTTTTCTATTTAACCCTCTGAATCAAATCTTCATTCGGTACATCTTTTATGACTAATTTTTCTTCAATATTTTTAATTTCTAAGTCTCTTCTTTCTCCATCCTCAGCACGAGTTCCAACTCATCATCTCTCCTTTGTAAATTCTTGATATTACCTTCAAATTTGGTCTTGTCCAATTTAAAGTCTAACCTTTCTTGATCAAACTTCATTGCAAGTGTAATAGATTTCTCTTGCTCTTCTTCCAATTGTTTCCTTATCAAGTCAATTTCAGTAGGAAGCACGACCAATCACTCTTCGGCAGACAACATGCTTTCAGAATTCAGTTTAGGAATATTATCAATGATGCGAGGAAGACGCCATGTTTCGTACTCCTAAGTCATTGGGTATATACCGGCCAAAATTCTGACTCGCCTCGTATTGTTCTATGCGGAAAAAGAACGATGCACTTTCTCCTTGTCTCATAATTTATTTCAAACTCGTTCAATCCATTTGTAGTTGGCACAAGTTGCTTAGACCTATATTTTCTTCAATATTTTCAATTTCTAAGTCTATTTTTTCTCCATCCTCAGCACGAGTTCCAACTCATCATCTCTCCTTTGTAAATTCTTGATATTACCTTTAAATTTGGTCTTGTCCAATTCAAAGTCTAACCTTTCTTGATCAAACTTCATTGCAAGTGTAATAGAATTCTCTTGCTCCTCTTCCAATTGTTTCCTTATCAAGTCAATTTCAGTAGGAAGCACTACCAATCACTCTTCGGCAGACAACATGCTTTCAGAATTCAGTTTAGGAATATTATCAATGATGCGAGGAAGATGCCATGTTTCGTACTCCTAAGTCATTGGGTATATTCCGGCCAAAATTCTATTGTTCTATGCGGAAAAAGAACGATACACTTTCTCCTTGTAACCCTTTTCAGTCTCATAATTTATTTCAAACTCGTTCAATCCATTTGTAGTTGGCACAAGTTGCTTAGACCTATATTGTCTTAACAGCATGAGTAGTGCATATTGTAACACCCTAATTTTTAGCCCCAAATTAAAATTCCTAATTTTATAATTCCTAATTTTGAAACCCTAATTGTTTAGGATTTTTTTAAACAGTTTCTTAAAGAAAAGCTAAAGATCGGAATTTGGATTTTGGTGTCAAAGTCATAATTTATAAAAGTTTAGGAATTATTATGTTATCTTCTAAAACTTATGATCATTATGTAATTTTTCAGAAATTGTGACATTATTTCTAAACTATTTTGAAGATCAAGAAGTTTAGCCTCATTTATAGCTTTCATTATATATATAAATATTTTCGTGCTTTGGAGTCTCTCAAAACCCTAACACCCAACTGCCGCCTTCTACCTAACCACGTGTATTAGCTTAAAGTTTTAAGGTTCTAAGATATGTAAACTCACACGTATTCCCCTTATCCGAAACAAAGCAGAACCCATATATGTCGTGTGCTCAGACTCCCAACTCTAATGAATGCGATTGGACTCCACCAAATCCAAGTCACGTGATCCTCTCTAACACCGCAGCCGAGTCACCTTTCTAAGCCAAGGACGCCTAAATCTAGATTCCTATAATTCTAGTACGAGAACCAGTTGGCAACAAGGTGAAGCGATGATCAAGTGGAACTTTGACACTGTGACTGGTCATTGTACGGTGTATGCCTTTCCCCTTTGTAAATTAATTCCACCTCTTTGATAGTTAATTTGGTGTTATTAGGTGTTTTGGACTTAGTTTGGTGGCATATTGACAATGGTAACAATATAGAAATTATTCTCATAGGTATCGATACAATTGGACCCCGTACTTTGATCGTGAGAAATGCGTCATTCAGTAGGCCGGATTTTTCTTTGGCTAAGGTGTGTTTCTTTCGATGCTATAAATAAATTATATTTTTTATGTGATAGTGTTTTACATCCTATGTGATTATTTATATGCATAATGACTTGTATTGTTGACATTACTTGCATACGATTTCAAAAAGTGTTTTAATTATGACTTAAATTTGATTTATGAAACATCAGATTTACAGAACTATGATTTATAGATTTATGGACTATGATTTATGGAGTATGCTTTATGGAATATCGGATTTATAGAACTGTGTTTATGAATTTGGGTTTCAAACATCATATATGTATGAGCATGAGTTGAGATTTGTACGGGAAAGTTAAAGGGTTTCACCTTTCGGGCTGAATTCCACTTCAGATGGCGAACGTAGCGAGGAGGTTATAGGAACCTTCCTCATTTTTGGCGGATGTAGTTGGGTGCATTGCATTACGCTTGTGATACTGTACCGTTTGTTTTATGTTTTAAAAGATTTTAAGAAAACAATACTATGTTTTATGATTATAGTTTTTCTTGCATTTTAGAGACACACTAAGCTATTTAGCTTACTCTCTCATAGTTTCCTTTTACAGATATTTTTGGACTTTAGGCGACTTGGTATTAGGAGGATCTCACATTTTATCCGGTTATTTTATTATTCAGTACGAACTATTTTTTTAAGTTTCAAATTATTAGTTATTATTGTTTGGAACATCAATGTAATTTCAGACGATGAGACTAATTATGTTTTGGAATTGCTTTTAGCATTCATTTAATATGGTTTTAATTTAGATATTTTATTAATCATTCAGATATTGATTATAACGTTTTTGTTTTATTTATTATAAGTGATTTATTAAATTATTGTTATATATTCTTTCTAAATTAAAATATAATTTTTAAAATTGGTTTCATTGAGGGTTAAGTTTTCAATCGTAACTTCCTAAATTCGGTCTTTTTCTTTTAGATTGGGTTTAGGGGTTACATTTAGTGGTTACAGTGCTGAGTTCGACCATCTGACTGTGAGGCTTGCAACAATTGTTTTCAAAATATTTTTAACTTCTGCATGCATCTAAAATATTATGGGATAAATGAGAATTTTTAGAACCTACTACAGTTTTGCTTAATTTTTACTTTATTATTTTCAACATGTTTCAAATCAGAGACTCCATTACCAAATTTAATTCTAGTGTTGGTTGCTCTTATAGATAGACTTTACTATGCCACCTAGTAGGAGTTTTAGACTTGAACATGTTTCATATGGATTCATAACTAGGAAGAATAAGTACTCGTTAGTTAGTGGCTACTCAAAGACGTAGAATTTCCTATAACATATTCCACCTTGCGATATTGATAAGAATACTGTTGAACCATGTGAATCCTTGAGATACCTTCTTTTGAGTAACCTTTAGAAATGATCATAACACGAACTTTGATTAAGGACATGAATTTGGGTTACCTAAGAGAACGGTTGTGACCATACTCATTTTTATGAATATGTGATTAAATCTTGTCTGTAAATCCTTTTCTGTCAATAGTAATCTGATTTGAAATACTATTTTAAGATTCTATCTCACATTTCGTACTTCGAGAGTTTTTTGCCAAGTCTGAAAATTTTGAAGACGAAATTAGTTTAAGGGTAGGAGAGTTGTAACATCCTGATTTTTAGCCCCAAATTTAAAATTCTAATTTTATAATTCTCAATTTTTGAAACCCTAATTTTTGGGTATTTTTGAAAATGGTTTCTTAAAGAAAAACTAAAGATCATAATTTGGATTTTGGTGTCAAAGTCATAATTTATAAAAGTTTAGGAACTATTTTGTTATCTTCTAAAACTTATGATCATTGTGTAATTTTTCAGAATTTGTGACATTATTTCTAAACTCTTTTGAAGATCAAGGAGTTTAGTCCCATTTATAGCTTTCATTATATATAAATATTTCCGTGACTTGGAGTCTCTCAAAAACCTAACACCCAACTGCCGCCTTCTACAAATTATTTCTTCTCTAACCCAACGCCATGTTTCTCCTCTTTATCCCAAAACAAAACAACATGTTGATCCCTGCCAAACCATATTTTAATTCTAGTGTTTTTTAAGCTTTTAGGAAGATTAAAGGCATTACGTGGGACCCTCCACTATGCCATCTCCATGTTGCTATTGTACACAAGGAACCACGTGTGTTAGCTTAAAGTTTTTAAGGTTCTAAGATCTCTAAACTTACACATAGTCCCCTTATCCGAAACAAAGCAGAACCCATATATGTCGTGTGCTCAGATTCCCAACTCTAACGAATGCAATTGGACTCCACCAAATCCAAGTCGTGTATTCCTCTATAACACCGCAACTGAGTCACCTTTCTAAGCCACAGACGCCTAAATCTGGATTCCTATATTTCTAGTACGAGAACCAGTTGGCAACAAGGTGAAGCGATGATCAAGTGGAACTTTGACATGTGACTGGTTATTGTACGGTGTGTGTCTTTCCCCTTTGTAAATTAATTCCATGTCTTTGATAGTTAATTTAGTGTTAGTATGTGCTTTAAACTTAGTTTGGTGGCATAGTGACAATAGTAACAATATAGAAATTATTCTCATAGGTATCAATACAATTGGACCCTCGTACTTTTGATCGTGAGAGACGCGTCATTCAGTAGGCTGAGTTTTGCTTTGGCTAAGGTGTGTTTCTTCCGGCGCTATAAATAAATTATATTTTTTTATGTGTTGGTGTTTTACACCCTATGTGAGTTTTTATATGCATTATGGCTTGTATGGTTGACATTACTTGCATACGATTTCAGAATGTGTTTTAATTATGACTTATGGTACATTTGATTTATGAAACATCAGATTTACGGAAACTATGATTTATGGACTATGTTTTATGAAGTATATGCATTATGGAATATCAGATTTATAGAACCGTGTTTATGAATTTGAGTTTTTAACATCATATATGTATGAGCATGGGTTGGGATTTGTACGGGGAAGTTTAATGGTTTTACCGGCTGAATTCTACTTTGGATAGCAGACGTAGCGAGGAGGTTATGGGAACCTTCTTCATTTTTGCGGACGTAGTTGGGTGCATTGCATTACGCTTGTGATATTGCACCGTTTGTTTTATGTTTTAAAGGATTTTAAGAAAATAATACTATGTTTTATGATTATGGTTTTTCTTGCACTTTAAAGACATATTAAGCTCTTTAGCTTACTCCCCCATAGTTTCCTCTTACAAATATCTTTGGACTTTAGGCGGTGATATTTGGAGGATCTCACATTTTATCCGGTTATTTTATTATTTAGTATGAACTTTTTTTTAAATTTCAAATTATTAGTTATTATTATTTGGGACATCAATGTAATTTCATATGTTGAGACTAATTATGTTTTGAGATTATTTTTGACTTTCATTACTATGGTTTTATTCTGATATTTTTATTAATTAGATACTGATTATAACATTTGTGTTTTATTTTTATAAGTGATTTATTAAATTTTTATTATTATATATTTCAATCATAATTTCTTAAATTCGGTCTTTTTTGGGCCGAATTTAGTGGGTTACACATATGTTTTGTGCCCCTAAAATTCGGGTAGAGGAACCCAACTGTATTCTCCACATCTATATAAAATATTCGTTGCCGGTAGCCATCGAACCCCCAAACTATTTCATCATCCTTCAAGTTTTGAAATACCTCAAACCATATTTCTTCAGACGTTTCTATCAGCTAATTGTCTTTTTGTAGAAATTCCTCGAGTGGAGAGAAATGATTATCATAAATGGGTCTTAAAAATCTAACATCAGACCAACAATGACTATGGAGCAAACCGTTAATAATTGAGCACACCCTTTAAAACGGTCTCTTTCCTTTTTCTGCAACTCTTTAATGATATGAAAGTCTCCGCCAAGATCACGAGTTAACTTTTCCACCTAACCGGTCAAATAGATCCACTACGGATACATCGATATGCTTCAATGTTTTTGGAAAAACTACCAAACCATAAATTAATAAAGAAAACAAATCTCGTTGTACTTGACCGGCTGGAAGTACCAATGCCAAAGCCAAAGCCAAAATTCATTCCCACTTTAAATATTCATTTTCACTTCTCTTTGTAACTAGCGCTTCCACCCATGACGGCATTGCCTTTGAAAACCTAGCCAATTTAGCCCTGAAAGGTTTATTCTTATTTGGCTTAGAGTAAACTCGATTATTCTCAATCTTCTTGCAATTAACAAGGGCTGAATAGTCATCGATAGTTGGAGTCATATCAACATTGCCAAATGTAAAGCAATTATAAGTTGGGTTCCAAAACTTTACTAGAGTTTGAAGAAGCAGTTCATCAATTGGTACGTTTAGCAGATGCATAATGTCACCATATTCACTTTGAAATTCGCTTCTCATCTCGTAATCCCAACTATTCTACACAGTTCTCAATTCAAACACATCATTATGGTTTACATTGATGTGAGTTACATATGACATTTTTGATACATATCCTACTGAAATACCATCTTCATCTTGTAGATGCTCACCCTTGGAGTACTTCAGAGTTCTTCTCATCGTTGCTACATATCACATCTCTCATCGATAAAGCTTTTAAGCAGACAACGAAGAACAAAACAAGAACACGAAGAACACAAGAGAGAGTGTTTAAAGTAAATGCCTTGTATTACTAAGAGAATGGATGATTACAAATGAGGCGGGGACCTCTATTTATAATTGAATCCCCATACAGTGAATGATCGAGATCAATTTACTTCAACGGCTTATATCGAAAGTCACCTACCAAATCCTAGCTAACTAAGAAAACTCTATCACCTTGGAATACTTTCCTTGGGTTCACTTTCACATTTCCTTGGGTTCACTTTCACATATATGTTCACATTGATGGATATTCTTATCCATTGAAATATTCCTTGATAATATGACATTTATTAATTTACCATGCGCAATGTAATTGGGTATTCTATCAGTCTCCAATGATCCGGCCCAATTAGGTGATCTTTTAGGCAGTCTCCAATGATCCGGCCCAATTAGGTGATCTTTTAGGCAAGCCCAGTACATATTAATACCTCTAAAGCTAAATTGAAGGATTTCTGGGCATATAGGACTGCACAAAATATGTTATATAAAACTAGTAAGAAATTAGTTTGAAAAATTATTCATATTTTTTCACTAACTATAAATTCATAATATGGCGCTCGAGTAATAACACAATAAAATAAATATGCTAAAAAATCCGAGAATCAAATTCAAAAAAAAAAACTTCGACTAATGAATATAAACAAAGTATTCGACATACATTTTTTTAACATTATGTGTACAATGTTTATACTACTACTCAGGCCCCTCTCCATCCTAAAGCTCAATTAAAAATCAAATACGTTAAACGAGACAAAACAAAACATATTTCACAAAAATTATTTTTCATTCGTGACCTTAATAAATGTTATATAGAAGTCCAATAAATTTATTAAAGTAATAATTTTACAGATTTATTCACCAAGACACTAACAGCTACAATATTTGAAAGGATGATATACGAAATTGGGATAGATCGACTCAAAGATGTTAAGTGATGTTGTCGTTAGGGGAGTAGATGTGTGTTGTCCTATTTTCAAATTTAACCAATGTTTTATCTTATTGAAGTTTTTTGGTAAAATTTATAATAAAACAACATATTATATGTATTAAAATATTGTGTACTCTTTGTTTCATTAGATCACAATTTTTCCGAGTAAAATTTAGCATGGTACACTTTTTTTTGTTTACAAACATCTAAAGAGAATGATATAAATCATTTTATGGATGTCCAAACTCAAAACTCTAAAAAAATACTCAAGTATTTGTGAATATGATTAATTTTATCGACGTAAATTATTCAAAGAAAAGAAAGAAAAGAAAAGAAAAACAATAAACAAATGATTGATAGGGACATTTTAATGCAAGTGAAAAAGAATTATTATCTCATTATTTTATTTTATACTTCTCATTTATTTATATATTTATTATCATCACATTAGATTAATTAAAACTAAAACAATATCTCGTATTAACACTAAGGATGACAATAGTGTGGGTTTTTGATCAATCCAGACCGAGTTTAATATATTTTATTCCCTACTTGACCTGATATACTAAAGCATAACCTGACCTCGATTGATCTTGAAATTTTAATAAAAAGCCTAACTAAACTCGACCCGTTTCGAAAAAATTAATAAAAATTATTAAATATGATATATAAAAATATAATATATATTGATTCGGGTAGGAAAATTTTCACCCTAAGCCCAAACCCGCTCCACCCCAACTTTATTTTTTTGTTTCAAAACCCGCTCAACCCATTCCATACTGGATTTTTTAATAAATAAAAAATTCACCCCTACCGGGTCAGGACCCAATAGGGACAGGTTATTTTACCATCCCTAATTAACACCCTACATGCTTAATGCAGGTACTTCTTTTTTATTTTCAATATACAAAAGAACCTCTATAAATTAATACTCGATAAATTAATAACATCTCTAAAATAATATTTTTTCGGTCCCGACTTGGGTCCGAGGTCTAAATTAATAATTTTGATAATTTAATAAGATAATAATTTTTCGGAAGACCCTTATATAAATTTATGGTCCCTTCAATACTATAAATTAATAATTCTACAAAATTACAGATATAACTAGGACAACTTAGTAAAATATGATTCTATTGTTGTTTGCTTCTTCTTAAAATTAAAAATCTAGTTGTATTTCATCTCTAACTTTCCTGATTGCATCCAAAAGTTCCGGGTGTTGCGTTCTCATATTGCAACAAAAAATTGTGAAGAGTTGTTTGATTTTTGGAAACCTTTTAGATGTGAAGTCATGATTGGTTGTTTTTGATTTAGATTGACTAATTAGGAATGTTTGATGTTGTTTATATAGTTCTTGATTTCTTTTAGGATGCTCAATCAACTTGGTTTGGCCAAGAGGGGGTGAATTGACACTTTTAAAAATGAAGGGAAGCAAAAGGATAAATGAAAAATGTGACACAAGGAATTTATAGTGGTTCAAGCTTCTAACAAGCTCTACATCCACTACCTTAGCTCTCCATTAAGGATTTCAAACAATTTCACTAAGAAATTCTTTCCCTTTTCTAGGCTTAGGAGGAAACTGTTACAAAGACCAAAGCTTTCTACCCAAAGCTTGATCAAGTTCACTAACTTTACAAGAAAGAGTGGCAAAAGATAAAAAAAAACCTCTCAATTGTAAATAATTTGCCCCAATTACAATTTCACTCAACCCAAACTTGAAAGAAAGAATTACAAATATGCTCACTCAAGTGGGTTACAAAGGATTTGACTCTAATAAGCTCAAAGTGTTGGATTTGTGCTTGAATGCTTAAAAGTTGTTCAATGGATGTTCAATTGTTGTCGTTGAAGCTTTGGAGACTTGATTTTATATCCCCTCATGATTTTTAACTGTTTGGGTGGTTGGGATCATCAATAGAGTTGTTGGGCTGCTTTCTTCCCGCAATAAATGTTGTTTGGTAGCCTACCGTATCGATACATAAGGAGCGGTATTGGTACATGCCATAAGAAGAAATAGTCGTTGTAGAAAAGGGTATCGATACGCTTGAGGGTGCTTCAGAACGAGTTTAGTGTGAAAAAATATGGGTATTGATACAGATAGGCCGTATCGGTACGATTTTTGCTTACTAGAATATGAGGCAAAAGTCCTTGGAAAAATGCATCGGTACGCCTAAGGGGCGTATCGATACGGTGTAACCAAATTTCAAACTGTAGTGATTCCAATAACTGACAAGGCAACTGTCATATTTTAAATGCAAAGATTTTGAAGAACTCAATACCCCGTATCTGAACAGGTGAAGTCGTACCGATACTCGTAACCAAAAATTTAAACCCAGATGAAGGCCATATCGATATGGGCTTAACCATATCTGTATGATTTTACAAATAAAAGTCCAGCAATCAAAAGTTGTATCGGAACACTTAAGAGTGTATCAATATGCATGTGCGTTTTTTGTTATTTGAGTATGAAAATACTTAGAAAAACTTTTGGGGTTTAAGTTTTTGACTTAGAAACATTTTAAGTTTGATTCCTTGTCATTTTGTGAGACTTTTTGAATACTTCAAAATTTATCCAATTTTACAAGTTGGTCCTTAAACACTTTGTTATATCAAAAATCAAATATAGGTTTTACAATCTCCCTTTTTTGATATAACAAAACCAAAATAAATTTTTAAGTAGGAAAAAATGCTCCCCCTTTCTTTAAGACTAAAAGATATAGTTTTGAGAAAATATAAAAAATTAGCTCTTTTTACTTCTCCCCCTTTTTGTTAGATCAAAATCAATAGGATATAAATATAGTAAGATATAAACATTAAATAGCTCCAAGAATAAAGGAAACAACATAATTATTATTAAGAATCCAAAGCATAACATCCAAAGCAACATAAAGAAATCCAATTAATTCCTAAAAACATAAATCAAAGGAAATAAACCAAAGCATAAGAGTTCAAAAACAAATAGCATAGGTGCATAAAACATAAATCCTAATATGATATGATATGTCATGAGATGCAAGATGCCTAAGAATCATCTTCATCGTCTTCACTTCATCATTGGCATGGGTTCCAAGAGATTGTCGCCACTCTCTATGAAAGGCAGTAAGAGATATATCCATCGAACCTTGGCGATTCTCAATGGTAGTAACTCTCTCCTCCAAAAATGTAAAATGAGTGCCAATAGCAGCAAATCCAGAGGTCATGGTAGCGTCCAAAGATGCAATGTTAGTGCCTAAAGAAGCAAGCTTCCCATCAAGATAAGCCATGAGAGCATCAAAGAAAGGTTGGGCTACCGGAGCTTGAGGAACCGCTTGAGGAGTCGCCACCGGATCGGGTTGAGCATCTTGAGGGAGATCCCAATACAGACTCATTCTCCCTTATAGTATGTGAACTTTGCGTGGTGGAGAAAACGTGGTGCCATAGGTGAAGGATGAAACAAGAGTTGTATGGCAATTTTGCACAAGGAAGACTATCTCGGCAAACACAATTTAAGCAAGGTTCAGATGTTTACCCTCACGAAAGCAACGAATCCAAAAATCATCAACTTGGCAAGTCCTCATTATCAATACTCACATCCTCAAAACCAAAAACATTTGCTAAAGTTCAAGAATCAATGTGAAATTTCTTTCCCAAAAGATAGGATTCAGTAGCAACAACCTTAGACCTATCTTGGTTATACACACACAAGACATTTCAATAAAAGATAAGGACAAGGTTTCAGTATAAAATCCCGGGTATACTCAAAAAGGTCATAAATTTCCATTGATGCATCAACTCAATGTATTTAAATTTAAAATGTTCGGATGACAAAAAAAGGATTGAAATAGTGCGCTCACGATAATTTTTATAAGCTTGGTATTGTTTAAAGTGAGCCATTGCATTTAGAAAACGAGGTTGATTAAAATAGTTTTGAAAGATATAAGTGAGGTTGGCTTTGTTACCATCATTTTCGGGATTAGAATTTGAGGATTGTCCCAATTCTCTTCTTGTTGTTTTCTTAGGAGCCATAACAAAACTTGAAATCAAAATCAAACCAAAAAAAATATGTATGCATAAATCATCACATTTGATCCAATGAACAATCCAATGAGCAAGGTATTGTAAATCCTATATAATATAGTTTAAATCATATACAAGTATAAAAAGGATTTTTGGTAAAATAAAGTTTGAAAAATAGTGTTGAAAAATATACGGTATAATTTTATATTTGAACCAAAAGTTTTCAGTTTAGAAAAATTTCCACAAAATATTTGAAATCATGTTATATACATACTAGATATACAATTTTTAATGAAAAACAAATGTTAAAATGAAAATAAAAGTAGGATTTATACCTTGAATTGGGATTGGGGATGAATGAGGAGATGATGATGCACAAATCTTGATTATTTCGCTTAGGTTTGATGAGAAACCCAAATGCCCTCAAAAGTTTTGAAGAATTGTGTGAAAAACAAGAGGGTTTGAAAGGTTTTTATAGATGAAAATCGTTTCTAAGGTTTGGAGAGTTTACTTAAAGTGAAAACCCCCTTTAAAGACTTAATTATAGACCAGCGGCTACGCGTATAGATACGCCACATGTATAGACTCTTCAACTACCAAAGTTGTTTTATTAAATACACGATAGGCTTTAGAGTTTAAAGAATAAACTAAGAAAATAGCTTCATCACTTTTTGGATCAAATTTGCCTAAATTTTCTTTTCTATTATTTAAAACAAAGCATTTACATCCAAATGGATGAAAATAGCTAATGTTAGGCTTTTTAGATTTTAAAATCTCATAAGGAGTTTTCTTTAAAATTAGCCTAATCATTACTCGGTTGACAATATAACAAGCGGTATTAGTGGCTTCGGCACAAAAATACTTTGACAAATTGTTTTCACAAAGCATGGTTCTAGCCATTTATTCTAAAGTTTGACTTTTTCTCTCAACAACCCCATTTTGTTGAGGAGTGCGAGGAGCAAAAAACTTATGACTTACACTATTTGAGTTACAAAAATCCTCAAAACCTGTATTTTGAAATTCGGTACCATGGCCACTTCTAATATGAGAAATAGATTGACCAACATCATTTTGAGTAATTTTTGAAAATGTGTTGAATTTTTCTAAAGCCTTATCCTTGGTACTTAAGAATAGAACCCAAGTGTATCTAGATTAATCATCTACTAAAACAAATGCATATGATTTTCCACCCAAGCTCGTAGTACTAATAGGGCCAAAAAGATCCATGTAGATCAATTGTAAAACTCTACTTGTAGAAACATCATTTATAGGTTTAAAAGAAACTCTTTTATGTTTGCCTTTTGCACAAGAATCACAAATTTTATCAGGAGGAAACCTTATTTTTGGCAAACCTCTTACTAGATCTTTTGAAACCAATTTTTCTAAAACACTCATGCTTGCATGCCCTTGTTTTCTATGTCATAATCATGAGTCATGTTCATCTTTTGCAACCAACACATGCATTTGAAATATGAATGTCATCTAGATTCACCATGTAAATGTTTCCTATGCCATGACCAATAAGTACAATTTTTTAGTTTCAATGTTTAAAATTTTGCAACCATTTAAATAAAAAAGAATATTGAAACCTTTATCACAAAGTTGTCTTATGCTTAAAAGATTATGTTTTAGACCTTTGACATACAAAACATTGTCAATAAGTATGGAAGAGTAATTACCAATGGAACCAATTCCTTTAATGTGACATTGGAGTTGTCAACGAAAGTCACTACTCCTCCACTCTTTGGTTTTAGCTCCAAGAAACGACTCTTGTCATCGGTCATGGTTTTCATTGGCCTTGTAGCAATGCTTCCCCTACAAACAAAGAATTAAATCTTGGTTTTTGGTACCCAAATCATTTTGGTCTATGAGTATTAGCTCCCAAAATCTTGGTTCCCTTGGGAATCCAAGAAGACAAAGCACTAATGTTGTTAGAAGCAATTAGTTCCTTAGAAACCCACACACTTCTAACCTTCTTACCATATGAGGGTCTTGGGAAGCCTTTTTGTCTGTACCCATTAAAGTTTCTCTTTACATAGTTGGGTTTTGAAGAACTTGTTTTTTCAAAACTTTGTTTCCCAATCTTGCTTAGAGAAGCTTTAAGACCACTCAGCTCTTTGTGGTGATTATCATGAACTTTAGTAAGAAGGTTGTTTAAATCATGATTTTTTATTTTCAAAATCATTTTGTTATTGTTGTAAATTAAAAACCTTCTTTTCAAGTTCGGGGTTGGTTTTAGAAAGAGAATTGTTTTGGTTTTTCAAATCGGAAATCATTTTCTTGTTTTTCAAAATCTATTTCTTAAACTTTTCCACCAATTCGTCATAAACCTCTTGTAACTTATCATATGCTTCTTGAAGTTCATCAAAAGATAAATCAAATAAAGATGAGTTGGAGGTTACCTTAGGATCTTCTTCAAGAGCCATGAGGCAAAGGTTGGCAATTTCTTGCTTCTCTTCATCGGATGATTTCTCATCATTCCAAGTAGCAACGTTTGCCTTGAGCTTCTTCTTTCTAAAGCTCTTCCTTTTTAGTTAGGGGTAATTAGTCTGTATGTGCCCCAACTTCTTACACTCAAAGCAAATGAGTTAATCCTTCTCCTTGTTCTTGTTCTTGAATTCTCCTCTTCGATGGAACTTTCTTCCCCAGTTAGACTTCATGAACCGAGTGAATCATTTGGCTAGCATAGCCATTTCTTCATATTCCTCCTCACTTGAATCACTCTCTTATTGTGAAGCTTTGAGACCAATTCTCATTTTCTTCTTTTCTACTTTCTTCTTCTCGACCTTCTTCTCTTCTCACTTTTTCTCATATTCTCTTCCTTTCTTCATGATCTCATGGGTTAGAAGAGATCTCATAAGAGCATCGAGCTTCAAGATTTTGAGGTTTTTGGCCTCGATGATGACGGTCCTTTTTCTATCCCATGACCCGGGAAGGGAGTAGATAAGCTTTCGAACTAGCTTGTCTTCGTGGATGACTTCTCCGAAGCTTTTAATACCATTGACGATGACGGAGAAACAATCAAACGTCTTGTTGACGCTCTCATAGGGCTCCATTTTGAAATTCTTGTAGCTCAAGTTAAGGAGTCCAATCTTGGTCTCCTTGACATCGTTTGTGCCTTCATATGTGGTATCGAGATTGTCCTATATCTCTTTTGCACTTGTGTAAGAAGACATCTTCGAGTACTCGTCTGGTCCAAGCGCTCAAAAGAACATGTGCATAGCTTTATCATTGACTTGTAAGCACCCCCGTTCTTCATCGGTCATCTCAAGCTTGGACTTTGGAACAAACTGGTCTCCTTCTCGATTCATCGATATGATTGGTCCGTCTTCCACTACATCCCATAAGAGGTAGTCGTTGGGTTTGATAAAGAGCTTCATGCGATTCTTTCAATAGGTATAGTTATCCCCATTGAAATAGGGTGGTTTGGTGACGAATTGAGACCCGTACAAGTTGTGGTCGAAAGTAGACGCCATGACTTGAATGTCGGTTGATTGAATCACCTCTAGGATCATCCCAAGTGGAAGTAAACGCCATGGCTAAAATGAGCTAGGCTCTGATACCAATTGTTAGGATGATCAATCAACTCAGTTTGGCCAAGAAGAGGTGAATTGACACTTTTAAAAATAAAGGAAAGCAAAAGGATAAATGAAAAATGTGACACAAGGAATTTATAGTGGTTCAAGCTTATAATAAGATCTACATCCACTACCTTAGCTCCCCACTAAGGATTTCAAACAATTTCACTAAGAAATTCTTCCCCTTTTCTAAGCTTAGGAGGAAACCATTACAAAGACCAAAGCTTTCTACCCAAAGCTTGATCGAGTTCACTCATTTTACAAGAAAGAGTGACAAAAGATGAAAGACCTCTCAAAGGTAAATAATTTACCCCAATTACAATTTCACTCAACCCAAACTTGAAAGAAAGAATTACAAATATGCTCACTCAATTGGGTTACAAAGGATTTGACTCTAATAAGCTCAAAGTGTTGGATTTGTGCTTGAATGCTTGAAAGTTGTTCAATGGATGTTCAATTGTTGTTGTTGAAGCTTTGGAGACCTGATTTTATATCCCTTATTGATTTCTAACCGTTTGGGTGGCTAGGATCATCAATAGAGCTGTTAGGCTGCTTTTTTCCTGCAATAAATGTTGTTTGGTAACCTACCGTATTGGTACACGAGGAGTCGTATCAGTACCTACCATAAGAAGAAATAGTTGTTGTACAAAGAGGTATCGATACGCTTGAGGGTGTATCGAAACGAGCATAGTGTAAAAACATATGTGTATCGATACATATAGGTCATATCAGTACGATTTTTGCTCATTGGAATCTGAGGCAAAAGTCGTTGGAAAAATGCATCGGTACGCCTAAGCGGCGTATCGATACGGTGTAACCAATTTTCAAAGTTTGGTGATTCCAATAACTGACAAGGCAAAGATCATACTTTAAATGTAAAGATTTTGAAGAACTCAATACCCCGTATCAGAACAGGTGAAGCTGTACCGATACTCTTAACCAAAAATATAAACTTAGATGAAGGTCGTATCGATACGGGCTTAACCGTATCGGTACGATTTTACAAATAAAATTCCAGTAGTAAAAAGTCGTATCGAAACACTCAAGAGTGTATAGATACGCCTGGGCTTTTTTGGTTATTTGAGTATGAAAATACTTAAAAAACTTTTGGGGTTTAAGTTTTTGACTTAGAAACATTTTAAGTTCGATTCCTTGTCATTTGGTGAGACTTTTTGAATACTTAAAAATTTATCCAATTTTACAAATTGGTCCTTAAACACTTTGTTATATCAAAATCAAATATAGGTTTTTTAATTTCCTTACCATACATGAATTTGCATTAAGTTTTAACTAGTACTACATACTGCAATGAACTTTGTTTTTTAGGGATATGTATTACATTTAATTAGTCACGTTGTACATGAACATCAAGTAGTCAATACAATGCATATGTTTTATTCATAAAGAATAGTGTAGGTTAGTTGAATCGGAAAAATAGAGAGGTTTTACTGAGATAGAGATGGTAATAATCAGAAAGGTGTCTTCATTTGGTTCAACATTCTCCTCACATGCACATTCATGAAATCTGCAAAATAGTACATGATCCAAGAAGCGCATGATCCCAGATATCCTCTCTTGAAGTTATCATTCTAGGGACCAAAGAGATTTTCCTTGTGCGAGGAACGCACCACCCACGTGCATTGCCCCTGTGCATCTGTTTTTTATAACCTATTCAAACTCCGAATCACCTATTCACCAGGGAAGCTTGTCTGCTACCGGAAGCAAACTTGATTGTGCCTCCCGAGGCATTTGCTTCCTATAACTCCTCCATTTTCAAGGCTCCGTAACCATTGATGTGTTCTCTCAAACAAATTTAACCAATATTTCTCACACATTTCCTTTTCTCGAATGAACCCCAGTACTCTATCCTACTCCCCGTGTGTGTTTTTTGTTTAACCACCGATATCAAATCTATTGTGTCTGGCCGCTAGCTTGCATGATGAAGGTTACGGAGTTCAAGGCAATTAGTTATGGATAGAAGATGGAAGCCTAGTGTGGAGATATCACCGAATTGTCCAAGGTGTGGTTCTTCCAATACCAAATTCTGCTATTATAACAATTACAGCTTAACACAACCAAGGTACTTCTGCAAAGGCTGTAGAAGATATTGGACTAAAGGAGGGTCCCTTCGGAACGTGCCAGTCGGAGGTGGCTGCCGCAAGAACCGACGAGGTAAGTCGTTGTTAAGGATGCCAACTGATGGCGTCCTCTCCAAGAGTTTGTCGAGTGGTTTAGTTTCTCATTATGATAACAAAGTGAATGCCTTGTCCGAGTCTAATAGCTCCTCAGCAATGTCTGATGGTTCACATATCGATCTGGCTCTCGTTTTCGCAAACTTTTTGAATAATAAACAACCAGAAAACAAGTCTGGTTTCGATTTCGAAGTGCCGGAGTTGCCTAGCCAGTTGGATCCATCTCTAGAGTTCACAAACATGGAACAAAATCTTCAGCTACCGGAAGAGAATTGTCTAAATGGATGCCTCGCTCACTCCGATTTGTCCACAGAAAATCATTTGTGCAATAACGATCAATACCATTCTGGATTAGAATCAATTCACAAGCATCAAGATGGAGTTCAACAATGTACAGGCCATGAAACAAGTAACTATGCATTGCCACCGTTTCCAGGTGATGATTTATCTTCTCAAGAATTACAGTGGCCAAATGCTCATCCTTCAGTTGGTCATTCCTTGCAAGCAACTCAAGAGCCGGTTGTAGGAGCAGAAACTCACGACCCTATTCTTCTGTTTGGTAATTGGAGTCCATTTGATTTGTCTAGTGATGATACTTTCACCGGGACTTGACGAAGCCAGATGCATGCACTAGCCTCATCTGCAATATTATATCAGTAATTTATTTCCCTATTTTCGCTTGCTTTTCTTCTTATAGTCGTGTATAGATCAAAAGAATTGAGATGAAATAATACCAGCATATGAACAAATTACATACTCTTTTATTCCCTTTTTTCGTGATCAGCAAATATTTTATTAAAAAATGCAAGCACATATTGATATAGTAACAAGTATCCAATGAACTCACCAGCAACACTGGTGGAGTAGAATTTTTAGCTATTTATAGATTCGGCATAATCTAACTAACCTACTTACTTGCATAATGGTCAACAACATCATTGAATTAATCCGGTCATGATTTCCGCGATTTGGTTCTTTCTAACCTTTAAATCTAATGGCTAAATCAGATTTCACCTTGCACTTTTCATGGATTAACGAAGACTAAGAAGCATAATCAGTGCATGAATATATGCCGTAGCCTTATATTTGCCACTTTTGGAGAGAAATTATATTATGAGCCCTCCTCATCACGTTATTCATGATCACAACTAATAAAAACCGCTCACATCATTAATTTTTTTCCATATTATCTTTTTATAAGTGAATATTTACTCATATTTATTATAAATCAAATTAAAAAAAGAGTTTTTATAAGTGAAGATTCACTTAGTAAAAAAATTATAAGGAAAAAATTAACGAAATTGATGGTTTTTATTGGTTCAGACCATAGATGAAGTGATGAGGAGGACTCGTGATATAATTTCTTCCTTCTAGATGACCCTTGTATATATAATTAATTGGTTAGAAATCCCAACTTCGAAAATTTTGAATTCTAGAAATCAAAATTGTCAATAATAATAATACGTGAACTAAGTTTGTGGTATAATAACAAAGAATGTCATTTTAGTTCTAATTGATAGTAGGTCATGAGTTCAATAACAAACAATCTCTCTTTTTATCATTTTTTATCGATAATGCAAAACCACTTATATTGGATGACGAAATTCTAAATTTCACGTAGTTTCATAATATATATATATATATAACATTAAAACTTCTCTCAAATGAATGAGACTAATTTGGATTTTTAACAACCTAACTAATAGACAAGTAAGTTTAATCATGAATTTTATTAAGAAAGAAGATGTACTTATTAAAAAATAGTTGAAAAAACTAAGAAAAAAATTAAAATATATGTTGGAAAAAGTGTATCTGAGTAATGTTTATGTTAGTTTTCGTCTTATGTGATGCTTTGCATTGTTTTATGGTTGTGATTAAATTTAGAGGGTGTTTTATTTGTTAATGGCATTCTCTAATTTATAACACTTTTTTGCATAATATTTTTTGTAGTAGTTAAACTTAAAAACACAATTACAAATTCATGTGATGTACTCATTATTTTTTTTGTAAGAAATATTATAAGTTTATATAGTTTTTTAACATATTAATAATTCATTTTATACAAATATTGACATATATATTATTTTGTTTATTTTATTTTTCATGAGTTATTTTTCTAACCTATGAATTTTTTCCATAACATATTAATATGCACAGCCTTATCAAAATAGTTCAATGCTTTTAATCCTAATGCAATTTTAAAAATTATATAACTTTAATATGTTTAAAATTTTAATTTAATTTTACGAAGTATAACCAGAGGCCATTGAAATTGACAAAATCATGGCGCGCTAGCTTCACATGATCTCATAATCATAGGCTCCAAAGATCAAAGAAAATAAAATAAGAGAAATTTACATTAATAATCACTAAACTTTGGAATTATTGTTGTCAAGAAAATATTTAACGTTAGTTATTGTATTATAACGTTAAATTATTGACGATGTCTGGGCCAACACGTCTACATGTTAAATTTTCGTCACTTTATTTGGCAATAAAAAAACATTTTACGAAGTAAATTAGTCAAACTATAGACAAATTAGAAGGGTTTCAATACATGAGTACATACTTTTTTTACATATTAATCAGACAATTTTATTAATAAATAAAATAAAACTAAAACATAAATAAAATAAAACTAAAACATACATATAAAATCAGAACATACATATAATAGAGGTTTTATAACATTCAAAAGAACAACAAAAAATTATAAATCTAAAAAAATATATTAAAACTAATTATATTTAAATCATAAACATTAGTGCATTACTACTATACCACCTTAAGAATACATTTTAATTTTGACAGAAGATACTTTTGAAGTTAATTCGTGTTAAAACTAATTATATTTATTTCATGAAAATGTATTAATTATAACATCAATTATAAAAATTTTAAGAAATTATTTATAACATAAATTATAAGAACAATTGAATTATATTAATTTTATAAAATTATTTAGAATTTACTTATAGTTTTGATTAAATGATATTAGTTTTATAAAATTAATCATTTGGTTTTGTAATTGAATTATAAGATACAAATATTTATTTATTTTTTTCACTATTCTTCCCTATTGATCTTTTAATTTTTGTAATATAAATTATAAATAAATTTTATAAAATTAATATATTTTAATTGGTATTATATATATATTCTTATAGCGTGTTTCAATTTCTATGTTATTAATATATTTTCATAAGATAAATGTAATTAATTTTAATCACACCTTAACATAAATGTTTAGATTGGGAATCATATGTCAAAAATCTCTGGAATAGATGGTTATAAGCTTTTAGTTGACACCAGCTCATCTCTCCTAGATTGCATTTGCCCTTGAAAATTTGAAATTCATATATATTTTAAATTTATTTTAAAAAATTTCATGTATTTTCTTTTGAAAATTTATTTTCGCCCCCTTAGAATTTTATAGGTTCGCTCCCTAACATAAAATTTTGCGTCCGTCTCCGGTGAAATGTGTGAATTGCAAATGGTGGAAATAGAAAAATTATTACATGGTCATGGACCACCACGTCATTCATGGTCTCTTCCACAAAAAATCAGCCACATAATTTCTTTTTTTCCATGTCATTTTTCCAAAGATGAATCTTCACTTTTTTAAGCCATGTAAATAGGGAGTAGGCGGTTACATAAAAGTTGATTATTAATGAATTGGTGGCATGGAAAAAATTATGTGGTTTATTTTTAGTGGATGAGGACCATGGATGACGTGGTGGTCCGGGATTATATAATAATTTCTCGGTGGAAATCGAACTTAAGACCCTTGTCAAAAGTACAAAATTTAACTGCACCAAGTTATTTTTTGAATAGAACTGCTCCAAATTAAATAGTTGTTGCGTGGTTTATAATATTACGTTAAACTGTGGTTGAAACTAATTACAACTATTTTATGAAAATATATTATTTATAATGAAAATTATAAATATTATAAAAATGTATTTATAACATCAATTAAAATATACTTTTATTGTAAAAAATTAAAATTTTTGTTACAAAGGGAAAAGAGTACCGAAGAAAATGAGTAATAATGATAATAATAAATTTTAAAAAAATATTGATAATAATAATGTTTATTAATATCTATTAAATAAATTAATAAATAAGTTGAGTTATTTTAAAAATATTATCTTTTAATTAAATAATAACATAAATTTTAATTATTTTTTATAAAATATTATATTTAAATTAGTATTACAAATATATTTGAAAAAATATTTTATATTATAATAATATATTTTCACTGAATAAATGTATTTATTTCAAATTAAATTAATATCAGAAAGGTAGTTAAGTGGCCATGGCTGAAACCCGTACTAAACTGGTTTATGCACGACTCCTCAGCTTAGCAAAATATTTGTTTTTTTTTGCTCGACTGACAACTACCTCGTTTGTGCGTACTCTTTTCTTTAAATTAAATTTAAAGAAATTTTTAATGAAACACATAACGTAGATGTTGGTCTTCTTTTATCATTAATAAAATCTCATTTGCTGAGAAAAAATGCTCACATCGAGCTTCTCTGACTCAAAAGACTGGAATAAACGCCTTGAGGCCGCCTCATCCCTCCCCTCTACCATCACTCACCAACGAATAGCAGCCCGCAAGTCCAACTGACCAATACCCTACTACGAGCTACACTAGCAAACAAAGATCACTCCGAAATCCCAGCTCCAGGGTAACTAAGCAACGACAAGAATCCTAAAAAGAGAAGAGCACTGACCACCAAAGTACACTAAACATACCTTTCTCATAAAACAAAAACTACATGCAAAACAATTGAAACATCGGGTCCAAAACAACATACCTTTAAAACGCACAACATAACCTCCTTATCCCCGGATCATATTGAATAAATTACAGTCACCAAACAAGGCCACAACCGTCTTAACGCTACAAGGACCAGAATTACCACTGCACATTGAAAGAAACTGGACTTCTCAATCATGTCTTTTCTGATGAATCTGACACAACGCAACCGTGCCAACGTATACAAAACAATCGAACCCTATCTATTTTTTATTGATCCATAAGGTGGTAACATTTATCACTATATTATTGAAGGTTATATATATTCAAAAAATTGATATGTAGATGTGTTGACTCTGATGTTGTTTGTGGTTTAATGGCAGAGTAATTGGAATGAAAGTATTACTCAACAATAGTGACTATAATTTTTTAGATTTTGATGATCAGAGTACAATCATCTTAAAATTCAGTGATCATTAATATAGTTTAGCCTGAAAATAAAACTGATTTTAACCTCAACAATCATATTCAATGTTGAGAAATTTTTTAGAGTAACGAAGAGTCCACATTTGAAAAAAAAATGACAATAAAATTTTTATTGTTATCATTAAACTAATATATATTAATTTTGATATAACAAAGATTTATATTCGAAATATTCTAAATAATTTTTTAAAGTAATGAAATAACACGATTTATAAATGCATCACCAAGATTCTATCTAATAGAATGAAGCATTGCCTAGCAGAGGTTATATTGCCTAACCAAAGTGCTTTTTTGGAGGGTAGAGACTTGGTGGAAAATGTTCTTTTAGCTCAGGAGCTAGTTATTGGTTATGGGTGGAAGCATTTATCCCCGCGTTGTGCTGTGAAAATCGATCTTAGAAAGGCCTTTGATTCTTTAGATTGGAATTTTATTCTTCAAGTGCTTTGGGTGATGGATTTCCGTCCTGTTTTTGTGCACTGGATTGAGATTTGTATTACAAAGTCCAGATTCTCTATTGGACTTAATGGAGGGTTAGTTGGCTATTTCTCGGGTGCAAAGGGTGTCAGACAAGGTGACCCATTGTCTCCTTATCTGTTTGTCTTGAGAATGAATGTCCTTTCGTGTCTTTTGAATCTTGCAGCCTCTCATGGTGTTTTTAATTTTTCATCCCAAATGCAAGAAGGTGGAGTTAACTCATATATGTTTTGCGGATGATTTGTTAGTCTTTGCAAAGGGTGACATCTCTTATGTATTGGGTATTCGTAGAGTAATGGATGTGTTCTATCGAATGTCTGGACTGCAGCTTAATGCTTCAAAAACAGAATTGTTTTGTGCAGGCTTGGGTGAAACTGAATTGCAGGCATTACTTGAGGCTTCTGGTTTCCATGGGGGTTGTTTACCAGTGAAGTATTTGGGGCTTCCATTAGTTACTCGAAATCTCTCTTGTGCTGATTGTGAAAGGTTAGTGAGCAAGATCACCTAAAGAATCAGTGGATGGCCATCCAAATGTCTCTCATTTGCGGGTCGGCTTCAGCTTATTCAATAAGTTATTTTTAGTATGCAGAATTTTTGGTGCCGTATTTTTCTTTTACCTACTCGAATCATTAAGCAGATCTCTACTATATGCAGTGCTTTCCTATGGAAAGGTTCGATTGGTTTTGCTAGAGGGGCTCGAGTGAGTTGGAAGAGTATATGTCATCCTAAAGGAGAAGGTGGGTTGGGGTTAAGGATATTTTAGCATGGAACCAAGCTTGTTTGCTGAAATGTTTATGGCTCATTATAACTCAATCGAGGTCCTTTTGGGTTGCCTGGGTGGAGAAGTATATACTAAAGGGGCAACCTATCTGGGATGTGACGATTAAAAGCACCCATAGCCAGGCTTGGAGGAAGTTACTAAAGCTACAATCGGTGTATCCGCAGCTTAGGGGAGCTCAAGGATAATTAAAGGCTAGAATAATTTGGGAGGATATCAGGAGCAAGCAACCGAAGGTGGATTGGGCAGTTTATGTTTGGGGCAGCCCTTCAATTCCTAGGCACTCATTTATTGCGTGGTTGGTGATCCGGGATAGGTTGCCTACCAAGTGCAGGATGTTATCTTGGGGTAGCCTTGTGGATGCAACGTGTATCGTGTGCTCAATGGGTGAGGAGTCAAGGGACCACCTGTTTGCGAACTGTAGCTTCACAAAGGGTCTATGGGAGTTGATTCTACAAAAATGTGGTTTGAATTGTCAATGCAATGATTGGATGGGTATGCTTAATTTGATGCGGAGTTATGGCAAAGGTAAGAGTCTACGGGCCATTATCCTTCGACTTGCTTGGGGTTGCTTTCTTTACTATGTTTGGCAGGAGAGAAATGATACGATGCATGGTAAGGCAGCTACAGGTTTTGATACAATCTTATTGAAAATTATTAGTGTTGTTAGGTTGCGTTTATCTATACAAAATGTGTACAGACATCTTTATTTTTGATGAATAGCTGGGGGCTGAACATGTAAATATTTAGGAGTGGGTATACCTGATGGTTTAAACTGTGGTGTAATTGGAGGTTCTTTGGATAATAAAACTCATTAATCCAAAAATAAAAAGAAACAACACACATATACTAAGTTGAAAAAAGCAAATTGGTCAAATGACATATTTTAAACGATAGAAAATTATCTAAGTCATTTGGAATGATTTCAAAAAATGATTTTACAAGTTTAAAAGTACTCAAAAAGCCATTTTGGCCTTTGAGTACCGGTATGGCTTGAATGCGTATCGATACGCCTTTATTTTAATTTGGACATTAAGCTCTTTTAGTACCGGTACGGCTTCTGTACCGATATGAATTCAACTTCGTACCGGTACGGTATTTTCGGGTATCAGTACTCCTCGATTTAAAATTTTCCAGTGAGCTATTTTAGTACCGGTATGCCCAGTATGTGTACTAGTACGAGTTGTATTAGACAATGACTATTTATATTTTTGAACAAGTACCGATATGGGTCTTCGAGTAACGATACCAACAGTTACCAAACTACATTTAATGCGGAAAAACTCCTCCCAATGGCTATAATCAAGTATCGAACAACCCAAACGGTTAGAAATCAATGAGAGGATATAAAAGCAAGTTTCCGAAGCTTCTTCAACAATAAGACAACTATCCAAAAGCATTCAAGCATATTTAAAGTCCACTAGAGCTTCAACTAATATCTTGTAAAACAATTCATTGTTTTCTTTATATTCATTTGCTACCAAATGTTTGGGGTTTGAGAGAGAGCTTACTTTATTGCAAACACCTACCTATTGAGGTTTCTTAAGTTTCCTTATTTGTTGTATCTTTGGGAAAAGGGTCTCACTAGGTTTTTGGGGTATAAATCTTGGTGAGTGTTATTAGGTTACTCTTTATCCACAAAGGAGAGACAAATTGAGTGAATTTGTGAAATTCATAGTGCAGTAGATAAGGTAGTGGATGTAGACTCCATTGAGTGAGTTGAACCACTCTAAATCTCCCTCACACATTTATTTCTTGTACATTCCTTTCAAATATTTTTAAATTTCCAATTCACCCCCTCTTGGCCAATTTCGATTGTTCGATCAACTCAGCAATTGGTATCAGAGCTTGGCTCAATTGAAGGTCTTACAACCCATTTAAAAGATCCTTGAAGAGTTGAATCGACATCAAAGTAATCCATGACCTCCACATCAAATTTTGAGTCATGGAGTGACTCTTAACCTACCAATAAACCTCTATTCTTCAACAGGGCTAATTATGCATATTGGAAGAATAGAATGAAGCTATTCATCCAAGCTTTTGACCTTGGTGTTTGGAAGAGCATTATAGAAGGCTACACTACTCCAACAACTTTGATGCGGACTTGGAGAAATGATCAAAACAAGATGTTCTAAACCAATGTCAAAGCCATGCATATATTGTTTTATGCAATGGATTGAAGAGCTATGAACAAGTGATTCTGAAAAAGAAGCTTGTAAGAAAGTGTATCTACTTCCATTCGAAGAAGACGGCTGATTGGTATAAAATCATCACACACTAAGTGCAAGCAAACATTGTCGATGCAAGTATAGAAATAGGAGAATCATGTTAGATATCGATCCCACGAGGATGAGTATTTAGTCGAACTATTGTGTGGCCACAAGCAATTCTGTAAAGTGAAATATTATGAGTGTAATGGTAGTTGGAATAAAGAAATAAAGTAGAGTGTATGAAATCAATTGTGATATCAAGATTAACAAATATAAGGAGTTAAAAGAAATATTGAGTAAGGATCTGGATACCCTCGGTTTAGCTTGGCAGAATATCAAATGCAACAAGGAAATACAATATGTTGGCTCATTTAATAAGTAAAAGTCTTAAGCTTGCTTGCTATCTTCCATTCAATTCTCAACCAATGACACAAAGAAATAGATCAACCACAACTCTCATTGTTGGTCAAAGCTACAACTCCTTAAACAAGTGGATCAAGTCTCATTGTATCCTCACTCAACTCTTATTGTAATGACTTCATCTCTCAATGTCAATGACTATGTTTAGCATTCTCATGCAAACAAAGATCAGATCCAACAATTGAAATATGAACAAAACTAATAATAATAATATATTGAACTAAAAAACAAAGTTTAAACAAGTTCATACAAAACTTAAAGAGTTGAAACCAACGTCATTAACACACAAAATATAATAAAATCTCCAATAAAGATTTATCTCTAGAAAACTTTAAAGAGTATAACATATATTTCTCCTTGATCTAGCACTTGAATCCTCATATCCTCAGATAATTCTGCCTTGCTTTGCCTTTTGATCTACATAAATGGAGCTTAAGCCGCCATTGATGGAGAGCTCAAAGGTTGAATATGATAGGAAAATGGAAGTCAGGTGAATTCTCCATCTCTATCGCCTCTCAAATTTATCTTTTTATAAGCTGTCAAGAAAAGGACACTTGTCCTTCAGATATTCTGTGTGACTCTCTACCGTACCATTTTTATTGTAACAAATAATATAGCTGCCATGGTCGTCCTTATCTTTTAACAGACTGGACAGTTGGCTGCAGTGATGAGACATCCTTTGTAAGGACATTAGTAATACATTGAAAACATAGCAAAAAGGCAAAAATATGTGTAATAAGAGCAACTAAGATTTGAGTTAGACAAAATGTAGAAAATAAGCATGAAAATATAGAAATTTATGTACAAAATGCTTGCATGGGGACAATTTGATCCATAAATTTAGAGGAAATATATGCTCTTTAAAGAGCTATTATAGTCCCAAACTTGATTTTTTTACTTGTCCTCAAGTAAAATTGAAAACAACAAGGTATATCAAAACAATCAAGGACATTCTAGCCACTTGAATCATTCTTTTAATGCCACGGTTTTGGGCCTAGGGGTTTCTAGATTGATTAGACAGTGTGGTGGACCGGATTAGAGATTCGATTCAGATTCGGGATTTAAATCGTAATAAATATTTTTCGTGCGAGAAAAATATGGGAAAATATCTAAAAATCATTATTTAAAATATGGATATTTTTGGTAAAGTCAATTTTTGGAAATGGAGTTTGGAAATTGGACATTTTGGCTAGTGACCAAAATGTAAAGATTGAAAACTGTTTTTAGTGACTATTTTGAAAAAGGATCAAAACTTTGAATCTTTAAAGAGATAATTTACCAATTGGTTTAATTTGAATTTTCTCTAAATTGGGATTATTTTAAATGAGTTTTAATTATGGAAATTAATGAGGGATTAATTAAAGGAAGATGATTATTTTCCTAAAAAACACTTTTGACGTAACTTCTTTTCTCAAACTTTTCTCTCAACTTCTCTTCAGAAAACACTCTCTTTTTCATCAAATATATGAGGCAATACTCTTTATTTCTTAAGTTCTTGATTTCTAATGGATTCCTCAATCTTGTTTTTTCAAAATTTCATTGTTATCTTTTGTTTTTCAAGAGTAAAACATACAACTGAGAGGAAATTCACTCATTTGAGGTAAGGTTCGTTATTATCCTCTAATGAATGGTTCTTTATTGAAATTCCCAATTATTTGATCATTGTTTAATGTTTTCTAATAAGTTTTAGTGATTTAATTATGGAAATTGGTTAAATCAAGGTTTAATTGATGTGATTAAGTGATTTTCGTTTCAGATCTGTTTTGCTGAGTTATTGATTGATTATAATCATGATTTTGATGTTTAATAATTTTAATAAGTTGGTTTTAACATTGGAATCCCGAAAATATGTGAATCTCTAATTTCCTAGGTTACTAGTGTAGTGTTTTTGGCTAGTTTTGGTTGTTTAATGAATGCTTGAAGTATAAAGATGATAATAGGTTGTTTTTGGATGTTAATTGATGGATTAAACCTTTATGTTTTGGCTAGGTTAAGTTTGGAGGGTGTTTGATGTCGTTTTCGGTTGTTGTAGAAGGGTTTTTGGATAGCGATGTTGGGATTAATGTTGCTGACTCTTTGAATGCATTTTGATGCATTGAATCCCTTGTTTTTATGTGGTTAAACTAGGGTTGATTGATCCTCAAGCTTGTGACATTGCTTAGGAAGCTTTGGAGGAGTAGTTCGCATCAACGAACGAGGATTTGCGTTGTCGATGGTGAGAACGTAGATTTCAGCTTTGAAATAGTTTAAAGGTTATTTTGGGAGTTTAAATTAAGATTGAAATTCCGGTTTAAAATCGAAAGTAAGTATGATGAGATTTCTCCCTCGGCTGTGCTTTGGAGAAATTGTTTCTATGCACTTGTTTTGAACTACATGGTACCTACTATTTATGCATGATTTAAGTATGTTTTATAATTTTGATCATAAATTTATGATGGATGCATTTGGTTAGTGATCCATGTAAGTATGTGGAATACTTGTAATGCATGGTTTAATGCATTGGAAAAGTTTTGATGTTGCATATAAAAACAGTGAGGTACATGGTTAATAATGAATTATATTGGCAAGTGATATGGTTTAAAATGTTATCGGATATAGTTAGCCGGCCATGGGATTGATAATGCACTATAAATAAGTCACCTTGGGTGTTGAGGGGTTTATGTATACTGAATACTCCACCACGAGTACCCTAACGGTTGAGGGGTTATATGGTACCAAAAACTCATTTTAGTGGATTATACGTCTAACCGATGATTGGGTTGTGATGGTACCCAGTTGTGAAGGTACCTTGAATTCCGATTGAGATGGCATGAAATGTTGAGAGGAAACTTGTTGAATCCGTGTATCTGATGTAATATTTTGTAAAGTGAAACTTGGTTTATGATCACTTGAAAGCCAATATAATTGATAATGTATCATGTTGATGGATTATGATGTATAATGTTGGTTTATACATGTTTACTCTTTAAGCCTTGCATATGGGTTGTTATGCATGGGAAAGTTTAAATTGAGGGGTTGGAAATGGGGATTGTGCTATTGATCCATAATACATGTTGCATATGGTTTAATATGCATATTTCGAAAATGTAAATGCATGGTTTAAAAGGCATGATAATGTTTTGAAAATAGACCTTAGTTTAGTCATTCGATTCGGGTTTTGTTTTGGCAAAACCCAATGTAGCTCTCTCTGTTCGATTTGGCGTCTGGGCCAGGTCAAGGAGGTTACAATTCTAACCAACCTATGAATCAATCGCATCAACATGATAGAAGATTGCATAAATAACTCAAACATCAATATATGAACAAGAATTTCAACAATACCTAGCATCATATCTATCATCTCAAATTCTTTCCACCTATCAACATTTATTTAGTACAACTAATAGCAAAATATAAGTATAAATATTTTTTCATTTTCTTCTTTTTTATGTAGCGAGGGATATCGAGCAATGAAGGAACCCTAAACCCTGAGAAGTAAGATATTGTGCAACGAACCCCCAAGAAGTACTTCATTGTTTCGACACACACTCATGCAGCGACAACCTTTGGCCATATTCATTTTTTTGACGCATGCATTGGAGTGTTCCCTCTTGAAGCTACTTTTATTGCACTCACATTGGAATGCCTTTTATTTATACTTGATAAGATTTACTAGCATATATAATACAAGCTGGACACGGCATATATAATCCAAAACCAAAGAGATGATACTAGATATCCTTTACTCAAAAAGAATATATATATATATATGTATATGATGAGTTATAATGCAATCATCCAGCATGTATATCCAACCAATTCATCAGCAATTAGATTGATTCAAGGTTTACACATCGAATGTTAGCAAAAGATTTTCAATAGAAAATGAACCTTGCATTTGCTTAAAAAAATTTGAAATTGGGGTGGATTTCAACTCCTAGGCGTATACCCCCAAACTTAAAGATTGCATTGTCCCCAATGTAAAAGAAAATAGAATTCCATGATAGAATGTGGTTACAGTGCTGAATGCAATGATAATAAAACTAGATGCAATTACAATGACAATGTGGATGTGATGACAATAAAGTTTAATAAAATGAAATTACACTATATGGTATGCATGCCTACAAAAACTAAAACAGACTACTTAGTCCATCGGGGCTCTTGAGAGGAGGAGACAGACGACACTTCTTTTTCTTGCTCTACTTTTCTTCATTGCGCTTCTTATTGTTATTGCTTTGGGATTTCGAGCACTTGAGTTTCTTTTCTTTCTTTCAAAGAGAGGCATCATCTTCTTGGTTAGGCTCTTCTTTGTTCTTAGGCTCATCTTGTTGGTCGGCATCATCAACCATGTTAGCAGTGAGGATTAATTGGGGTGGTGCTTTCTAGATCACCATTGCAAGAGGGTTGTCCTCTTGTCCATCTATTGCAGAGATAGCTTCCGCCGATGTCGACGAATCTCACACAAACTCTTGTCCTTCACAGGTTGCATCCACAACCTTGAATGCAATTGACTTCTCATCAGCAACAATTTCTTCTTGTTCAAACTTCTTGACTTGGGAACTCTCTTCCTCGTCCTCATCAATGTCTTCCATAAAAACATCTTCATTTTCTTGAACAGGCGGGGTGGTTTCTTCTTTTGTTTTGACATTCAAATTTTAGAGGTAGTCCTTGATTGTCTTACTCAATCTTCTTCTTTTGGTTTGTCCTCATCCTTGCTAACTTTTTTAGGAGAATTTACAAACTTGGCTCAGACTTTTTTTGTGGTCACATTAGAAGAAAAATCCTAACTGCGTATGATTGGTGGGAATTCTGGTAATGAAACTTGGGTGACTCTAATCATTGCAGTGATAGCAGACTTGTGCCATGTCTTGACATATGTATGGAATAAATTTTGTGTTAGGTTAAGCATTTGGACTATGGCTGCAACCTTCCCCAGTGTGCTCGACACAACGTCGAGTTTGTCTTCAATAGCCAGAACTTTCATCCATGCTTCATTACTTGTGGGGACATCCTCAGCTGCAGCTTCCACATTCACTATTCCTTTCTTATCCCTCGTTTCATTGCTAGCTTTTGGTGTAGGAAATTCTGAAGCCTTTACCATTCTCTCAATGGCAACCTCATTAAGTGACCCTTTGATGGCTGTCATCTCATCATTTTTTCTAGAGCTTGACTCCCTTTAGATTACACAGCTGCATAATCAACACTGGAAACACCAAGATTCCCTTTTTCCTCTCGACACAACATGCTATCTCCTTGTGGATTATTGTGCCCACATCAATTTTCCTTCCCTTGACGATAGAATGTACTAGACACATTCTACCTAAAGAGACTGTTGTGCTATAAGTCGAAGGCAACAACCTGGAATTTTTAAACTGGAACCATATTTTTGCAGGCAGGGTTAGAAACTCTCTATACATCGTGAAGTTTCTCACATTGGTCCCCGACCAAAATGCATCCGTGATGCATAAATCCTTAACTATAATATCTATCTTTTCTTCATTAAGCCCATCCAAAAATAAGGCGTGTTCATCAACATTCATAGTGGTTTTCAACATTTTATTAATAGAAACAACATTCTATGGTATAAACTCTACCTTAAAAAACCATCTTTAATAAAGGCTCGTAAAGGTTAGCATAAAACTCCCTTACCAGAGCATCATTGTAACTGCCAGGGTAAGTGCAAAGGTGCCCCATTTATGAAGCTCGATGGTCTGGTGAATTTGTAACACCCCATACCCGGGTTAGCCGTAACCCGATTCAAGAGCGTTACCAGAACGAGAACAAAGCAATAGATATGTTACTTGTCGAACAAGTAACCTCGGTATACTTAACTTGCAACACAAGTAACCTAAACCAAACATTACAAGACATAACAAATAGTCCACATTAAACACAACCAACATACATATTATGCTAAGTTAGGTACTAATTTGTTCCATTTCATACTTATATCCTAAGTTACCATTATCATATTACCATTCCATTCAATTCACATACATCATTCGAACAACAATAACAAGTGTGGCATACTTCACTATAGGTTACTATTAGACATGATTCAACTTCATTCTTATTACAAAATCATGTACCCTATTCGATTGATACAAAGAGGTCACTTAACTCATTTCAATTAGCTTACTTGCATCTCAAGATACTTCTTATTCAACCAATTAACATGATTAATACAAGCATCCAACTTACAATCTTATTACATGTTCATACACCTATTCAAATAGCTAGGTGATACCTAATCACATTTCATTTGTTTCTTTTTAATCAAGTCATCACATTTCATAGCATACTTGGTTAATACATTGATAATGCATGCTTAAACATACCTTATCTCCAATCAATGGACATTGCCGAATCATCCAATGGCCACAAGAACAAATGCATGATCATACACATTGGTCTAGCATTCGTCTTAAACAAGTTCAACAAACATTGAAATTCTATCATATTATGCGCATCATCATACAAACTTATATACATATCAACAAAGTCATATACATAGTTTAAATCATTCATATTGATTACATGATAGGCCCATCAAAACATTACACATTCTAGTCTTAAACACACATCCAAATGCATGATCAAAGCTACCTATTACAAGATCTAGTGCCACCAAACTAGGAGTATACAAAGAGTATGAAATCATACTTTCAAGCTAGCTTCAAGGTGTTGCTTAAATCTCAAGATATCCTCTTGATAAAGTCTTTAATCTGTTATGGGAAGAATGGAGAGTATAGTGGTAAGTACAAGTTATGTACTTATTGAGGTAACACTAAGTCTAGCCAATTTCAAAGCATATAAGTCCAAGTTTTCATGTATTTCAAAGAACCAAGATCATTTCTTTATAACACAATCCATTCGAATTGCATAGGTAAACATAGGCAAGTTTCTCATATCACACAATCAACATAGCAATATCCATCATGTATACATATAATACATTCAATTTTTTGCTTAGGTGACAAGCAATCCAAAAACACAATCACCAAGTAGGCATTCAAACACATAGTCATCATCTATACATTTCTTTCATGAAAAGTAACTAGTTTTACAATCATTCATGTGCCATCTTTCAAAGCAAGGAAGTTCATCCAAGTATATTACAATACAAGCAATGTTCATATCACACTTCTAAGCAAACAATGTTCATTTGATTTATTAAGTCATCTTATAACACCCTTGGTAAGTAGCTTACTAGATAATCAAATCTTAACAATATGCACCGTAGTGCCAATATGCATCGCCGTGCCAATATGCACCGTAGTGCCAATATGAGCTCAAGATTCTAAGGCATGCCCTCCTATCTATCCAAACTAGCTACCAAGGTTGTTGATTATCCATTTCATTCAAGCTTTATACATTTCAATATCCAATACAAGATTATGCCATTCAAAGGCCAAGCCCTTAGGCTTATGGAGTCTTAACTCCCAAAGCAAATCTATCCATGCCATTCGAATAACATGAATACAAAGTGGTACCATTGTTCATTTCATTTCAACCAGCCATGTATAACAATCACAATCACATGCATATGTATGCAATTTGCGTACCTTATTCTCCAAGCAAGCATGCCATTTCTTACCTTTGGCATAAGCAATGCAACATGTCAAGCATTTCATTTCATTTGCTTAACACCCAAGTAAACACATAGATCATGGCATCAAACAAGTTATCATACATTTCATTATTCCCTTAATTAGCCAAATATGTATTAGGTCATGTTACATGGCAATAACATTGAATTAAGACAATAACAAGGTTGGTTAGGACCTAGTCCCAACCCTAAGGATAGTTACACTTACAATACTCCTAGCAATCAATTGTCTTGTATCCAAATACCTTTGCCTCTAGCTTTGGGATGTCCACTCCTATCTTCTTCTTCCCCAACTTGCTGCCCTTGGTCTAGCAAGAAACATACATACAATTCATCAAAACTAAACACATAATGTCACACAATTATAGTAGCAATGTTACCACATTTGTACCTAACATTTAGCTACTATTTTTATGCTTTCTTTTAAGCATTTCTTACCAATTCATCTCCATATTGTTATTACTTCATTTTAAGACATAATTGGACAGGTTACAATGTCCCAAAACTGTTTTGGAAACAGTTTGCTACTAGGTGCAAAAATAGTCTCAAACTGCCCAGGACACTGCTGCCTGGCAGTTTGCACACTGTCCCTTTAAATGGCCATATCTTTTAATTCCTATGTCGGAATTTTGATTACTATACACATTTGGAAAGATAACAAAATTTTATATAAGACCATGTAAAAATTGCATTTTAGTTCTTAGCCAATAAATACAATTTATTGTTCAAAGATAGGGCATTTACACAGCCTGAACAATTTGCACTGTCCAGCAATTCCTATTTACAGTTTCCAACATAGGGCCCAATTTTCAGTTCTATCTTCATTTAATGAAAGTAGACATACTAAGGTTCATGTCATTAAAATTTATCCCTGAATTTTATCTATATAATTTTTGGTGAATTTTCAAAGTTACTGCCCAGAACAGAGCAATTTTGGGCAGATTGCACCTATTCACATTTTAATTCCTTAAATTCATTTTAACCAATGTTTTGGCCCTATAATTAATTTCATATGACATCCTAAACATGTTTAGTCAATGTTAATCCATTATTCAAGGCAACCAAAACAGAGTAAGTTGGTTACAAAGCTTAATTTTGCATGTTTACTCAATTTCAATTCAACAAAACAGTTTCTATGTTATATAACTATGTTCATACTTTTATCTTTCATTTCCAGCATTGGTTACTAACAATTCAACTTGTTTAACACCTTATTACCTTACCTAATCATGATCATAATCAATTCATTAATTCCATAGCTCAATTTCAAGTTCTAACCATTCAATTCTTATTTCAACATCTCATTTCAATTTTCGAGCAACCTAGCTTTGTTACACTATCACAAACACATAATTTCCAGCATAATACCTAGTGTTCATTCTTCATATTTGCATGATTCTACAACCATTTAATCATCTAATCACATATTCAATAGCTAAATTCATCTAACATCATCAAAATAGTCCAATTCCACAAGTATAAATGCCTATTCAATTGAACAAAGGTAGAATCATACTTACTTTGCTTCTAGCTTGAATTTCCTTACAAAATCCTATACATGCAAGCTAAATTTTCCCTCTTCAATGGCTGATTTTCTCAAGCTTTCTTTCTCTCCATTTTCTCTTCTTCCAAACGATATAATGAAGAATTGGATGAAGATGATATCCATCTTAATGGATTTATGAATTGTCTAAAATGTCCCTTAATTAAATCTTTATCTTAACTTAATCAAGGGCATTAGGGGAAATAAGAAATTTAGCATGCAATCATCATCTTTCTCATTTAATTTAAAGTAGCCACTTTAAATTGGTCACTTATTTCATTCATTCTTTCAGTTAGACCCTTAACTAATCAATTTAGCTTAATTCTAGATTCAATTAAGCTATCAACTTATGCAATTTGGTTCCAATACTTCTAGGCTAGGATTTGGGGTGTTACAGAATTAGTTTTCCAAGTTCCTTTTCTTAGGAAAGCACAATCCCTTGTTCTGGGTGAATACTTCGTGTGAAGATGTGTTCCTTGTACCGCTCACCCGCTAATCCTGTCTGAAGTGCCTCATACTCAGTGTTCTCTTCTTGGGAAACATGTTCCTTGGTTTGAGGATGAGCCTTGTGCCTCTATTGCAGAGGTCTCCGTCGAAATTTTGTGAGCAGCTCCAGTCTTTTCCATTAGAGAGTAAAGAAAAACCCCTGAAGAAAGTCATACCCATTCAATGCATCTCTCGCTCTCTCCAACGAAGGGTTGTGGATTGGGGTTATCAATTTGTGTAACTAGATTACCCAAATTGCCCCTAAAATCATACATATCATGTGATTTCTTCTTATCGTACAAATCATTGGAAAAGGATTTCATACCAAAACAAAGGAAGATTTATTTTTTAAAAAAGAAATAGAAGAAATTAAAGATAAACAAATAAAAGAAAATAAAAACTAAATCTACATCTAACATGGCAATTAAAAAAAATAAAAAAAATCGACCAATTTAATGGTCGCAATACTCTTAGCATCAAAGTCACCAAAATAAAGTTTGAGTATTTATCCATTGACTTTGAATGGGATCCCCTCTTTAGTATCCTTGATTATGACTGCACCATGTGGAAATACTTCCACAACGTCGAAAGGTCCTAACCAACGTGATCGCAATTTGCCTGGTGCAACTTCAATCTAGAATTGAATAGCAAAATCAATTTTCCAACTTCAAATTGAATCTTCAATATTATCTTGTCATGCCAGTGTTTACTCTTGTCCTTGTAAATAAAGGCATTTTCATAGGCATTGCGGTGAATTTCTTCCAATTCAGTGATGTCAAGCAATCATTTCTTTCCCGCAGCCTCACAACCCAAATTCACTTGTTTCAGAGCTTTATGTTCTAGCTCCACAAGCAAGTGATAGGATTTTCCAAAGACAAGTTGATATGAAAACATCCCAAGTGGAGTTTTGTACGCAGTACGAATAGCCCACACAACATTATCCAAATGCAAAGATCAGTCTTTATGAGTAGTATTTACTACCTTTTCCAAGATGTTTTTGATTGCCTGGTTAGAGGTCTCAGCTTGTCCATTGGATTGAAGATGATACGTTGTAGCCAGTCTATGATTCACTCCATATCATTTCCATGTAGTAGCCACTTGGGTACAATGAAAATGCTTTCCCTGATCACTGATTGATGCCTTTAGTGTTCCAAAACGAGTAAATATATGCTTGTGGAAGAACTTTAAGACCATTTTGGCATCATTTTTAGGCACAACCATGGCTTCTATCCACTTAGAAATGTAGTCCACAACGACTAAGATATATAGATTACCAAAAGAATTCAGAATAAGATCCATGAAATCCAATCCCTACACATCAAATAGCTCAATTTCCATTATTGGTTGTTGTGGCATCTAATTTCTTCTAGATATTGACCATATGTGCTTACAACGATCACAACATTGGCCAAATTCATAGACATCTTGGAATAGTGAAGGCCAATAAAATCCATATTGAAAGACTTGTGTGGATGTTCTTATGCTACATAAATGTCATGCATAAGGAGCATTATAGCAATGTTGTAATATCGATGTTATTTCTTCCTCCGGTACACAACATGATATTGTCATTACAAACCTTAAACAAATAAGGTTTGTTCCAATGGTATTTCATTCCATCGCGAAGAAATCTTGCCTTCTTATGTCAATAACACCCAAAGGAGTTTTTTTGCATACCAAGTAATTAACAAAATCATCATACCATGGTGTTGCATCCACAACAAAAAGCTTTTCACCAGGAAATGCATAGACAATTTACAATTTATTTCCACATTCACTGCCTGCTTCTAAACTCAAAAGATGATCGAAAACTTGATTCTCTGACCTTTTTCAGTCTTTTATCTCAATATCAAATTCTTGCAACAATAAAATCCATCGAATCAATCTTGGTTTTGCATCATTTTTTGTAAAAAGGTATCTTAAAGTAGAATGATTAGTAAAAACTATATTTTTTGCACTAACAAGGTAAGAGCAAAACTTATCAAAAACAACAATTGCTGCTAATAACTCTTTCTCAGTAGTAGTGTAATTGATTTTAGCTTCAGTTAGAGTCTTATTAACATAGTAGATTGCATGAAATACCTTGTTTTTTCTTTGGCCTAACACTGCCCCCATAGCGAAATCAATGGCGTCCAACATTAGTTAAAATGGTGGCTCCCAGTTGGGTGCAACAAAGACGTGTGTTCACAAGATGCTTTTTAAGTTTATTGAATGCATCCCGACATGCATCATCAATTACAAATTTTCTGTTATGCTCCTGCAATAAACATAGTGGTTTTGTGATCTTCGAAAAAAATGAATGAATCTTCTATAGAATCCAGCATGGCCCAAAAAACATCGAATGCCCTTACATTAGTCGATGGAGGCAATTTTTCAATAACACCCACCTTCACTTTATCAACCTAAATTCCTGCTTTAGATATTTGATGACCCAACACAATTCCCTATGTGAGCATAAAATGACATTTCTCCCAATTCATAACAAGATTAGTGTCTTCACATTGCTATAATACATTCTATAGATTGTTTATGCAATGGTCGAAATCATTTCCATAAACCGAAAAATCATGCATAAAGATTTCTAGTGAATTGTCAATCATATCTGAAAATACTGCCATCATGCACCTTTAAAATGTGGCTTGTGCATTACAAAGACCAAAACTTATGCGACAGAAAGCAAATGTTCCAGAATGGTATGTAAAAGTAATCTTTCCTTGGTCCTTCAATGCAATATCAATTTAATTGTAGCCAAAATATCCATCTAGAAAATAGTAATACTCCTTGCCAGCAAGCCTATTGAGCATTTGATCAAGAAAATGAAGAGGGAAGTGATCTTTTCTTGTGGCTGCATTGAGTCTCCTATAATCCATGCAAACCCACCAAACTGTAGGAATGCGAGTCAGAATTAATTCATTAGCATCATTACAGACTACTGTGATGCCACTTTTCTTGGGAACATACTAGACTGGATCAACCCATGCACTATCAGAAATGGAATAGATAATACGTGTGTCCAACCATTTGAGAATTTCTTTCTTGACCACTTCTTTAATTTTTTTGTTAAGTCGACACTACGGATCAATAGATTGTTTGTTCTCATCATCTATTGTCAAGAACATCAATATGATGAAATTCCTCTATATGTCTTCCAAGATCAGCGTTAAACATCCCAAAAGTAACTTGGTCATTGTCAACCCGCATTGTAAGTTCTCCTTTTGATACATCAATAATAGCATTCTCGATTGCTAAGAATGGTCGGCCAAGAATAATAGGAACATCATTGTCTGCCTCACAGTCAAGAATAATAAAACCATCCGAGAAAACAAACTTATCCACACGGGCAATCACATCTTTTAGTTGTCCATTTGGATGAGTCAAAGATCTGTCTGCTAGTTGAAATGTGACTGTAGTGCGTTTCATTTCTCCAATGCCTAACTTCTGAAAAAGTGGATAATGGCATTAGATTAATGTTAACCCACAGATCACAAAGAGCTTTGCTAAAGTGCTGATTGCCAATAGAGCAGGGGACGATAAAGCTGCTAGGAGATAAAAGAAATAAAGAAATATTGCGAGTGTAATGGTAGTTGTAATAAAGAAATAAAGTAGAGTGTGTGGAATCAATTATGATAGCAAGAACAAAAAATATAAGAAAAGAAAAGAAATATTAAGCAAGGATCTAGATACCTTTGGTTTAGCTTGGAAAAATATCAAATGCAACAAGGAAATACAATACGTTGGCTCATTTAACAAGTAAAAAGGTTAAGCTTGTTTACTAACTTCCATTTAATTCTCAACTGATGATGCAAAAAATAGATCATCCACAACTCTCGTTGTAATGACTTGTTAACCTGACTTATCACTATATCTCTCAATGTCAATGACTATGTTTAACATTCTAATGCAAAGAAAAATCAGATCGAACAATTGAAATATGAACAAAGCTAATAATAATATATTAAACTGAAAAACAAAGTTTAAACAAGTTCATAAAAGCTTAAAGAGTTTAAACCAACGTCATTAACACATAAAATATAATAAAATCTCCAATAAATATCTATCTCTAAAAAAGTTTAAAGAATATAACATATATTTCTCCTTGATCTAGTAATTGAATCATCATTTCCTCGGATAATTCTGCCTTGCTTCGCCTTGGATCTCTGGAATGGAGTTTAAGTCGCCATGGAAGGAGAAGTTAGAGGTTGAAGATGATAGGAAAATAGAAATCACATGAATTCTCTCCCTCTTTCTCCTCATGAATTTATCCTTTTATAAGTTTCCAAAGAAAAGACACATGTCCTTCAGATATTCTATGTGACTCTTTACCGTACCAATTCTGTTATAACAAATAATACAATTAGCAGGGTCATCCTTATCTTTTAGCAAACTAGAGAGCTAGGCACCTACAGAGTCGAGCTAGCTGCAGTGATGAGACATCCTTTACAGGGACATTAGTAATACAACAAAAAAGAGAAAAAAAGGCAGATATATGTGTAATAAGAGCAACTAAGACCTAAGTTAGATAAAATGCAGAAAATAAACATGAAAATGCAAAAATGCATGTACAAAATGTTGACGTGGGGACAATTTAATCCATAAATCTAGAGGAAATATATGCTATTTGTCACAATCCTTTTTAGCAAGGTTTTGACATTATTTGGAAAACTTAAGAAAATACGGAGTCGCCACCAATCTTTTGAAGAAAGTGTGATTGGATCACTTTTAAAAGAAGGGTTATTTTAATAAAACATTTTATTTATTAAAACAACAATTTTGGTCCACGAAAATAAGAGAAAACAGGTTCGGGGTTCCGTTACGTGTGGGGAAGGGATAGTACCCCCACAACACCCAAAAATTGGTACCTAATTGATTTTCAAAAAGTGCTCTGAAAATTGGAATTTGTAAGTTTAGAAGATTTCGATTTATTCGTCCGCTTAGTGAATATAAATCTATTTTAATGACCTTATCGCTCGGGAAATGAACTTCAATCACCGCCAACACACCTGTCGCTAACCCGTCATTCTCGTTTGATAAGACACCGTATTATTTAAGTTTTCACTTTTTAAACAAATCAACAAAAAGATTAGGTGTGTTACAGTCTTTTAATTAAAACCTAATTAGTGAATAAACCTAAAGAAATGTCTATATTCATTTTAACTATTAAGGTTATAATAAAATTAAGTGTATTTTATTAAAATTATGAAGGAAATATTTCTGCACACATGTCTCTATTCTAAGTATTTAAAGATCATATTCCTAAAGTTTTTAACACACATATATTTACATAAAGAAATAACTAATTACTTAAGTTAAAATAAATAACTAAACAATTGCTAAATTAAAATAAAGAAAAGGGTATTTAGCTTTTATTTTTAAAATAGAAAATCTGAATTAGGGATTAAATTGAAAGAAAGCAAAATATGAAGGTTAAAATTGAATAATAAGTGAAATTCGAAAGTCAATTTAAAAGAAAAAGGAAGAAATTAACAAGATTGAGAACTGAAGAGCCGCGGTATAAGACCCGGAGAAGAAGGGCACGGGTTGTAAGCCAGGGATGGGTCGGTCAAACGGGTTTGTATATAAATTACATTTCAGAAATAAAAATCATTTTCTCCCCTTTTATTAAAACAGATCAAAGACACCCCTTTTAAATCCTTTGATAAGTTCATCCGTGTTCTTCATGAAATGAAGAACACGACGATGATTCACCGTGCCGGCCGCCATCTACCGGCGCCGGCGGCAAATTTTTTTAGAAAAACCCTAATTTCCCAGATTCTGGCGACCCCATAATCATATTTTTTTGCTAGAGCTACATCGAAACCAAATTTAAGGCGGTGCTATTCAAAACAGAGGTAAAAAAAGTTACCCTTTCTTTATTTACAACTAAAAATATAAAGAAGAAAATTACCAGCAAAACGAGCTTTATTTCTTTGATGAACTTTCGATTACAACTGCTTGCTTGATTGCTTACAACTTCTGGAAATCTAAATGCCTATTTCTATGTGTTGTATGTGTGTATTCGTATGAATCTTCTGCATGTTTCGTGTGAATGTTGTTTTTTACATGAATTTTACAATGCTATTTATAGGTACAAAATTGCTTGAATTCCAAGCACAAGTCCCCAATTTCTTCCCTGAAATGTGTCCTCCTTGATTAAGATTATGCTTGATCATCGCCATTGCTTCAATTTAGGGATTTAGGTCTTCTGCTTTGGTTGACTTTACCTCTAATATGACTCCAATTTACAGCTGGGGCTTCAACTTAGGGATTTGGTTCCCTATTTGATTCGTTTTTTAACCTTTGTTTTGTTGTTTTTTTCTCCAGTAATTGCAAATGGTGATAACACTGTCGGTGAAAAGTAATCGGAATGACGCCTGAGCTCTGCCAAAGAAGTTGAAGCGCTTTCCAGAAGTTGAAAAGATTCACGTGTGGCTACCACGCACGAGTGGTGATCCACGTGACACACCCTAAGGTGATATGGGCCGTTAGATTGTTTTTAGATCCAACGGTAGAGTGAAATGAGGCGCTATACCCTTGAGGCTAGGGTTTCCGTGTTGAATCTGCACCATTGGATTGAATTTGATCCAATGGTTCCCTGTTAGCTGCACAAGGAGAGAAGGATGATTAGGGTTATAGCTTTAGTTATTTGGGCTGATCGATCCATTATGTGTAATGGATCTTATGTAAAAAATGGACTCCTTATTTGTTTTTTATGGACTCTTTTATTATTTTTTATAATGGATCGAATAAAAGCAAGTGGACTTGTAACTTATTTTATTGGACCCCAATTCGATGTAATGGACTATTGCAATTTAAATACAAGCAGACTGTTTTTTAAAAATCTATATTCTATACTAACTATTAACAATATAACACTAACATAAATGAAAAAAGACAATAACACTAAATATGATAACAAAATTGATACAAAAGGTAACAAAAAGAAGATGACAAAATGTAAATGAAATCAAGTGAAAAAATTAGTGACAACAGCTGCCCTTCTTTGGTCATTCCAATGAAACAAGAATAGAGCAAAGATTAAAAGGACACTGATTTTCACCAATTACCAAACCTGTCAAAATTCAATGTCTGAACAGATTGATGGGTTCTATTCTCCTTATGCTCAAATAGATAAGCGAGTTCTATTCTCCAAATGGCCGAACAAATAGGCGGGTTCATCTCTCCTCATGCTCGAATAGATAAGAAGGTTTCATTCTCCAAATGCCCAAACGGATAGGCGGGTTCTACTAGCCTCATGCTCAAATAGATAAGCAGCTCCATCCTCCAAATGCTCGAATATATAGGCATATTCTATTATCCTTATGTTTGAATAGATAAGCAGGTTCCATTCTCCAAATGCCCAAATGGATAGGCGGGTTCTATTCTCCTTATGCTTGAATAGATAAGCAAGTTCCATCCTCCAAATGTCCAAACGGATAGGGAAGTTCTATTCTCCTTATGCTTGAATAGATAAGCAGCTTCCATCCTCCAAATGCCCAAACAGATAGGCAGGTTTTATTCTCCTTATACTTGAATAGATAAACATGTTATTTTTTTTTTAAAAAAGCTTTCACTCTTGTAAAAAAACTAATTTATGATGCAATTATGATGATCATGCCCCTAAGAATGTCTAAAACATGAATGCATGTCTTATTTCTTTTGCTTTTAAAATTTTTTTCCACAAAATTATTTTTTACCAGGTAGCATACAAAAGAGATTGTGAATCTTCAGAGATCTTGGACTGTATCATATCAAACATTTTTCTCAACTCTAGCAAAATATGGTAGGCGTCTACTATATCCCATCTCCTCTAAAGGGGAAGCAATATGAATTCCTTTCATTTCTTCACTTCGAAAGACTATGCGCAACGTTATTAGGATCACAACAAGCAAGATGATCTTCAGCAACCCATCCTTCAATCTTAGTTGGCTTCACCAATTTTTTGTTGATAAAATTCCATTGACCATTCCTTGGAAAGAAATCTTCACCATTGCCTTCTCTTTACCTTTGGGATTGTAGAACATGTCCTTCAATTTGGATGGAATTACAGTTCACCAATACACCTCCAGGCTACACCATAGATTCAGCGCCATAATTCGCTTTGCTTCGTATAGTACATTTGACCCCTACATATTTTTTTCACTCGGTCTAGTTATCTTGTACTCCTGGTTGAAAGGATTGACTTTATCCTCATATTTTTCAACATTCTTTTGGTCTTTGTCAAATTATCATTGTAGTTGATACATCAATGTTCAGTGACAAGCCTCATTGAATCATGTTGTTCTCCCAATGTCTATAAAATTGTTCTTTTATCATGGAAGAGAGATTATGCTGTCATCAATATTCAATGATAGGCCTTCTTGAGTGATCTTGATTGAAAGTACCCCATATCCTTAGTTATTCCTTCCAATGTCTGTAAAATTGTTCTCATTGTTGTAGAAACAGACTATCTTGTGCAAACATCTCTATTTTGCAACATGCTATCTTCAACGCTTCTTGAGGATTCTCTGATTCTTGTCTCCGCGGAGGTTTTGGAGTTGCTTGCATGGAAATCTTTGCAGCAAAACCTATTTCCACCTTGAATGTCTTCATGTGCTTACTACTTTTTATGCCTTAAGCTCCAAAACTTTACCACGTGATGCCTTATAGTTCCAACACCCTTTTAAAACCAATTTCAAAGTAGTGCCCAAAAATCTTTTTTATGTTTTAAATGATGTCAAATTTATTAATTCTCATTTCAATGCAAGATGCTTATACGAAAAGGGAGATGGTCTAAGCAAAGTAAGGAAGGCCGAAGAAACAAAATTTTATTAATATTGTGGCAAACAGAAAAAAAGTTACAAATATTCAAACATCAATGACCAAAACTCCTCTTGTCTAAACACCGCGAGTTGTCCTGAATGTTACCCATGCTGAGCAGACTTCGACAATGCTGACAATACGAGAAAGTTCATAACTCATCTGTGTTATGTTCCTGAGAGAATTTCCCTGGTTATCAACTACCTAATAGGTTTTTAACAATTACCTGAGCCGCCCTTTGTGGGTTTTCAACTCAGGTCCTCCTTTGGTTTCAAAACGCCCTTTGCGGGTTTTCATTTTGAACCCCCATTTTATTTTTTCTTTTTCTTTTTTCTTCTTTTTATTTCTTTTTCTTCAGACATAATACTTTTTGACTGAATCTGACTTTATCGGGCTTTGAAGTTCATCTCCATCCATTTCAGCCAAAATTAATGCCCCACCTGAGAAAACCTTTGTTACAATGTAAAGTCCCTCCTATTTTGGTGCCCATTTTCCTTGTGAATCGCTTTATATTGATAACTTTTTTTAGTACCAAGTTACCTTCTTTAAATTCTCTCGGGCAAACTTTCTTCTCGTGAGCCCTTATCATCCTTCTTTGATACATCTTCCCATGACACAGTGCTTTCAATCTTTTTTCTTCAATTAAATTCAACTGGTCATACTTCCTTGAACCCATTTTGCCTCTTCCAACTTCGCTTCCATTAAGACACGGAGCGATGGTATTTCAACCTCAATTGGTAGTACTACTTCCATTCCATATAACAATGAGAAGGGTGTTGCCACAATAGAAGTTCTTACTATGGTTCGATAGGCATATAAGGCAAAAGGTAGCTTCTCATGCCAATCCTTATAAGTATCAACCATCTTTGCAACTATCTTCTTAATGTTCTTATTTGTAGCCTCCACTGCCCCGTCCATCTTCGGGCGATATACCACTGAATTATGGTGCTTGACATTAAACTGTTCACAGACTCCGGTTATTATCTTGTTATTCAGATTGGAAGCATTATTGATAATAATGCTTTTTGGTAGGCCATACTGGTAAATGATTTCATTCTTTAAGAATTTGCAACCTATATACCGGGTGACGTTTGCATACGAGGCACATTCCACCCATTTCGTGAAATAGTCAATGGCTACCAAGATAAATCGATGCCCGTTTGACGCCTTAGGATGAATCTAACCAATGACATCGACGCCCCACATGGAAAGCAGCCAAGGAGCTAACATAACATGAAGAGGTTGAGGTGGCGTATGAACCCTGTCAGCATAAATTTAGCATTTATGGCATTTGCGAGAGTAATTGATGCAATCTCCTTCCATAGTTGACCAATAATATCCGAAGCGCATGACCCTTCTAGCGATGGTGAAGCCACTAGGGTGGGTTCCGCAAACTCCCTCGTGAACCTCTTCCATAATTAACCGAGCTTCTTTTGCACTCACACATATTAGAAGAACTTGATCTCGACTTTTTTTGTATAAAATTTCTCCATCAAGGACATACCCTGATGCCATTTTTGTAACATACTAATATTCAAATTATGGCTTATTATTTGATAAAAATGATAGTAATTAGGACTATAGCTGTTGAACTTGGGACTTAATCGAATGAATCAAGACTAAAGAGATATTTCTTTTAAGGGGACTAAGATGGAATGTGAGGAAAACTAGAGTTTTGCATGGCTATCATAAAATAAAAGGGGGCTATACACATGTCTCCTTCTCAATGGGAGACCGGTTAATGGCAACAAACAAAATTGTTTGTTTTCTTCATTAGAGACAATGCCGAGACTTATAGTGAGAGAGAGTGAGTTAGAAAAAACTTGAAATTTCATAAGGAGAATCATAAGTTGAGGTGATTAGAGAATTGCTAAGATTGTAAAGATTTTGACAAGAAGCTAAATGTTATTCTCCATCGTTCGAATCCTTGATTATATAGTTGATATCATGAATTCTTACCTTTATGATGATTTCTTTAAATTTTCTCACTTTGAAGATTGAAATTCTTGAATGGTGTAAAAGATTGTAAATTAGAGTGTTCAAATGAATAAGAATAGTTTGTTCATTGTATCCTAGATGTTAGCATGTTAGGAAGTTAGTTGCGATTGGGATCATGTTTAAATTCTTGGATTGATCAAGAAGAGATTATGAATTATAGTTACCAAACTGTTGTAATGCCCGATTAATTAGAGATTTCTCTTGGAGAAATTGTTAGTAGAACTTAAATGTTGGGGCTGCTTGTTTGAAATACTAATGGAGTGCTGGAATTGTGTTCATAGTATGGATTAAGAAAAAGGGTTTAACTATGAGTGTTTAGGGACATTTGATTTATCAATGAAAGTATTAATTCAACCAGGGGCTGCCCTGTTTCGATAGCCTTTCAGGGGCTGCTATAGAGTCCAAAATCAACTAGTAAAGGGCATGTTGAGTAACATGATATTATAAAGAGATAACATACAGTATCGACCTTAGTAAGAAATGAAATGGGGTCCTTATTTGTAGTTTATAATGGCTGAATTAAATGATTCATTAAATCATATGAGACTTAAATTCTTGGTAGTGATGATTGGAAATTGAGGCAGTGTACATCTGATTTGTTCAAATGGTCTAATAATTTTATTATTATGGTAGACCAAGAAGTAATCGAAGGAAAGAGGGTCGTGGAAGATCAAATTGACACTAGACAGAAGGGGATATCAATCCAAGACCAACCATAGCTTGGAAGGGAACTTGTGAGTGTAATTTATAGTTTGATTTACGCATAAGGCCATTATAGATTATAAGTTGATCAATATTTTTTTGAGGCTTTCCGCTTTGCTTGCTTATGTTCAATTACATTCCGGGTAAGATAAAGATTCAGGTGAGTACTACTTCACTTAAGATGGTTTAATTTGATCAAAATATAGTCTATTATAAGCTTGTATATTTCAATAGGACTTGTGATCATAGAATGGTTAAAGTAAAACAATTAAATAACATCATTGGCTCAATAATCCAGATGAGATTCTGAAATTTAATACAAAGCCTTGATTAGTAATTTCCTAGCTTGTTTGACATGCCAATTTTCTGAGCTCAGCTTGTTCTGGACAACGGTCCCTTGTCGGTACCAAAGTACCCTTGTTTTAAATCATTGTAAGACGAGATCTCAATGGCTATAATCACCATTGCTTGTTGATAGTCTCTATATGAGAATTGTTTTCTTTCTAGGAGTTGTGCTAGTCAAGGCTATTGTCGTACAACTCTTGGGTTGCTTGATTAAAAAGAAAATTGAACTAGATATTGTAAGCAATGGAATATGCTTATTGAGATTTTCAAAATTGTTACTCCTATTTAGGAGCTTGTTATAGATTGAAACATTAAGAATGTTATAAGAAATTAGTACCATTTGGTGGATGAGTCGTGAGCTTGATTGAAAGTATATACACTAAAGACATGTAATCTTGTAACTACATTACTATGCACCCATCAACTTGATTAAGGGGTAATTTAGTTAAATTGCATACACTCATATTGCTATTGATGCAAGGTTTACCATATTAATAGCTCACCTTATGTTTCAGCTCACTTAGAGACTCGTCAAAGTTCGGGAGTACATCAAGATCATTAAACACACACACACATATATATATTGTATGTTTTGTACCTACAATTTGGACTCCTAGAAGGTGGCACTAGTCTATAATTAGTATGGCTTATTTTATTAGACTCTTCTATGGAATGTAAATACTAAATTAAGAACCGTGGTTTGGTCATATGCTTTTAATGTTTAAAGTATATCTTGAGAAAACTTCTTATCTCTAATTGCCGCATGCTTGCTTGATTATTAAGTTGGACTCATACCTTCACTAACAAATATTATGTGTAAATTAGTAGGTTTTACATTGATATGGTTATGAGTAGACTAACTTGTTTGCATTTTAATTTTCTTTATTGTTTTTTATTTTTATTTTATTTTTCTTTGTTGCATGCATTGAGGACAATGCCTCACTCGAGTTTGGGGGGATTGTTACTAGTTAGTTACCATGTTTAGTTGCATTCATCTTAAGTATTGCATTTAGGATACATAAATTGCTTGTCATGCCTTTAGTTGGAACAAGAATTGCCTAGATTTGATGAATATACGATGATGACTTTGCCAATGCACTTAATTGATAGAACTTTTTATTCTAGGGTAACCATGGAAATATTTAGAATCCTAATATGATGCTAAACTTGAAAAAAAACACTGTTGTGGCTTGATTGATTTAAGGAATTCTAGCAAACTTAGGTTGATAGTTAAAAAATTAGGGGATTAGAATAAAAATTGGATGAATGCTAGAGGTGCCCGAAATTGGCTCTAGTATGTGCTAAAAATTGATCGCTAGAGGTGCCTGAAACCGGCTCTAGTCGAATAAATTAATTAACTTAAGAAAATTATAAAACAGTAGAGGTGCCCGAAACCGGATCTAGTTAAAACATGTTAAAAGAACCCAAGGAAGTAATTTGAAAATCTCTTGTTTGCATAGAATCCGAAAAATCAACTTGCACACAACTCCGCACACACTCACAAGCATTATAGTTTGATTCCGAGTAATTCCTAAGTTGTTCGAAAAATGAAAAGTCGATCATACTTTGTGCCACGGTTCTGAGGATTGAAATCAAGTTCAAAGCTAAGTTTGTGAAACTTGAAGTCTTGGCGGGTAATTATTAGTTTGCATTGCTTGAGGACAAGCAATAGTTCGAGTTTGGGGGTGTGTTAAGTGTCTAAAAGTACTATTTTATTCATATTATTGCTAGACTTAGGCTCATATTAGTTGCATTATTATCCATTCATGCATGTTTGCATTGTTTCCTTGGTGGTTAAGCTTGATTTCATATATTTGCTTAATTTTGTTGAAAAAGGGTGCTGCCGATAGTTGTTTTGTGTGTGTGCAGAATCACTTGCCTAAACAAGGCTGGAACCAGTTGCCAGGGCAGTGCATGAAGAGGATGCCGAGCTAGTTGCCAGGGAAATTGTCGATAAGGGATAAGATGATATGGCAGCCGAAATTGATGACTAGATAAGCCCAAGATGATGTGGAGCAAAGTTAAATCCCAAAGGAGTTTGATTTCCATGAAGAGGTTAAAGAGAGATTAAATCCTAAAGAAGATAGGAGAAGATCTAGAAGGAATTTAAATATAATAAAGAATTATATTCTTTAGAAGTATTTTATTCCTACTTAACTTATTCCTCAAGAAAGACTTTGACCTAGCCATCTCCTATTTAAAGGAGATCAAGCCGTCAACTCCAATAGGAGCAAAAGGGGGAGAGATTTCGACAAGGGCTTTCAACCATTCTTCTTCTTTTTCTTTCTTGTTCGATTAGGTTTATGTTAGGGATTCTTTGTTTTGTGTTTCTTTGGAACCTAGCCATGAACTAAATCTATTTTGCTAAGGTTATTGTGTTTTGTGGTTGTGAGAAACAATTGGATTTTGTTTAGGTAATAAGAGTTTGCACTTTCAATTCAAGGTTTACTCATTCTTGGTTTTTATTCATGTTTGCGAGTGAATTGGGAGAGGATCTCGTAACTCTATCTATTTATCTAATATCAGGAGAGTTAGATTCAAGGAACGAATGAGTATGGTTTTTATTCAATCTATTGATGGTGAAGATTAATCTGGTTTAGGAATAAGTTAAGGATTTCAACGGCTAAGAGGAGTACAAGATTGGTTGTTGTTCACCCTTGATTCACGCAAGGATGTATTGTCAAAGCATGCACAATTAGCTAGAGTTTCAACTTAGGGATAAGAAGAAACTATTGAAGAACGCTCTGTCGAACCTTAAAGTTGCTGCCCAGCCGCCCAAACAGTTGCCCAGCCAACCGTCAATTAGTTGCCAAGGCAACTCCGCTGCGCAAGTTGCCATGACAATTGAGTTGCCCTTGCACTCTTTTACCAAGATGATCCAATTGTCTATCACACCTCAACTCACGATAACCTGGCCTATTCTCTCTCATTTGATAACATCTTCTTTTACTTTATTGCTTTCTAGTTTAGTTGTTAGTTAAAACTCCTACAATTTTCTACTTGTGTTCTTTTACTTTTTACAGTGCAAGAGATTAGATTCTTGAAGTGGCACCTATCCCTGTGGAGACGATATCTTTTATACTATAACTTGCGACGTGTACACTTGCACAATTGCGGAGCACTTATTACGCGCAACAATACTCATCACAAAACATACAAGAGTGCTAATACAACCCCAGCCACTAAAAAAACAAGTGGAAAACCAGATACCACTTATAAGCCAAGGCCTATAATCAACACCTAATTACAAAGAATCCAACATTTTCACTTTACTATTACAACAAGATATTGATTGTTAAAATTCCTTGAATTTATTTTCTTATAATTATTACAAGAATCATACGAAATTAATTATCACATACACTACTTTTTCCACTTAATGCAACAATTGTTTTCTTTATGAAAATATAACTCCTTATATTCCATATTCTAAATTAGTTAAATATATATGTGAGACTTGAGAGAATTTTAATTTGTGAGAGTTGTAATTTGACTCGATCTAAAGTTGACCAGAAATCGATATTACCTTACCTAAATTCCACTTGAAATTGATACAATCCTACCCAAAATTTACCCAATATTGATATTACCTGACTCGAACTTCACTTGAAATTTATATATATTTAACTAATGCGACAATTGTTTTCTTCATGGAAATATAACTCCCTATATTCCATATTCTAAATTAGTTGAATATATATGTGAGACTTGAGAGAATTTTGGTTTGTGAGAGTTGTAACTTGACTCGATCTAAAGTTGACCAGAAATCGATATTACCTGACCCAAATTCCACCTGAAATTGAGACAATCCTACCCAAAATTTACCCAATATTGATATTACCTGACTTGAACTTCACCTGAAATTGATATAACCCGACATGAACTTGATTCGAAATCGACGCTACCTGACCTAAACTTGACCCAATACTTGGAAGGACTAAACTTGAAGTCCATCTAAGCCTGAATTAACTGACTTAGACTTGAACCTAGTACACAAACCATGTCTAAGTTAGTATCAACCTAGCGTTGACCCAGACCCGAGTCGACTTGAATATGACCGAATTAGAGTCGAACTATTGGCTTGACCCGACATAACCAGAACTCAATCTAACTCGTCCTGACTTGAACCGACCTGAAACTCATCCGAGTAGCTGACTTTACATCCCTGGTCTATATAAATCTATTAGTGTATATTGAAAATCTATCCGTCACTAAAAATACTTCAGCCTATTTTGTGTTAATCAATCTTTATCGGCGGTTTTCTGTCATAAGTACTTTATGATCTTGTAATGCTCATTTACGGATGAATTCCGTCAGTGGTAGACTTACTATTGAATTTTTTTTCTTTACAACTAGCCGTCAATATATAGTTATAATATGTCACTAAAAGTTTCTTATAAAATTTTTATCTACGGTTTTCACCAGTAATTTTTTTTAATTTTTTTCTTCAGTTAAATATCAAAGTGTATAAATCAAACGTCCATGTATAGCAGTTTAGATTCTAAATTTCTCTATGCCTATTCCATCATTAAAATTAATTCTACAATAATACTAATTTTTTTAAAAGGTGTTACATAAAAAATATAACTATAATGCATATTAAAATATATATAAGGTAGACTATATTAAATATTACCAAAATTTTAGGTGTGTATCATTTTTACCACTAAATAAAAAAAATGATTCTATTATGACATTGAATTTTAACTTAGACTTCAATGTTACAACATAGTTGTTGACATTCAAACGGTTGTTAAATTCAAAATGACATCATTTTGATGTGACTATATTGATGTATAAAACGACGTCGTTTTAAAGAAAATATACTCGCCTCCGTAAATTAAAACCAAAATATTTGAGATGAAAGTGTAAAGCCTAACCAACCAGCATAACTAAAAAGATGTTATTCTACAGGCAAAAATAATATTTAGGTTGAATTGTGTACATATTTTATGATAGAAAAACATATTGAATTTTAAAAACGTACTTATAAAAATAAATTAATAATGTAAAAAACATATTAAATTTTAGAAATGGATTCATAAGCATACTTTTATGATATTTTAATTTTTTGTAATAATATTAAAAATATTTTTTCACATTATTTAAATTAGTGTTACCGGATAAAATAAATATTTTATTATCTTTATAGCGTTTAACTATAACTCAAATAATACTTTTTATATTTTATAGTTTAATTATTAATATATTTTTCTATAAGAAAATTGTTCTCGCATTTGAACAAGTGCAAGGTATATTTGATTTATTTTATTTAGTCCAAGCTATTATACATAACTCTCAATCCCTACAATAGTTCTAAAAAGAACAATAGTATTGATAACGATGACAAAATTAAATGAATATTCACTTTTCAGAATATATATATAAAAATAACCTCCAAAGTAGATTATGTAGAAAAATACTCCTTTTAATCTACGTAAGGCGAACTCGCGTCCTAGTAGACGCAAGTTCCATCCGAAGTTGCACAACTTTTTCAATTTTTGAATGTAATATTTCGGGAAAAGAACTCACGTCCTGTCAAACGCAAGTTCCATCAGAATTTAAAAGAAGATATGACAGTTTATCGTAGTTTTAATATATATTGTGATGAAACTCATGTTTGAGTAAGCGTGAGTTCTATGCAATCCAGGGATTAAATCATGGGTCGATAGGCATGTTTGAGGGAAATTTACGAGATGCTGGAGGAAAATTTATCATATTTTCAGCTTTTGTGTCATAATAATGAAACATATCTTTCAAATGGGGTAGATATTATCACGTATAAGGCATCATAAATGGTGCGAAAATTAAAAATGGTATATAACCATGATTTTTTCCCATGACAAACAAGCAAATATCATGATTTTATAAGGTTGTTTGGGGGGATTTTTGAGGATGTTTGACACATGCATGGAAGGGCTAAAATGATGCATTTTAGCCAAAAAGCTGAAGATGTTTTATAAGTCTGGATTTTCAACCGACTTGCAACGAATTTTCGGATGGGATCCAGACAGTTCTGGTTCTACGTGTCTTTTTCAAATACAATTGTATGTCTCGTAGCTTTGTGATGGTACTTTAAAAGACATGTGTTTTCACCTTATTTATTGATTAATTTGTCCCTATCATGTTATCCTTTGCATGCCTTTTAACATTTTTTTCTTTGTATTTGTATTTTCTTAACTTAGTAGCTCTTTATTGAATTATCCTTGAATTTAATACATTTTTGCTGCTAATGTCACTACATGAGTTCTTCCAGAATTGTAGCTAGGACTGGCATTGCATTGGGATATCGTTGCAATACTGATGACGTTGCATAAGTGTTGTTTAGACTGCGTTCAGATCTATCGCCACAAAGTCAAGTGTCAAAAAAGATAAGATCAAATGACGCCAGCAAGAAGATAGATCAAAAGAGAATGAGCTGACAGTTAATTACAACAACATTTGCCTAGACCTAATGTGGGTGCAATGAAACAGTCATTGTCGCTGCAATGACATCTATCATGATAAGATCAAAGAATTATGAGTTGTCTATTAGTACAGCTGTCCTATGCGAATTTTATTTAGAAAATCTATGAGGGACACCTGTAAATACCCAATTGGAAAGTGATAAGGATATATATACATATATTCTTACCCTAAAGATGGGAGGCTCATATCTTATCATCTTTTCCCTTGGCTTTGGAGCTTTCTCTTGATGGCTATGGCGTCTTAAAGCTTCCAAGGGGCAACTGAGGTGAATCTGATGCAAAATTAAGTAGCCACGATGAGTGCAAGGCAAGAGGAAACATCTAAGAGCAATCGAGTTAGCTAGAGATAGCTTTCCCCATTTGGTTCTAAATGTTTCTTTTGTTAAACGCTGATGATTATGGTTTTATTTCATTTTGTATGAAAATACTTTATGGATGTTGATTGATTGTTTTTCTTATTAAGCTTTGCCTCTATCTTTTGATCTTTGGTCTTAAACATCTTTATGCACGAAAGTGTTTATTGCAACCACTGTCAATGAAAGTTGCAGTGACAATTCAAGCTAACAAGCCATTACAATGAAAGTTGCATGGGAATACAACGAAAGTTGACTCAATTGTTCTTGTATTTGCTTATTTAGCCACCACTGGAAGGTATGGTAAGTGGGCTCATATAAGTCTTTGATTAAGGATAGAAATTGACATTGGTAAGATATTCATGTGCTTTATTGCATCGATAATCATCTTTTCATTTGTTTCTTGCTAGCATTCGTTATTATGTCGATGAATCACCGAGGGAACCCCACTGCCATCATTATATTGTTTCTGTTTTAGTTTTAGTACATCGCTTTGACATTACCTATATCATTTACTTTTCATTGCTCTAACATTATCTATTGCATTTTCCTTATTTTTCTTACTTATTGCACTGACATTGGTAGACGTTTGAACAACCGTCATCGTGAGATCGATATCTGACAGATTTGCATATGTCTACTATACTTGCATCGACGTGTGTTCGCTTGCACAAATCGTGTGATGTCATTTCACCGATCAAGTTTTGGTGTCGTTGCCCGGGATAGTTTTTGTTTGGTTTTTATTTTTTTCATTGCATTTTTTATTATTTTTATTAACTTTATTTTATTTTGTTTTGTTATTTTTTAGGTGTGTTGAAAAGAGAGAGCAACAAATTTGTCAAAGTATAGACATCGAACCATTCGAGATTACACGATGTCCAACTACGACTTTTAATATCCTATTCCATGAGCAGTTCAAGTAAAAGCTACTCTAGGCAATATTGAGTGGAATGCAGTTTATGCTCTTAGAGCTCAAATTTCTTCTCTAGAAAATAGGATAAAAGATGTGCAAGGGACTAATGAATTGAAATCTATTCAAGTCGTTGTCCCTGCATTCTGCTATTACATTTGTGGTGACAACCACATTTATGAAGACTGCCCACAACTCCTATAGAACAACTCTTATGGTAATTCCTATAAAGCTTCTGCATGCAATCAACAGTCTTGGGGAATTTAGAATTCTGGGCAAAATGTTGGGACATTTCGATATGGGAATACTTGGTCCCGAGGCACTTATTATCCAAGAGAAGGGAATTACACTCCATTGCAGTCACAATTCAATCAGCAATCTCATATGCATCATCAACAATATCAAGTGTAGCCACAATATGTTCAGATTCCACATCTGTATGCTCAAACACCTATGCAACAATAATATACCCAATCTTCCACATCTAATCCCTTCGCATGTAACACCCCATACCCGGTCTAGGAGTTAAACCGGATTAAGAAGTGTTACCAAACAAACATTCAAGTAAACATAACACTTTTGATCTAAACATGCCATCAGAATGATGACAAATTTAAAACTTTTTAACTATTTAATAGATCAACCTTCAATAACATTACATGTACAACCAATTATGCATTCACTATACAGTCCACCACAAAATGTTAGCTCTTAGCATGCATCTTATTAATACTTCAGTTATCAAAGCTTACTATTTCTATTCCTCAATCCCTTAGAATTTATCTTTAATCATAGACTTTAATGTTCTTAAACATATTATCAACTTTATGATATTCTTAACCATTTAAGGCCCATAGATCATTACTTCACTCTTGGTATGAGTTTCTTGTATTTAAAGTTACAATTTATTAAAACATCCTTATCAAAATAGTTTAGGGGTCTATTAAGCTAACAAGGTATCAAATATCCATGTCACACCCTAAAAGCTGGTCTAGAAAGAATTAGGTTCTACTGATCAGAAATTTTGTACCGACTATGCCCGAATGATATAATCGCTCAATCTTTATATCCAATTTTAAAGTAATGGAAGTTAATTGGACTTAATTGAAGTTTTTGGACCTTTTCGTAAGGAATGAAAGTCATTTAGTGGCTAAATTATGAAAATTCAAAATTTGGGGGTAAAAAGTGCAAACTTTGAAAAGTTGAAGGACCACCCTTGTAATTATACCAAGTAGCAGTGTGAATCACCCCATTGCTTGCCTTTATCTCACGTGAAATTGGTCATCTTATTAAGAAAAGATGACAACATGTGTGGAAATAGAAAGAAAGCTTAAGTGATGATTAAAAAGGTTTCCTCCCAAGCTAGGAAACTATGTTATTGGTTGCTTGGGAGGCAACCATTAAAAAGTAGTAAAACTACTCGGGTAAGCCTATTAGATAAAAAAAGAGGGGGAAACATTGTTTAAAAGTGAATCGAGGCCAATTCCTACTCTTTTCATCATTTTCCTAACAAAGCTAAGCAAGCACCTCCATTGTCATCTTCAAGCTTAAGCTCAAGCAAGCACCTCAATACAATCTTCGATCTTTGTTCGATTTCAATATACCATTTGAGAGCTTATAGCTTGGTAAGTAAAACCCCTATGTCAATTTGATGATTCCTTCAATCTCTAGAGTTTAATTTCAAGATCTAACTCTTGAATGTTCAAACTAAGCCCATGTGTTAGAAATTCAATTTCCCTATTTTGATATTGTTTATAAGCGCTTTAGTAAGCTAGAAATTTTTTATGAGTTATTAGTTTCGATTCTAATGTAATCCTCTAATTTTGAACTAGCTCAAGTGGTGGAAAACAAGCCATCTTCGTTATCTCCAATACCAAGACCTTCTAGAGGCAAAAGAATCGTTATATGAGAACCTTGAAGCCTTCGATTGCTAGGTGAGTGTAGTTGTGTCATGGGATTGGCTGGGTGCCATCCCGGTTGCATCTGTTTGTGCTTAAAGTTGCATCTTGTTTAAGGGCTCAAGTAGAGCAAACATGTGTGGATTCGAGTGGTAAGTGTGGTAAGACCATCATATTGCCTTGATACATTTAAGCTTATATGTTACATTTGAAATATGTTATGTGTGGAATTTGATATGAACATGCTATGTTATGCTATTTGAAGCAAAAGCTTAATATGTGATGTGAAATGGCCTAAGGGCACAAAGGTAAGTTTTATGATAAGATATGTAACCTTGGACACTTGTAGACTTGGATACAATTGGCATGCCATAGGGTTATTTGAGCTCATCATGTAAGGGATTGGACTACGGTCCGAGCTACGGCCTATATATGAGGTGAAAAGGTTGGAATGTGTAAGAACTCTGAAGCTATAGCTCAAGGCCTACTTTCGATATGATTTGGTGTATAGGGGAATCCGTGTATCTATTGGTTACTATGTCCAAGGAGATGGTATGTATTTTTGGTTTACATTTGATATATAGAAACATAACACTTGGCTTTGAGTACGATCTATACATGACTAATGATGTACATATGTCATTCAAGCATGTTTACATGTCATTCATGCCATTAACGAGCTTATTTTACATTTGTTATAACTACCTCACTAAGCTATGTAAGCCTAACATTCGTGTGTCTCATGCATTTTAAGATCTTGAAGGAATTCGAGCTTTAATCGTGTGGTTGAAGTTGCAAGTCACTCCCGTCAATCTCATGTATGCTTGTATTTTGCTTTGAACTCCTAGTAAGGTGACATAAGGCTTAGACATGTTATGTTTGTCTATTATGATATGTGTGTAATGGCCTAATAGTGTTTAGGTGTTAGTTGTGAATTTTGGTATGGTTGTAGAATGGTGAGACTAGTTAACTTTGGCTTAAAGGTACTAAAAGGTGAAAATAGAGTAAACAGATTCGAATCACTCTAAAATTTTGTATGCCATTAGAAATGCTGATTAAAAACTTGCTGGTAAAATTTCATTGCATTTGACATCGTTCAACAGGTTAAACAGACAAAAAAACCCAGATAAAATCTGTCATTACAATACAGGTGTATCGATACAGGTCAAGCTGTATCAATATGGCCTTGCATATTTGAACTTGGTAAAATAGAGCGTATTGATACACTAAGGGGGTGTATCGATACGGATCTTCGCAGTAAGTTATGGGAAATAAATTGTATCAATACAGCCCTAGGGTGTATCGAAACGAAACAACCTTGGCCAACACATATCCATTCAGGCTTAGTTTTACCGAAACAGGGTCTTTTGAACGAAGTCAAAATAGGTCAACCCGTATCGATACAGGCTTAGCTATATCGATACGGGATTTGGAAGATTCAAATAGAGATGTGATTTATGTGTATCCTTATCGATACGACCCCAAGGTGTATCAATACGGGGTTAGTTAATTCTATTAAAAAGCATTGAATATAGTTTTGAATATTTTATAAAATGGTCACTGAATCTTGTATGGTCTAATTGAATAGGTAAATGACCTCCGTTAGTGATAAAATTTCACGGGCTAATAATTATTAAGTTCAATTGAAGGTTAGTAAAACTAAATTCTGATAAAGACCCTTAACCTATAAAGTTTACATTTTGGTCCCTAAGTTTACAAAAGTTTAAAATTGACCCAAATCGAGTAAGTTTCTGATAAATAGGTTTGTTAAGTCTTAAAGGAGGTTAATAAGACATTCTGAATAAGTTCCAAACTCTGATTGAGCTTTCGATCTCTAATTATGTCTTTCGGTAACACTTTTCGACCTGGTTCTCTTCTAGGCCATGAAGGGGTGTTACAATCTAAAAGTTCTTAAGTCTTAATATTAATATCATATAGCTTCAATTATTATTGTCGAGACTGAATAGTCATGTAGTTCATATTATTTTTAAAGCATTATAGGACAACTTTCTTTCCTTATCTCAATTATTCCTCTCAAGGCAATACATGTACTTATGTTTTAACCAATCTTGGTTAAACCCTATGGTTCCTTACTATAGATTTTGTATCCACATCAAAAATTATAAGGGTTTCACATGTTTAAGGCTTGTTCTCAATTACTGGGTTACATTCACATAATAAACATCACTTCTCAAATATTCAAGGCATAGGTGTACATCCATAACTCAATCATATACTTACATTCATTCATTTAGAACATGGCATCATCTTTCATTTATTAACCAATATCTCATATATAATCATCCAATTACAATAACTTAAACCATAAGAATTCATGCATTCATACACACAAGGTTCCCTAACTCAATCAACATAGATGACCAATTATGCATCTCTTTTCTTAGCATTATTTTAACAATAATAGCATTAAGCATAATGGGATCACTTATGATCTTTATAGTTTATTCACCATTTTCTCTTTACTTTCTGAGATTAAAGTTCATACACACATATTCCAGGTCATTAGTACACAATCAGTTATCATATCAAGCAACCAAACACATATAGGAGTCAAAATATTAAAATCTTTGTACCTTCTTCATAAGGTACTATAAACATGACTTGAATGCACAAATATGTTAACTAACCAAATAGTTAACATAAACCTTAATCATGTATTGCCACCCTAGGAATTTAAAACAATCACTACTAATCACATACTCTAATCTTAGGTCTTGTGTGACTTGCTACCAGAAATTGACACGATCCTCGATTCACTAAGTAACTACTTGAAAGATCAATCATTCAAACACAAGTAAGTTCAGAAGAACTTAGTGAGGTAACTAAACCAATCCAACATACAATGATACAAGGAGATGTATTTGCATTACAAGGTCCTTATGATTTAGTTTTGATCAATTCCTTTCATTTAGTCAAAGTTCACTCTACTTACACTTTCATTAGATCATTTCATATTTAATTTACCAAGAAATATATAGCTTAAGTTTTCAACTCGTGTCTTTCATGCTTCACCTAACATTTGACATTTTTATCTAGCAAAAACAGTCCACATTTTAGCTTGCAAAATAGTCCACTTGTATTACAAACCAATCCACATTTTAGCTTACAAAACAATCCATTTTTTTAGCTTGCAAAACAGTCCACTTATATTACAAAACAATCCATATTTTAGCTTGCAAATCAGTCCACATTTTAGCTTGCAAAACAGTCCACTTGTATTACAAACCACTCCACATTTTAGCTTACAAAACAGTCCACATTTTAGCTTGCAAAACAATCCACTTGTATTACAAAATAGTCCACATTTTAGCTTGCAAATCAGTCCATATTTTAGCTTATAAAAAAGTTCACATTTTAGCTTGCAAAACAGTCCACTTGTATTACAAACCAGTCCACATTTTATCTTACAAAACAATCTACATTTTAGCTTGCGAAATAGTCTACTTTTTAGTTTGCAAATCAGTCCACATTTTAGCTTGCAAAACAATCCACTTGTGTTAAAAACCAGTCCATATTTGAGCTTACAAAATAGTCCACATTTTAGCTTGCAAAACAGTTCACTTGTATTACAAACCAGTCCACATTTTAGCTTGCAAAACAGTCCACTTGTATTACAAACCAGTCCACATTTTAGCTTACAAAACAGTCCACATTTTAGCTTGCAAAATAGTCCACTTTTTAGCTTGCAAATTATTCCACATTTTAGCTTGCAAAACAGTCCACTTTTTAGCTTGCAAACCAGTCCACATTTTAGCTTGCAAAACAACCCACTTGTATTACAAATCAGTCCACATTTTAGCTTGCAAATTAGATTACAAATTGTTTATATCAAACAATGTAACCAAAATTCAAGTTTCAAGCACAAACTATCAATGGTTCATTCAAATACTCAATATATCTCAATAATTTAAGCTTGTTTAATGATCCATAAAACAGGACAAATGTCATGGCAAAACTACTTGTCATGGCAAAACTACTTGTCATGGCAAAACTAATTGTCATGGCAAAACTAATTGAGTCAACTTATCAATTCTATCTAATACAAAAGTAATAGAACTCATGGTAAAGAAACTTAGCATTTTAAACCATATTACAATTTCACACAACAACATGACAATTTATCACATGTACTATTCAAATGATTCAATTACTTAACATTAATGTCTTATTTTCTTTGCATACACAATTAGCATGTAAAAGATTATACAAGCAATTTCTTTAATTTCACTATCCTAATTTGTCCCTTACTCATAAGCACATAAATGTCTTTCATATATTTTTCAATGATCAAGCATAACAATCAATACATATCATGTTTCTTTATAAAGCATATTATAACAATCATTCATATACATTATAAGAATCACGTAAAACAATTAATATCATATATCAATTGTTATCAATACATCAATAATACAATTGAATTCTAGCAAGATTGAAGCACATTATCATATCTTAAAAGAATAAGTCAAAATGGTGCTTAATTTAGTCTTACTTGTCATGAAAACAATCATTTAGCTTAGTAATTTGGATAGTGTTTCAATCTTATTTAAATTTTATAACCTTGGTAATCAAGTTGTCTAGGTACTCGAATCCCCAACCAAATTGTCGCCAAGCATAATGTACACAAGGTATAGGTCAATCCCTCCCACTGTCGCTAAATGACCAAACCACATCCCTCCTACTGTCTCCAAATAAGGACCGTAGTCCTCCCTAAATACGAGCTCAACTGGACTCTATGGCATGCTAACTATAGTTGTGATTGACTCGAAACCAAGGCTTTGTAATCCATATCATATCACATTTCAAAAATAAGCTTAGCTTCATATTCAAATGATCAAAAGAAGTATAACTCCATTATTTCATTTACTTGTATCTTATAATCTCACATGTTTCCAAAGTTTATCAATTCATAACACAAGTCATAGATTCATACTTATCACAATCAAATATAAGCATTCATGATTCACAAATCTTATCTTATAATTCATTAGTATCTTTCAAACCAAAATTTGCATAACTTACTTAAATAAATTATCATCAAACATTCAATCAAGGAAATACTAACACTCACATAACAAGAATTTATGATATACTTTACCATATCATCAATCTATAATTCATACAAGAGCTTACCTTGAGCTTACATGTTTTTACCATGGGTGTATCATTTAGCAAAACTTACTAAGATATATACTCATTAATTTCCATTAAGACTTACTTTGTACAAACTATTAGTACATTCAATATCCATTTTTATTTCATTTCATAGCATCAGCTAAGATCTCAAAGCTTATCTAGTAACTATTATCTTAACTCAATTCTCAAATTGAGTTCCCAATTACTTTCCATATCTTTCATCACATTTAGTCATATTGCTTGTATATTTTGGTTATTTACTTTCTTTCAATCATAAAGTATCATTTATCTATTATAGGTTTTAAACCGAAATTGTATTTTGATCTTAAATAAACATTATCACACAAAGTCATAGTTACACTCACCTTATATCCCGAAGTTACGGGATATCCCGACCCACTAAATACATTCGAGCTTCCTCCATTCAATACTTGAGTCACCCAATTCCTTGGATTTTTTGAATTGTCCCTTCTTGATCCTTGCTTCCTCCAACAATCTTTAATTTAAATAATCACAATACATCCATTAATATACATATCTTTTAACACACATTAACTTAATATGCATAACCAATATCATCACTCAAGCATTAACCATGCATATACTAGTCATTCCTTAATTTCATTTCCAAGTTGGCTCCTTATTTCTAACTTTTGGCAACTTGAGCTATCATCAAAGAATTGTCTTTCCAGAACAGAGTATACACTGGAATTTAAAGCTTTTTACACCTTTAAAAAACTAGATTCAACCATGGTTTTAATGGTATAAGCCTCATAATTTAACAAGTTTTATAGCAATTAGGAGAAATTTTTAGAAGTTTCAAAACAGAAACTGTCCAAAGCAGAATCTGCCTCCAGATTTTCTGCATTACTTTCACTTAAAAATTCATAACTTTTGATTATGAACTCAAAATCAATCACCGTTTGTTGGAGATTAAACTAGACTCACGCATGGTTATACACATATAGAACTCATCCTCAAACTCAGCATATTAAATTTTCTATGAATTTCTAAACTTACTGCCAGAACAGAGCTTTTCTGGGTAGATTGCATTTGACCTTTGTTTCAATGATTCTAAGAACTTCAAAACAACTTGTGACTTCAAATAATTGTAGGAGCCATAAAAATACCTTCCTAAACTTAAATTTTCAGCATCATTTAACACAATTTCACATAATCAACAGCAAGATTTCATTCTTTAAACAATATTAGTCCATTAAGACAATCATTAAAACACCATTGCATTCATAATGAACTCACTTTGTGCTTTAATCTCCCTTGCATTTCTAGCTCCAATACTTAAAATTTAGCTCCAAATTAGCCAAGGGAGAGCAAATCCCAAGAGAAAGATGGTGGAATGAGCAAATGGTTGTCTTCCCACTCACCACATGGCCGACTAGTTCTCTTGCATGACCACTTGGATTCCACTCATCCAAAGTGGTGGAATTACACATGCAAGAAGCAAGTTTCTTCCTTATTTCATTTTAGTCCTACAAGCTACTCACCCCACTTTACAATTTAGTCACAAGCTATTGTATTCTTCCTTACAATTCAATCCTTAATGTCTTGATCAAAATAATAAATTAGCCTCTTAATGCTCATATGTGCTCCTTCATAATCCTTGAAATATAATTACTTTACCCATTTGCTAATTGATCTTTAGCTTAATTAGCTCTTTCATTTTCAATTCCATTAACTTACTTATTCAATCAACTCAATTTGAGTCTTAAATAGTCTAAAGGTAACTTCTCCAAGTATGTGTTTGCCTTGTAAAACTCCTAGCCCAATTTTAGGGGTATTATATCGCAGCTTTTGAAGCTTTGATACGAGAGCATATCACTCAAACGGAAGCAATTGTTCAAAGGGAGTCCTTATCAATTTGCGCAATAGAAAGGAAATTGGGACAACTTACATCCACAATGAATACTAGACCGCAAGGAACACTTCAAAGTATACGGAAAAATCTACAATTAAGGGGAAAGAACATTCACAAGATATCACTTTAAAAAGTGATACATAGACTAGTGAGCCAGTCAGGGATTCAGATGTAATGTTTTCAAAAAATGGTGAAGTGACTTCTAATGAAAAGATTTCTGCTGAAGAAATTGTTGATGTACCATTAAATCATGTTCCAAGAATCGTCACTCACATGCCAAACGTGTGGCAATCGACATTTTCGATGCAACCTGAATTGTCGACGCAATCCAAAGTGTCAACACAATCTGAAGTGTCCTCACATCCACTTTTTCCACGCAAGTTCATGACTGCGTGCATGATCAACTAGATGACAGTAATTTTTCAATGGAATCTTAGCATGTGTCTCTTGAGGAACCAACAATGCTAGATTTGAAGCCATCAAAAGAAGGGTATGATCATTTGAGAGAAGATACTCTATCCATGGTAATTCCCTCTAATATTATTGCTGCTCCAAAATCTCTATTGATGGAGATGTTTGAAAATTATGAACAAAGTGGTGGTTGGATGCTTGACAAATTTTAGAGAATTGGTTCTTCACTTGATTTACATAGAATTCTAGTAGTGAATTGCTACGACAATTGGTTGGCATAGCAAATGTCACTACAATGAAAGCTACATTCAACTATGATGGAAGTGGATGAGTATGATGTAATCAAATGGTTAGAATTCAAAAATGTTGCTCATATTGAATTTATGTCTTCCAAGATAGTAGCAAGGTGGAGGGTACACATGGACTTCAAAGGAAAATGAAAGAAAGACACCTCTACCAAGGCCACACAAGTCGAAATAGTTGCAATCACATTGGCCCAACTCTTTTTAGGTAGAATTGTCACTTAATAAAGGGGGAGGATGGGCTATAAGAAGTATCGAAAATGACTCTCCAAAGCAACCCCTGCCGCAACGAAATAATAATTGGGAACTTATTATGGTGTATTCAGATTTCACTAGAATAAGAGGAGGCTGATGATGCCAAAGTTAAACCAGAACCAAAGAAGGCACGTGCAGACCGTGCTAAGCTGAGAGAAAAGAAGAAGATGATGAAGATGCTGCTGCAAAAATTGTCACTACATCTAATGTTGTGGATGCAACTACTGAGAAGTTGTAGCGAGAAGAAGCACCATGCAGCCACATCAGAAGCAAAGGAACACTGAGTTAGCTTGTTTTTAATTTTTTTAGTTTTTTCTGATCATGCATTTCATGTAGTTTCTATTTTCCTTTAGTTACTGCATTTTTTCATTGTAATTACATTTAGTTTTGTTTTCATTGCATTTATCATTGTAACTGCATTTGTTCATTGCATTCTATTTTTGCATTAGAGATAATGCAATCTTTAAGTTTGGAGGTATTCACCTAGGGTTTGAAATGCATTCCCCATTTCAAATTTTTTTAAGCAAATGCAAGGTTCATTTTATGCTATAATTTTTTTTACATTTGATGCTTAATTGTTGAATCATGATTGTCAATGAATTGGTTAGATACATGTTATGGAATGTTGTATTAAAATTCTGTTATGAATGAATTTGGTTTCTTGAGGAATAAATTTCTAGCATCATCTCTTAGATCTTAGATGAATCTGCCTAGTTCAGCTGCTTTATATATATTTATAGATCATATTATGTGTAAATATAGAACACTCCAATGTGGTTGCATAATAAAAGTAGCTTAAGGGGGAACACTCCAATGCATGCGTTATAAAAATGAATTTGGCCAAAAGTTTTCGCTGTAAGAGTGAGTGTCAAAGCAATGAAGTACTCTCTGGGGGTTCGTTGCACAACATCTTACTTATCAGGATCTTAGGGTGCATTCATTCTGTGATATCCCTCGCCGATTAAAAAAAGAAAAAAAATATTATATGCTTATACAGTATAATAAAATAAAGGTTGTTTAGGTTGGAGGAAATTGAGATGTAAGGCATGATGCTGGCTTTGATGAATTGCAAGTCTATTTATTTATATTCCCGAGTTGTTGTTGCAATCTTCTACCATGTAGATGTAATTGATTCATTAATAGTTGTGATGATTCAAGTTGCTAGAATGTTCATTAACTGGTGTTTAATCTTGCTACTTTTTATTTTGCTTGAGGACAAGAAAAATATAAGTTTGGGGATGTGTATTGGAACTTGAAAAGACATGTGTTTTCACCTTATTTATTGATCAATTTGTCCCTATCATGTTATCCTTTGCATACATTTTAACATTTTTTCTTTGTATTTTCATTTTCTTAACTCAATAGCTCTTTCTTGAATTATCCTTGAATTTATTACATTTTTGCTGCTAATGTCACTACTTGAGTTCTTCAAGAATTGCAACCAAGACTGTCGCTGCAATACTCATGTCGCTGCATAAGCGTTGTTTAGATTGCGTTCAGATCTGTCCCCACATTGACAACTAGTTACAACTTTGGTCCAGATTTGATATGGGCACAATGAAACAGTCATTGTCGCTGCAATGACAACTGTCAGGATAAGATCAAAGAATTATGACCTGTCCATTAGTACAATTGTCCTATAAGAAATTTTATTCAGAAAATCTATGAGGGACACCTGCAAACACCTAATTGGCAAGTGATAAGGATATATATACATATATTCTTACCCTAAAGAAGGGAGACTCATATCTTATCATCTTTTTCCTTGGTTTTGGAGCTTTCTCTTGATGGTTATGGCGGCTTAAAGCTTCTAAGGGGCAATCAAGGTGAATTCAATGTAGAATTAAGTAGCCACGACGAGTGCAAGGTAAGAGGAACCATCAAGGAGCAATCGAGTTAGCTAGAGATAGCTTTCCCCAACTAGTTCTTAATGTTTCTTTTGTTTAAATGCTGATGATTATGGTTTAATTTCATTTTGCATGAAAATACTTTATGAATGTTTACTGAATGTTTATCTTATTAAGCTTTTCCTCTATCTTTTGATCTTTGGGTTTGAACGTATTTATGCACGAAAATGTTTATTGCAGCCACTGTTAATCAGAGTTGCAGTGACTGTTCAAGTTAACAAGCCATTACAATGAAAGTTGCATGAAGTACAACGAAAGTTAACTCAATTGTTCTTGTATTTGCTTATTTAACCATTACTGCAATGTGTGGTAAGTGGGCTCATATAAGTCTTTGATTAAATGTAGAAGTTGATATTGGTAAGATATTCATGTGCTTTATTGCATCGATAATCATCTTTTCATTTGTTTTTTGCTAGCATTCATTATTTTGTTGATGAATCACCGAGGGAACCCCATTTCCATCATTATATTGTTTCTGTTTTAGTTTCAGTACATTGCTTCAACATTGCCTATATCATTTAGCTTTCATTGCTTCAACATTATCTATTGCATGCTCCTTATTTTTCTTACTTATTGCACTAACATTGGTTGACGTTAGAACAAACGTCCTTGTGGGATCGATATCCAACCGATTTGCATTTCTCTACTATACTTACATCTACGTGTGTTCGCTTGCATAAATCGCGTGACCTCATTTCACCGATCAATTTCCAACGCATCTTGAAACACTTCAATTTGACGTCGTGAGCTCTAGTTATGTTCGTTTTAGTAAAGACTATGCGATTAGAAATCTCTATACGGATTTATGACATGAATTTTTATTTATTATTAATTTTCAATAATTTTATTGAAAACTTTTACTTAAATTCAATCTAGGATTCTCTATGAATATTTTTAGATAATCTAGGATTAGATTTTTTATTTATTATTTTTTAAAGTTAGATAAAATATGTTTATTTATTTTATTATTATCTTTACTTTTCCTAGTTCAAGTTAAACTCTTTATTTGTAGCCTATTTAAAGGCATATTTGCTTCATTAATAAAAAAACACCATGAATTTTTTTGTTACAAAAAAACCTTTGCCATGGGCCATTTTATTTTCAAGATTGATGGATCCACCTTATTATTTTTCGTATCAGAAGTCCTCTTCAACATAAGTTTTTCAAGTTCTTGTGGGGGATATATCTTCACACTCTTGCTTGCCTAGGTAATTGCGTCTAAGAGAGTGGGTTAGAGCTGCTTAAGGGTGTTTGCCTGTTCAATTGCGATTAGGAGGGTGCCCAGGAACAACAACATCTATCTTGCCACCATCCATTCATCGGAGAAATTCACATCATTTGCAGGTGTTTGTCTATTCGATAGCGATTAGAATAGTGCCAATGACAAATCTATACAACGCTGCCACCATCATATTCATCCTATCTCGTTTTCTACGTCAAGATCATACTTTATTATCAATTTGCTGAACTTGGAGTTTGAGGTTTTCTCGAATCATATTAGTGAGTTTGCTAGATTAATTGTGATCTAGAAGGTTCCTAGATTTTGAGGTGATTCTTGGATCTTGGTTTCCATATCAATGTTGAAGGGAATTTTTCCAAGTTTTGTGTCGTAGTGGTGAAAGTTATCTTTCAAATGAGATAGATACTGTCACATATTAGGCAATATAAGTGGTGTAAAAATCGCGTTAAAATGGTAAAAACATGGGTTGATAGACATGTTTGAGGGAATTTTGCTGTATGTTGGAGGAAAATTTATCGTATTTTTAGCTTTCCTGTAGTAGTACTGAAACATACCATTCAAATAGGGTAGATATTGTCACATATAAGGCATCATAAACAATGTGAAAAATCACCTTACCTAACCATGGTATTTTCCATGACAAACAAGCAAATGTCACATATTTGAATTATGTTTGAGCATGTTTTTGATGATGTTCGAGAAAATCATTTCCTCTGTTTTTGTTTCTTATGGTCATAATGACATTTATCTTTGACACGATGTCCCTATTGTAGCATAATAAGTCATGTGAATAGGTTGAAATTAGCGTTAAAAAAGCTTGGTACCAAAAAATTGATGCTTAAAAGATAAATTTTGTTAATTACAAATACAATAATACAATGAAAACTACAATTACTGGATGCGAGGGCCTGACATATTAGGAAATTTGTCCTTTTCATGTCCTAGTTCTTATATCTATTGCATCGTTTAGGTTCTCTAGTACTTTCTCGAGGAATCATATCCTCGGCATAGAAAATCTAAGTCGAATGTGAGCGACCTTTTTCTCTCGTCAAAGTGCAGAATCTGGTTGTATTGTAGGTTCATAGTTAACTACATCACGGTTATGTTCATTTTCAATCAGAGGGAACTCATATCGAAAAACCTTGAATACGCTTTCAAGTTTGTAAACTAGATCAACAATTGTCATCTAGTCAACCCGAACAGATGAACATGCAGCCATGGCGTGCACACATGAGTATTTGAATGTTTGGAAGATTCTACAATCGCACAATCTTTATCGTAGATCAACTGTATATGCATTTTTCTCTAAAATTCTAAAATGCAAAATAAATTTTATCCATGAAAGAAGAATGTCACACTCATCGAGTTTCCATGCACTCTGTAGCCTTGAATTTTTTTGAGGAGGTTTGGATGGATTTGATTTCCACCTACCAACTAGTCGATTGCTTGTTTTCCCAGGGTAGCTAGTCGATAATATGTATCTTTGACAACAGACGTGATAGGCAAATGACGTGTTTCCTTCAAAGATGAATTGATCAGCTCATCCAAGTTCATTGTCATATGACCATATCGACGAGACCCGTCAAATGATCGAAGCCATTTCTCCCTCTGGATATCAACAAAGTATTTACAGCCCTCTGAATTTTTCACTCTCAATTTTTTAAAGATCTCCTGAACATAATCTGCTTGTTGCATGTAGCCTATTCAATAAAAGATAGAATAGTTAATAAGAAATGCTAAATGTGATGATGATTATCATTTTAAAGGGTGAAAGGCATACCCATGCAAAGATATATTAGACGTTCATCTTCATTCTTTTACTTCTGATTGTAATTGGTAACAATGTGTCGTAAATATTACCAATGATATATATATATAGGGAGGTTGCCAAGACGGGCCTAAACGCTAGATTGCAAATTTAATCCATGTTCCCTTATCATAAATAACACATATCCTATCATCTCTAGCACATAGAACAAGACGTAGGATATGTGTGTGCATGTTGCTAAGGAAAAATTCCCAGGAGTCTATATCTTCAATTTCTAACTATTAGAAAGGCTATGGGAATAGTTTTACTATTTTTGTCTTGTGCAACCACCAATAGTAAGACCTGAGTGTATCTACCATACAACCATGTGATGTCGATCTGGACCATCGGCTTGTAATGGCGGAAATCGTTAACGTACTGCGGAAATTTCCAAAAAGTCGATAAAATTGGCACACACCTGGTACGACACCGTCATTGTAGTATGCCAATAAGGTTTTGAGTTTCACCATCGTTCTTGGTATGTATTTCTCCATCATCTTTAGCCACATTCACAACTTATTGTATGACTCCTCCCACTGGCCATACAATTTTTGTATAACACGATTTCTTGCATACCATCTTTTATGGAACTGAACTATGTAGCCGTATTGAGAGTTAACTATAGCTATACATGTCGAAATAGCTACACGTGGGCTTTCTTTGACCAGTGGAATGATGGCATCATAAAGCACGTGGACTTCCAAGTTACAATGATCCCGACTCAATTTGCCCACATACCTTGTATGAGGTCCAGCGTATTTTGTTATCTTTCATTGGTTGTTTAGCCTCTTCAATTCTTGATACACGAATCGTCTATTTGCATCCGTGGTCTGTGTGGACACATTCAACAATGGTATAATACCAAAAACTGCCAGTAATATTTGACCAAATAGTCACTTTAGTCTTTATTTTTTTTGAACAATTTAACCCTCAACGTTTCATTTGGGTCAAAATGGCCTCTCTACGGATGAAAATTGTTAGTCGACCGATGATAAACAACTTGAAATGACTTGACAGAATGACACATCAGGCAAAAAATATTTTATATTTTATATAATTTTAAGGGCAAACTACATGGGATGTCACTTTTTTCGGTTTGTTCCGGTTGGTCACCGATTTTTATTTTTTTGTTTAAGTCACTTTTGTTATCGTTTTGGTTCATTTTGGTCACTGAACCGTTAATCCCCATTAGTTCGATGATGTGTCATGCTAATAAAAAGGGATAATTTCTAATTTAACCCTTAAACTTCTAAACTTTTATTTTTCCACCATCTTCAAACAAAAATTCCTAAAAAATTTCTCCCAAAATTTCTCCTCTCCAACCCTAACCTTCATTTTTAGTGTTGTGTTATCGTCAGTTGCCACTGCAATCTTAGCCACTGTTAGGAGTTACAGGTCCCAAAATTAAACTCAAATTCTTAATTTCTCTCCTCTTTTACTTTCAATGGGAACAGAGGGAAGAGAGAGAAACCCCAAAGTGAAATTAAACCCCACATCAATCTAGGAGTTTGATTTTTTGGTATTTAAATCTAACGCTTTCAAAACCTTAAATGTTCTGCTCTATTCCATTCAAACCTCTGTTGATTTTATTTGCTTTATCATTCAGTAGCTGAATGCTATAGTACGAAACAACTGAATTCTATTGTGAGTTTTTTTTAACTTATTTTTTGTGATTGATGTTTTTCTTCTTTAAGAATATGATTCTAATTAGTTACGGAGCAGTTATAGTTGTGGAACTTCATGTGTATTAATTGATTTTTATTGTTTTGTTCAATTGTGGGAATGTAAAAGGTAGATTTGAGTTTCTCTATTTTGTTCTTCAGTTTTCCTTTTGACCACAACTGTTGCTGTTTTTTTTTTTTCTATTCATTAACTTGATTGGTAGTATTAGCTAAAGGTTTCTTCATTCCCCCCCCCCCCCATTTATACTTTTGGCATAATTGAGTTTGGGTTCTCATTTTCTAGTCATAACTTTGTTTTTTTGGGTCGTCAAGATCAATTTGACGATTAGTTGTTTGAGTTACTATTTGTTCAATTGTATGTTGATTTAGCAGGTGTGCAAGTTTTTTTCTTGTGCAGGAGACGACCTTGGTGGGAGTTTATTGATTTTCAAGTATTGATTTTTGGTGGCTTTGCTGCATCCAATTTCGGATGTCCAGGAGGAATTCGAGGTTGGTCGTGGTGAGATGAGGGATGTTATCAAGGTTGGCCAATTTTTTGAGGGCTTCCTAGTAGTCATATTCGGATTAGAGGTCCATGGAGAGTTGAGGTGTCTGGTTGATGACGATGGAAAATGCGGCAGCTGATGGTGCTGAAGGCAGTAGTGGCGGTTGACAGAAGCAACAATAAAGATAAAGGTTAGGGTTGGAGGGGTAAATTTTGGGAGAAAAAGATTTTAGGATTTTTTGTTTGAAGATGGTAAAAAAATTTAAAAGTTTAGGGGTTAAATCAAAAATTATTCATTTTTATTAATAAGCCACGTTATCAAATTAAGGTGGTTAATGTTTCAGACCAAAATGGAACGAACCGATAAAGTAAGTGACTAAAGCCATAGTTTTTCAAAGTTAGTGACTAAAACGGAACATACTAAAAACAAAAGTGACCTTTCGTGTAGTTTACCCATTTTTTAAAATTATTTTTTAACTTATGTGTCATTCTGTAAAGTCAGAATATTTGTCTATATGACACTGTTATTGTAATGTTTGTGTTAAGTGTGAAAAAGTATTACATTTTATACCCTTTTCACTTAGATTATTGCTTAGGCTTAAGCTCACTTAATTGCATTTTTATTTATTCATGCTTGCATTCCTAGTCCTTCTGTTTATTGGGCTTGCCTTATGTTTTGCTATTTTGTGGAGGAATCGTTGTTGTTTTGTTCAAGAATAAATTGTCGAGGCAGTTGACGAGCGATTGCAAGGACTTTTCAAGACTTATCACTTATCCTTATCACATTGGATAAAGCCGAGATTTAAATCAATAGCTACTACAAATGGAGTTTCCCCTCTAAATAAGTGGATCGCATCTACAATAACAAAGGGGAGGAGGATCAGATCGAGAGTGAGATCGAATCAATAAGATTACGAGATCAATGAGGAGTTCAACTTCCCCAAAATATTTTTCTTTTTTATCCTTTGATTAAAATGATGTTTGGGTTTTTATCTTTGTTGATTTCTTCCAACCCCGTCATAAACTAAATTAATTGGCTTGTGTTATTGGGTTTATGATGTTTGTGAATGAATGAAGTGTTTTGGTTTATAATTCAATAATTGGAGTTTATCCAAATCTTGGTTTGTTATTATAATTTCAAGTGAACTTGGGAAAGGGGCTTGAATGAATCCATTAATCTATGCTCGAGAGAGCTAGATTCACAAAACGATTGGATATTGTTTTCATTGAAACAACCGTCAGTGGAAACTAATTCACCTTAGGGATAAGGAATGAATTTCGGGGACTAATAAGTGTTTATTGATCGATGGTGTCCACCCAAGGTTAACATAGGGATGTATTACCGAGGCTTGCACAGTCGTTAGCTCTTCAGTTATAGATAATTCGAAGGCATTGGAGACCACTCTATCAAACATCATAGGGCAATTAATTTCAACAGCATTTCTGCTGGAAACTTCATCATTATGCTAAATAACCCAGCCTACACTCTCAACTCGGTTTCTTCTTTCAATTATCATATTTCTTTAGACTTAGTTTATTTTACTTGTTCATTATCACTATCTATCACCATCAAATTAATTACTTTTTCAGTGTCAGAAGCTAAAAGTTAAGTTTCACCAATCCCTGTGGAGACGATCTTAATCTATACTATTACTTGCGGCATGTATACTTGCACCATTTACGTAGCACTTAAATCACGCAACAAGTTTTTTGCGTCGTTGTTGGGGATTGGCAATAGCGACTTTATTTTTAATTTCTTGCACCTATTTTTCTTTATAGATTTTTTATTTGTTTCAATGGGCTAACACTTTTGGTTTTGGGTCTCTGTATGACCAGAGCAAGACCAACACCAGAAAACTACCCGCTTGAGCCGGAGATTGAATGAGTTCTTTATAGAAAAAGGAGATAGCTAAGAGCTATGGCAAATCTAGTCGGCAATTAGTATGTCCATGTCAGCAATTAGAATGTCACAATAGTAAATAGTGCAGCTCTAGTTGAACCACATGTCCATGTACGGAATAGACCAATCAGAGATCATTTTCTTCTAGAGCTTGATAATCTTAATCTAGGACTTGTCACTCATGAGATTCAAGCCGTAAAATTTTAATTGAAGTCGATTATGTTTAACATGCTCAATTCAATTGGACAATTTAGCGGTTTACAAAACGAAGATGCCAAGAAGAATTTAATATCTTTCTTAGAAGTTTGTGATTCTTTCAAACAACAAGAAGTCTGTGACGATGTCCTAATGCTCAAATTATTCCCCTACTTAGTGAGGGATATGACAAGAGTATGGTTGAACAGTATATTACCCAGATCTTTAAAATCTTGGACAAATCTATGTCAGAGTTTCCTTACCAGGTTTAATTCTACCAATATCACTAATAAACTTCGTAATGACATTACTTCTTTTCGTAAAGTAGATGATGAATCCAAGTACAGGGCTTGGGATTGATATAAGGAACTTTTACGGAAATGTCCCATGCATGGATTCAGAGATTGGACACAAGCGGTAATGTTCTACAATGGAGTAAATACACTGACTAGGATGATGCTAGATGCCTCGGTAAATGACACACTCCTAGACAATCACCTAAGGAATCCTTAGAGATCTTGGACAGACTTTCCAATAATGATTACCAGTTCCCAACCACCATAAAGGGATCGAGAAGAAGAAATGCGACGACAATTGAGCTTGATTCATCAGATGATATCTTAGCACAACTTGCTACGTTAACCAACATGGTTAAGATTTCGTAGTGACCCAATAATACATGGGTAGTTAAGGTAGTAGATTTATCTTGTGATTTGTGTAATGATAACCATGATTCTTCTAATTGTCCGCAGAATCCAGAGTCTAGTTTTTATGTTGGGAATTACAATATGAGCAACAATCCATATTCCAGCAAATAACCCAAGATGGCGGTAGCACCCTAATTTTTCATGGAGTAACCAAAACAACTCCAACAATACATCCTGCCAGAACATAAAAGCATCAGGATTCTAACTGGGTCCATTGACTCAGGTAGTCGATACTTCAACGAATAATTTTTTTTCGGGAACATGTGGAACATTGGTCGAGAATATCTCCATCAATCTATCATGTGTTAATCACCTCGAAATCTTTATTATAACAATATTAGGGGACTGAAAGACAATGCTGAGATTTGTATCACCCCCATGTAACCATCGTAGTATACAAAAGTATCAATTTTTCTTGCCATTTTTTAAAAACCTACAACCATGAAAAAATGAACATACATACACTAGCAAATTTGTATACACTTACAACATTACTAGAAACAAAATGTCTCGAATACATATATTATACTAACACTTATCTAAATTTGACGCCAGATAAAGTAATGAGTTGTTCGTCTATCTCCTCACAATGTATCTGTATACAATCTTGTCTACTAGAAACAAATTATGTACTTCATTGATTTGAGAATTCTTACCCGATTGTGTTTGATATAGGGGATACAATAATCACATTTTGCGTCCAGCTAAGTGCAAATTCGCTTTATTCATGACGTATCATAGATGTACGTCAAAGATACATGACATGTCAAGCAAACTCGCGTTTAGCTAAACACAAGTTCTGACTACTTTTGTAGATGTGTCAGACACGTACGTTAGAGATACCTAACATGTTAGGAAAAATCATGTTTAGCTAAATGCAAGTTCTGACCACTTTTGCAGATGTGTTAGCCACGAACATCAAAGATACCTGACATGCTAGAGATATTTTCAAACTCACGTTCATCTAGGCGCGAGTTTCGTTAGCCATATTAAAACCGTATCTTGCATGTTAACTCAAATACGAAATCGAATTTATATTGATTTTGAGTCGTCTATAAATACGTCACCGGAACTTGTAGGTTGATGTACATTGTAGAAGCATTTTTGAAACAATTCCCACCCCTATTATTATAAGCGTACAAAATTATGGTAAGATTTTCAGCAACAAGTTTCTTTTTCAGAACTTACTTCAATACTTCCTTCAACTGCAACATCAAGAAGAATGATTTGTTTGAGTTGAGTTCGACACGGCTTAGCAAATCTACAACAAAAAATGTCTTTATTGGAAGTCAAAATACAAGTTGATAAGCCCAGCTCTGAAACGCATTTTATGCTAACCATATCAAATGCAAGTGACATTCGCAAGATGTTTAGGAGATACACTCATGTAGGGGTACAAACATCGAGCTGTATATAAATTTTGATGAAGGAGCTAGTTCATTAATAATTGCAGAAGCAACTCCACCTTCCTCACACGAAGACACAATTTTTACCCAAAATTACAGGAAAAAAATAAGAGAAAGAACAAATAATTGAGGAACTAAACTTAACATCTGACATATGTATAGACTATAACAACACAGAATCATGCTCATCATCCATTCATTTCAACTTAGGTTACATCCTTGTCTTATCCTACTTATTAATCTAATTTTCATTTCTATAGTAATTTAAATTCCGTACCTTGACTATAGTTTACAATATTGTTGTGTATACGTTCATCATATTCCTCACACTAAGATAATTTATTTCCACTAAGATAATTAAAATTAAAAATGTTAACAAAATTCCAAAAAAAAGAAATTTTCTTTCATTCATTTAATTTTTTCAAATTACATAATAAAATAAAACCACGTAATGACACCTATGACCATCGGTACCACACTTCGGTGGACGATGAGCCCGAGGTGGATGTCTTCAAGCACCTACATCTAGATCTTCATCATCATCATTAGCTTCGTCTATACTACCACCGATGCCACTAGGACCACCGGTGAAGAATATTAACTGCCACAATATTTGGAGAATAATGTCGGTGTCAAATTTTATCACCAATGGTTGAAATGATAGAATCACAATATGGATGGAGGATACACTGGTGGTACAGGTGTAGAACATTCAACGGCCCACTCAACTTCGTCGTAAATGGAGCAAACGAGCCCGTGAAAAAACCTTCTAATGGACTCCCTAAATATTGAAAATCTGATTGCGTCGAGTAGATGAAGGCTGGTGGTGGGATCGGTGTAGCAAGATCGGCTGGTGGCACAAAGGTTTCCTTCTTCTTCTTGATGTAGAGTTAGTGCCAGAACAGTCCACTCCTCTTCTAGTGCGCTGCACCGACGGGCAATTTGGACAGGGTGCATGTATTTCTCGAGCTCGCTCCTCTGGGGTCAATATATAAGACCTCCCATTTTGCGTGTACCACTGTACGTAACTAATTGTAATTTTTCTATCATCCACTATAGGTCCATGAATGAGTTGTAAATATCTTCTTTGCCCCCACTTCTTTATCCACTCAGCATGCTTATTTGCCCAATTAACTTTCGTCTTTCCTTGTCTCATTAGCGAATGCAAGGCGTCCAGATTTTCAGGATCATTCAAAATTTGTTGGACAAAACCGAAGTACTGCATCACACGATCGGCTGGATGCCAATCGACTATTGAATAGTTTATCAACGGGACAACCGACATCCAGATATGCTATGACAGAAATATTTCCTGTGAGATGCAACCACGTACATTTGGTCAACGTACAACGTCCACTCGAACTATTTTACTAAGTCAGTTAGATAAACTCAACTAAAAAATACAATCAATTTAATTATAATAATACTTTTACATAACTTAATTAAAAATTACCTCATTTTTAGATTTTTGCTCGATAATTGTTCTAATATTCTCGAAGGATGATGAAAGCCCCTTGTGAATCAATGCACCACTCCACCTATCATGAAATAAAATATTAGTTTCGAACTATAAAAAATATATATTCAAATACAAACTTAATTTAATTTTTATTACCTCCGAATAAGTGGAAATACAAATGGGGTAGAAACGCTCAAAATCGGATGCAAAAACAGCATTTGGAACCAAGCTCATGACTGTAGCAGCAAAAGAAAGCTTCCAATAGCATGTTTTGTGGGGTATGTGTTTTTAATGCAAAAAATTTTTACCCCAACTTAGCCTACCGGCAACCTCAAAATTACGAAGATGGTGCAACCACATCAAATACACTTTTTTGCGAGATTTATCTAGAGATTTGTCTAGCATCAAAATTTCCTTATGACTCGCAAAATATGAGCATGAACAAATTGTTGCAAAATAATTGCAGTTTAAAGTTTAAAATAAAATAAAACATCTAATATAAATATAATATAAATATAACAAATATTAAAATATAATTAATAAAAGTAATGATTACCTTTTTAACATCTCCGTAAGCATCTTAGGTTAAATAAAAAAAATTCTAATCAATTTAGATGCACACAACCACCATCCAAATCTCGTACATGAACTCTAAGCAACTCCAAGCACACGTGGAACCAGTTACCGTCGGCAATATCGCTAATAGTATCTCCTTCAATCGAGACCGAGATAAAACGCAACATCCTACATAGTAATCATTCCATTTCCACACGGAAAATGAAATGTGTATCTCTAGCCCCTACCTTTCTAGTAAGGTATTTATTAAATTTCGCTCCAACTTGGCACCTTCAATTATAGAGCACACGGCTCCAAATCCGGTTTGACACACATACGACATAATATCATCATGAGATTGTCTACGATCCTCGTGATGAAACACTTCAAACTTCATTCAAAACCCTATAAATAATTTTTAAAATAAATAAATAGTTTATTTCGAACATAATAAACTAACTTTTAAATACAAATTAAACTAATAATTAAAAAAGTGAAAATTAAAAATTAAACTAATAATTAAAACTAAAACTTTTAAATAAAGGAAGAATAATAAAAAAGAGATACTTACAGTCTTCCTCCAAAAGTCGAAAATGTGTCTATCATCTGATTAAACTTGCCATTATATCAAACTCTTGTACTTCTTCGGAAAAAATCTAACAAAATGTTATTGAAATGAGAGAATTATAGAGGATTTGGTTTGAGGTTTAGGGTGGAAATGGACCCTATTTATAGAAGCTTAGCACCCCCTCCAAATGCAACATCTGTGCGGAACTGACAATTAGCTAAATGCAACTTTCGCTTAATTATCGAGGTCAATAAATACTGAACGCTATCAATTAATTTAACCTATCCATTGTAATTAGATTTTGCGCTTATCTAAGAGCGGGTTCCTTGTAATTAACGCGTTAATTAATACGTTTCATGGTCAAATATATTTCTACCGGCCGTTGTATATGAAACTTGCGCTTAGCTAAGCGTGAGTCTTTTTTAAATTAATTTTTTTTAAACGAGATGATAAATCACCTTATCCTTGCACAATGTAGTTAAAAAAAGAGTTTTGATAAAAATAATGATATATATAGATATAATCAAAGTTTTAAGCCAAAAAAGTTAAAAAAATTGAAGCCAAAGAGTTTTGATATAAATCAAAAAATTCAAAATTGAAGGCTAAAACGATGTTTTTCGGGATGAAGACGGCAATAAGGCAGTTGCGTCTCCTTGTAAGCGTGTAGATCTCAAAAAGTTACGTAGATTAAAAAAATCGTCTCATTTAAACATCTGAACATAAAGCTATGACATTTCAAAGTTTTGCATTATATTCATAGTTCAAACACCAATATGCTTTAAAATAATTCTAATATATAATTTATATTATTAAAATTATTTTTATTTCTTTGAACTCAACAAGTGTCCTAATAGAAAAAGCGGATGTTATTCATCTTAGAACACACAGGTTCAATCGCTTTGTCTATAAGGTGTATTCGCATTTGTAAAAGGGTTAAGAATATCTATAATAAAATGATACTACCTTGTAATCACTTTAGACCATTCAAAAAATTATTTTTATTTTTTTACTAACCTAATGATATTCATATTATATATTTTAAATTATTCTTAATATCTATAATTATTTTATAGTTTTTTTTAAAACCCTAGCGTATTCTTTTTAAAATAGAAGTAATTACCTATGTAAGCAAAATAATAACAAATATTAGCATTAATTTCACAAGACTAGAATTTTCTTATACCATTGAACAAAAGGAGTAAATTAAACTAACTTTGTTAAAGTCAGTAACTCCTGAACGCGGTCAAATTAATTTGACCTAAATAGAACTCTCGCTTATCTAAGAGCGGGTTCCTTGTAATTAACGTGTTAATTAATACGTTTCGTGGTCAAATTTATTTTTATCTACCGTTGTAAATGAAGCCCGCACTTAGCTAAACTCGAGTCTTTTTTAAACTAAAACAAATTTAAATGCCGATAAATCGTGTCTTATCCTTTCGTCAAAACAAATTCTCGTAAAACACACGTTTGACAGGACGCGAGTTTTTTTTTCCTGAAATAGGATATTTGAACATCGAAAAAATTGTGTCACTTCGGATGGAATTCGCGTTTGCCCAGACACATGAGTACCTAATTCGCGTCTATTGGGACGCGAGTTCGCCTTACGCGGACTAAACGAGGGTATTTTCTACATAATCTGTTGGGAAACGCCAGTACAGCCCATGGCGCAGTGGAAAAACTATCCGTCGTACTCCACCAGTGATCCATGTATAAGGGACGAATTCGGGGTGATTAAGGATGAAACGTTACCTCAATAAATCTAGAAATCTACAGAGAGTATAGGAGAATCCAAATCGAATCTGAGTCGTCACAGTAGCGTTCCGACCTCTACGCAGTCCACCCAAATAAAACGAACAATATTTTCTCTTCTCTAACTATTAGAAAAGTTTTCTGAAAAGGATGAATTTGGTTGCTAGACCTCATGCCTTTATATAACATTTAAAACCCTAATTCTAATTAAATTCAGATTCTTTAAATATACATTATATTTATCCGAATATAATTAAATATGTAGAATCTGATTCTACTTCTATCACGTTTTTTTAGGATATATATATATTTTAATAGTATCTGATAATTACATTAATTATCTAGTATTAAAATATATATAAACAAAATTATCTATAATTCCAATAATCATAATAATTTTGGTTTTACTTATTTCGTGCACAACAAGTTTGAACACATGCTATCTCGTCGATATTTGTTCGTTTTAATCATAGGGTGTGACTCTTGTAGGTCCATGTAACGTTAGCAGTAATATCCAGAACAATTCTGATATTACAAGCAATGAGTGGCATCTAGCAATACATCATTGCTACCTAAGTTAAATGAAGTCGTGGTTCGTTTTAACCTTTTTCCGTGATTAACTTATTTTATGTATTTCATCCTTTTGTCTTCATATCTAAATCAAACACAAGTCATAGATTAGTCACACTTGTATAGTTCATCTAATATTTCTTGATATCTTGAGTAGACTATTATAAACGGATAAATATGATATCCCATATCAATTTATTTGAGCATGGCCATGCATTTTCTAGTCTCACTCAATCAAGTGGCCTATGATATTACTCCTATTTTGTAGGAAGGACAAATCTTATCTTGATCAGCCATATTCCGCTACATATATTGTGGCATATCCAATATCAGTCTTTATAGTGTAGTCAATTACGACACACGTTTGATCGTATCAAAATATGTCACTCACAATGTTGAAATAATGATGATCTCAAGTCTGAGGATCATACATGTAGTTTTCACCATGAGCAATGTTGTGATTGTCACATAGTAATCCAAGAAATATGCTCATAACGGGTCAGTCCAGTATGTCGTTCTCTAACACATACTTATGTATTGATTTTGACATCTCCATGTCAATGACAACACTTTGTCATCAATCAACTACATATTAGTCTTAATACATTATTGTTGTCCATGCCCACAATAATTCTCGACTAAGGACATTCAAGAATAACTATATTATTCTAAAGACTTTATTACAATTCAGTTTATTTATAGATGCACATAATAAGACTGAAATAATAATAATGACTTTATATTAATAAACAATATAAAATAAATATGTCTTTTACAACCATCTCATGATTGGTCTTTGGGCATACTACAACATAATCTACTTTGGGAGTTATTTTTATAGAAATTTTCTAAAAGGGACTATGAAATTAACAATATTATTGAAAATGACATTACAAATAGGAATGTTAACGGGGCGGGTGGGGGCGGGTTTTTTGTCGCTCCAACTCCGACCCGAAATTTAAACCATCCACCCCACCATCGACCTGCCCCAATTCTAATATATTATATCTCGTCCCGTCCCACCTCGACATAATAAAAAACATATCCTGACCCTGATAGTTTAATAAAAAAACCCGACTAAACCCGCCCTACGTCGAAAAAAATTAAAAAAATATAATATATAATATATAATATATAAAAATATAATAAATATGTATATCAGGTCGGGTCAAAGAATTTTCACCCTAAACTCAAACCCATACCACCCTGACTTTATTCTTTTAGAACCCGCCCCTATCGGGTCGGATCGGGTCGGGACCTAACAGAGATGAGTTATTTTACCATCCCTAACTACAAACCTATAAATTAAAACAAATATATAAAAGCTTATAAGTTATGACAAAAATATTAAACATTTTATTATTATTTATTTTAAAACTTTTTAATAGTTATTTATTTTAGAACTTATCTTGCATTTATATAAAATTACAAGGCATAAAATGAGAATGTCGATGATCAACTAAAACCTTCATTTTATAATTATTAGATGTTTTCAAATTGGATAAATTATTTGATAACTATCAAATTTATATTTAATTGTAAAATGTATAAATATCAACCTAATTTTTACATGTTTATTAGTTTTTTAATACAGTAAAATAGTTATTCATTTGGGTTCATGAATCTTAAATTAATTATTATATCATTTTTAAAATTAAATTTAATAATAAAATGTAAAATATTATATATAATAGAAAATAATATTTAGGATTGGCTCCATAAATACTAAATTGAAATTCAAAATTACTTTTTTATATTTTATATTATTTTATGGTAAAAAATATTATTTTACATGTTATTCCTTGTTTGTATGCTTATATAGTATTGTATAAAAAATATATATATATATACATATATATCTACACTTTGACCTAAATATTATTTTTTTCAATAAAAATCTCAGTTTGGCTTAATGGTTAAGCTTTACACTTTTTATTTCAATTATCTAAGTTCAAATTCCCCAAAGGGATTATTTTTTTCTCTAAAACGACGTCGATTTGGACATCAATATAATCACATCAAAACAATATCATTTTGAATTTAACGACTGTTATGATGCTAACGGCTCAGTGATAACATTAAAGTCTAATTTAAAGTTAAGTGCTATAATAGAATCAATTTTTAATTTAATAGTATAATCGATACACACTTAAAAATTTAGTGATATTTTGTTTAATTTACGCAACATATAATTATAATATCATGTTAAAACAACATTCGAAAACACTGAAATCACGATAACAATTGGCATAAGATTCACAAACATGGGAACACATATTATAAATAATTTTTTTACAATTGTGCTAATTTTGACATTAAACTTATGCTTTAGGTTTAATTATATTATTGGGTCATTAACTCGTTAACAGAGTAATGGCATGACTGACAACTATCCTTTTAGTACCCAAAAAAATATAAAACTACGTCGCTTGTTTTGTTGGAGAAATTTGAGAAAAAAGAAAAACACCAAATGCTTTCTAAGAGATTTAAACTTGAGTCTTTAAATAAGAATGCTAAATGCCTAACCATAAACCAACTTTATAATTTAAAAGGTTTTAAAAAACTAGTATATATGTTAAATTACAGTTGGAATTAATTTTATTTATTTGATGATATACTTTTATGATATAATTTTATAAATTTATAATTTTATAGGAGGCTTTTAAGCAGAGCTTGAGTTTTTGTTGGAGTTTTCCCATGAATTCAATGACTTTTCTCTTGCTAAACAGTGTATATAAATGCATGCACACCAGACCAATCTTAAAAGTGTAGCTTTAAAGGATGCCCCTGTATTCATAAAAAAAAATCTGACAAGTTTTTCACAGCGATAGACTCAAGATTTTCACTAAATAAATATTATTTATAACAATTATATATTTATGAAATTTTTATAAAAATATATCATTAAATAAATAAAATTAATCTCAACTATAATCTAATATATATATATATATATATATATATATATTAGTTTTGTTAAAATCATAACAAAATATTATGTTAGTTTAATGGATAGGCACTTATCCTTTTTACCAAAGACACATGCTTGAATCTCTTAGAGAGTATTTGGTGTTTTTTTTTTCTCAAGTTTCTCCAACAAAAGAATTAGTTTTGGATGTTTTTGGGCATCGAAACAAGCACACGTCGTTAGTTACTTTCATCGCCTTGTTACCAAGTTGACGGTATAGTGGTAATTAAACTTAAAACATAAGTTTAATGTTAAAATTGACGCAATTAAAAATTTAATGGTATAAATAATACAACACCTATGATTTAATGCTATCTAGTGTAGTTTACCCTAAAATTTCCTCTGTTTTAAAACTGAACTTTTGTGAAATGAGTTTTGTATTAACTGAGTTAATAAGTTGGATTAATCAGACTGTCGAGAAATTTCATTAAATACTTTTATTTACTAATGTCGTTTATGGGTATAAATGCGTTTGTAAGGATTTGAAAATTTTGGGAGTTTAATATGTCAAGTTTATAAATTAGTTTAGGGTACTACACCAATAGTCACTTAACTATTGTTTCTTTTCTATGTTGGTTACCTAATTATTTCTTTTGACAAAATCGTTACTAATATTACATATTTTTCTATTTTGGTCAATGGCCATTAAGTTTCTATTAAATTTCAACGAAGATAGTGATATTGCATGGTATAATAATAGTTTTAATCCTAAAAATATACATTTGATCAATTTGGTCCTCAATTTCTAGAGTAAACTTTTTTTGACTTTTTATAATTTGGTCCTCTCACTTTCATTTCTCTTAAAAAACAACTATCTTCTTCCTTAGAAACCATATCATTGCCGTCCGCTTAAAAAATATATAATCACAGCATGAATAAACTCAAATCAATGTAAATAAAATCCATGAAAAAATTGTGAATAAAACAAAAGTGAGCTTACATAACAGTAAACTTTAACTTGAGTATCCAATTTTGCTATACAATTTTGTAGATCCTATTGGGAAAATGATGAAAAAAGTTATTGAACTGAGGGGATTTTGATAATTTGAAGAAACAAACTAAGAGATAACGACAAATACAAGGATTAAGGAGAATTAGAGTTAAGAGAGATAAGGCAACAATGTAGGCCATCGAGAATAATGGGCCAGTTCCATTAATAATGGTTAATATAGCCCAAGTCATGTGAGTCTAACACACTGCCAAAGTTGGTTCAGGCTGTTAGATCAGTTGGGCATTTGTAACAAACTCATAATCGACCCAACTTCTGGAAGGCTGATGAAGCTTCAAGTATATTCTTTAATATTCACTCGAGTTTATTTTCTTCTAAACCATTGTTTGTATGCTTGTAGATAGCTCTCAACTAACGTCGCAAAATTCGAAAACGTTTCGTGGCCAAAGGCTTAGTAAGCACATCCGCAACTTGATACTTAGCGGGCACATAGTTACTTCAACTTTGTGTTCCATAACTTTCTCACGCACAATGTGTAGATCTAAGTCCACGTGTTTGGTCTTGGCATGTAACACAGGGTTGGCAACCATGGCAACCACACTGGTGTTACCACACCAGATTGTTGGAACCGAGGTTGAAGACACATCCAAGTCAGTTAGCACAGCTGTGAACCACATTAATTCAATAGTGGCATCAACCAAGTTTCGATACTTTGTCTCTGCAGTGGATCGCGACACTGCCCTTTGTTTCTTCAAACTCCAAGAAACCAAATGAGATCCATTAAAAACACAATATCCTGACACCACCGACGATCATCAACATCACAACCTTATTCAGCAGCGGCAAAGGAAACTAATGTAACTTGAAGACAATTACTAGCATAAAAAAATAAGCCATAATTAAGTGTGCCTTTTAAATAACGTAAGATGCGTTTTACTATAATCCAATGAAGCTTAGTAGGGGCCTGCATAAACTGCACCACCTTGTTCACGACAAAAGAGATATTCGGCATGGTGTGGCACACATACTATAGCCTTCCCACAATGCTTCTATTGAGAGCAACGTTACGAAAGGGATCACCACTAGACTTGCTAAGCTTGGGATTGTTGACCATGGGTGTATCGACCGGCTTTGAGCTACTCAAATGAACCTTTTCAAGAAGCTCTGAGACATACTTTTATCGACCCAAAAATAGGCCATCAGATGTACGATCAGGCTCTAAACCAAGGAAGAACTGAATCTGACCTAGGTCCTTGATAGAAAATTGAGCATGCAACTGCTCGATAAACCTGGCAATATGAGACTCAAAATTGCCAGTCATTAAGATATCATCAACATATACAACAACATACACAGTAACAGAATCAGTAACATATACAAAAAAAGAGTGATCAACACTAGAGTTTCGAAATCCTAAGGATCATAAAAATTCCTTTCATTTCTTAAACCAGTTTGAGGGGCCTGTTAAAGCCCATAAAGAGCTTTGGTGAGCTTGCAGACAAGGGGACACCCCTCAGGCCCTCGACGTTCAAACCCCGATGGATGAGACATATAGACATCCTCATGCAACTCACCTATTAAAAAGGCATTGTTAACATCTAATTGATGTACCTGCCAGTCATTACAGGCTTTCAAAGATAAAAGCATGTTGACAGTAAAGAATCAAATCACAGGACTAAATGTTTCAGTGAAATTACATCCAAGGGTTTGGGAGTACCCCTTTCGATCAGAAGGTGGAGAAACAAGCTCTCATGTGGAATTAGCAATAAAAGCATCATACTCTTCTTGCACAGCCTCATGCCATCGAGGATATTTAAGAGCTTCAAACACAATAGCAGGGGTAATATCAAGAGCATAATGAAAGACCTTAGGCTTAAATATACATGCTTTGATTCTAGTAGTCATAATATGTTGATTGCTAGAAGTTGCACTACTTGAAGTAGGAGGTTCTTGAGACAAAACAAAATCAACTACCACTTGAGTGTCGATCTCCACAGCAAGCTCAACCACAATCTCACTAGATGAACCATGATAGGGAACAGGAAATGTTTCACAAGCTAAAACCATTTTCTTAGGAAAGTGGGGCAATTGGACAGGATGTGGCATAGTGTTAACTCCTCAAAAGTACTATTTTTCATGTATATATTGCCATGCTTTTGCTCGACATTGATACATATTTGTGTATTTAGCTAGTAAAATGATGCATTTGCATTAAGGTGTTGAGGAATATTTCTTTTGCCAGAGTGAAGGGGTATTTTCTAGCTTTGGTGGTAGGTTAGGAGCGGTTGGCAAGAGCAGGATAAGAGTAGGAAGCTATAGGCGTAGCACAAAAAGCCCAAGTCGAGTTGGCAAAATGACATAATTGCCAAGCTCGGGTAGCAAAAGGAGGATGGCCGATGGTCGGACAGTTAGCTGTTGGTCAATGATCCAGTCAACCCTAATTTTAAAAGAGAAGATAATGAGATAACGTGCTTATCATGGTGCATAACACACTTTCAAATTCAAACCCGATCTAGAATTTCCATGAGTGCCTATATAAAGGAAGCCCATTGATGAGCCAAGAGGGTTGCACTGTGGTGAAGAAAGAAGGTATAGGGCAAACCGTGGTTCGACTAGGCTGTAACCGAGAGCTTTGGATCCAATGAAGGGCTGCATCGATGGATCTCCTTTTTTCCCATTTTTCTTATTTTAAATCTGATTTTTGTTGATGGTTTCCCCAGCCATGAACTAATTTTCTTAAGTTGGCTGGGATGTTAGCGATAAACGCTTGCCTTTTCAGTTTTTAATAATTGAATGCCTTGACATTTTTGTCTATCTTGCTAGTGCTTAATTTTCCTATATTCTTTGTCATAAGACAATTGGCATTGCATGCCTATTATCTCTTAATATCTTAACAAACTTAGGGGATAACGATTAATTGCCAGGTACTAAGGAGAGAAGCTTCAACGGAAGATTTTCAAGTAGATAAGCTTACTTCGGAGTGAATCTACCCCTTAGGAGTAAAGATTAAAACTTTACCAAGTTAATCACTAAAAAATGTCACTATAGACATATAGGAGTTAATCATAGTTAACTTAGGGTATTGCTATCGACAGAGGCAGTACTAACTTTGAAATATGCTCGACAATAAAACCAAGGATGAAAGTTATTAATTGTTGTCATCGCGAGTGTGAAATCCAAGCATCCCTTGCCAACACTTAACCATCATATTGATTCAATTGTTTGCCAACCTACCTAAGTTTTTACTTTCCCTTGTCATTTTCTTAATCAAAATCTGAAATCCAATTCAACTAATTTGTTCCCATTCACAAGTAAAATATCATGGCATTTAATTCATAGAAAATCCCTGTGGATACGATACTTAGATTACTATTGTATTACTTGCTGACTGTGTATACTTGCACAAAAAAACCTATTCTTGGCATTATATTCCTACATATTTACGTTAATTCATCAATTATTTGCCAAGTGTTAATCATTCGACAAGTTTTTGGCACTATTTTCGGGGATTGCAATGGAGTTTATTGTTTTGATTTTTACTTATTTCTTATTATTCTATTTATTTTGTTTTGTTTGGTGTATGACCAAGAGCCACACTGTTACAGAGGATTGGCCATACGACCCAGAGATTGAAAGAACCCTACGCGGGTTGAAGAGAAAACTTTGAGAAATGGCTCTAAATGGAAATAATGGAGTAGATGGTGCCCTAAACAACGAAGAGAATCCACCAATACAAAATGAGATTCCACCAGTTCCTATTGTAGCTGCTAAAAATCATGAAGATAGACCTATTAGAGAACACTTGGTAGCAAATATGGATAATTTGATGCTAGGACTGATTGGTTCAGCGGTAAATGCGGTTATTTTTTATCTTAAATTGGTAATGATACAGAAGCTTTTGAATGTGGGTCAATTTGATGGATCACCTACTGGAGACCTAAGACAACGCTTAAAGCAATTCGTGGAGGTTTGCCAATTATTTCAGCAACCTAGTGTAGCTAAAAAGATAGTGAAGTTGAGACTATTCTCATTTTCTTTGAGAGATAGAACAAAAATGTGGCTAAGCTCTTTGCCACCTGGTTCAGTTACGAAATGATATCGTTACTTTTAGCCAGACTGATGATGAAACTTTATACAATATCTAGTAGCATTTCAAGCACATGTTGAGAAGGTGTCCCATGCATGGATTTCCTACTTGGACTTCACCTTTTATAACGGACACAATGCTCATACTAGGACTGTGGTTGATGCTTCTGCAAATGGTTCGTTGTTAGAAAAAATTAAACAGAGGTATTTGACATCCTGGAAAATATTGCCACCACTGATCTCCAGTATCCTACTGCCAGACTAGGAACTATAACAAAAACTGTTGGAAAATTAGAGCTTGATGCATTATCATCAATCAATGCTCAGATTTCCAATCTTACTAATATAGTAAAAAAATGCATAAGCCTACTAACGTCTGAGAAGTAAAGACACTAGAACAACTCTACACAATTTGTGAAAAGGATCATCATGTGGATGAATGCCCAATAAAACTAAATTGGTAATTTTTTTTGGAAATTTCAATCGTAATTTTAACCAACATCCAATACATATAATGCAAGTTTGAAGCAACATCCCAACTTTTCTTGGGCAAATCAAGGAGGTAATCAATTTAATGCCCAACGTCAGAACAACAATGCACCACCAAGTTTTAACCAGAACGCAATGCCATATAGAGTACAAAACAATTTCCAATCAGAGGAGAGATCTACTTAGGGGATTCTTTAACGAAGTCCATTGATCGAAATGATGCAACTGTCCCGAGTTTAGCAGTATCTATGCGAAACTTGGAGGTACAGTTAGGGCAGATTGCCAATGCACTCAGTAACAGATCCCAAGGAACTTTGCCAAGCGATATGGAGGATATCGGTAAAAAGGGAGAGAACAATGCAAAGTAGTCACTCTTCAAAGTGGAAAACAATGCGAGAAAGAAACACCTGTCAAATAGCTAATTATTTACCAGGACGAGAAGTTGATGCCAATAGATGAATCCAAGGAGACAGAGAAAAAGGTGAGCACTGATGATTCCAAACCTCAATCTAACGCCAGCACTACTTTGGCAAAACCAGCAAAGCCAACATTTGTCTATCTGCCACCACCTTTTCCATAAAGACTCTAGAAACACAAGCAAGACCAGCAGTTTAAGTGCTTTTTGAAAGTCTTTAAACAACCACAGATCAATATTATGTTAGTGGAAGTTCACGAATAAATGTCTAAATATGCCAAATTCATGAAAGACATCTTGTTCAAAGAGTGGAAGTGAGTGAATTCGAGACAATCGTTCTTACTGAAGAATGCAATGCAATGATAACTAATAGATTGACACCAAAACTAAAAGATCCGGGAAGTTTCACTATTCCCTACATGATTAGCAACATATTTATGGGTAAAGCACAATGTGATCTAGGAACCAGCTTCAATCTGATGCCAATGTTAGTTTTCAGAAAGCTTGGAATTGAAGCAAGGCCTACCACAGTAACACATCAGGTAGTAGATCGATCTTATGCACATCCTAAGGGTAAGATTGAGGATGTGTTGGTAAATGTAGATGAATTTATATTCCTATCTGATTTTATTATTTTAAAACATGAGGCTGATGATAATGTCCGAATAAATCTGGGAAGACCATTCCTTGCCATAGGTAGGACTTTAATTGAAGTGCAAAAATGTGAGCTTACTATACGTATTGAATGATCAGCATGTTACATTTAACGTTTTTCAAGATCTTAAGTGTGCAAATGAGTACAAAGAATGCCAAACTGGTGAGCTGATGGAGTCTAATTTTAACATGGAAATTGCAAAGTCTTGCTAGGACACAGACGATGATGGCATGGAGGTGGATGGTGACGATATGATGAGCGAAGAATATGAAAAACCGACCATGTTGACAAGGTGGTAAGTTATTTCAGGAGACTCGAGCCGCTTGAGTTGGCCCACAAAGAAATCAAGGCACCCAAACCATCTATCGAGGAGCCATCGGATCTAGAACTGAAACCTTTGCCATGCTACCTCAAATATGCTTACCTAGGTGATGACTTAACTTTTTTGGTAATCATTTTTGTCGGTTTGACTGATGACCCGGAGGAAAGATTGTTGGAGACAATAAGTAATCACATATAAGCCTTGGGATGGACCTTAGCTGATATTCAAGGGATAAGCCCAACAATCTGCATGCACAAACTCATTTTGAAGGATTACCATGTCAAAACAATCGAGGCCCAAATGAGACTGAATCCCAGCATGAAGGGGGTAGTCAAGAAAGAATTCATAAAATGGTTGGACACCACGATAATTTATCCTATTTCTGACAGCTCGTAGGCCAGCCTGGTGTAATGTACGCCAAAGAAGGGTGGAATGATCGTGGTTCAGAACAACAAAAATAAACGGATTCCCTCGAGAACTGTAACGGGCTGGGGAGTGTGCATGGACTACAAGAAGCTAAATAATTCCACTCGAAAAGATCACTTTCCACTACCCTTCATCCATCAGATGTTGCATAGATTGGCTTGTAAGACATTTTATTGCTTCTTGGATGGCTACTCGGGCTATAATCAAATTGTCATCGCTATAGAAGATCAAGAGAAAATTATGTTCACTTGTTCATATGGGACATTCGTTTTTATAAGAATGTCCTTTGAATTGTGTAATGGCCCAATGATATTTCAACGTTGCATGATGTCGATTTTCTAGGATATGATTAAGAAAACTTATAAGTCTTCATGGATGACTTATTTGTCTTTGGAAAAAGTTCTGAGGAATGCCTTCAGAGTTTGGAACTTGTTCTACAGAGATGTATTGAAACTAACCTGGTCCTGAATTGGGAAAAACGACACTTCATGGTGAAGGAGAGCATAGTTCTTGGACATAAGGTGACCAAGAAGGGACTGGAAGTTGACAAAGAAAAGGTAGAGGTAACCAACCAATTGCCACCACCCACAAGTGTAAAAGGTATTAGAAGTTTCTTCGGACTTGCAAATTTTTATCGTCGCTTTATTAAAGATTTCTCAAAAATCTCTAAACCTTTATGCTTACTTTTGGAACAAAATACTACTTTTGTGTTTGATGATTCTTGTTTGAAAACTTTTCAGGAATTAAAAGATAGGTCAATTAATGCCCCTATAGTCATGACACCAGATTGGAATGAGCCATTCGAGCTCATGGGCGATGCCAGCGACTAGGCCGTTGGAACTGTATTAGGATAAAGGCGTTGCAAAATTTTCCATACCATCTATTATGCTAGCCGCACACTGAATGAGGCTTAGCTTAAGTACACAACAACTGGAAGAAGTTTCTTTCAATTATCTTTGCATTTGACAAATTTAGATCTTACTTGATGGGTAGTAAAGTTGTGGTATATACAAACCACTTGGCACTCAGGTATCTTTTAGCAAAAAAGGATGCCAAGCCAGACTGATTCGATGGACACTCTTGTTACAAGAGTTTGACCTAGAGATTCGAGATAAGAAGGGGAATAAAAATCTAGTGGTTGATCATTTGTCTCGATTCAAACATCATATTGAGGATGGTAATGTCGCTGCCATTAGAGATGATTTCCCTACTGAATATGTACTTGCAATTAATACCATGCCATAGTATGTTGACATGTCAACAACCTGGCCAACAACATTTTGCTACCAAACTTGGCAAGTAATGCGATGAAGTAATTTTTGAGAGATATCTGAAAACATTATTGGGATGAGTTGTTCTTATTCAATCACTGTGCTGAACAAATCATCCGACGTTGTGTGGCAGAAGATTAACACCAAAATATTCGTTAGCTTTTCCATGCAGCACTGTATGGAGGACACTTTGCTAGAATGAAGACGGTGGCTAAAATGCTACAGTCAGGATTTTTTGGCCAACATTGTTCAAAGACACCCATTATTTTTCCAAGGCATGTGATAGATGCCAGCATACTGGAAACATTTCTAGCATACATCAATTGCCACTTCAGAATATCATGTCTGTAGAGTTGTTTGATGTGTGGGGATAGACTTTATAGGTCTTTCCCCCCATCATTTGGCAATTTATACATACTTGTGGAAGTAGACTACATTTTATAGTGGGTTGAAGCAGTTGCTCTTCCTACAAATGAGGAGAAGGTTGTGGCTAAGTTCTTACACAGGCAGATTTTCAGTAGATTCGGTGCCCACAAAGCTATCATACATGATGAAGGTACCCACTTTAAATGCCAACTAATTAGTAAAGCACTGTACAAGTATGAAATCCAGCAAAGAATTGCCACGACTTATCACCCTTAGACGAAAGGCCAAGCAGAAATCTCAGATAAGGAGATCAAGAATATTTTTGGAAAAGACTGTGAGCCCAGCTCGAAAGGACTAGTCTTTAAGGTTAGATGATTCTTTATAGGCTTATAGAACAGCCTTCAAAACACCACTAAGGACCTCTCTCTACAAGTCGGTGGAGTTAGAGCATCGCTCCTATTTGGGCTACCAAATAATTGAATATGGAATATGGAGCTACAAGTGAGAAACATTTGCTAGACTTAAATGAGTTGGAAGAATTCAGGGCACAAGCTTATAAGAATGCCAAGTTGTACAAAGAACGAACGAAGAGGTGGAATGATAGCAGAATTGTGCCAAGACAATTTGAGGTAAGGTAGAAGATACTATTATTCAACTCCAGGCTCAAGTTATTTCCAAGAAAACTCAACTCTAGATGATCAGGACCCTTTGAGGTCATTAAGCCCTACACTCATGGTGCGATTGACATCAAAGATTCAAAAACAAGAGCAACAATCAAGGTGAATGGTCAGAGGTTAAAGCATTATTTAGAAGGAGTTCAAGGTAATGCCAAGGAGACCATTCTCCTGGCAGAGATCGAGTAATTTTGCCAATGTCATTTGATCATTGTACATAGTTAGGTTAGTTGTTTTTCTTTTTAGTATTTCAATTTATTTTTATTTAGTTTTATTTTCTTTTTCTGCTTTGAAAGGTTTTTGTGAGTGTTAGTACAAGATATTTTTCTAGGGCAATATGCTAGGAATGTCTAGCATTTTAGACGCCCATCGTCACAAGATTGGACAAACATGTGGACCATATGCAAGACCAGTCCCAAGAGGAGAGTAATTTTTGCTGAAGCGGGAAAACCCTAGCTGTCTAGGTTAAACTTTTAAACTTTGAATTTTTACCCTATTTCTTTTACCCTTTTCTTTTCCCACATCGTCACCTCAATTTACTCCTAAACCCATCATCACCCCACTTTCCCAAACACACATAACTGCCACTCTATCATTATATCTACTAGTCTCACCATTAAACCAACTCAATTGTTTCCCCTTCCTTTTATTTAAACCTCGTTCTCCCTTAAGCAAAATTTTTACTCTATTTTCATTCTCTCACACGGCAAGAAAGCAAAAACAAACTTTCCCTTCATCTTTTTCGAGAATCACCATTTTCTCTAAATTCTTTCCATGGAATTTTCTTTAGCCACATTCAAGATTTTCTTCAATGACAAAATCAAGAAGAAGTGTGAAGAAAATTTTGTGGCTTGAACTTTCTTTTATGAGAAAAGGTTCAACTTCAAGAACGAACCTAATTTGGGGTTCTCGCCAGAAGTGGTTGCCATAGTCAATAAGCACGAATGGGAAACCTTTTGCCAATAGCCAAAAAGCTGACTACACCATTGTTCACGAATTCTAAGCTCACCTCACTACCAAGGATTCACCTTTTTGGTTTGTATGAGCTACGTGTGTTTAATTCGATGAAGGATAATGGTTTGCTTAAGTTGGATGGTGCAGGAGAAGAACATTTAGCATTCGCTGAATCCATGGACGATGCCAATATAAAGATGTTATTGCATGACTTGTGTGAGCACAGCACAAAATGGAACATTTCGTCCAAAGGTCACGGAACTGTGAAATGGCCGGCATTAAAACCATAGCTGAGGGGATGGAACCACTTCTTGAAAGCTAATCTTATGCCGACCACGCGTGAACCATGGGTTCCACGAATAAGCTGTAACTTTTTTAGTTGGTATGACCCCCTTTGAATCCTCATTCAAGAGTTGTTATAGTTGGTTTATTAAGGAAAACTAAAGTCATGGAGAGGGGAAGAAGAAGTGAGCAAATCATTTGAGTGTTTTGCTTGGGAGTTTTGTTGCACTTGATTTGGTTAGGTTAAGTTATTTGGATTATGTATGTTGAAATTTAGGGTGTAGGGTTCATGTGGTGTTTGTACTTAAGGTTTATTTTGACAGGTTCAAATTTCGGGTTTATTGTGTAATTTTGAGTTAGTGAAAGCTTGAAATGATGAATTTGAATGTGAAATTTCATTTCTTTTTCCTCTCTATCAATTTGCATTAGTCTTAATCAATAGCAACTTGCATCCTTTATCAATTTCAATTTGCAATCCAAGGTAAGCTTGAAGATGTGTTAAATTATCTAAAATATTTGAATATTTGAGGATGGATTCATGCAAATATGATTATTTGATAAATAGATAAATTGTAATGAAAATGCAAATAGACTAAGTACACATGCTCAATGAAAATGTAAAGAGAAACTATAATTCCATAATAATTTTACAAGAATATGCTCAATAAAAATGCAAATAGATAAACTTCAAATTAATTGAAGATGTAGATGAAATAATAATAATTCTTTCATTGATTTAACATCATGATGATCAAGATGCAAGGTTTCATAATAAAATATAGGCTCGTACCTACTACCATCACTACAACAAAACAGGTTTTTAGCAGTATTTTTAACGGCATTTTTTGAACAAACGCCGCCATAGACTAATATATAGCGGCATATTTTGGCAAACGTTGCTATAGACGCTTACTTTAGCGGTGTTTGATAAACAAAAGCTGCAATAAGATTTAAATGTTTATATCCCACATCGAATACATATATATCTTACTGAATCTTTATAAAGAAGAGAAGCACAAGTATAAATTGACGAGCTAAGTAATGAATTGAGGGATGTGGGAGATACATAGTCAATAGCGGCATTTAGAGAGGGAAAATGCCATGAAAGAAAATGGTTTTTAGCGACATTTTTTCATCGAAGCGCCGTTATTGACTATGTCTTAGCGGTGTTTAACAAACGCCGCTACATAAATTTAACCTTTTTTACGTTTTTGTTCACAAATGTCGCTAACTATTGCGGCGCTTGATCTAGTAGCACTTCTTGCAGCGTTTTTCCTAGCACCAAAAAAGTTTTTAGCAGTGCTTAAAAACGCCGCTATAGGGATAAAAACGTCTCTTAAAGTAGTGCATTTCTCTCAAGGAGATCAAAATGTTTTCCAAATAAAATATTGTTTTTAACAATATTACCATAAAACTAAGTGCCATGACAAACAAGATAGTAGTTGAACAAATTCATACATATGAATCTGCCTATACAAAAAAATTGCACAAAAATGGAACTTAGAACCTAAATCCATCAATTGTTCTTTGATTTGAAACTGCTAGTTGATGCTTGTGAATTTGGAAGCACATTTTTAGTGGGAGTTGTCTGCATCATCCATCTAACCACTTGGTATGCAGTTGGTTGTTGCTGAGTCGGTTATTTTTGTGAGATTTACCTCCTTGATGCTCTTTTTATCTTTCTTCTTTGCACAATAGATGCAGGCTGACTTGTTACTTGGACAGTTAGTTAATGGTGCAGTGGATGGTGGTGCAACAGTTGAAAATGATGGATGTGCTGGAGGTGTTGAAAGTGTAGTGAATGATTGTGTAGCAATTGTAGATGGTGGTTGTGCTATAGGTGCTGAAGGTGCAGTGGATGGTGTTACAGCAGTTGAAGATGATAGTTCAGCTTGAGGATATGAAGGTGTAGTGACTGGTGATGAGGCAGTTGAAGATGTTGGGTGTGCTAGAGGTGTTGGAGGTGTTGAAGTTGTCGAAGATAGAGGTGTTGCAGTCACTGGCGTGTTGAACCTACTATTAGCTTTGATATGACCTCTACATGACCTTATATTATGGTTTAATCTTTCATATTTATTGCACTTAATTTTCGAGGTCTCCTACCATCTACTAGGACTATTGTCTTGCTCGTTAGCATCTTTTTTTAGGTTTATCGGTTGGCCTCCTTTGAATTGGAAAAATAATTGAAAGTCATTCTATTTTTCAAACTTATTTCTAGTGATTTGCTTCTCTAATATGAAAGATGTGGTCGGACTAAAGGTTGATCTTTGTTTTCTTATGGTAGCATGTGTCAACATATTTCTCTAAGCTATGCTGAATTGAAAGAATAAAAGATATAACATGTTTTAGTAGAATTTGGGTTGAGATATATTTATAACATGTGAAAAATAGTTTTAGAAAAATAATAAAATACTACCTATAAAAGCACATTTTCTAAAGAACAAACTCCTACTTCTAGATTCACCACATGTTGGTCAAATGAACCAAATGCAACTTCATATCTTAGAGCCCCAGCTGGTAATGGCCAACACTTTTAAGACAAAATACAACATCAATTAATAACAAAAACATACATTTAATTATTGATAAAAAAAATAAAGATGAACATTTTGTTTATCTAGTAGCTTGCTCAATTAATGTGTTCGTCTTCTTCTAAATTTTAGGACATAGTGGTCCAGTATATTTTTAAGTAGCTTCAGTCTTTTCATAAAGTTTTTTTAAAAAGTCTTTTTTACTTTTTGGGCAAGTAAATGGTATTCTGGACATTTAAAATTCAAAGAATGTTTTAGACTTTGACTTCTCAAAGAAATTTTAGTAATATGACCATAGAAGAACAATTTAGTAATTAATCATTTAAGAGCATTTGGTCAACTCCAAGTTCAAAGAGTATTTGATCATATTCACCACTCAAGGGTATTTTAGTCTTCTCAGATATTTAAGTCTTCTACAAAGCTTATTTGGTTGTTTATTTGGTTGTTATGAAGAAATTTTAAGATGTTTGAGGGGTAATTGAGAAGTATTTTTAAGCTATCCACAACCTAGAGTATATGTACTACACTAAGGAGTATGAGTACTTAATCAGGGAGTACAGGTACTGAATTTTGGACTACAAGTATTAGGGATGAAAATTTAATTCAAATTCGATCCGACCATAAGAAAAAAATCAATCCAAATTTAATTGGAAAAAAGTCAAATCAAATTTCAAAAAAAGGTATAAGTTCTAATAGGAGACAAGTTGGATTTGGACCATGTAACGATCCAATTTGAATTTGAATCTAGACCAAATCCATCTCTATTCTGTATTTGATTATAGTCCGATCATATCTGAGTCTAAATCAAAACATTTAAGATTTTTAGGTCTTAAAACAAAATATACGTCCAAAAGACTACTGCCTGCCAAGCCTTTCTCTAATTTTTTTTCCTCTACGTGACTATGTGTGGCTGTGGGTGTGGCGTGCTGTAGCTACTGCTCTTGCATCTTGAAGGTTTGTTTTCCTTTTTTCTTTTTAATTATTTCAACTATATTATCATGATTTATATACTAGAAAGAAATCTACCAATTATTCTTTTATGCTTTTCTTTTCAACATTCAAATAAACATTAAAAGTAAAAATTTTGAATCTTTAGCTTTAAAATTACAAGATTGGATGAGCCCATGACTATTAGTGTAAATCTTCAAAACAATGGGCATTTATCGGAGAAAAGCTACGGTGAATTTGATTATTTTGTAATTTGTCCAAAATGATACATTGTTTCCTAATTATAGTTTAAAATACATCGAAATTTTTCATGCATTGTTTTTAAATTATAGTTGCTCATAACGTTGTTTAGATCTGAATAACTATCTCGTCGAATCGATTGGGTAATATGATTCGCTTTTGACTTGTTTTTGTTTTTCTCTATTATTTATTTGTAGATTTTTTTGGCATTCTGCTCTCGATGATTGAACTTCAATATAAAAGTTTTAGCCTTGTCTAAATGTTTTCATGTTAGAAATTAATTTTGTTCTGAGAGCTCTTTTATACTCATCTGTGAAAAAATCAGGGCATTCTTATGTTAGACTTAGACTTGGTAATAATTATTTAACCCGGATAACTAAGTAACTATTTTCCTTATAATGCCAAGATTAATATTAGAGGAAATTCACAGTTCAATGTTTGATTTATTTTTTGAAATATATTTTTATTATATTTGGGTAAATATTTTTTTATCAAAAGCAACTATTATCATATTCAACCAGTATATTAGAAGTTATTAAATTGAGTTGAAATAACATTTTATCACTAAAATTACAGAACAATCATTAAATTTTTATTCGCTTACAAGAATATAATTATTATATTATTAATCGTTATTAATTAATGTGTTACACTTTACTGAATTAAGTTCTTGTTCATTTTTAATTTGTTGTTACATTATTCATATTTTTATTTTTGTCTTTTCAGGTTTGATTTGTATCCAAAGTTAATTTTTATTGTTTAACACGAAGAGCTCCTCCTAACATAGTGGTATGTTACATCATTATTCATATTAATTTTTCAATTTAATGAAAACTCTGTATTTATATTTTTTTATATTTTTATTAAATTCTATATGAAAAAGTCATAATTCATTTATTTTTAATGTTATTATCTTAATAGGGAAGCAAGATAAAAAAAAATTCTCCTTCTCCTTTTGTTGAGGAATCTAAAAAAAGACTCGTGTGTTCAAACAGAAAATGATGAGGATTGTACGGTTATGGTTGTGCGAGAATATTGACTTTACAAGTTTAGAACCACTTTGAAAGGGTAATGAAAGGTGGTGAACTCAAAGCAATTTGTCAAGGTTGTAAGAAAGAGTCTTTGAGTAAGAACACAAGCTGTACTTCACATCTAAATGAGTATTTAAAAGAGTGATAAATCAAAATAGAAAATACGAAAAAAATCAACCCACAAGTTGTAAGAAATGAGTTGGCTAATATGTTAGTGTTGCAAGAATATCCTCTTGCTATAGTTCATCACTTTGATTTCAGAAGACACTCGAGAAGTTTAAATCCAGATTTTAATATCATATCAACCAATACCATCAAAGTTGACATCTTAAAAATTTTAAGGAAAAAAGAGCTCACTTGAAAAAGCTATTGGCGACAAATAATAATTTGTTATTAGTATCGATATGTGGACTTTTACCAATCAAAGAAAAGACTGCATGACTATGAAGACATACTTCACTAATGGTGATCGGGTTTTACAAAATCACCTTATAATGTATGTTTACATATTGTTTAACTTTAAAATAAATTTTTTTATTAATGTTTTCAATATTACTAATGATGTGAATCTACATGCTTTTCTTTAGCTAATTTCATGCATTGTTTAGAATATTTATTAGGTTTATGTATGTTCCATGCCCACACAACAAAGATACAATTAGTAAGGCATTGATTGAATGTTTGAAAATTTTTAATTTGGATGAAAATGTTTTTACCATCATTGTTGATAATTGTACAACTAATGATGCGGTCTTAAATGCTTTACGTGAGAAACTTACACCTACAAACTTATCTTGCATGGTAATTATTTGCATATGAGGTGTTGTGCAACATCTTGAATTTGATTGTGAATGATGGATTGAGTATCATTAGTGGTGCAATTGAGAATATCCTTTTTGTAGTTGCTTATTATACATCACGACCAAAGAGATATGAGAAGTTCAGAGATGCTTGCAGTTATGTCAAAAAATTTATATCTAGAAAGTGACATTATATTGTAAAACAAAATAGAATTCATGTTATGACATGTTACAATTTGTCATTATGTAAAAAGATATTTTCATTAAATTGTACATAAAAATTGGAAAAAGATGAAAAGATAAATTCTAATTGCCTACAAAAGGTAAGTGACAAAAGGCAAGTGATAGTGATAAGTTTGTTTTATATAAAGGTCAACATTTGATTGAATAGTCATTTTGGCCCCTATTTTTTGGAGCAATTCAACCCTCAACGTTTCATTTTGGGTCAAAATGACCCCTTTGCCGATGAAAACTATCAGTTAACTGACGGTAAATGGCTTGAAATGACCTGACAAACCTATATGGCAGTGCACGCTGACAGGACAATATCATATGGACAAATTTGTTGACTTGACAAAAACATTACATCAGTCAAAAAATAATTTTATAATTATATAAAATATAAAATACTTTTTCTACTGACTTATCATTCTGTCAAGTCATTTCCAATTATTTACCGTCAGTTTTTTAACAACTTTCATTCGCATAAGGGCCATTTTGACCCAAAATAAAACGTTTAGGGTTGAATTGCTCCAAAAAAATGTGAGCTAAAGTGATTATTTAATCAAACATTGGGGGTATTTTCAACTAATGACTTGTATAAAAGGGCAATTGAGGCTTTTTCAGGGACAATTTACCCCACTTTAAACTTGTATTTTAAAAAAAAATTGTGAAATTAAACATGCATTAAGCAAATTGTTGACTTGTGAAAATAAAATAATCGAGTTGATGGCATCGAGTATGTTTATGAAATTTGATAAGTATAAAAAAAGTATTAATATGATATTATCGATGGCATCAATTTTGGATCTTATGAGAAAATTTGAGTGTGTGTCTTTGTATTTTAGCATTCTTTTTGGTGATGATGGTGCACTTGAATGTCATAAAATAAGGAACGTACTGGTTGAGTTAGTTGATGACTATGAAAAGAAAGTGATTGATCGAAAAGGTTCTCTTGTTTCACCTTCAAGTTTTGCAAATGATAAAATTAAGAGATCATTAATTGATTTGGATGATGTTGAGGGTTATGGAAAAAACATGTTTTACAACAACCATTAAAAGACCTCATAAGTGTGAGGGAAAGACATATTTGGAGGAGCAACATATTATTGTAGATGATAGAAAATTTAACCTTTTAGCGTGGTAAAATGTCGAATCAAGTAAGTTTCTCACCTTTTTTAAAATTGTTAGAGATCTTCAGTGTCAATTTCTACCGTTGACTATACGAATGCATTTAGCAAGGGTGGTAGAGTTGTTGGTCCCTATCGTAGCCAACATCATCCAGATACCATAAAAGCGTTAATGTGGCTTCAAAGTTGGAGGCTTCCTCAATTTAATGGTAATTTTATTTAAATTTGATAAATTAAAAGTTTAGAACTATCCACTACTTTATCATTTTTAATGTTATTTGTTATTATTTTTAGATACTACAAATAATGGTGGCCTTTAATGCGCGTCTATTTATGATGATAGAGATGAATTATTAGAGTGATTGGTAAGATAATATACAATCAATATTTTTATATGAGTAATATTTTCTACAACTTCATTTATGCTTCTCCTAGACTTTTGATGAGAATTATTGAAGCAACGGAAGTTTGATGGTAGGAACCTTTTTTCTCTATGACGAATGCTGATGGTTGAACATGTTGGTTGTATTTTAAATTTGTTTTATCTTGGGTTGTAATATCTAATAGACTTGTTTATAATTGTGATTTGGAAAAACTTTGGTTGTAGTTATGTTGGTAGACTACTAAGACAATTTTAGTTTATGTAAGGTAATTTATTTTACCTTGGGTTATTACTTTAAGTTAAAGATTTATTAAAAGTCTATTCATACTTTTGTTGTAGTTTTTTAAAGTTGAAGTTTGAATTGTTGCTTTAATTTGTTCATTGGGTTCTAATATTTTTTGAGGTTTATTTGTGTTACTACTTAAAATATATATATTTGAGGAAAATTATTTATTGTCTTCAAAGATATTTGTTTGACTTTTCACTTTAAAAAATAGAAAAATTTTATTGGATTTGAAATTTTGGATTCGAATTCTAGATATTTTATTCGAATCAGAATCATATTTGATGTGTCCGGACTAGGATTCAAAATTGGATTAGTTTGGAGGCCCGATTGTTAAGCGGATCGAATTTGAGCTTTACACAGTCTAATCCAAATTTGATTCATTGCTAGCCCTAATAGGTATATGTTATGTGAGTATCGATACTCGACATTGATTATCACTAATCGACGATGAGTATCGACACTCAACATGAGTATCGGTACTCAATTGACCTTTGAAGTTTCTAAAAATAAAACAGTATACATACCCAACTTGTGACTATCGGTACTTGGGTATCATTACCACAAGAACTGGTATGAGTACTCAACCTTAAAAATGCACAAAATAAAAGGGGTATTAGTACTCGTTCATCGAGTATAGATACTCAAATTTGTAAAACCCAAAATTTGCTCAGGAAATGACTCTTTAAACCCCCTAAACACAATCCCTCAAACCCCTAACACAACACATATCTCATATAAAATCAAAATGGACCGAAGGCATCCATTAAACATATTAAAAACAATTTCACCATTGAAGGATTTAAATAAACACATATAACACCAAACAACATATTTATAATCATCCAACACACAAGTTTTATTTATACATCTTCACTAATGTAGCAATGTGTTACCTGTAACACCCCGATCCCATTCCGGATCCGAACTACATTCAGGTCACCCAAAATCTGACCCATTAAATTTTCAATTTAAAACCATAAGTTTAGCCTTCATTAAAAAACATTAAACAATTGTAATTTTTCATAGTAAAATCAACCCATTTAAATCAGTTTACAAAATAGGAGCTCTGAGTTTAAAATGTTGTATATCAAAATAGTAAAGCAAATAGAGTTTACAGACTCAACATTTATAAGGTCCTATAAACACATAAACCATAAACTAAATACTAAGCATTATACTCTGAAGTGATGTGGTGCTGGGAGATCCTTTCCCAATGTGCTCCTCAGTCACGAACAACCTACAAAACTACGAACGAAAACAATGATTCTGAACGCTAAGTTTACAAAGCTCAGTGGTACATTTCTACTCTACTACAATTCATGATTATTATAAAATAAGCATGTAAGATTAATACAGTCTAGAGAGCATGGTTAAGGCTTTACTATCCATGAGTCATCTTCTAGCCTACACAACTAGAGTTCTTAGATCACCTATCTCGAGGTAACAATAAGTTTACAAGAAGCCTTACATGTTATACAAAGCTTTACCATACTCGAGATCACTCAGCCTATCAAGTAGGTTTCAAACCGTACCTTAATCACTTAGTCATCGGGTACAAGAGCTACCAATTATAGCATCCATATAGCTACCGATACGCCTCTCTGGGTATCGATATGCACCCTATGCATACTGATACTCAGCTTAATAAGGAAGAGGTTGACTGTTGATCTCGCACCGTTACACAAATAACGTGTACCGATACTCCTTCAATACAGATACACCCCAAGCGTACCAATACCATTTTTTGCTACTAGAAAATCAATGGAACATGGGATACTGATACGGCTCGAGCCTGTTGACCGGTGAATAATCGTCACACGCTAAATGCAAGCAAACACTATCGATGCAAGTATAGAAACAAGAGGATCCTGCTAGATATCAATCCCACAATGATGAGAATCTAGTCGAGCTATTATGTGGCCACAAGCAATTATGTAAATAAAATATTATGAGTGTAATGGTAGTTGCAAAGTAACATGTGTAAAATCAATTGTGATAGCAAGAACAAAAAATATAAGAATGTAAAAGAAATATTAAGCGAAGATCTGGATACCTTAGGTTTAGCTTAGCAGAAAGTCAAATACAATCAAGGAAATACACTTTGATGGCTCATTTGGAAAATAAGAAGGTTAAGCTCGCTTACTAACTTCTATTCAATTATCAACCGATGACGCAAAGATGTAGGTCAACCACAACTCTCGTTGTTCGTCAAAACTACAACTCCTCGAGCAAGTGGATTAACTCTCGTTGTATCCTCATTCAACTCTCAAGTAATACCTTGTTAACCGAACTTGTCACCGCATCTCTCAATGTTAGAAACAATGTTTAACACTCTCATGCAAACAAAGATCATATCCAACAATCAAAATATGAAGAAAGCTAATAATAATATGTTGAAATGAAAAACAAAGTTTAAACAAGTTCATACAGAGCTTAAAAAGTTTAAACCAACGTCATTAACACACAAAATATAATAAAATCTCCAATAAACATCTATCTCTAGAAAAGTTTAAAGAAGATAACATATATTTCTCCTTGATCTAGCACTTGAATCCTCATCTCTTCGGATATTTCTGCCTTGCTTCGCCTTGGATCTCCTAAAATAGAGATTAAGCTACCATGGGAGGAGCTCGGAAGGTTGAAGATGATAGGAAAATGGAAATTGCGTAAATTATTTCTCTCTTTCTGAATTTATCCTTTTATAAGTTGTCAAAGAAATGACACATTTCCTTCATGTTTTTCGCATGAATCTTTACCGTACCAATTTTGTTATAACAAATAATCCAGCTGGCATGGTCATATCGGTACTGAGACTAGAGTTAGACAAAATGCAAAAAATAAATATGAAAATGCAGAAATAGATACAATAAACACTGCTGTGGGCATAAGTAAATCCATAAATCTAGAAGAAATGCATGCTCCTTACAGAGCTATCACACCTTAAACTTTATTTTTTACTTGTCCTCGAGTAAAATTGAAAGCAACAAGGTATAACAAAAGTTTAGATACATTCTAGCTACTTGAATCATTCCAACCAACCAATAAATCCATTGCAACCACACGACAGATGATTACATAAACAACTCAAACAAGAATAGATAAACAAGAATTTCAACAATACTTAGCATTATGCCTATCTTCTCAGATTTTTTTCCATCTATCAGCATTTCTTTAGTATAACTTATATAAATATCATTATAAATATTTTTCATTTTCTTTCCCTCTTTTTATGTAGCGAGGGATATCAAACAATGAATACACCCTAAACCCTGAGAAGTAAGATGTTGTGAAATGAACCCCCAAAAAGTACTTCACTATTTCGAAACATGCTCATACAGCGACAGCCTTTGGCTAGATTCATTTTTCTAACGCGTGCATTGGAGTGTTCCTCATTGAAGCTACTTTTATTACACTCACATTGGAATGCCTTTTATTTATACTTGATAAGATCTACTAGCATATATATCACAAGCTAGACAAGGTATAAATCATCCAAAATCAAAGAGATGATGCTAGATATTCTTTACTCAAACAAGCATATATATTTATGCAGAGTTATAATGCAATCATCCAGCATGTATATCCAACCAATTCATCAGCACTTATAAAGATTCAAGGTTTACACATCAAATACAAGCAAAATATTTTCAACACAGAAAGAACCTTGCATTTGCTTAAAAAATTGAAATAGGGGTGCATTTCAACTTCCAGGTGTATACCCCCAAACTTAAAGATTGCATTGTCCCCAATGCAAAAAAAAGAATGCAATGACAAAATGTGGTTTCAATGATGAATTTAATGACATTAAAACTAGATGTAATTACAATGACAATGCAGATATCATGAAAATAGAGTTAAATAAATTTAATTACACTATATGGTATGCATGCCTACACTAACAAACTAACTCATTCCATCAGGTCTCTTGAGAGAAGGTAGCGAAGCAACGCTTCTTTTTCTTGCTCATCTTTTTTTCTTACGTTTCTTCTTGCTCTTGTCCTTGGATTTGGAGCGCTTTCATTTCTTCTCTTTCTTGTGCATAGTGGCCTCCTCTTCATTTTCAGGCTCCTCTTCTTCATAAGCATCATCAGTCGTAACTATAATGGGGATGAACTAGGGTGGTGCTTTATAGACCACCATTGTAAGAGGGTTGTCCTCTTCTTCATCTATTGTAGAGACAGCTTCCATTTGTCTTGTAGAATCTCGAATAAACTCTGGTCCTTCATATGTTGCATCCATAACCTTGGGTGCAACAAACTTTCCTTCAACATAAATTTCTTCAGATTCAAACTTCTCAACTTAGGTGTTTTCGTCCTTATCTTCATAAACATCTTCCAAAAAAAACTTCTTTTTATCGAGTAGTTGGGGTGGCATCTTCCTTTATTGTGACATTCAAATCAAAAAGTCAGTCCTTGATGATTTTGCTAGATGTTTCTTCATTCGGTGTGTCCTTAGCCTTGCTCATATTCTCAAGGGAATTTATAGACTTATCTAGGACTTCCTTTGTGGATGCATCAAAAGAAAAATCATAGCTGCGTATGATTGGTGGGAATTCTGGCAAGGAAATTGGGGTGACTCTGCTCATTGCAACGATAGTAGACTTGTGCTATGTCCTGACATACGTATAAAATAAATTATGGGTCGGGTCAAGTGTTTGAATTGTGGCTGCAACTTTCCCCAGTGTACTTGTCACATCATTGAGTTTGTCTTCAATAGTCAGCACTTTCATCCACACTTCATTACTTGTGGGGACATCCTCAACAACAAACTCTATTTTTGCTTTCTCTTTCGCTTCTCTTGTTGCAGTGCTTGACTTTAGTGTAAGAACCTCAGTAGTTCTCACCATTTTCTCAATGACGACCTCATTAATTGGCCTTTATTAGTTGTCATTTCCTCATTTTTTCAGGGGCTTGATTTTTTTTCCTTCAGTTAGCATAGTTACATAATTAATGATGGGAAGGCCAAGATTCCCTTCTTTCTAACAGCATAATCTGCTATCTCCTTATGGATAATTGCACCCACATCAATCTTCTGACCCTTGACAATAGAATGTATTAGACACATTCTATCTAAGGAGATTGTCATGCTATGAGTCGAAGGCAGCAACCTGGAATTCTCAAACTGGAACCATATTTTTGTAGGCAGGGTTAAAAATTTCCTATATATTGTGAAGTTTCCCATATTGGTCCCCGACTAAAATGCACCAGCAATGTATAAATCCCTAACTAGCCAATCAAGTTTTTCCTCATTAATCTCATCCACAAAGAGGGCATGTTCATCAACACTCACAGTGGTTTTCAGCACATTATTAATAGAAACAGCACTCCATGGTATAGAACTCTCTCTTACAAAACCAGCTTTAATGAAGGCTCGTAAAGGTTAGTGTAAAACTCCCTTACCAAAGTGGCACTTTAACTACCAGGGTAAATGAAAAATGTGCCCTATTTATCAAGCTCGATAGTCTGATGAATCAGTTTTCCAGGTTCTTTTTCTTGGGAGTGCACAATCCCATGTTCTGGGTGGATACTCCGCTTGAGGATGTATTCCTTGTACCGCGCTCCTACCATTTTTGTCTAGAAAACCTCATACTCATTGTTTTCTTCTTGGGCAACAGGCTCCTCAGCTTGAGGGATTGAGACTGAGCCTTGAGTGTCTTTTGCAGAGGTCTCCACAGAAATTTTACGAGCAGCTTTAGTCTTTTCCATGAGAGAGTAAAGAAAAAGATGAAAAGGAAAGATTTTTGTAGAAGAAAAAATGAAGCTTTGAAGATTCGAAGAAGAAGAAGAATTTAGAGAAATCTAAGTGAAGATGTGAGTGTAATCAGAGAAATTAAATAAAAGATGAAGAAACGAAGGAACTGAAAGGGCGCAATTTTTACCATCTATTGCGATGAGATTTGACGGTCTGATTGTGATGCAAAAATCACACTCATTTGATGTATCTCTCACTCTCACCAATAAAGAGTTGTGATTTGGGGTTATGAATTGGTGTAACTAAATTACCCAAATTGCCCACAAAATCATACATATAATGTGATTCCTTCTTGTAGTACAAGCTGTTGGAAAAGGATTCCATACCAAAACAAAGGATGGTTTATTATTGTCTCTTCTTTGACCTAACACCACCCCACAGCAAAATCACTAGCATCGCATATGAGTTCAAATAGTTGCTTCCAGTTGGGTGCAACAACGCTATGTGTGTTCACAAGCTGCTTTTTAATATTATTGAATGCATCCAGACATGCATCATCAAACACAAAATTTCTATTCTACTCCGGCAATAAGCATAATCGTTTTGTGGTCTTCAAAAAATCATGAATGAATCTTCGAATGCCCTTTACATTGTTGGTGGAGGGAATTGTTCAATGACATCCATCTTGGCTTTATCAACCTCAATTACTGCTTTAGATATTCAATGACCCAACATTATCCCTTCTGTAAACACAAAATGACATTTCTCCCAATTCAGAACTAGATTAGTGTCTTCATGTCGCTACAATACTTTCTCAAAATTGTCAACGCAATGGTCGAAATCATTCTCATACACCAAAAAATAATACATAAATATTTCTAGGGAATTGTAAATCATATCTAAAAGTATTGGCATCATGCACCTTTAAAATGTGGTAGGTGCATTGCAAAGACCAAAAGGCATCTGTTAAAAGCCAAATGTCCGGAATGGGCATGTAAATGTAGTCTTTTCTTGGTCCTCAACTGCAATAGCAATTTTATTGTAGCCATAATACCCATCTAAAAAATAGTAATACTCTTTACTCGCAAGCCGTTCGAGCATTTGATCAATGAAAGGAAGAGGGGAGTGAGCTTTTCTTGTAGTTACATTGAGTCGCCTATAGTCCATGCATATATGCCATCCCATAAGAATGTGAGTAGGAATAAATTCATCAGCATCATTACGGACTACAGTAATGCCACTTTTCTTGGGAACACAGTGGACTGAACTAACCCATGCACTATCAAAAATTGCATAGATAATACTTGTGTCCAACCATTTAAGAATTCTTTCTTGACCACTTCTTTTATCTTTTCATTTAGTCAATGTTGCGGCTCAATAAATTGTTTGCTCTCATCATCCAACTTGATCTTATGCATGCACAAAGATGGACTAATGCCCTTAATGTTTGCAATGGTCCAGGAAATAGCACTTTTGTGTTGCTTTAGAATATTTATAAACTTAGCTTCTTGCATTGCATCCAGAGTTACAGAGACAATGACTGAGAGTGTTTCCGCATTGCCAAGGAATACATACTTGAGATTAGCTGGTATTGGATTCAGTTCTAGCGTAGAAGCTTCTTCAATAGATAGTTTAAAAGTAGGAATTGTACGGTGTGTAAGATATAAAGATTTAACTTGCCATTTGTGTAGAACTGCAGTGGTAAGCATTTCAATAATATGGTTACAATTTGGGAGATCATTTTCTACCGTTGTTAGCATAGTATTTTTAGCAATGAGTATTGTATGATGATTCAAATCTTCTTGAATGATATTTTCAAGAATATCAATATGATGATATTCCTCTGCATTTCTTCCAATATCTGTATTGAACATCCCAAAAGTAACTCGGTCATTGTCGACCTGCCAAAAATTGAATAGATAATACATGCGTCAAACCATTTGAGAATTTTTTTTTCTTGACCAATTTTTTCATCTTTTCATTTAGCCGGTGTTACGGCTCAATAGATTGTTTTCTCTCATCATCCAGCTTGATCTTATGCATGCACAAAGATGAACTAATGCCCTAAATGTCCGCAATGGTACAGGCAATAGCACATTTGTGCTGCTTCGGAATATTTATTCTTGCATTGCATCCAAAGTTGCAGAGACAATGACTATGAGTGTTTTCGCACCGCGAAGGAATACATACTTGAGATTAGCTGGCAATGGCTTCAGTTCTAGAGTAGGAGCTTCTTGAATAGATGGTTGAAAAGTAAGAATTGTATGATGTGTAAAATCTATAGATTCAACTTGTCATTCGTGTAGAACTACAACAGTAAACACTTTAACAATGTGTTCACAATTTGGGAGATTGTCTTTTACCGTTGTCATCACAATACCTTCAGCAATGAGTATACTAAGATGATTCAAATCTTCTTGGATGATATTGTCAAGAATATCAATATGATGAGATTCCTCTGTATTTCTTCCAATATCTGTATTAAACATCCCAAAAGTAACTTGGTCATTGTCGACCCCCATGTGTGTTATCCTTTTGATACACCAATAATAGTCTTCTCAGTTGCTAGGAATGGTCGACCAAGAATAATAGGGACACCCTTATCTTCCTCACAACCAGGAATAATAAAATCTGCTAGAAAAAAACTTGTCCGTACAAACAAGCACATCATTTATTTGTCCATTCGGATGAGTCAAAGATCTACCAGCTAGGTGCAATGTTACCATAGTGGATTTCATTTCTCCAATGCCTAGTTTTTGAAAAATTTATAATGGCATTAGATTAATGTTAGCTACCAGATCATAGAGAGCCTTGCTAAAATAATGATTCTCAATAGAGCAACGAATAATGGAACTGTATGGATCTTTCATATTTCTTGGTAGAGGGGTGGATATTAGTGCACTGCACTCTTTGTGAGCGCAATGGTTTCTATGGCACTGAACTTCTTCTTCTTCTTGGAAAAATTTTTCTTCATGAACTTTGCATATTAAGAATTTGGGTAAGAGCATCAATCAAGGGAATTTGCACTGTAAGCTATTGTAAAGTATCTTAAAAGAATTGAAATTGATTATCAGACTCAGTGTTCTTGAATCTCTGAGGGAAAGGTGGAGAAGGATTATATATTGGTGGCGCCGACATTGAGCATTATGGCGACAACTTAGATTGCAAAACTGATGGAAGCGAAGTAATAAATGGAGGAGCAATATCTGTCATACCATCCTCTATTCCATCCTTTATTGTATGATCAGGTTTAGAGGACTCTTCTCACTCATAATTAGATATGGGTGTTGGTTGCGTCGAGTCAGCAATTTGTTTTCCATTGCGAAGATTGATAGCTTTGCAATGCTCATTTCCCTTGATTATCGGACTCTCAGTATTGGTTGGGAATGTTCCCAGTTGTAGAGAGTTCATGTCAGTAGCTAACTGCCCCAATTGAGCTTCCAAAGTATGTATCTATGAAGAGTGACCTTTTACTATAGCCTATGTTTGAGAGAAGTGGTCGCGCATCATTTCCTCAAAGAGAGCAAATAGATCAGATATAGATGATGGAGCATAATGACTGGTATGAGACTGTATCTCATATGGTGCTCCATATTGTGATTGCGCGCCATATTGTGATTGTTGAGTTTGTGAAGCATGATGCTGTGATTGCATCCTCTGTTGTTATGACTGTAATGGAGCATGTGGTGTATGCTGTTGTTGCGGATAACTGAAATTCCTTTGACATACACTAGAGTTCCCTTGAAAAGAATTATTCATAGGGCAAAATACTCTTGAATTATGTGTAGAATTGGAATTTCCCTGAGATTGTCTATTAGCCGTGTTGTAAGAATTACCCATGTTATCGCCTCGCATGCTGTTGGCATAGCTTGCATTTTCTGCATGCTGTGGGCAGTCTTCATAGCTATGGTTCTCACCACAAATCTTATAAGAGAACGCGTGATTAGTGGTTTGTTGAGCTAACTGGATGGGATCAAATTCACTTGTACCTTTCATATTCTTGATTTTGTTCTCAAAAGAAGAAATTTGGGCCTTTAGAGAAGAAATATCATCAAACTCGAACACTTCTAGTGTAGCCTTGCATGAAGCAGCTCATGAAATAGGATAATTAGAATCAATCTAAGCAAATTGCTCCAACACACCAACAACAGCAGTGTAGGTGCAATCAAGTAAAGGTCCATTAAAGGATCCATCAAAAAGATGTCTTGTGGTCACATTTAACCCATTGTAGAGAATCTCAATATGAGTTTCTTTTTGGAGGCCATGGTTGGGATATCGTCGCAACAGAGACTTATATCTTTCTCATGTAGTATGGAGAGTTTAATTACCCAACTGATAGTATGCAGTAATATCATTTCTCAAGCGTGAGTTCATTATCGGTGGATTAAAGCGCAATACAAACTACGTTGCAAGATTATTCCATGATGTAATACATCCGACAGGGAGTTCATGAAACCATGTGTAGGCTCTTCCCTGCAAAGAATATGGAAACAATTGCATTTTCGTAAGACAACATCAAGAACACATTGTTGACTAAAAGAAGCACAAATTAAAAGAAATTATTGAAGATGCTCTCTAGAGTCTCCATGTGGCAACCCCGCGTACTTCTTATTTGAGTTGAGCATTTGAAACATAATTGGCTTCAACTCGAAATTTCCAGGTTGGATAGATGGTCAAATAACACTCGGCTGCAAATTGTCCAAATGGGGAACTAGAACCTCGCGGATTGTTCTATTCTGGGATGGTGGGTGCAGTGGTGGGTTTTTAGGATCGTGAGGGATGACCTCGTTGTTTTTTCTTGTCATCTTACTTCGTTCTTGAAGTTTACGTCTAAAAGTCCTTTCAGCTTCTAGATCAGGTACGAAGAGAGGTGTGGTATCACTTCTAGTCATACAACACCTATAAAATGGTACGAAGAGAGGTGTGGTATCACTTGTAGTCATACAACACCTATAAAATAGATTAAAAAGAAAAGTAAATAACAAAAGCTATTAAAAAAACTACAAACTAAATAAAGAAAATGGAATTGCAAGAAGAAACATAAAAATCAAATAACGTCATCCCCAACACGGCGCCAAAACTTGATAAGTGAATAATCGTCAAACGCTAAGTGCAAGCAAACACTGGCGATGCAAGTATAGAAACATGAGGATCTTGTTAGATATCGATCCCACGAGGATAAGTATTTAGTCGAACTATTATGTGGCCACAAGCAATTATGTAAACTGAAATATTATGTGTAATGATAGTTACAACAAAGAAATAAAGTAACGTGTATAAAATCAATTGTGATAGCAAGAACAAAAAATATAAGAAGGTATAAGAAATATTAAGCGAAGATCTGGATACCCTAGGTTCAGCTTGGCAGAATGTCAAATACAATCATGGAAATACACTTCGATGGCTCATTTGGAAAATAAGAAGGTTAAGTTCACTTACTAACTTCCATTTAATTATCAAATGATGACGCAAAGATGTAGATCAACCACAACTCTCATTGTTCTTCAAAACTACAACTCCTTGAACAAGTGCATCAACTCTCGCTGGGGGTGTTTGCCAAACAGCTGATTGCAGTAGCTGGTTCGACCAGCTGATTTGAAAAACTGATTTGATTAATTGCTTATATAAAGTATTTGGTAAAACTTAGTTGATAGCTGACATGGGTAAAATGACAAATAAGGGTATGATACATTTAGTTGTTAAGTACATGTATGTTCTATAATACTTTAGTGTTTATTGGAGTGAAATTATTTGAATAAAATGCTTTTGACAAGGAATTAAATTTTTTTAAGAAAATTAGTGAATACTTTTAAAAATTTTGAATATATTTTTTAAATTTAATATTTACAAATATTAACCTTGTGGATATTGATACATACTATTAACCTTGTATTAAATATTAACACTACAATTTTTTCTTCACTTTCATATTTTGTTATATTTTCTTAACTAAAATATACTTGAGAATCTACAACTAAAAATAGAATAATAAAATAAATTCTAAAAATTCATCATTATACATTGCATAAAAATTATTTTATACAAGTTCATTGAAAATATTCAAGAAAGAGACACATATCCAAACAAGTACAAACAAATAAGAGTATTTAAGAAACACGGTGTGGTCGTCTAACTGCCATCAAACTGGTAGTGATGTCATTACACACTTTTGTCATTTCATTAGTACTCATACGCTCAACTTCTTGAGTAGTAAAGCTCGATACTTATTTTGTAAGTTTTTTTCTGCAAAGGCCAATGGATAGACTACCAATATGAACCACAACTTAACCTAAACAATCTTTTAAATCATCACTGCACTTCCTCCAATAGGAAACCTAGTCATCATCTCTTGTAGTAGATGAACCCATTGGGTTGCAATAAAATAATTTGTCACAAAAGTGCAACAAAGATGTAAAAATGTTGAGCATTTATGCATCTATGATGAAAATAACTTACCCCATGCGACTACAAACAAGATTTGCTAAGTGATCAACAACTTCTTTAGTGGTTATGGAGGTACAAGAAATATTATGAACTCTATCTTGCAGTTCTTTTAATCCTGGATCACCTCTTCTGTCAACTAATATCACTTCTACTAGTAAATCCAAAGTAGGATCAACAGATCTTAAAGATTCAATTGATGGAATTCTATCGTGTTCGTATAGATCAGTGCACACATTCTAGACAGATGGATGCATTCCATGAATCACATAAAACCCATCAAGAACTTTGTCGAAGTATGATAAGCAGCCATTCACCTAACGCAGATAAAGTTAAAAAGGAAATATTAAATTCCAAACTGTTATCATCCAAATCATGAAACATAACTTACTTGAAAGTCTAAGAATGGGTATTTTAGATGCTTTTTAGCATATATACACTCCTTTTATACCCACGTTAACAATACGTGAGATAGGTATAAATACATTCCCCAAACATCAGAACGGAAAACTATTGTTAGCAGCAACCTACTTTTTGTAAACTCGCAGCATATATTCAAAATCATTTAAAAACAAAAATCATTCTCTGGGAACTATTTAATTCACCTAGACATATTTCTTCAATTTCCTAGACATAGTAGTCTATCCATTGGCCTCTGTAAACATTTTCGGTTGATTTTTTTTTTTATTTTTTTGTAAGTATCAATATTTATTTTGTAAGATTCGGAACTTGTCCTCAAACTAAAAATGTTAGTCGTCTTAATAACATTTTTGGTTGGTTCTTTGAGTTTTTTATGCAAGTATCTATACTTATTTTGTAAGTATCTATACTTGTAGTAAAACTAAAAAAAACAACCGAAAACGTTATCAAGAAGTCTAACATTTTTAGTTCGATGACAAGTTTCGAAACTTGTTGTCTTTTAGTTAGACATGTCGCACCTCAAAACTACCCCAAAACAAGCATTTGAACAAGTAGGTAACAAATACTATAGAGATTGAAAGCTAACCTCAAATCTTAAGTTGTAATCTCAACCCGGAAGACTTATCTTCTTTTATCATGCAAAGATTTTCTATACAAAATCATATCACCAAATAAAAAAATTGATTAATGGTAGGAGACAGAGATGGGTAAAATTATCTTGCACAAGAAAAAAGCAAGTACAACTCATTAAAAGCATAGAAGAAAAGAACTAACCTTAATGGGTGAAATTATCTTGCAAAAGAATCCCTATGTTTTGGTTTCTTGATGTTGTAATTTGACGATGGAGAATACTGTGATAAGGGATTCGTGGATTAGAATGGGGGCTATTTTATTAGATTAGGCTTTTTGGCAATGATGTAATTATGGAAATAATAGGGTCAAGTACGTCATTTAACATCTTATTTGGCAATCAGTTCTTCCAATCCGCTGGATTTTCCAGCGTTTTTTATTTCAGCTTAATTTGCACAATCAGCTCTTTCAAAAAGATGTTTACCAAACGCTAGAAATAGAGGGTTTGACTACCAACCAGCTATTTGCACCCAAATAAGCTAAAAGATCTTCAAAAAGTTGTTTACCAAACACCCCTGCTGTATCCTCATTCAACTCTCGTTGTAATGGCTTGTTAATCTGACTTGTCACTGCATCTCTCAATGTCAGTGATGATGTTTAACACTCTCATGCAAACAAAGATCAGATCCAACAATCGAAATATGAAGAAAGCTAATAATAATATATTGAACTAAAAAACAAATTTTAAACAAGTTCGTACAGAGCTTAAAGAGTTTAAACCAACGTCATTAGTACACAAAATATAATAAAATCTCCAGTAAACATATATTTCTCTTTGATCTAGCACTTGAATCCTCATCTCCTTGGATATTTCTACCTTGCTTCGCCTTGGATCTCCAGAAATGGAGTTTAAGCCGCCATGGGAAGAGAGCTCGGAAGGTTGAAAATGATAGGAAAATGGAAATCGAATGAATTCTTCCTCTCTTCCCAAATTTATCCTTTTATAAGTTGTCAAAGAAATGACACTTGTCCTTCAAGTGTTTTGTGCGACTCTCTACCGTACCAACTCTATTATAACAAATAATCTAGTGGCAGGGTTGTCCTTATCTTTTAGCATACTGGATAGGTAGTTGCTACAGTGTCGAGCTGGTTGCAGTGGTGAAACATCCTCTACAGGAACATTAGTAATAAAACAATAATAAAGCAAAAGGGTAGAAATATGTATAACAAAAGCAACTAAGACTAGAGTTAGACAAAATGCAGAAAATAAACATGAAAATACATAAATGGATGCATTAAACATTGATGTAGGGATAATTAAATCCATAAATCTAGAGGAAATACATGTTCTTCAAAGATTTATCACCTGTACCGATACTCCCTTTAAATTTTGCTTGTGTTCATCATTTAGAACACAGGGTATCGGTACGGGCTTCCCGTGTACCGATACTGAAGCCAAAAATGGCTTCCAAGGTATGGGAAATCACTTCCCAAGCCCTCAAAACATAACCTTTAACCCTTAAACCCAATGCTACATCTTATGGGAGTTAATTAGGGTGGTTTGTTACCCTTTTTATACCTTATTAACATTTAATCTGGGATTTACCTTTAACAAAGCTTTAAGCTACCAAAACATCAACTAGCAATCATGAACCATAAAATCGAGTAAAGCAATCACTTTATGGTCTTCAAGAAGAGTAGGAGTTAGAGATGTATTGACCTTAAGCTAGAAATCCCGGAACAACTCACCCACTTGGCTGCTTCTTAAACTTTCTCTCCTTGACCCAAGCTTGGAAGAACCCAAAAACACCTCTTTTTTGCCTCACAAACAAGGAAACAAATCAAAACTTAAACCAAATACTAGAGGAAGGTTTGGATACAGATTAAAAACCTTAAAACATGGAAAAAGCCTCAAAAGCTTAATCCCTTTCAAAAATCCAACAATAGAGAACTCTCTTTTTTGTCAAGAGAGTATACTTTTCATGAAGCTCACGAAGAGGAGATTAACATATCTAAATCTTGAATCTTTGATAAAGGGAATGAGGTGGAAAGCTTGAATCTTTGAGCTTAGAAAAATATGGTTTGAGGAAGAGAGAAAATGAGGGTGTTTGGAAAAGATGAAGAGCGGAAGAGGGTGATATCACTTTGTCCCCTCTTCCCACGTGATAAGCAAAGCAAATAAGGGGATTTTCAGCCTTTATTTGAAAATGGGTATAATTACCTCATAAAACCCTTTATTTCTCTCTTTTTACAAAGTGGTCACCTTTCAAGCTCACAAGATCTAAACCTCATCCAAAAAGGCTCAAACTTAGCCTGACGGGTCCAATTACTCCAACCATCATGAAGGTCCATGACCCGAGTCAACGTCCAATTGTTGCTCGGAAAATCAGATCGTTACATTACCTCACATCCAAGCTACCGAAATTATCCTCCAACGAGCTTCTTCGATCTCTCTTGATCCGTTGAAATTTCAAGTCCTCATATACATAGTGATACGAAATTACATCAATAACGAGCTTTAAACAAATAAAAAGATTAATTCTTAAAACCAAACATTGAAAAACATCTTATCAAGTTTAAATTTGGAAAAACAAACAACGTAATCAAACTTAGGACGTCGAAACCCCCCGGCTGGAGTACCCCAGAAATATCAACACTCGGTCAATGGTCAACAGCTCAATCAAACGGCTCAAGGCTTGCAGTCAACGACTCGCAGCTTGCGGTCAATGCGACTCACAACTCAGTTGGCTTGGCTCTAATCCGCTGCTGGAGCATGCCCACGCATAGGAAATGGGATGGCTTCTGGCGACTGAAATTTTACGGCCAGCTCTAAACATGCCCAATAGTGGTCGGCCATAGATTCCATCTTCCAAGTAACATGAAAAGTATATCTTTTAGTATTATTTTACGCTGAGTTGTTTCCGATAAATTCGTTAACCTAGCTTCATTCCTTTTGTAGGTTTTCTTTTTTAGAGCACATCGAAGCAGAAGGGAATGAAATGGGTTGGTCGGTGGCACAAGGTGATATTGGTTGCAGCTGGAGGCTGGAACTAACCAGTGAAGAAGGGGAACTTGTCATTTCTATATGATTTTGACTTCATTTTATACTACTAAAATGACAGCACCCTAAAAATTGAGTGTCCATTAATGAATAGAAATTATGTGTAATGTTTCGGTGCTCCTATTTATGCCTCATACTAAAATTTTAGGTTTAAGGTTTAATGTTAAGGTTTAAGATTAGAGTTTAGGGAATTGGGGTAAGGTGTATTTTTTAAGATTTAAAGTTTAAAAATTAAAATTTAAGATTATGACTTAAATTTTAATTTTTTTAGTGTTGAGGCATAAAAAAATACTGAAAAGGTGTAGAGGATTTTTGTCCGTCCATTAACGTAGTTTATCTATGAAATAATCATCTTAATAAAGGGTTTAGAAAATTCAATTTTTCATATCTATCAAAAGAATATACTAATATGGATTTAGACTTGATTGGTTGGCAGTGGAAAGAACTGGACCCAGCCGGTGGTATATATATATGAGGCAGTGTTTTCCAAGTTGATGGCCTTAACCAGAGTCGGCTGGTCATTGGATTCGTTATTCTTAAGTATTACTTTGAAATTCAACAATTTGATATTCCAACTTCCAAGTCCACCTTTTTTGTTTGTTTCTCTTTGTTTCCACTGCCTAGTCCACACTCCACTCCCTTTGAACGCACCAAGTTCACTAATTATTATAGTTATTATAATAATTGGTGTAGCCTTTTCGTTAATTTCTCCCAGCAGTTAATATTCATCATTTGAAACAAGCAACATGAATTGAAATTTTGTAAAGTTTGAAGTTGCTTTCTTGTGGAACGCATGCAAATATAGTGGTGGAGCAAAGATTTTTATACAGTGTGGTCAGTGTATAGTATGAGGTATGGAGGATTTTCATACCACAATAATAACTATTGTTGACTTTATACTTCAACAAATTAAGTGAGGTCAATTCTAATATTTTTATAAAAAAAATAAAAAATTATATATTAGCTCATTAAAAATATCATATCTCAATAAATCGAGTGAGATTAATTGACCCCAAATGTTAATGTAGAACCCCTTTGCAAATAGCCAACTTTTCACGTTAATTAGCTTAAGCCTAACATGTTTTCCAAACTCTACTATCAAACCGGAAACAGTTGCGGTTTTTTTTAACTAATAAAAACGGCAAATTTACACTAGTATTGTGGTGGGAAATATCTTTTCTAGAGTATTGCCCTGGGCAGATTAATTTTAGAAGTATTGTTGTTTGAACAGTAAACTAAAGTCGGATTCAGCTGGTGCCGACTTTGAATTTTTTATGAAACTCGGCTGCATCAGGTGCCGACTTTGGGTGTACTATTCAAACAGCCATAGTTCTAGAATTAATCTACGCATTGCAATATTTTAGAAAAAATTCCATCACAATATTGTTGTCAAATTTCCAATAAAACAGTATATTTTATTGAATAAAGAATAAACACAATAAAGTTTCTAGAATAGAAGAAGACACGACAAAAATTAGAGTAGGATAATTACATTAATTAGCCTTTTGGCTAAAATCATTCACAAATTAGCCACTAAAAAATAGACGTATCAACAACCAGTTGATTTAGTGAGATGAAGCACTAGATCCCTTAAGTAAAGTCAGATGTTCGAATTTTGGTGTTGTAAATGAAAAAAATTAGATTGGGGGTCGTCACCATAATGGGTCTTTGTAAAACTCGATCTGGATTAGTCGACCAGTGAATCGAAAATCAATAGTTAAAAAAAGAATAGAATAAGGTCTTAAAGGAAAGGGAGAAATACAACCAAACAACTCAAAAAATGATAGATATAAATAAATACCATAGTTGTAGGTGAAGGATAAAAATCATCAATACTAATATAAAAATACATATAACAATAGTGGCACATTAATAAACTGACTTTATTACGACTCAACTGTGAGCCATCTTTATTGACTCTATGCATCTATCACAATATGTGAAAAGTAATTTAATGATTAAATTCAACTATAAAGACAATATCAAATTTAAACCTGAAAAAGAGGGGGGAAAGAGTGAATGTCTTGTAATAATGCAGAAAGAACATCCACCATTTTTATTATATAAGGAAAAACTTATTAACCGAATTACAAAATTTAAATATGCATAAACAAATAATTGAAGAGATGGAAAAGAGAAAATGAGCCAAAACACAATAATGATTATGACAAAACAGTATGAATGCCAACTACTTAACTACAGACCGACAACGTTATCTTCCCAAACATAAAAATACGAAAAACTATGGGAAAAAAACAGGCGAGCCAATCTATTTGGTTCCACAAATACCGCTATAGGTTTTGTCAACTATTATGAATATAAAGATTTCGCTTAATATAAAAATAAGTATTCAAAATATATTATTTGTTAATTTTAAATGTTTAAAGTTTTTTGATAAAAATAAATATTTGACGTTTTATTTCGTTAATATTAAGTGTTTAATAATTAATTTTTATTAAAAAAATTGTAAACCAATTAAATATTAACTCGGGACATATTTTTTATTTTTTTATTTAAAAAACTTAACAATTTAAAATTCTCAAAATATTTTAAAACAATCCCTAAAATACCAAAACCTCAAATCATCACAACTATTGTCGCTGATCACTGCCACCAAGCCCACCTGTTCAGTCACCGGACTTAGCCGGCCATTTTTCCTAATGTGACGTCGCCAAAAGTCGACGAACAGCTTGTCATCCAAACATCAAACAACGATTGTGAAATCATCGTTCAACTGACACGTCGTTCATAGATTTCCCGTGACGGCACGTTAAGAAAAATGCTCAGCCGATCCGATGACTGAGAGAATGGGCTCGACAGAGACAATCGACGGTGGTAGTGATGATGATTTGGGGTTTTTGAATTTTTAGAGATTTAGATATTGATTTGGAGATTTGACAATTTCAGGATTTAAAAAAAATGAACGTTGTTTCTTAAAAAATAAAATTAGTTCCACATGTTAAGTATTGATTAGATAACGTATTTTTTAAACAATTAGGCATCTAAAATGGTAACAAAAAAACATTAGGCACATAATTTTATTAAAAAATATGTTTTAGGCACCTAAAATCAAAAAAATATAATTTAGACGTTTATTCTTTAATTAAGCTTATAAATTTATATTTTTTCCTCGGTCGTTTTCAAATCATTTAGCATTTGGATTTTCTTAATGTTTTTTTAATAAGGATTTCCTTAATCTTAGACTCACATCATTTGCTTATAAAATATATGATTCACTAGGGAAAAAAATAACTTAGTGTCTGGATATAATATAAAAATATTTTAAAATTTTTAAAAGAGAATACGTAAGTGAGTAGGCAAGGCCAGACCAAACACCCTCTAACTATGAGGACGTGAAAATTTATTTTGCTCTCTCTTTTCCAAATGAGATTATTATTCGGTTAACCAACCAATACTTATTATTTGACTTTTTCGTTGCTTGATTGAGTTGGTTATCCTTTGAAAACTTATTATTTTATCGATTGTTTTACGTTTTACTTTTTGAAGAGATATTAGTTGTAATTATCGATTAAAAATGTTTTGATTCTAACTAAAAGTTTTGTTCAAGTTCACAAAGAACGGTAAAATGAATACGTATGCCACCTTTTATTATCTATCTATTTAGTTATATGTTATAAGGAAAATACATTGATACAGAAGTTTGTGTAAATTTTAGTTTACACGAGCCTTTCAATTTTAGGTTTTAGGGTTTTAAGTTGTGGGTTAGAAGTTTAGTGTATATGGGTAAAATTTAAAGTTTATGCTTAGAATTTAGGGTTTAGAGTTTAAGATTTAAATTTTAAGGTGCTAGGATTTGAGATTTAAATATTTAATTTTATAAAAAGGTTGTGTATCAAAATATAATTCATGTTATATTATGTATGCATTAGATGCCGAATTTCTTATGAATTATTTCCATTTTAATATCCGGAATCAACAATTCAAGAAGGTCAAAAATGCAGGTAAAGAGCCCAAACTAGGCTAAACCTAGAAAATGAGAATGTATTACTAGGCCTGGAATGGTCCAATGTAAGAGACTTCTAATTTACTAGGCCTAGTATGGTCCATTTTAAAATAGAAATGAAAATGTGTTTGATATATTATTTTTCTAAAATAAAAACGAACACATAATTATTCAATATTTAAATTAAAATATAATTATTAAAAAAATTATTATAACCGTAAAAAATAAAATATGATTAAACAAATTAAAGTTTTAAAATCAACAAAAATAAAATAATTTTTTAATAAAAATATGACATATTTAGACTCTCCATTTTGATGTGTTATTTAATTTTATACTAACTGACAAAATAATTTAATTAATGCATAATTTATTTTTTTGTTTTTATCTTGAAATGTGAACAATTGATTGCGTGAAGCAATAATTTTATTTTGGTTTAGTTGTTTTGCTATAACATTTTTAGGGGTTTATATGTTTTTTTGTGTTTTGATCGGGGAGTTATTTGTAATAGTTGTGTCGCTAAGATAAATTCAATGGCCATTGGATTGATGACGAAGATGATGATAAGAAGACAATGAAGAAAAGAAGGAATTAGTATTAGATTAATAGAATATTGAAATATTGAGAGTTAATATTTTAGAGTTAGGACCAAACTAAAATAAAGTGTAAAAATTGAGGACTAAATTTATTATTATGTTAATTTCGTTAATTGTCACATTATTTTCAGTCAAAATTTTAACATCAAAAAACTAATTTATTAGTCATTTTAAGTTATGTGATTCTTTTGTAATTTTTTTCATAGTCGAAGGACTTCAAAAAAATATTTTTACGAAGGTTTGAAACAAGGTTAAAGCTAAATTATTAAATGTCATTAAAATAAAAATATATATACTTTTAGAAGGGTTTGATCCCGTGTCACTTAAACCTTGTTTCTAAATTTTCAAAACAACTTTAATTAAAATATTGAAAGCATTTTTTATGTTTTCATATTTTGTTTTATTTATATTTTCATTTTTAAAAATTCATTTTCTGATTTTACAATCAAATGTGTATTCGTTAATCTTTCCTATTTTTTTAAGAAAATGAAATTGATCTATATTTGTTAGAACCAAACGGACTCTTAGATTTGCATTCGAAAAATACTTTGGAACCAAAATTACAACTTTATTCTTCCTTTTTTTTATTCTATAGTGTGTTTACTTTACGATTTATGCTTGTAATTTTTTATAAGAATATAATTATATTATTAATAAATTATTTGTAAGTTTAAAATTTGTAAGTATGTGAGATTTTTATTAACGGAATAAATGGTTGAGACAACTGGAGTAATGATTTAAAGTTAAGAGTAAAACATCCCAAAAAAGTACTTTAAGAGATAACTAGGTACAAAATGTATAGTTTAGGGCCAATGCGACCTTTACGCCTTCTTTGTTGTGTAAAAGGAGCTGGTGGCTATGCTCGAAGCAGTGTAAACTTGTTGACAAAACTCATTTTGCAAAATCAGATTGATTACCATGGTGGATAGGGCTTGTTCCCAAAGAATTTAGACATGTATACATTCTCCTCAACTATTGCAATGGCAGAAATAAAGTCATGAGCTGTTTCTGGTCTTTTATGTATACTTGTGCGATAAGGAACACAAGTGGTAACTATCAAGTGATGTTGAGACTAGAAAAATAGTAAGAGTTTGATCACCATGTCAGCTGAACAACAGCTTGAGTACACGGCAAATGAATATGATGAAATCAAATCCCATGTAAAAGATTGTGTAGTTTTCTAGATTTAACAATCTGTTGGAAGCTTTCTTATGGCAGAAAAAAGATGATATCATTTTTACTTCTATTTAACCTGAATTTTTGTGGTATGGAATTCGTTAACTGTCACGCAATCAAATCCTACAGTTGAAACAATTGAGGCCTAGCTGATATGCCTTCGAAATCAATACACCTCTGGTTCACTCTGTTTCCTTTATTTTATTAAGCATTAGTAAAAAAAAAACCATCATCCACATTGATGAAAACATAAGTACTAGAAATAGAATTACGCCCAAATTGATTTACTTGTATACCCAAGTAACTAATTTATGGTACCAATCCCCAAAACTTACAAAATTAATATGCAATGCTCAAAATATATGGCTGAGATCCTAAACTGGCTAAGGACTCAAATTGTACTATCCAAAGTATGAATCTATACTAAGGCTGAATTTTCTTCCTTCTTTATACTACCATGCATTTTTCCTCTTTCCGTATAGGAGAGGAAATGAACAAGAAATGGTGAAAAAGAGGACACCCTGAAGCCCTTCTTCCCCTATAACTTTCTTGTATCTGAATTCGAATCATATTCATCAGGCAACAAAGTCGGGTAACAATTGTGCGGCAAACCTTTTTCGGTTCTCGATGTTGATGTTCTCGTATGCAGCCGAAGAGTGGGGTGTGGAAGGGTTTATAGCACCAAATTCATTTGGTTCACCAATGTCAAGCCTCCTCCCCATTTGCAGGCTTTGGTTTGGGAGAAAAGTCTGGTGAGTTGCAGACAATGAGAGGTTTTCACAATGGGGAAGACCAAGAGTGAGTGAGACACCATTACCAGGGAACCTCGGAGCAAACTGTTCTGCATCGAACCTCGACATTTCTCCAAGAGGATATTGGTCGAATCCTCCCATGAAATTTGTATTGGTTCCCATAAATGAGTAGCCCTCTTTGCCAAACTTCATGGAGACCTCGTCGTTTGCTGCTCTTTGCTTCGTGTCCATGTTTATTGATGGCACACTAGTTGGGGACTGCAATAGTACTTCGGTGCTCCTTGGTTTCTTGGGACTTCCTTGTGTGATCCCTTCCAATTCGGATGACCCGATGAAGGAAAACCCTGACTGGTTTTGTGCATTTCCTTCAAGAGGAGTCGTCGAAGCCATGGAAATAGACATCGATGAACTTTTAGCCCGGTTCTCTTCTGGTGCTGGACTTTTATCTGGACCAGTGGATTTGGATGTTGAATCTTCATTATTCTGTTCTTGCCCCTTGATTTCCTCCAAGTACATCTCTTCCACCATCGGCTTCCAAAGCCGAACTCGAGCATTTATGAACCAATTAGACACCTGAATTATTACAAAAAAGCATCCTCCATTTAGACATGCCACAACTGGGACAGCTCAAAGCAATGCTCAACTCAACAACATAGAATTTAGCCTGTACCTGATTCCTGGTAAGCCCTGTTTGTTTAGCAAGCATGTGTTTGTCTGAGTCTTTAGGATACCTGAAATGCAAGCAAAGAAAAATCAGACATTTAGGAAGTTGTAGGAACATCAGTGGCGAATGCATGGGATTTATTCAGAGTACTTACGGGTGGAGAAAGTGTTCAAAGAGCCAAGCTCGAAGAACAGAAACCGATCTCTCTGGTAATCCCCTTTGAGGTCTCCAAGCATTGTGTTGGATCATCCCCAACTGCTGAAGTGCTCTTTGTTGTCGAAGCTGATGATCCACGAACTTAAGCCTCGACCCCTCTGTTCTCCCTCCTAGGCAAACTTCTTCGCCTAAGCTCTTGTTTAAGGCTCGAATTTGACCGATTAGCGCGTCTTTCAAACACCGAAACTGCTTAGAGATGGTCTTTAACGCAAGATCCGTATATGTTCTCGCAGAGCCGATTCCGGCTGCTTGCTCGAATGAGGAAATTACAATCTGCATTTGGTGATGGTATTGCCTGTACCTTTGGTCCACCTGGGAAAACAATTATGGATGTATTCAACTTCAACAACATCGTGGTTGAGCAGGAAACCATCGAAATTCGATCTGGCATACAAATTTTAGACTCGCATGGCTAAACTTGATTCATTTATGGTCTAAAATCAAATTCGACCAACTTCATCTTCTTTATAGATTTTGACATCTAAAGACTAAAAGGGTATAATAAGAGTTTAAAATTCCAGTTCTTTCCATGATTCTTTCACTACTATTTCTCCTAGTATTTAGAACAAGTTTTCCTTGGAAAACACAACTTTCCCAAGAAAACATACGCTTTCACTTTCAAAAGAATCAAACCAAACCCACCAATACATATAATAATAATAGACATACAATTGTACTATAAATCGATAATAATATATTCTATATATTGTACGCATAATTTCCATACCTCATCAAGCATGCTACTTAGCTTTGCTTTCTTCATCTGAATTTCTTGCCTCTCAGCCGTGCTCAGCTCGGTACCGTGCTTCCCACCTGCCTCCCCGCCTGCAGAACCATCTCCGGCCACCGCCGATGATTCTCCAGTAGCCTTACTGCTATTGCTATTATTTCCACTAGTACCCTTTTTAGCCATTTCACTCTTTGCAATCCCACTATTGTTAACATTAACAACCTCATCAAGAAGCTCTTGAGCAGCCTTCAAGTATTTGGAGCTGGACAACACACTTTGTATACCCGAAACACCGTTGGTCACGGCTGAACCAGAAGAGGCGGAACCGCCCGAAACCCGCATGTCCTCACCCGAAACTGCTTGAGCCTGTGATCCGTAACCCGGTTGATGTTGGGAAGAAAGGGTCAAAGACAGTCCCTGCTGAGCTCGTGGAGTGTCACGTGCCGGTCCAGAAGGGTCGATAGGGTTGTACATGTTGTAATGGACGCGCTGTAGGAGGCCATGCAAGGGGGAGACGGAGTCTTGGTTGGGATCGGAGACGGTAGTAGGGAGAGGGATGCCGATGAGCTGCTGAGGTGGAGCGTTAGGAGAGAGGGAGTTGAGGAAAACGAGGTTGTTTGACGGCGGCGGAGGGGTGTCCGAGTACTGAACATAGGCGGGGTTCATAAGTACGACGGTTTGAAGATCATCGGCTGCTTGGATATCAGGGTTCCCAAGAAAGTAGGTCGCCATCGGATATGTATAGTTTTGTCCCGAAACGAGTTGTGCAAAGATCTAATGGTATTCTCTGTGTTTTCAGTTTTCAGTTCACTGAAAAGAGAAACAAAGAGCAAGTATTAGTAGTTCCATAATTGACATGAATCAACCCATTAGAGGGCTTTGCTTGGTTGATGAAGTTATGAACTGTGAGAGAATTGATTATAGTAATATAGTTAATAGTAGTGGTACCTGTTGCGAGGCTAATCTGAGTGTGCACGTGCTTCATCATCTTCAGCTCATGACTGCAATGAAAAACATGGAATTCTTGCTCACATGAAAATTTGAGAGAAAAAGAGACACAAGGGTCTAAATCTACCTCTGTGAATATGATGTATGATTTGATATGAAAATCAACTGAGTTCCGAGATCATAAAAGTCCCTCAACAAAAAAAAGAAAGAGAGAGAGGTTTGGTTATAAAGGCTGAGAAACAGATACCCCATCACTTCATTATCAACAGATTTCTTTTTCAATGTTTAATCCTTTTGGCTAACAGTAGATGAATTGTACAAGATTTTTCCGGTATTGGGATCAGAGTGGTGGGATGATGAAGCAATCCCTTTGGAGGTCAAACCTGCGAATACATCAAAACTGCCAACTTCTCTGATTTGACACTCCCTTTTCATATCAATTTTGATGCACCCATCTCTCTGTTCATCTACTTTTCTTTTCTTTCTTCTCTGCAAAATAAAAGAGAGAGATGATGTTTTATATAACAGAATTGAAATACTCCATCTATATAAAATGAGAATATTTCTGTGTCAGAAAGTTTACAAACTGCTGAAAAATGGGGAAACGTCTCCTTCCACAAACAAAGCTTAATTAAGAAATGGAAATTATTACAATAGTTAATGAAATAAATAAAAAATAATGAAAGAGATGATGAATTGTTGATGATGAGGGTGGAGAGGGTCCTACTCCTCGATTCAACATTAAATATCTGTTTGTCCTTTTCCTTCTTTTATTTTAAAATTTTCATCATTTTTTCTCAAGGATGACAGTGCAAACCTAGGTGTTGGACTCGATAATCACAACCGAATTGATTGCCAAGTGGTGTAGAAGATTGATTTTGAGTGATGGTGGTGGAAGCAAAAAAATAGGAAAAATTAGACACAAGATTTAGAGTGGTTTTAGCTTCTAATCAAGTTTTACATCCACTACCTTAGCTTCCTACTAAGGATTTCAACCAATTCACTAACAATTCTTCCCCTTTTCTAAGCTAAGAAGGCAACCATTTACAACCTAGACTCACTCACCAAGTCTAGCATCCAAAGCTCACAAACCAAGCTTTGGGAACACTCTCTAACAAGAGAAAACTTAGCAAACTAGAAATCCCTCTAAAAGGTGATTGTTTACACTCTTAAGCTCTCACCCAAATCCTAATACACTTGAGCATACATTGACATTTCAGCTCACAAGTGTTTGTCTATACAAAGATAGGAATTAAGCATTAAAACACATTTGACATCATAATGTTGTTGACAATTGAAGCATTAGTCTTCCATAGATGCTTGGAGGTTTCTTTTATACTCCCAATTGAGCTTCTAGATGTTGAAGACTGTTGGGATTGAATTAGAGCCGTTAGGGCCTTTATTTCCCGCAATAATTGTAGTTCTGAAGCTGTCTATATTGGTACGCCCTTCTTCAGAACTAGTCGTTGTGCTCTTCATAGTTGATGCGTAACGATACGCGTAGGAGCGTATCGGTACGGCCTGCAATTTAAAAGAACGTTAGGAAATAGCTGTTGGGGAGTTTTGGCCGTTGGGGTTATTGCCACGTAGGCGTATCGAAACGCTAAGAGGCGTATCGAAACGACCTCTCTCCGTATCGATATAGGCAAGCCCTGTATCGGTACGGGTTTTGGCAATTCCAAATAGACTGTAGCTGAAACCCTAAGGCGCATCGATACGGGGAATACCGTATCGGTACGGTTACTTGAAAAACTCAGGTTTTGCTACTTTAAAGACATTTAAATCATTCTGAAACCTTATAAAATCCATCAAACATATTTTCAAGTTGTTTGGACTTAAAATCATTTTTGAAATCTTTTCAATTTAGTCCAAAACTATTTTTCAATTATTATATCAAAACAAATATCCCAATACTAGGACGTCAAGTCATAGCCAGTCCAATCAACATGTCACGACAACCTGCTCATGACACCTGTCCAGGTAATATAAAAGGGGACACGCATCATGAGAAAGAGATATATTCCATTCTAAGGATTCATATTACACACACAAGGAAACCATAGCTCGAGCTCGACCTAGAATCGCCATCCGAAACCACCAGACCACCATTCGACCATCGTCCCCGATTCGTGTTCACTTTTACAATTAACAATAATAAAATATGTTCTTAAATTATGTTTAAATAATTTTTTTTAAAAAATAGTTTGATCCATAAATATCTCTAATATAATAAAAAATAATTATTATAAAGCTACAACTCACACTATCATCAACTCCATGATTGGATTTATGAAATAAAATATTAATATAATTAATTATTTTTATTTGTTCAAGATGTATGACCAATGTGGGGAAATCTTAGAAAGAAAAAGGAAGACAGGGACCAATTTTTCAATGTTTGGGATGGGGTTTGGTCAACTGTTTCATAGCGGACCATTGCCCCCTAATAAACTATAAACCTAGCGCTGCATCGTCTCTACAATTCATGAATTCTTTACCATCTATTGAAAAAAGAAATCAAAATATATGTACATATAAATGATGGGCTACGTTTTTCTTCATTATTTCTTTTCTATTACTTTTTTTACAATGGTAACTGAATTTATTAAAAAATTATAGAATATATTATAAATATAATGCATCCAGAAGGGAGAATAATATGGATTAATTGACCAAAATCTCATAAAAAATATAAAAGTGTAAAGAAAAGTAAATATTTTCATAGAGAATAGCATACCATCAAAATCGAGAAACTTTCCTGAATTTCCGTGTCTCTGTCCAAATGAGACGCATTACGGGATGAAAAATGAGTGGTGAGCAAGCCAAACTATCAGGCAGATTGCTCTGGTACCTAGGACTTATTACACCGGCAAAGAACCATCAACCGAGTGGGGATCTATCTTTCTATGATCACTGACATAATCATAATCAGAAACTAGCATCGTGAAGATATCTGTGCGAGCACCAAACGACCACTAAGGTATGTTAAAATTATGTCAAAACGACAGATGAAACGAAACCACAAAAACAAAAAAAACGTGCCACAAAACGAAAACAAAAGCGTACCACAAGAGCAAGGATTCTTATTAAATTAAAAAATTTAAAACATAACAAATAAAAGTAATTAAAATAACGAACATCGGCAATCGTATCGACAATCAAAATCAAGATAATTGGTAATCGCCGGGTAATTCAAAAATAAAAAAGAATATGAGGCCGCGGCTATTTTGAAAGAAAATTAAGGTTTTTAACATAAAAAAGTCCTTTTCTAATAATCTTTTATAAATTATTAACGCCTAAGAATGGTATTTTTTATAAAAAAAATATGTAATTCTTATACTTACAAATAGTGTGTGTTTTTTCAAGGACTACTTTAAATAGTTAATAGCGACGCATTTCATAATAGTATTATGAATAAAAATTTTATGTACCTTTTTGGTATTCTTTCTATGTTCTAACATTAAAAAATAAATTTTAAGTCTTAACCTTAAATACTCAATCTTAAACTCTAGACCCCAGACTCTAAAAATATACTATACCCTAAATTTCCCAAATCCTAACCTTGATTATTAACTATAAACCTAATTTTTTAGTATAAAAGCATAAATAAGGACAAAAAAAAGCATATATCATACGTTACTACATTTTCTAACTAATTAAATATTATGGCAATTTTTATCTTTCATATTTGCTATATGATTTATATCAAACATTTTGTGATTATTTATGATTCAAATTTAGACTCTCCTCTTAAAATAAAATGACTTACTTTTGTAATCTATACCCAACATATGTATTACACTAGACTTGCATGCATGTGCATGCAAGTTTATTAACTTTGATTCCCATAATTGGTTTATTTTAAATATTTTGATTTTTTTTTCAAACCTTTCGAAATTTTTCTTTCTATATATTTAATTAGATAATAGTAGGTAATGGTACAGCCACCACGAAAGTGGGTGTAAGAAAATTTTTAACAATAAATGATAATTAATTTTTGGGTAAAAGACATCTACCCTTGAGATTTGATGTAAAATACATTTACTCGTTATGGTTTGAAAAATATTCGCTTATCTTCCAAGGTTGAAGCAAATTTCATAAACCCCATTGAGATCTATTTAGCAAGTAATTCAATAAGAAAACAATTATACATTTGGTATTGTTTAACATTTATTTTCTATTTATTTTATTCATTCCCCTATATTTTTAATTACAAAAAATAAAAATTTAAATATTTTAAAATTACATTAAAATACTTTAAAATTAAATTATATTTGGCTTCAAAGAAAAATTAAGTACTTTAAAATTATGTTCAATTTAATTATATATCAACCTTGAGATTAGTTAATTTAAAATTAATTACAATTGTTTAGAAGATTTTAAGGGGAAATTATTAAAGTATAAAATCAATGGGATAAAAGAAAAATGTATTCATCACAAAGTAAATATAAAATTAAAATTAAATCTAATGTATTTACATAAAATTATATAAAAAAGGGAGGACAAAAAGGAAATATAACTATCATTTATGATAGTTTTCTAAAATCAAACTTACTTATATTAATTAAAATTATGCTATATGTTTAGGATATACTTCATTAAATATAATTTAATTTAATTTATCAAAAATATTTTATAATTAAACAAAAATTTATTATTTTAAATTTAAATTATTTAATAAAGAAGAAAGATGAAAAATAAATAAAATATTTTTACATCAAACCTCCAGGGTATATGTCTTTTACCCAAATCTCAAGGGATAAGTGAACTATTTTTTAAATCATAGGAGGTAAATGGATTTTCTATCAAACTGAGGGGTTTGAATACTTTTCTGTATGTTCTAAAAAAAGGGGTAATGTTTTTATCAATAGAATAGTTTTTTGTTTAAAGAGTTATTTATTAACCTATAGTTTGATACAATTTTTATACTACTCCGATCCTTTCTCATTCATAAATCGGAGGATATTGAATTCTTAGGCATAATAGATCTTACGTCCTCTTGTGTATTGCATCAACTATCAACTAACATGTCCATTGAGTTAGAACTCAATCAATATTTAAATCAGTATTATAAACTAAAGAAATGAGTCAATTTAGTAGGTTAAATACTTATTTTTACTTGAGTAAAAGCTTAGGTCCAAATCTTATTAAAGTTCTTTTTAAAGTCCTATTATATGGTAAATTTGAATGATAAAGTTAACCTTAAATATTATCTAATATGACATTTTCAGTCAATTACTTAATTAATAGTATAAATATATTATGCTAGATAACACCTTTTTCCAAATATCAGTCACGTAAATCCATGCATGCATATAGTTGTTTGAGCTTTATTAGTCTCAACAAACACCCTTGCATTAATAAATTTGAAAAAGAAAACAATAGGACGATATAATTATAACATAAACATAAAACCATATAATTTCTTAAATATATACAAAATAAAAATGAATTTCTTCTGATTAATTTATGTCATTAAAAAAACCCTACAGTAAACATTGGTTTGATTGACAACATTGAAATATTATTTATCTATTTTATAGTATTCTTTTTGGATGTCGATATTATCCATCATTAATATTATTAATTGCACCATGTTAATAAAAATGTAATCATTTTTATAATATCCAAATCTCTAGTCATTACTATACTTATGAAGAAGAAAAGAACCCCCATTTCCAAACCTAATTCAAGAGATGATTTAAATTTTTGTGAACGGAGCTGATTAATTGAAAGAGACTGAGAAGTTGCTTTCATTTTTGGACCCATTTTTTTATTGAGGCCCCACCATTCTAATCTTTCTATGTGCTACAGATATATTTAACCATTGCTTTGTGCTTTTTATAATAAATAAATAATCACGCGCCTATAGAAATGCACGCAGCACAGACGCATGTACGTATGCATTCGTAATATTGATGTAATCTTATCATAAGTAATTAATATTGATGTAATCTTATCATAAGTAATTAATATTGATGTAATCTTTCTAGTTTTATATTGGATAGGTGGATTTTACCCCTACATATATACTAGTAATATTTTTTAATACACGACTTTTTTTATTTAAATCTTAAAATTTAATTCTATAAATTATAAAACTTTAAATTCTAAACTATAAACTTAAAATAGACAGAATTATATAAATTTTAGTTTAGACATCAAATAATTTTACTGCATTTGTAAATTCTTAGGTAGCAATGTTTTGAAAAGTGAGTGTAACGCTAAAACAGAAGACATAAATTTTATGCCCTTTTTGTACCTTGACACTAAATATTTAAATTCTAAATTTTAAACTCTAAATCCTATAATTTAAAAATAGATCATATATCTAATACTCTAAATTATGACCTTAAATACTAATCTTAAATCTTAAATTTAATTTTTTTAATGTTGAGATAGGAAGAGAAACGCTAAAAAAGAAACATACAATATCTACTCTAAAACTGAAGGGTATATCAATGGATAATTGGTAAGTACTTGAGAGAATAAGCGCAAATAAATGACTAACATCTTTCAACTAAAAACCAGCATCCCTTTCTACTTAATCCCTGTATGATGAAAAATTATTGGATGAACTCTGTTCATTACGTCATTTGTGGTCTCAATCAATCAGGTCAGTTTATATCATTTTTTCAAATTGAATTATCATATCTTTTCTACATGTAATTAGAGAATGAGTAATTATTAGATAATTATTTTAAGATAAAATGACATGATTGATTGAACCACAAATAATATAAAAAACAGAGTTTATCTAATAATTTCTCACATAATAAAAAATTAAAGGAAAATAATTTAATGTACTAATGGTGGAAAATAAATTTTTTTTATAAATAGTGTATTTTTAAAGTTTAAGATTTAAGGTTAGCTTTTTGGGGTTTAATGTTAGCTTTTTAAAGTTTGAAGTTAAAGTTTAGAGTTTAAGGTTTAGATTTTAGGGTTTGATTTTTAGTGTATAAGATTTAATTCCCTAAAATAACGCACGACATCATTTGAAACCCGCTTGTAAAAAAATCTACTAAAAGTACATCGAATATTAACCCAAAATTACAAGCGAATCAAAAAAACCATAGACATTATTTTTAAAAAGAAATTGGAATAGTTTTCAAAAGTATTTTTATATAAGATAGCTTTTGATAAAAGTAATTATTTGTCTTCAATCATACTATCAATGGCGGATCCAAATGTAATGTAGGATGGTCATGCCCACCCTGAACTTTTCAAAGTTTATACATTTATCTTCAATTTGTTTAATTTTTATGAATTAATATTTGATTTTTTTAATATTTATAATTTGTGTTCACCCTAAAATTTTAAAATTTTATGTGTGTCCACTCTTAAATAATTTCTAGATCCGCCACTACATACTATTAATTCTTTTATATTTTAAAAATAATGACTAAAATATATATTTTACTTAATTAAAAATGTTTTAACAACATAATTAAATACTTTTAAAATAAAGAATTTAAAAATATTTTTTAAGGACGCGTCTAAAAATAGTGTCAAAATTACCCGATGAAGGGAAGGGAAGCCAGGTGTCAAGGCCATCCCTTATTGTATTGCGACCCTATCTTGACAAGCCCGTTCAGGACTGAACAATTGTGGACCGAGCGATGATATGAGCAATCCCTGAGGAGCTACCAAATCAAGAATGCAAGTTAAGATGCTTTGGGAAGACGATGAAGTCTCTATCCAGAAATTGTCATCATTTGGGACGAAGCAACGTCTACTCACGACATTCCTTGTAAGTTTATTTAACTCTTTAGGGGGAAGTGGTCTGGTGTCGGGTCTCTACCATCCCCCTCGCCTGGGCTAGCGACCGAGCTTTCTTGGTGTAAGCAACTTACTCCTAGGCCTATGTGAGGCCTAGGTGTGCGGATAGTGGGGCCTAGTGGTTGGCACACTGTCTCCTTGGGAGAAATACCTAGGGATGGTTTGGGGCCATAGGGCCCCATATCGCGCTCGTGGCTGAAGTACGAGGTTGGATTGCAGCTATCGCTAGGCCCTACGGGATTCGAAACTCTAAAGCCTTAGCTCATTGTGACCTTGAGAAGGCTAGACCGAGATAACTCCTTAGACAAGAGGGCATGAGAAAGGCTGACTTATTTGGGTAACACCCATTTCAAGTGTCGCACGGCTTACCAACTGAGTAAAAGGGGCATATACGTGACACGTGGTATCAGAGCGAGAAAACGATAGGATAAGGTAGTCATGTGACGGTGGTGTTTGGTTATGACTTTTGATACAGTGGTGCATATTTATTGACCAAATGCCATAGTGCTCCTGTGCCAACTTGAACATTGTGAAGCTTTATTCAGTGGCTGTGGTGCGTGGTGATGCCAGATGGATGTGCAGCAAAATAAGAGTTAGACTATTTGTGGATCATCATGATAGGTAAAAAAAAGATAAGATTTTTTTCTGTGCGCAGAGATCCTAGACTACAGTAGCCAGGGTGGGGGACTACGCCAAGCGCTCCCATGTGGGGAGTAGGCAGGGTGGTCGAATCCTACGCCAAGTGCTTCTCTTCAAAGAGTATGCAAGATGGTGTAATGTTACGCCAAGCGCATCCATAAGTGGAGTAGGCAGGGTGGTCTAATTTCACGCCAAGCGCCCTGTGAGGGTAGGCCTAGTGGCTAGAGTCTACGCCAAGCGCTTTCGCGAGCGGAGTAGGCAGGGTGACTCCTTATATTGCTGATTGATCAAAACCTAGTCAAGGCGCAAAGGTGTCTAATGGTGAGTTTTCGCATGGTAGTGCTAATGTGTTACATTAGTGCAGTGGCGTATATGGATCCTTGCCCGGTGGTGCTTATTATGAAATTATCGTGGAGTCAGTGTACGCGTGGTGCCTGTTGTTAACCATAATAATTATCCTAGCGTAGTGGTGCATGTGAATTAGAGCACGGTGGTGCTCATTTATTCGTTGCATGTGTAGCATTCTTGTTGGCTAATCGAAATGGTGATCGAGTTGAGGCGCAAACAAGCGCGAGAACTTTAATGGATGAGAGTGACCTTTGCACAATAGTGCCTGTCCATGATTTGTGACACAAGCAATATTTCTGGTTGCTTTAAAGGCTCGCTAATGGTTGTCTATGGAACGTTATGAAGTGTGTATTTCTCGTAGCACGGTGGCACAAATTCTAGCAATATGGGGATGCTTACGCACCACTCGAGAGGAGAATCATTCCCTATAGTAGCTATCGGTAATAGTGATGTTTATTTTGATACAGTGCATTGTGTCAGTAACCTTTGCTTATTGATGATTGTTTTGTTATCACAAGGGCGTGTGCAGCCTGAAACATAAAATGTGCTTATTTTGTTAATGTAACATATTGGTGCTTGGTTGTTGCTTAATTATCTCTTTCCAGGTGAAAAGTGAAGTGTGTGCAGATGGATATAGATTGTTACAATGGGTAGTCATGGGTCCGCAGACTAACCCTCGAGGGAAGAGTTAGAGACAACTTAAGACAATTACTATAATTGCTTTATGTTTGGTGGAATCAATGCGGCAGAGTCGTGTTTCTCAAGGTTGTAGATTCGCTCATTGATAAAATCAAAGGATTATGATAAAACTCGTTTGTTGTGAGAGTACTTTGGTACAATGTGCTCGTCTAAAGGTGCAGGACAAGACTCTTAGGACCTCAAACTATTTAATGAAGTGGTCAAAGGATCGCGGCGATCGTTGTATGCTGGATGAAGTTGCCACTCTCGAAACATAATGGAGTAAAAGAGAGTGTTGAGTTATTGGTAAGCTCCCTCCTGTTGATGTGGACTCTTTTAGCGGTGGACGCGCCATGGGTTCGCGAGGGAAAATCTGTTACATTGTCAAATAAAATCAATGAGCCTAAGGAGAATGCTTTCCATAGCTAATAATTTGTCCGTAAATGGCAATTTTCTCAAGACACATTGGGTCTTAGGGTAAAAAAGATTGTGTTACGATGTGGCCGTTTGGACCAGGTTCTTCGGTAATAGATTGCAAATATGGGATGACAAAGGTTTTGCGAGTCAATGTGGTTTTATCCTGGATAGTGGGGAAAAAACTCTTTTGGCACGAAAATCTTCATTTGATGGGGATGTTGGCTATGGTAAGGCATAATTCTATTGTAAAGCTAGCTGTTTAGGTGAGAAACACAAGGGTGGTACAACTTGGTAATGTGGGTGTATCTGAGAAAAGCTCTCCTCAGCAGTTCCTTCACAAGTAGAGCCAAAAAAGTGAGCATGAGACAGACAAGCTCGAGGGGTATGTGGTGATAGTTCAAGTACAATTCGGATTTCATCCAAATGTTACAAAATCCCCAATATAGAAAATGGTGATATGTGCTACTACCGACAAGCTACTTGGTTGGGCGCACTAATAAAGCCATGACTTAGGTCAAAACTGATGTATGGATCGCGGAAGCAAAACCTGGTTACCATGGATATGTTAGTGTTACCATAAAAAGGAGAAATGAGGCGGTCAAGGAGTTTACAAGTACCTCTAGAGTTTGGTAATACGGAGCGTGAGTTGTAGTGGGGGACGTACTGGAAAGCCCCACGGAACTTGTAAGGTACATTTCATTTTATTGTTATGTAATTGAACTAACCAATGTCGTGGTCAATTTTCTCTTTGTGTGTGTTATGAATGCAGGTATTCCTATTAATTCCTTGAGGGATGTGGGGCAATCGATTAAAGAACCCGATAGTTTGAAGGTTTGGAAGGTGTCAAAAGCCCTGGTCGTAAGCAACAGAGGTAAATGTCAGCTTCATGTAACAAAGAAGGACACAACACAAATATGACACCCGTTTGTAAAAGATGATGTCTGTGCAGGCACAATGATTCTGTGTGTGTCGACAGAAATGGTGACAACGCGAAAACGTGGAACAAGTATTGCCCCCCAGAGAGAGAACACACCCAGGTGTTGGGACGTCGACACAGGGTGGTGGGTCGATAGACCCTAGTCAGTTTAAGGAACTTGAGGCCGCAGTGGCTGCCATGAGAGCTATGGCATCAAATGATCGGCTTTGAGCAATAGAGGAAACACAACAAGAGTTGACCCAATCTATCAAAGATTTTGGTAATGAAGGAAAATAAGCATTAAGTCATATGAAGTTCGAACTAGATGAGATCAAGACTCAAGTTAACTTGATACAGATAGCTATGGGCAATTCAATGACAGCAGATAAGGGTCCAAGGACTAGGGTTTCAGAACCTCAGCGGTATGAAGTGAACAAAGATGCTAAGAAGCTTGGAAATTTCTTGTTCGACATCGAGCATTATTTTCAGTATACGCATACTAAAACAGATGAAGACAAGGTCTCGGTGGCCTCGGTGTATTTAATAGGGGACGCCAAGTTGTAGTGGCGGTCCAAGTTTATTAATGGTGTTTGTTCTATCAAGATATGGGAAGAGCTGAAGAAAAAGTTAATGAGTTCCTTCTTTCCCAAAAATGTAGAATATAATACTCAGAAGAAGCTAAGGGATTTAGAGAATACAGGTTCTATTTGAGATTATGTAAGAGAATAAAGAGGTCTTGATTCTACATGAGAATACCTTACTGACTAGATGTCGTGGGCATATGGGGAAGAGTTTGGTATCCTGAGGAAACCTAAGTCTCACGTAGAGGGCACAAGTGAGACATCATTTTGAAGTTCACAACACGAGACTAATGTTGATATGATGTTTGTGGGGGTGCTGATACAGGTTCTTTTGTTGGCGTGAAAACAAGATGAACTTTTTTAATAAAGTGGATAATGGGGAAGCCATCAGTAGATGGGGGAAACTAACTTACCCATGGAGTATAGGCTATGTGTGCCAAGAGATCAAATGTGTACTTTTGTGCTTAATCAACAGTTTTGTCTGTTACAAAGGGAGTGAAGGGGAAACAAAATAAGGGGGCAACTTGATTGGCTATTACAAGGGCCATAAGAGACCATTGAGAAGTTCTAGTGAGGGCATATGACCATCTATTTGCTACTAGAACAAGGGCAAGGTTGCTCGAGAGAATATTGGTGTACATTCACTTGGCAAATGGTGCAGGTATAATTGAGTAAGAAGAAAACCTCACGAGTGGATGATATTAGCTTGTCGCAGAGACTGCGTTCTCAAATAGTCAAAACACCTGAGGTATACATACAAAGGCATACCATGATTGGTGGTAGCATAATGCAATGTGTGCCAACCAGGTATCATACGAGACTTGTGTGAATATGTTTTCATTGATAAAATTGCTTGTATATCTTATAATATATGATGTATTGAGGAGAACAAAAGGCAAGTACAATTCTATATAGTGTTGGCAACTAGAGATCATCTTTGCATTATTAAGCAACCAAGTGCAACGCGAGCATGTACTGGCAAACTTGGGTTAATATTGATGATATATGTATGGTGACACATTCAGTACTTTGGAGGTCTCGGTACGAGATGAGACAAAGTTGGCGAAGATACTTAACATCGAGGAGCAAGCCATTGAGTGACGAGTCATAACACGTTTGCTCATGGCCATGTATGTTACTTTTGTATTTGTGTAGGTTAATGGGTAGATCGTGGAGCACAAAGAAACTACAAGGCACTTGTTCGAGTGGATCAATGGTTTTTTACTTGTCTTTTGCTCGAGCCACAATCATAGTAAAAGTGGGGGGATCATGAATCTAGAACTCAACATGAAAGAAGTAGAACTGGGTCATAATGAGTCCATGGTCAGTCTAGACGGTTACGGATGTACAACATAGTCAAAAAAGAGATAGAAAGAACCAATGATTGAGGCTTGAATTAGTTGCTTGAATGTTCAAATGGTGGGACAAAAAAACATATCAAATCGAGCACGAATCGAAGATGTGTTGCCATAGAATTCCATATCGGCTCAACAAGTGATGAAGAACTGGTGTCAACATCAATGAGAACCATCCCTTCTTGGACTACATCGATGAAGGCATCGATAGAGGAAGTAGGGGAGAATGTCAAAACCATCCCTTCTGGGGCTACATCGATGAGGCCATCGATAGAGGAAGTGGGGGAGAATGTCAAGGCCATCCCTTATTGTATTGCGACCCTGCCTTGACAAGCCCGTTCAGAACCGAGCAATGGTGGACCGAGCGATGATATGAGCAATCCCTGAGGAGCTACCAAGTCAATGATGCAAGTTAAGATGCTTTGGGAAGACGATGAAGGCCCTATCCAGAAAGTGTCTTCATTTGGGACGAAGAAACGTCTACTCACGTCATTCATGTTAAGTTTATTTAGCTATTTAGGGGGAATTGATCTGGTGTCGGGTCTCCACCATCCCCCTCCCTTGGGCTAGCGACTGAGCTTTCTTGGTGTAAGCGACCTACTCCTAGGCCTATGTGAGGCCTAGGTGTGCGGGCAGTGGGGCCTAGTGGTTGGCGCACTGTCTCTTTGGGAGAAATACCTAGGGACGGTTTGGGGCCATAGGGCCCCATATCGTGCTCGTGGTTGAAGTACGGGGTTGGAGTGCAGCTATCGCTAGGCCCTGCGGGAATCGAAACTCTAAAGCCTTAGCGCATTGTGACCCTGAGAAGGCTAGACTGAGATAACTCCTTGGACAAGGGGGCCATGAGTAAAACTGACTTGTCTGGGTAACACCCATTTCAAGTGTCGCACGGCTTGCCAACCGAGTAAAAGGGACATGTCCATGACACCAGGCACGTCGAGGTAAGCGCATTAATAATTGCTAGAGTTAGGCAAGCAAAGCGGGTCCCACCCCGTCCAACCCACGCGCATTCCATGTGTTCGCAACAATCCCTTAATTCATTTTTACTCTTGAAAAGAAAATCCCAACTTTTACCACCACTGTTATTTAATTGGCTCTCAAATTATTTAATGATTGGATCCAATTTGGAGCTTTGCGATCACCCAAAAGTGGACCCCACTCTTACCTTTTAATCTCACTATACCATAGCACACGCGTCTACCCCACGGATCTCCACATATATCCAAATTCTAATTTAGCTTTAAAGAAGAAGAATCGGCCCCCACACCCCTTTTTTTTCTCTACCGAATGGGCCCCACCACCCATTAAAAAAATCATGTTTTTATTTTATTTGAATTTAATAAATAAAATGCTTAATATTAAAATAAGTATTTAATTATTTAATTTTTTAGGTGTTTAGATTATTTTTTTATTAAAATAGGTACATCAGCTTTAATTTTTTTTTGCCAAATTAGATCTTCAATTAACCTTAAAAGGGGCTAAAAGTGAGAGTTGAGACTAGAGGTGGCAATCGAGTCGTTCGGATCGGTTTTGGTTCGGGTCATTTTGGGTCTGTTTGAAATCGATTTAGATTCGGTTCGGGTCTGGTTCGGGTTTATGATCAGTCGGGTTTGGTTCGCGTATCGGATTGGGTCAAAATAGGATCGGTTGTTTTCGGGTCGGGTCAATATCGGATCGGGCGCTTTCGGTTCAGGTCTATATCGGGTCACTCGTATCAGTTTCGTGTCGAGTCAAATTTTGAATTTTCTGGTCGATTCGATTTGAGTTGGGTTATGATTCACAAAGACTTCGTTGATGTAGAAGATTTTGTGTCAGTAGGATACATAAGATTGTGTCAATTCGGTTTGAATTGGGTATTTCTATTATCTAAGGTTTATGTTTTTATGGTTTAGTGTTAACAATTTATAGTTTAGTTTAAGGTTATTGATTTATGAGATTAATTATGATTTATGGTTTATGATTTAAAATTTAACATTAACAGTTTAGGGTTTATGATTTAAAATATTAAAAGTTTAAAAATAATTCACTAAACTAAAGCTAAATATCAATATAATAAAAAATTAAATCATAATTAGACTTGAATTTGATAGTATATGGATTAGCTTTGGGTCGATAGTTCCTATGATGTATTCAATATTGGAAACGTGGCCTCTCTACACCCAAAAGACCATATGATCAACTAGCCGGTTCGGCAGGCACTGCTGCTTTGACCTTTCTTCTTTGCTTTTTTCTTTTAAAAAAAACGACATTTTGTAGACAACAATGTTCAAAAGACACGACACACAGATTGGCCGATCAATAATTGCAAGGGACCTAATCTCCCCAAATAACAATGCCCTTCCCATACCTAACTATTCTTGTTGGATTCCGATCTACTTTCTTCTATTTATCTTTCTTCTTTTTAATTAGGGTTTTCACATTGAACATGTTTGATAAATCCCAATTGTTGGCTTTTTCATATTTGTTCCTTGTTTTTTTTAAAGAAAAACTATATATAAGACCGACTTGAATGGGGTACTAAATAAAATAAAATATTCGGGTTAGTGTGTTTTAGTATGTTTCAAAACATGTTAATCTATTATCATATGTGATCTGGACATAGATGGATTTTTGGAAGGTTTTAGTGCCTCACAAAGTGTAGACAATATTCAATGTCCCAAGTAATTGACTTCACAGTCAGGTATGTTTCAGTCCATATCCCATTATGTTCATCTGCATCGTATACACCATCTGTATTTGGATATGCAGTATCTATCATCACTTTCCTACGTGTTTGTTTCATATGTTTGATTGTTTAAAGAACCATGTGAATTGGAAATGCCACACACAATAATTTATAAATAATTGGGAATGCCAATGATTATGGTTCTTTTCATGAGAAGGTCCATTGTGTCAATGACCCTAAAACTCAAGTTGGCAATTGGGGTTGGCTCTTTAGTCAAACAGAGAGATATGGCCCATATGATTATTTTTTATCTGTTCCCTTTTCCAAATTGGCATTTGTCATATTATACATACATGATTCATGCATGCATGCATACATATATACACATGCTCAAATTATTAAAAGAAACTAAAACTATTTCTTTTCTTTTTTGATCAATAAAACTATTTCTTTTCTTGAGCAAGTCTTGCACACTTTTATTATTGTATCCAAATACTTTGATTAAATTCTCATTCCAAATGAAACATTGGTTTAGGTTAAGAATTTGTTAAGTATAAATTTAAAAAAATAATGACTTGATTAAAATTTGGGAAAATATTATATGCATTGGTGGTGGAAAACTTATTTTCCACACACGCTTATTTTTTAGGGTTTAGAGGTTAGAATTTTAGTATTTGTTGTTAGGTTTTAAAGTTTGATAATAGATTTTATAGTTTAAAATTTAGACTTTAAGAGTTGGGGTTTATGAGCCTATTATAATTTCTCTCCTAAAAGGAATACGTGGCAGCTTTAGAAGTCCGTTTGTAGAAAAAAAACTTTATACTGATAATGCATTAAATAATTACCTTTTTTAATTTTAGATCATCAAACATACTTAAAATATTAAATCACTGAGATTGTTAATTATTGGTGAATTAAAAACTTTCAATCGATTAGCAAACATATCCCTACTTAAATGGACTCAAACATGGGCACCATTAGATCAATGTGAGCCCAAAGTTGGGGATCATAATTCAACCTTAATCATTAATCAAAGGCCAAGCAGAACAACCCACTAGCATTTAATGGAGCAATGGTGGAAGTTTAAAACAAGCACTTATGCCCAATAATAATCTCCCACCTTTGATTTAACCAATCCATTCAAATACTAAATTCAGAACACAACATTTCATCCTTTTATAGTTTTTTTTTCTTTCTTATAAAATAATTAACAAATTAAATGTGTTTAATGAGAAAAAAATTAGTTACAAGTTAAATGATTTGGTTGTGATCGATCCTATTCCGATTGACATAATCTGTTTTTAGATGGATTTTAGAAATGTTTTAACTTATTATCCATAATTCTCTCCGACATAAGTCGGATGATATTTGTATACTTGATCTTATATTCTCTTGTATGTTATATTGGCAACTATACCGGTTTATATTTTACAAACATTGAAAATTGTTTAGGACTCAAATAATCAATAGATTTATTTAATAAACTCATGCACAGTTTCGAATAAAAAATCAAACTAGATTAATGAATGAAAAAATGTACCTTCTATGATTATCCTAATATAATTTATTCTCATGTTTTAAATTGTTGGAGACCATAATGCTCTTTTATTAAACATAACAATTAACAAAACAATAAATTAACTATATATTTGTGTCGCAGACCATGAGTTCAGATTCAAGATACATTCGTACATAACTATTCAAGAGGTTCTGAAGAAGATTTTGAATTTGAAGAGACCATAGACTTAATCCAACCTACCCCGTGACACTAGCTAAAGCTTCCAACTACTCCAAGGCTACTATAAGGTGAGACTAGGCCTCGGCGTCTCTTCTCCCTTAATGCATAATTGTCTTCTAAATCATACTTCGGCAACTCTGCATATTAGCATTGATCGACGCTTCAAAGACATTATTCGCCATCTATTGAACCTGACCTTCTCTGCCATGTTGACATCCTTGACCGACAGTTATTGTGTGAAAATGGCGGCATTTAGCCGGAATAGATGAACGTCCAACGGCCGGTGAGTGATGAAGATGAAGAGCGGTTAGGGATTAGAGCACTAAACAGAAATGAAATGTAATATTAAATTCTATTTAGTAAATGAAAAACTAATATTCGGTACAACCCATTACAATGGTGTGGGTATTTATAACCCAATATTAAATGGCTCAACAGACTAATTACTGTTTGAACCAACTAACTAATTACAATTTATTAAAAAGATTAAAATTGTTTACAGTTAATCTTCTAACATTCTCCCGGCTTTCTCAACTTTTTTTAACTTCTTTCATGAGCTGACTGATGAAATTCTGAGCTGGTAGTTAGTGAACTGAAATTCTTGGAACTAATTAAAGAATGCGAAAATCGGTCTTCCTTTCTTTCTCCTTCTTCCATCCGAAATTCATTCAAAACAAAAATTTGTATTTTTTACTTAGTGGTTTATCGGGAATCAAAAGTGTCATTCTTCCTTTCGTTATTCTTTACTCACTTTTCTGTCCTACAATTTATTTTTATCCAAAATTCCTTCCGAAATCTCTTTTTTCCCCTTCATCTCCACTATCTTCTTTCATGACTTATTCGATTATTCTTTTTGTTAGGAGCAAGACGGTTAAGCTTCGATATATTGAATAAATAAATATTTAAAAAATAAAAAATTACATACCTAGACTTGAGAGATTTGAGAGTCTTGAACTTTAAAAAGTGAAAATTTTGTGTTTGAGGAAAACAAAAAGCGTCAAAAGTAGGAGCAAAACCTGAATAATTTTTAGTTTTTATGAGCTTACCTTTCTCTTATAATTGGTTATTATTTTTGAACTTTTATGTAGGTTGTAAATGAATTTGGCTCAAATGAATTGTTTGTGGATTACTTACAAACATCTTAGGTCAGTATTTTATTATAATTTATATGTGGATGAGGACAAATAAAAGTTGAGAGTGGACACAAAAAAAAATCATAAAATTTCGTGGCAGGCACCATCAATCGAATTTCAGGGTGGGCACGTGCCCACTCTGAACATAGTTTGGATCCGCCAGTGAACCCAATTGAAGTAAGCCATTTTCGCCCTATAAGTTTGTGTAACTTTATCTATAAGGTTATTTATGAAGTCATGGCTACTAGATTGAAGTGCTTCGTTATGGATTTAATCCTTTCTATGCAATCTGCTTTTATTAATGAGAAATTAATGCATGATAATATTATCATAGTCCATGATGCTTTCCATGTTATCAAGAGAACAAAAGGGCCCCGAAGTTATGGCCTTTAAAATTGATCTCGGAAAAGCTTACGACAAAGTCAACCCAAGAGTTGAATTGTTTTTGGGGAAAATAGGTTTTAGCCAATGGTGGATTTGAAGAGTGATGGAATGTGTCTCGACTCTCTTGTTCTTTTTGGTTGTCAATGGGAGAAACAAAGTTATTTTTTTTCCCGAGAGAGAATTGAGATAGGGTGACCCTTATCCCCGTATCTTTTCTTTTTGGCTTCTAACAGTTTGTCATTGTTAACCAAGGAGCAGTGTTGTCTACTATTAGTCATCTTATGTTTACAGACAATTGTATTCTTTTTACAAAAGTGAACAAAACCAATTGTGGTTGTGTTTAAAAAATCTTCAGTGATTTTTATACGGCTACAGGACAACGATTGATCTAAGAAAATTATTAGTGTTTTCCCTCAATCTAAGCTATAATGCGAAACAAGACTTGACTAATATTCTTGGCTTCCCTCTCATTAAAGAAAGAAGTAAATATTTGGGATTTTTGTCGATTTGGGGAAGCAGAAAGAAATAAGTGCTCAAGTGTTTTGTTGAGCGTGTTAGAGGTAAATTAAAAAGATGAAAATCTAAATTTTTGTCTCAAGCCAGTAAGGAAGTCTTTATCAGAGCAGCGGCCACAACTATTCATTCTTATGTTATGCAATGCTTCCTTTTCCCCTATTCTTTCTGTGATGAAATTAATTATGTTATCCAAAATTTTTAGTATAGTGAATCAAACGAGCATAGAAATGGAGTTCACTGGCTCAATTGAAAAAAAAAAACTATGTAAATCACGTGATGGAGGCCTTGGATTTATAGAATTTGTTACCTTCAATAAAGACTTAGTTGCAAAGCAAGCATGTAGACTTACCAAAAATCCTGATTCGATGGTTGCTCATATTCTGATAGGATGGTATTTTCCAAATGACAACATTCTCTCGACACCAAAGTGTCAGAACCCTTTCTGGGCTTGGACAAGCATTTGAGATGGGGTTGAAACAATTAATAAAGGACTTTGTGGAGGGTTGGCAATGACGAGTACATTGCAATATGGGATGATCAGTGGGTTCCCAAGATACCAAACTCATCGATTGTCTCGACTAGACCCTATGTATGTGAGGAATTATTTGTGTCCCATTTGAACAACTAGGAGGAACACGACTGGAAGTTCGATTTTCTGTGTGCTTTATTTTCACTAGATGAATTTGAGAAAATCCATGTTATTCCTATTTGATCAACCAGCACAACCATCATTATTTGGGATGAAAGGGCGTAGGTCGTTGGTGGCACAACCATGAAATTTTGGGCTTCCTCAGCCAGAATGGATGAAGCTAATGTTCTTCGCCTTGGGACTATGACAACTTTCAATGAAGTTTTCCAATATGTCGTGGTGAAGTCGGATAATTCTAGTCTCATTTCTCGTTTGACTGCAAAATCCAAAACGTCTTGGAAATCTTAAGCACGATACATTAGGGATTTCATCCTTGTACATTTTCTTTCGTGAAGAGAGTTTATAATACAAGGAGCGGTTGGGTTGCCAAAGCTGTTCGTTTTAATTTTTATCTTCCCAGTTGGTTTTCTGCTATTCCTACCGTATTGTTTAGGCCTTGTTTGATAAATAGTATTTGAGTTAAAATTAGAGGTTTGAAGCATTTTTAGAAGGCCATAACTTTTACTTGTTCAAATAATCAAACAGCTATTAGTTAATTTTATCAAACATTTTTATACAATCATCTAATGTAATCCGCTAGTTAAATCAACTGATGCTATCAGCTATCCGCCAATTACACAAGACCATAATTTTTCTGGTCTTAAGAAATAAATTTCATGTTTTTTTTTGTAAAAAAGATAAATCCTTTAACCTTGACAAGAGTTTTTTTTAGGAAAATAATGTATTTGAAATAAAAAATTAGAGAAATAAATTGTGTCCAACATTATTTAGAGAAACAAAGTATTTTTTTAAAGTAATTGTGGGTGTCGCCATATGTAAGTGGTGGCACCCGTTTCCTTTAATTTTTAATTTACATATCGTTTGCAAGTGACGATCTGTTTATTTTAATTATTTTTAAAAAATGCACAATAAAATCGAGTTGACATCTTTTGGCGAGAAAATTTTAAAATTAATATGTGATTAAATTTATTCAGCTTGGGCAACACATTGGGTAGGTTCGCATTTACGTTTTCAACTATTTCCAACGATTACACGCAAGGAATTATGAATTGTTTATTTTCCCTTATAAACTAGTAGAAGGTTAATATCAGAGAAAAAGAATTGAGAGAAAGTTTGAGGCAAATCTTTTGGTAAAATATTTTGAGAAATATTTGGAAGTATATTTGAAGAAATATTTAGATATACTCGAAGAGTAAGTTTAATTTATATTTTTATTGTAAATGATTTATAAATTATTATTATTAGATTTTGTTTTAAGTTCCGTTCATTTTTTAGGGAATCATATTTTATTTTTGGAGAAATATTCGGATTTAATTGTACATCTTATCCGTTTCTTAACTTTCAAGTAAGTAATTTATTTTATTTAATTTAATTTTTAATTATTTCAAGTAGTTATATGATAGTGTTAGTAAAAATATTTGTGTTTTAAAGTAGTTCAAATATTAATAATTGTAGTAGTTCAAATATTTGTGTTTTAATTGCCTCATATTTACGTTACTTGAAAAAAAAAACATATTTAACATTATTCTATTATTTATAATTTTATGCTTAATTAATTAATTAATTTGGAAATTTTAATATCTATATATATATATATATATATATATATATATATATATATATATATATATAACTTTAACGATATATATATATATATATTAATTAGTTAAATTTTTTAATCAATATTTTCTAATTAAATATTAATATATATTAAAGTAAATACTATTTTTAATCCATATTAACTAATATTAATATATTAACGTAAATGAACTTGTGGAGTGGTCCTAGTAGTAAAGGATGATGTATTTCATTCAGGTGGCCTGGGTTCGAGCACCATGTGTGCACGGTGTGTGTTATTAGAGGGCTAAGAAATTGAACATATACTACATTGTAATCACATCAGCATATTAAAAACAAATTAGCATAAATAGCATTTTAAATTAGTTTTGAAATATTAATATTTATCATAATTATTATCTAAAAATAATCTTTTGAATATTAAGTAGTTCAAATATTTATGTTAATATTAAATTAATAAATATGACTCTAACGTAAATATAAATATATTAATTAGTTAAACTAAAAAATCCATCAATAAAAGTGTTTAAGATATATTTTAGGCTTAATTAGTTAATTAATTATTTTGATTAAATAGGAGATTACATTCCTATACCGAGATTTGAACCCATACAAGATGGGGGTAATATGAGCATTCAATGAATATCTAATTAGTTAATTAATTTGAAATATTGAATTTAAATAAATTAAAATTCTAAATATATTCAAAAAATTTAGTATTAGAATTAAAAAATTATTTAAGATATTATAAATATTTTAAATATTTAAGATATATTTTGAAGAAATTATAAATATTATAAATATATTTTAAAATATTGATAAAAATGTTTAAGATATATTTTATGTATAATTAATTGATTAATATGAACAAGTTTTGTTTTACTAAGACCATGATCACATTTCCTCTCATATTGGAGAAGTAAATTTATAACTAGTAATATTATTTACGAATCCGTTATGTCATGTGTAGTGCGTAAACAATTTATTTGTAACAAATTAATTGCAAGACGAGGAACATACCTTCCGCCATCGAGGACCGAAGAGCAAGGCACCTTCCGATCTCATAGCTATTTACTTACATCAACCAAAATTTTATAACACAACAATCCTTTGTGGATATAAGTTGGCCCTCGGGTTGATAATTGAGTTGATTGAATGATTGAGACTAGAAACTTTACACATTTCATTTTTCATTCGGAGAATGTGCGATAAACTCTCAAAGACGTAGCTATACAACTTGGTGTCCAGTAATTGGGAATATAGGTCTAAATGAACCGAGCTTGAACGAACAAGACTATGTTCATGTTTGTTTGTTTATTTTTAAAGGTGTTCATGTTCAGTCGTGTTCGTTTAAATTTTTAATATTGTATTCGTGTTCGTTTATTTATTTTTGAAGGTGTTCGTGTTCGTTTAAGTGTTCACAGACGTGCTTGTTTAAGTGTTCGCGAATGTGTTCGTTTAAGTGTTCACAAACGTGCTAATTTAAGTGTTCGCGAACGTGTTTATTTAAGTGTTCACAAGCATGTTTGTTTAAGTGTTCACAGACGTGTTCATTAAGTGTTCGCGAACTTGTTATTTAAGTGTTCGTGAACGTGTTCTTTTATACATTCAGGAACACGTTTGTTTATATGTTGAGAAATTTTAACTAAATTGACAATAAATAAATAAAACAAAAGTAACAAAATAAAACTTATATTTCAATATGAACTTATATAACACCTTATCAACAACAAAAAGTAGTATTTAGATACATCCACTAGCATTTTCGACATATAGACGAGCCTATAACGAGCTTATAAAAGTGAACATAAACGAACTGAATACACCTATGTTCGTGTTCATTTGTTTATTAAACGAACATAAAAATTTTATTGATACTCGTTCATTTAGCTTAATAAACGAACATAAACGAACGTTATACGAACAATTCACGAATAGTTCATCGAACGCTCTGTTCATTTACACCTCTAAATGGGAATGAGTTTGTGGGACATAATACATACGGTGTATTTGGTATTTGCTATCAGTGCCTCAGAAAAAAGCCTTCTTGGTTAGATGTGAAAGGGTTAGGTGTGAAAATAACATGCTTGGAGACTTAATTCAATGTAACCGGTAGTTTTACTCATCAAGAACTTATATTTGCAGCTCAAGCATATATGATGCAAATCATTGTAGAGATATTGATGCCAAATAAATTTGGTAATCTCGTTCACACATAATATATGTTGTTCTTTGATAATTTTTGGACAACTCATAGATATAACTAAAGATGTGCAATATTGACATTTTTGTACAATGAAATTTGAAAGGCAACAATTATGAAAGATAAGAAGAAGAAATTAGATATTGGTGGATGTTTATCTTACTTTCAGCTTGAGCTTTGTATAGCCTTCCTTATTTAACATCGATTATTCGAGAACACGTAAAATTTCCGCTTGCTAGAAGGTAATACTATGATTAAAAAATTATACATTTTTTATTGATATTAAATTTATCTAGAATGACTTAGAAATAAAGATTCAATATCTATGCAGATGAAGACTTGATTTGTATAAGGCGAGATGGTGCACAACAATGTTTAGGCATCATAATTTTTTAAAGGGAAAACTACATATTTAATACCTAAACTATGTTCGCTTTATTATTTTAGTACCCCAATTATTATTTTTGACAAAATGGTACCTAACGTTATGTTTTTGTTCTATTTTGGTACTCGTGTAATACCCCTAAAAATTGGGTTATTAGAAACCCCTAATGTTGTATATTGAAGATATAGTCATATATATATATTCTTAGGACCAAATTGAATTAAGTATATATGTGATGACCACCCTTGAATTAAGACTAAATGATAAGAATTAGTAACCTTTATGATTACATTGGAAAGCTTAAAAACTTATTTTGAGTGACTAAAATAGAAAGAGTGGTAAAGTCAAATTTTGCATGTGCAAATTCCCCTCATTTGCATTCTTTCACCACATGGCTGGCCAAGATCACGTTTTAGTGATTATTCACCCATTTTGATGATAAAAATAATTTTAAAAAATTAATTTTTGGTGGGGGGTAACCGATTGTTTAGGAACGGAAGAAAGAGACGGGGAGCTCGGTTCTTCTTCCTCCCTATATTTGATTCAACTAAAGAATAAAACTCCTTTCTATTTGCATGTTTTAAATTCATTTTTTTGGTTTCTGAATGGCTATAGGGAATTATGTTTTTCTCTATCCTATTGACAAAGGGACATGGTGGATCAAGGTTTTGAAGGAGTATAACTGGTTGTATTTTGTGGATTCAGGATATTCCGTAACTTCGGGATATCAGGTGAGTGTAGTTGCATCATCTCGAATTACATGAAGTCATGCCGACCTTTGTTTTTGTGTTTAATGTATGAAACATTTAAGTTTTGGATGCACATTATCATTTTGCATAAGGCTCACATAGAGCTCTTCAGGATGGTTACTTCATGGCATGACATTCTTGTTAAATTCTTTGGTATTACTTGCATTTTTATAGGCATACTTACTTTGCTATGCTATAATTTGTACTCTTAAATTGTAATAACCTTGTTATAAGCTTGAACTCTTATGATCTTTAAGTGCCATAAAACTCCATGAAACAAAAGTAAGAATTTCTTAATGTCATAAGTTATAATAAAATAACTAATTTTGAGTTAAATGCTCAGATGCCATAAGACTTTAAGAATGAAATAAAAGCCTATAATGATATAAGCTTATGAACTCCTAAATCCCCAGAGCTAAAAGCTCACTTATGACATAAGGTTTCTCTCCTAATGTTAAAACATAAAATGTTATAAGTTGCCTAAATAATGGAAGCCCTTAGACACTTTGGCATGGTACAACGGTTTATTTGGAACTATGATCCATGGGCTACTGCTCAGGGGTGACGAACCCATATATGTGATATATTGGCGACAGTAGGAAGTAACATAGGAGATGGTAAGTAGATTGGTGACATTTGGCTAGATAGATAGATTGGAAGAGAATGGAAGATTTGTTGATATGCTTTAACACTAGCCATTGCTTTGTGCTATGTGTAACACAGACCAATTCTACCTATGTACAAATGTGATCTAAGGCAAATGTTCTAAAAGATATAAACGCATATAAGGATTCCGATAAGCTTTGATAAGAATTTCGGTAAGCTTTGATATGAACTCTGATAAGAATTTTTAGAAAACTTTTTATACAACTTTGATAATTCAGTAAGATCAAGTTATGGAAATATTTGACCATTGATAAAGTCTCTGATAAAACTGTGACAAGACAAATGCATTTATGTTATAAGACTTGGAAACATTATTGAACTATCTAACCTTGATGTATCAGATTAATGCCAAACATATTTGGTTTACTTTGATTTCAAAGTACTCTTGACACTAAACTATACTGTGATATCTTATATTCACTACCTCACTTAGGCTATATAAGCCTTGTAACACCCCCTTCTCGATCTGGTAGAGAACCGGGTCAGAAAGTGTTAATCGGAAACTTATTTAGAGATCAAAAGTTTAACCAGGTTAGGAATCTTATTCGGAAATCAAAAGTTTAACCAGGTTTGGAATCTTATCGGAACGTCTTATTAAACTCTTTTAAGACTTATCGAACTAACTTATTATTAGCTTATTCGGTTTGGGGTCAATTTTAAACCTTTTCGAACTTAGGGACTAAATTGTAAATTTTACAAATTAAGGGGCTTAATCAATTTTTTTAAATCTTCAATTAAACTTACCGATTATTGGCCTGTAAAATTTTGTTATTAACAAAGGTCGTTTACCTATCCAATCAGACCATTTAAAGATTGGTGACAAATCTGTAAACTATTCAAACTGTAGTTTAAGCCTTTTAACAGAATTAACTGACACCGTACTGATACATTTAAGGCTGCATCGGTACGCTAAGTCAAATTTTGCCATTTTAGAACTAAGGGTGACAAACTGGTATCGATACATACAAACCTGTATCGATACGCGTTGACCAAGGTTGACCTGTTTCGGTACACTTCAAGGCCGTATCGATGCAATTAATTTCCCAGACCTTACTGCCAAGGTCCGTATCGATGCATATTGACCCGTATTAGTACGCTATATTTTCCTAGGTCAAATTATGCAAGGCCGTACCGATACAGCTTAACCCGTATCGATACGCCTGTCTTGTAATGACAGATTTTATCTGGTTTTTATTCGAATTAACCTGTTGAACGATGTCCAAATATTACCAAATTTTACAGACAAGTTATAAACACATAAATCTAATAACATGTGAAAATTTAGACCAATCGAAATTCATTTAATAGGATTTTACCTTTTGGTGCCTTTAGGCTCATCTTAACTAGTTTTACCAATTCAAAACATACCAACTTTCACATTTGACACTTAGACACTATTAGGCTATTACACACATTTCAAAATAGGCAAATACTTCTTATCTAAACCATATGCCATCTTACTAGGAGTTCAAAGAAAAAGTTAAGCATACATATGATAGGTGGAAGTGACTTGCAACTGCAACTACACGATCGTGGCTCAGATAGCTTCAAGGTCCTAAAATGCATGAGACACACAAATGGTAGGCTTACATAGCCTAGTGAGGTAGTTCTAACAAATGCAAAATAATATATCAGATACAAGAATGACATGTAGACATGATTGGGTAACAATTCACATAGCATCAATCACATGAAAACATATTCAAAGCCAACAATCATCATTCCATATAGCAATTATAAATCATATAAACATATCATTTCCCTTGGACATGGTAACCAATGGATACGCGGATTCCCCTGTACACCAAATCATATTGAAAGTAGGCCTTAGCCTTGAGCCCTAGCTCAGGAAAATATCCTTTACACAACCAACCTTATTTCACCACACATAGGCCGTATTCCAAACCCTTACTTAGTGAGCTTAAATAACCCTATGGCATGCCAATTGTATCCAGTGTACACAAGTGTCCAAGGTTACATATTTCATTATAATTCTTACCTTTCAGATCACATCATATCTGATATCAAATCGAGCCTTAGCTCCACATAACATAACATATACATAACGTTTTCACATGTAACATATTTCAGATATCACATATATGCTTATAAACATATCAAGGCAACATGGGGACTTACCACACTTACTATTAGAATCCACATGTGTTTGCTTTACTTGAGCCCTTAAACAAAGTGAAATAATAATCACATAACAAATGCAACCTAGCCTATCCCTTGACACAACTACACTTACCTAGTGCATAAAAGCTTTTAGGTTCCCGAATTTTGATTCCTTTGCTCTTAGACTTGTTTGGGGATGATGGATTGGTTTCCTTCAATTCTTGAGCCAATCGATAGCTATGAAATGATACCTTTGAATCAAAGAAAACTTGGACTTAAGAAGCTCAATAGGAGAAGTGTATGCTTGAGTTCAACGGATAAGACAACAATAGAGGTGCGTGCTTGTTTTGCAAGACAAGGGGGATCTTGGTTTCGGTTGATATCATAGACAAGGAAGAAGCTTTTCTAAATCCTCTTAAAGGTGTTTATAATCTCAATCATTTCCCACCTTTAAAGGAGCCAATGGAAAACTTTCCTATACCTAAAGGTTTGATTAAACTAATAATAACATCTTTTCCTAATCATTTCTCAACTATTGATATTGGATGACTAATTGCCATATTTTTAGATCAATTCCATGTGAAGGGAGGCAAGCGAGGTGGTGACTCAGCACCCTATTTTCTATTTCTTTCAATTTAGTCACCAAAGTAGATTTCTGTAGAGACCCGTATCGATACACCTTATGGCTGTATTGATACGATTAAGCTAAAACATGTAAGTTAGTTATGGACAGTTAGGCCGTATCGATACTGGTCTTACTGTATCGATACACCTGACTCAGATTTCATATTTCCAGCTTTGAATTTCTTACAAGGGGATCCAATTGTTTAAATCAAGTCCACATAGCTTCATTACTAACAAAAGGGGTACAAAGATTGAATATTTATATCACTTGGGCACACTGAATTCAAAATTTCCGATCACCAAGACCTAATTCTAACTAGGTCAGTTTTCGGGATGTGACAACTATCCCCCTTAAGAAAATTAGTCCTTGAATTTTCATTCTACCCGAACAAGTGAGGGTACTGTTTCTGCATTGTCTTTTCCGGTTCCCATGTTGCTTCTTCAACTGAATGACTTCTCCAAAGGGCTTTCACTAAGGGCACAGACTTATTACAAAGCCTCTTAACCTTTCGTGAGAGGATCTCCATTGGTTCCTCCTCGTACATCAGATTGGATTGAATCTATACAAACTCTAGATCAATCACATGGAAGGGATTGGATCGGTACTTCCGTAGTATAGACACGTGAAAGATATTATGAATTCGACATAACTCCTCAGGGAGAGCTACTTGGTAAGCAACAGGTCCAACTCTTTCGATCACCTCGAACGGGCCAATGAAACGAGGACTCAGCTTCCCTTTTTTGCCAAAACAAAGGATCTTCTTCCACAGAGATACTTTAAGGAAGGCTTTCTCACCAACCTCGTACTGGATGTCTCTTTTTCTCACATCGGCATAGGCTTTATACCGGTCGAATGCAACTTTGAGCCAGTCGCAAATAATGGTCACCCTTTCTTCGGTCTCCCGAAGTAAGTTAGGACCTAGCACCTTGTCTTCACCAAGCTCAATCTAATAGATAGGGGTTCTACATCTCCTCCCGTAAAGGGCTTCATTGGGTGCCATTTGAATTGAGGTTTGGTAGCTATTCATGTAAGCAAATTCTACCAAAGGCAAGGATTTCTCCCACGTATTCCTGAAGTCAATAACACAGGCTCGGAGCATATATTCCAGAATCTGAATAACCCTTTCAGATTTACCATCGGTCTGAGGATGGAAAGCAGTGCTTAGGTGCACTCAAGTTCCCCAAGCCTCTTGTAGGGTCCTCCAAAACCGGGATGCAAAGCATGGATCACGATCGGAAATAATGGACATAGGAAGTCCATGCAAACGGATAACTTCTTGAATGTACAACTCAATAAGCTTAGGCAAACCGAACTCAATTCTCACCAGAATGAATAAGCAGATTTGGTGAATCAGTCCACAATGACCTAAATAGCGTCATTCTTCTTTGGTGTCACTGGCAAGCCACTTACGAAGTCCATCATAATACATTCCCATTTCTACCTTGGAAGCTCAATAGGTTGCAAAAGACCAGTAGGCACCTTGTGCTCGGTTTTAACCCGTTGGCAGGTCAAACACCTAGCCACAAAGTCTGTGATCTCACCTTTTATACCATACCACCAATACAGTTCTTTCAAATCTTTATACATCTTGATAGCTCTAGGAGAACGGAAAAAGGACTTGAATGAGCTTCACTCAAAAGCTGGTTCTGAAGATCAACATTGTTAGGGACACATATATGATTTCAGGAACATAATTCACCTTTGAAATTCATAGCAAAGTCAGGATCCGGCTTATCCTTGATCTTAGTAATGAGAGTTTGCAACTCCTCATCAAACTCCTAGAGTGCTTTGATTCGAGACACGATGGTTGACTAAACTCTCAATTCAGCCAATAACTTGCCATGTTTATTGAGTTGGAAGTGGGCGTTCAAACATATCGGGGAGGGAGTGGGCTTCCGACTTAGAGCGTCAGCCACAGCATTGGCTTTACCAGGATTGTAATCAATGACCAAGTCATAATCTTTTAAAAGCTCCATCCATCAACGTTGACGAAGATTCAACTCTTTCTGAGTTAGAAGGTACTTTAGGCTCATATAATTAGTGTACAAATAACACTTCTCACCATATAGATAGTGCCTCTAAATCTTTAAGGTAAACACAACAGCGGCTAGCTTCAGATCATGAGTCGAATAGTTCAGCTCGTGTGGTTTAAGCTGACGTGAGGCATAAGCAATGACTTTTCCTTCTTGCATAAGCACACAACCTAATCCCATGTGGTATGCATCATTGTATATGGTTAAGTCTTTGCCTGACTCAGGTTGCACCAAGATAGGGGCATGGGTTAAGACTTGTTTAAGCTGATCAAAACTCCTTTGTTGCTATTCTTTCCATACAAAGGAAGCTTCTTTGCGGAGAAGCTTCTTCAAGGGTGCAGCAATCATCGAAAACCCTTTGACAAATCTACGATAATAGCCTGCAAGGCCCAGAAAGCTACGAACTTCTCTAACATTCTTCAGAGGAATCAAGTCAAGAACTCCTTGAATCTTCTTTGGGTCCACCTGAATTTCCGCGGAAGAAATCACATGACCCAGAAAGGACACTTCAGATAGCCAGAACTCACAATTCTGAAACTTAGCATACAGCTGTTTCTCTTAGAGAGTCTGAAGCACAATTCAGAGATATTCTTCATGAGTGGCAGAGTCCTTGGAATAGATCAAGATGTCGTCTATGAACACAACCACGAATCCATCTAGATAGGGCCGAAACACACAGTTTATTAGGTCTATGAAGGCTGCAGGTGCATTGGTAAGCCCAAAAGGCATCACTAGGAACTCATAGTGGCCATATCTAGTTTGGAAGACAGTCTTTGGAACATCCAACTCATTCACTTGCATTTGATAGTATCCGGATCGTAGTTCTATCTTAGATAAGACATAAGCACCTTTCAACTGATTGAAGAGGTCATCGATCCTCGGTAATAGATACTTATTCTTGATTGTTACTTTACTCAACTGACGATAGTCAATGCATTTTTCGCATTGATCTCTCATTCTTCTTGACAAATAAAACTGGTGCTCCCCAAGGTGAGGAACTCGGTCGGATGATCCCTTATCCAAAAGGTCTTGGATTTGGGCCGTCAGCTCTTTTAATTCAATTGGAGCCATTCTATACGGAGCAATGGAGACTGGTGTAGTCTTCGGTTGCACTTCAATCCCGAATTCTACTTTTTGAGAAGGAGGGAGTCCTGAAAGTTCATCGGGAAACACATTAGGAAATTCTTTCACAACTGGTACATCTTCGAGTTTCAAATCTTCCTTAGAATCCATGGCACACATGAGAATCTTTTAGGCTCGGGTTTGGATTTCATCAAGGTTACGTTCTCCTTACCAAGTCCACGAAGGTACAACTTCTTCTTTGAACAATCTACCCAAGCTTGATGCTCCGCTAGTCAATCAAGGCCTAAGATAAGATAAAACTCATAGAAAGGCAAGGCCATCAAATTGACCAAAAATAGGATCCCTTGGATCCTCAGAGGACAAGCTCTACAAATTAATCGTATAACCATATTATCTCCTAGTGGGTTGGAGATAATTATCTCGGATGTAACCAGTTTAGATTCTAAGGCATACTTCTCAATCAGAGGTTCGCTAATGAAGGAATGCGTAGAGCCTGGATCTACTAAAGCATAAACAAGATCAGAACATAATTCCACCATACCTGCAATCACATCAGGATCATTCTCTTGCTCTCGGCCTTGAACATGGTGCATCTGGGCTAAGGTCTGAAGGTCACGTCCAATCGAAGGAGCGTTGGTGTTATGAAGTCTCCCCGTCGATCTGGACTGCACTTGCTCTGCTCATCTTTCTTTAGCAAGATTATCCTGAGAAGCCACAGAGGTAGGAGTGTTTGGATTCTGCAGACACTGCATGATAAAATGACCCGATTCACGGTAGAGATAATAGGATCCAGATTGTCTGTGACACTGCCCAGGGTGCCTCTTTTGGCAGAAGATACATAAGGGAATCTGAGAACATCTCCTAGAACCACCCATACTATCAACTGAAGTTGTACGAGCAGCAGATATCCCCGGAGATTAGGATTATAGCACATATCCCATCTTTGGCAATTGGTGAAAAGTGGCAGACTTCTGATCCCACTGTCTACCCTTTTTCTAAGGCATATGAGGTTTGGAATCATTGCAAAATCTCTTATCAGATCTGAATTGGTTCCCCTTTCTTCTTTCATAGGCCTTTTGGGAGGCATCAGTAGCAATGGCTCGGTTAACCAAGGTTTGGAAATCCTCCATATCCAAGGCAGTGAAGAGAGGACATAGTTCATCATAGAGGCCATCAATGAACATTATGCATTTCTCCTCTTCTGTATGTATGATCTCAGCACCATACCTCGTATAGTTATAGAAATCGTAGATATACTGCTCTACAGGCCTTCCTCCTTGTTAGGTGGAGGAACTTCTTACGTCTTTCAACAATGTAATGTTCACTGACATACTTCTTGTAAAACTCCTGAAGGATGAAGTCCCACATAATTTGGTGCTCAGGTATCGTGAGGGTTACGGTGTCCCACCAACTCTGAGCTTCTTCAGAAATCAGGGCCAAGGACACACTCTAACTTGTGCTCCTCGGGATACATCATCTTCTTATTTAAGACTTTAAGAGTATTCTCCGACCAATACACTGCTCTCTCAAGATTATCCAGGTCCTGACCAGTGAAGGTGTAAACTGGATATTAACGGAGATTGTCAACAAAGGCTTTGGAAATAGATGGAGGAGCTTCAGTAGGTTGCAGTGACGGCTCTTGCTTAAGAGACATGACCACTTGCTTAATCATTTTAGTCATAGACATCAGGTATTCTTGCTGAGCGAGAGGCATCAGAAGAGGATGAGGTGGGTCGTTCTGTCCCACTTGTTTAGGTCTAACCTCAGCTCTTAGATTGTCCCCCTGGGTCAAGGAGGAGCTGGGGTGCGGTTTGTTCATAGCACGCCTATCGGTGGGTGCATACATTTTTAGATCTAATCATACTGAAAATATTTAATAGAGTAAGTTGCAACTGACATATAACATATACAAATAAACTCCTAGGTGGCATATGTAGATGTAGACTCGTAACAGACTTCAATTTAGTCATAGAGCCGACTAAACTTAGGCTCTGATACTATAAATGTAACACCCCTTTCTCGGTATGGTAGAGAACTGGGTCGAAAGTGTTAATTGGAAACTTATTCAGAGAATGGAAGTTTAACCAGATTTGGAATCTTATTTGGAACGTCTTATTAAACTCTTTTAAGACTTATCGAACTAACTTATTATTAGCTTATTCCGTTTGGGGTCAATTTTAAACTTTTTTTGAACTTAGGGACTAAATTATAAATTTTAAAAATTAAGGGGCTCAATTAGAATTTTTTAAATCTTCAATTAAACTTACCGATTATTGGTCTATAAAATTTTATTATTAACAAAGGTCGTTTACCTATCCAATCAGACCATTTAAAGATTGGTGGCCAATTTGTAAACTATTCAAACTGTAGTTTAAGCCTTTTAACAGAATTAGCTGACACCGTACCGATACACTTAAGACCGTATCGGTACACTAAGTCAAATTTCACCATTTTAGAAGTAAGGGTGACAAACCTGTATCGATACATACAAACCTGTATCGATACGCGTTGACCAAGGTTGACCTATTTTGGTACACTTCAAGGTCATATCGATGCAATTAATTTCCCATACTGCACTGCCAAGGTCCGTAATGATACAACTTGATCTGTATCGGTACACTATGTTTTCCTAGGTCCAATTATATAAGGCCGTACTGATACAGCTTGACCCGTATCGATACGCCTGTCTTGTAATGACAGATTTTATCTGGTTTTATTCGAATTAACCTATTGAACGATGTCCAAATATTACCAAATTTTACAGGCAAGTTATAAACACATAAATATAATAGAATGTGAAATTTTAGACCAATCTAAATTCATTTACTAGGATTTTACCTTTTGGTGCCTTTAGGCCTATCTTAACTAGTTTTACCAATTCAAAACATACCAACTTTCACGTTTGACACTTAGGCACTATTAGGCTATTACACACATTTCAAAATAGGCAAATACTTCTTGTCTAAACCATATGACACCTTACTAGGAGTTCAAAGCAAAAGTTAAGCATACATATGATAGGTGAAAGTGACTTGCAACTGCAACTACACGATCGTGGCTCGGATTGCTTCAAGGTCCTGAAATGCATGGCTCGGATTGCTTCAAGGTCCTGAAATGCATGAGACACACAAATGTTAGGCTTACATAGCCTAGTGAGGTGGTTATAACAAATGCACAATAATATCTCACATACAAGAATAACATGTAGACATGCTTGGGTAACAATTCACATAGCATCAATCAAATGAAAACATATTCAAAGCCAATAGTCATGATTCCATATAGCAATTATAAATCATATAAATATATCAATGCCCTTGGACATGGTAACTAATGGATATGCGAAATCCCCTGTACACCAAAACATGTTGAAAGTAGGCCTTAGCCTTGAGCCGTAGCTCCAGAAAATATCCCTTACACAACCAACCTTATTTCACCACACATAGGCCGTAGCCCCGGACCGTAGTCCAAACCCTTACTTAGTGAGCTCAAATAACCCTATGGCATGCTAATTGTATCCAGTGTACACAAGTGTCCAAGGTCACATATTTAATTATAATTCTTACATTTCAGATCATATCATATCGGATATCAAATCGAGCCTTAGCTCCACATAACATAACATATCCATAACATTTTTCACATGTAACATATTTCAAATATCACATATATGCTTATAAACATATCAAGGCAACATGAGGACTTACAAAATTTACCATTAGAATCCACATGTGTTTGCTCTACTTGATCCCTTAAACAAAGTGCAATCATAATCACAAAACAAATGCAATAGGATGGCACCTAGCCTATCCCTTGACACAACTACACTCACCTAGTGCACGAAAGCTTTTAGGGTTCCCAAATTTTGACTCATTTGCTCTTAGACTTGTTTGAGGATGATTGAATGGTTTCCTTTAATTCTCAAGCCAATCGATAGCTATGGAATGATACCTTTGAATCAAAGAAAACTTGGAGTTAAGAGGCTCAATAGGAGAGATGTATTCTTGAGTTCAACGGAGAAGACAACAATGGAGGTGTGTGCTTGTTTTGCAAGACAATAGGGATCTTGGTTTTGGTGGATATCATAGACAAGAAAGAAGCTTTTCTAAATCCTCTTAAAGGTGTTTATAATCTCAATCATTTCCCACCTCTAAAGGAGCCAATGGAAAGCTTTCCTATACCTAAGGGTTTGCTTAAACTAATAATAACATCTTTTCCTAATCATTTCTCAACTATTGACATTGGATGACTAATTGTCATCTTTTTAGATTAATTCCACGTGAAGGGAGAGGCAAGCGAGGTGGTGACTCAGCACCCTATTTTCCTTTTCATTCAATTTAGTCACTAAAATAGATTTCTGTAGAGACCCGTATCGATACACCTTATGGCCGTATTGATACGATTAAGCTAAAACAGGTAAGTTAGTTATGGACAGTTAGGCCGTATCGATACTGGTCTTATCGTATCGATATGCCTAACTCAGATTTCACATTTCCAGCTTCAAATTTCTTACAAGGGGATCCAATTGTTTAAATCAAGTCCACATAGCTTCATTACTAACAAAACAGGTACAAGGATTGAATATTTACATCATATGGTCACACCAGATTCAAAATTTCTGATCACCGTTATCTAATTTTGACTAGGCTGATTTTCGAGATGTGACAAGCCTAATGCATTCATTTCATGCATTTTTAGGTTTGAAAGAAGGCTTATGAGGAATGACCGTGGGTAAAAGATGCAAGTCATTAAGATTTGAGTTGCAAGTAGTGTGGTTTGTCCTTATTAGACTCCTAGTGGAAAATTGATGTTATTTTATGAAATGAACTTGTAATCTACGTAATCAGTATGTGTATGATTATAATTAGAAGTTTTGGTACCATTGAATAATTAAATATGGTTTATTAAGATTATGATTCGGTTATAAACATTATATGTCTAATCAACCTTGTAGTGACATGCTATGACATGAATTGGTATAAGATTGACGTACTATACTTTTGTGAAATGATGTATAGTAGTGTTATGTGAAAATTTTTGAAAGCCTTCCTTAAAAGTTTTGAAAGATTTACAATTTTGTCATATGTTTTATGGAATGTGATTTCGGTGACATCTTCGATTCTGCTTTTTCTTCTCAACCAGGTTGAGGGTGTTATAGGTGGTACATGAACTAAACTATGCTAAATACTAATTTGATGATTTGAAATGCACTATTGGTGCTAATTTTGGTAATGAATTACATTCTAAGATAATGTATATGATATTTAGGGATAAATTGGTTTATTTGGATGCATAATGCTCTGTTCTAGGTTTTTAGGCATAAAGGATCGATCCCTTAGATTCTAGTAAAAAATTAAAATGATCTTCCAAGCAATTAGTGTAAAAGGATCGATCCCTTGAAATTTGAAAAGTTTGCAATGTAGTCTGTAAGTCGTATTTTGACCTATTGATGTCAGAATTGATCTATGTTTCTTGTAAAGTTCATAATTTTATAAGAATATATGTTTAAGAGTATATTTATTCAATAAATTGAATGTTTTGAAAGATCCTCAAAACTTTTAGAAATTTACAAATATGTCCCCAAATTTAGAAACTTCATTGTTTAATCCCTAAAGGTTAATCAAAACTCATATGTCAATAATTACTCTGATTATCTTATAATAAGATCTGTAAATTGAATAAAAGAAAAGCTAGAAGATGATTCTAAATAAGTCCTTGAATTTTAAAATATTTACACTTTAGTCCATATACTTTGAAAAATTTGCAAATTGGTCCCTAATTACAAAAAATCAAATTCGTTTGACTTATGAACTTTGATGATTGATAATCTACTTTGATTTCATGTTTGTTTCATGTTTATTTTGAAATAATTTGCTTCTCCGGTTCTCTATTTGAATTTTGGTGACATCTCCGATCCCAATTTTCTTCCAGGCCGGGTAGGGTGTGTTACACCCCGACTGTTAAAAACTAAAGGAGATGATGGCGTAGCTTGGTATAATCAAAATTTTAGTCCTAAACACTTATATATATTATCAATTTAGTCCAAAATCCATTAATTTAAACATCATATTAATTTTGATTGAATTTTGTCTCATCCCTTTCCTACCCCCTCATATTCTTGCCGGTATCCCGATCATGGAATTTGGGTCCTCCAATGGACTCTACATTAACCCCCCATTGATCCACAAATCTTAAAGTTTTGGTTGTCCCTAGCGTGTTTTTAAACTCCAAAATCCAAAAAAATGTTCGACTCGAAGAAGAAAAATGAGAATTTTACAATTTTAATCTAAAAATTAAAATAATGTTTAAACTGATAGAATTATAGACTAAATTGATAGATTGTATAAGTTTTTGGACTAAAACTATATTTAACCTAAACCACATCATCATTTCCGTTAATTTTAAACGACTTATGTACCAAAATAAAATAAAAACGTAACATTCGGTACCGTTTGCCAAAAATAATAGTTGGAGTACCAAAATAATAACACAGACATATTTAGGGTACTAAAAATTTAGTTTTCCATTTTTTAAATTAGTTCAAACTTATTATTTTTTCATTTAATCTGTATATGTATATTAATATTTTTTACAGTTCATTTGGACGAAGTACAAAGATCTGAAAATCAAATATTACATACAACAAAATGTGTGGGAATGTTTTGTAATCTAGAGTGTCGTTATGCCATTGAACAATTTTTCTACTATTGAGTTTTAATGTGCTGATAGAGTGTTGTAGCATTTCAACTTTCACCAGCCCATTCCTAGGCCTTCATTTGGTATTGAGCAAATCCATAGTGGAGAAGCAAAAGGTAGATTCAATGAGAATTGAGTTATGAAGCAAGCCCACTTCATTGCTCTTTGGGATGACATACATATGTGGTTGACAGAAGATTGTACTCTAATTGAAGATGATGGTTTTGATTTTAATCAGAGTACTGAAAGTGGTTTTTTGAAAATGAAAAATCGTTCTTAATATTCCGAGAAGATCGAAAGAAATAGCTTAAATATCAAAGAAGCTCATTTAAACACGTAGGCAGATTATTTGGATCCGGTCAGATCTCGCAACAACCACCAGATGATACAACAATGGATTGGCGTAGATGGGTGCCAACGGAACCCCCAAGACATGTAAATGAATCATTTGAAATCAATAATCATTGGGAACAACCAAGACGTGGCTATACACCAATCCATACAACAGTTGGTAGCAGCTCATATTCGACCTAGAGGCGGATCATCTAGACTCATTATTGTTTGGGAACAACCACCGATTCATACAATAGTTGGTTGGAACTCATCATCTTATCTAGTTTACTATGATGATGGTGGATACAGACCACTGTTTCAGTCTCCACAAACATCCATATATGGGGAGGGCATGGGTGTCGACTACGACCATTATCTGTCCAGTATTTGCACAAGATTTATTTGCTCCACCACCTCCCATGAAAATGATAAATGACCAGCACGAGAGTGAGCAGGATAAGTAGACTCTCAACCCACCGCCACGACAACGAAGATAAGAGTCAAAAGTTGCGCTGCTATGAGTTGATCACATCCCGTCACAGACAATATTTACCATAAATTTGAATTTTTATGAGTTTTATATGCAATATTTTTATTAAGTAATGTTTAAAGAGTTGTGAAAATATTTTAATTAAATATTTTTATTAACTTATGTATTTTTTAACTTATCTTAACCTTAGCTTAAATATTAACTACAAAATATCATACACATATACATACTTTATGATAGCTTACCAAACATGGCTAAAAGAGAGTCAATTCTCTCAAAATTTTATTAATGAAAAACATTGTAACATCCTCAAGTGAGGACCAGTGATATGCACACACAACAATATTGTTGAAGTTTGGAGAGAATAACATACTAACAACTCTAACTGCATCTCAACCATACTCCAACGAACTAATAATGGTACATCACATCACATATCCTAATTGTACTCGTTATAAGACTAAATTATTGAAAAGTAAATTACAAAGAATATTTAAATGATCACTCTTTTTGTATGGCCTTGAACCCTAAAATAACCACATCTCTTTAGTTCGATCTCTTCTTTAATATCTATTTTATTATAAATTTGAGATCTTTCAGGTCGACCCTTTAACTTTCTATGTAATAATGGATTGGGCAACCATTCTTCATGGTACACTTTTGGCCAGTAAGCTTCATTGGCAATCGGTGAAAATTGATGTTTGTAGATATTTAACATCTTGTGCAGACTAAAGTATTCATCACCATAGATGTATGAGTAAACATTAATAGACATGCATGTGTTGACTTTGTGGCAACATAAATATCGATAGGCCTAAAACTGTCTGATATCACACCATTTTTAGTTAAGGTTGACTCGATAATCCACATGCCTGGATTTGCCCTATGAGATTTGTAACACAACGAGAGAAAAAAATGAGTTCATTAGTGAAATCACATTAACTGACATCGAGGTTGCTGCCTGTTGATTTTCTATCATAGAATTCTCACCCATTGCTTGCACCCAATAATCGTATAATACCCCAAAAATTTGGTTAGTGAATTAAATGAAAATTTGAAGTTAATTCGGGTTTTAGGATGAAAGGAATTAATTTCTAGCCATTGGATTAAAAATGATAAGATTGGGAATAAAATTTCCTACAAGGGCAAATTTGTAAACTTCTAGCTAAGGATTTAATCTTAGCTTTTGATTAAAAAAATGACAAGTGGCACATTATGGAACCATGAATATCAAGGGCAAAATAGTTAATTAACTATTAGAAAGATATTTTTATTTTTATGGAATAAAAGAATGCTTGGTGGCATTATAAAATAAGAAAGAAAAAGCTAGAATTTTCTCTTCTAGTTATTCTCCAAGCCCTGAACTACAAGATCACAAGGTAAGATTGAATTTTTGGTTTTTAAGTCCCTAAATAACTAGATTTAGGGTTTAGACGTAAAATAGATACCTTTTCTTTTTCGAACTCTCATTCTTGTAACACCAAAATTTTATGGTATGGTTAAGGGGTGTTTTTGAATTTTAAGAGAGAAAAGGGTTTAGGGAATCAATTTGAACTAAGGCTTGTTTATTAAGGATTTAGAGGTGATTTACTATTTTCTTGTTTGATCAAAACATAATTTCAAGTAATTAAGCCTATATTTAACTCGGCAAGTTCAAGTTTATTTTAGGATTGTGAATTCAAGTTTAGTTTAGGAATTTACCATGAAGGATTAGGCGTTCTACAAGTCTTACTATGTAGTTGGAAGTAACAAACCAGAGTTGAAGGAGCAAGAACCAATTCGACATGTATGATAGAAATTAGAAATTTTAATGCAATTGAAGAGCAAATTGAAGTGTATGAAGCATTGTTTTTAATGGAGTACTGAAAGAAGATTTTATGATTTTTTTTCTTTTCTTCCTACTATTTGCATGATTTAGATGAAATTCTAACATGAGTCTTTGATTTATTTGTTATAATTGATGTGTACGAAACACCCGAGCAGGTACAAGGTTAAAGCAATTCAAAGGTCAAAGAAAAGCATTGAAATTAAAGTTTGCGTTGCTACTTTAAGTTGGTTGGTAAGGTATCTAAGGTGAGTGAAATTTCTTATGTTTATTCATGTTAGGTGATTAAATATTAGCTTATAATACATGAAATTAAATTAGGATGTAATTAGAGGATATTTAGTATGGTTAATAAAGCTAAAGATTTAGAATTTGGTGAAATCAACCCAGAAAATTCATGGTAGCAGTGTGCTCAGAAGTTCACCAAAATTTCCATAATAATTAGAAAGTGATCTATATATCATTGTAACCAGGAGTAAGTCTAGATTAGTTTAAAAAAATAGTGACGGATTCTGATTAGTATATTAAAAGATATTAACTTTTAGGCGAGGCAAGGTCGTATAAACTAGGAAACAGATTATTTACAAAACAACATTTGCTACAACTTCAGAAAATTACCATAAATCATACAAGTTGAACTCAAATCAATGATTTATATGTGTTGTCACTGGATTTTCACCTTCGTTTTAGTAATATTGTATTAATGTTACTGATAATATAGTTAGATGTCATATAGTAACATAGTTAATATATTATAGTTGTAAATATTAATGCTAGTATTAGAATAGTTTAGGTGTCATGTAATGTATACTTAATGTGTTATAATTAGTATAATTGTTAGTATATTAGTTAGAATTAACTTAGGTTATATATTAGTTAGTAGTTAGTATAAAACCCAAAGTAAAAAAAAAAACAGTCCATTAAATAAAAACTAAGTCCATTTACTTTTGTTCAGTCCAGTCCATCAATTAAAAAAAAACATGCCCATACATTATACAAAGGACTGGCTGGCCCATTTATAACCCAAAAAACCCTAATCCCATCTTTATTCTCTTGCACAGCCGGAAGGAGGCCGTTGGATCAATCTGGGATCCAACGGCGCAGATCGCGCCAGTTGGGGATGATATAGCGCCTCAATTGCACAGCCGTTCGATCAGAATGCAATTTGACGGCCCATATCGCTTCGGAATATATCACACGGACGTTTCAGCTGCGGCCGCTCACTTCATCTTCTTTGACGCTCCACTCGCTCCGATTGTTCCTCGCCGACACCATTAAAGTCATCAGAAACATACAAATAGAGGAACAAAAGTGTTAAATCCCTAAATTAGGGCATAGAGATTCAAGATAAAATCAAAAGGGATTAAATCCCTAATTTGAAGCCCTAGTTGGAAAAATCAGAAACAAAACGGGAAGGGATAATCCCTAATTCGAAGCCCTAGTAAGAATCAAGCTACAATCGGATATGGACAAAGATGCAAAGGGCAATTCAGAACCAAAATGGAAAGGGTTAATCCCTAAATTGAAGCCTCTAGAAAAGATCAAGCAATTCGAGATAATCCAGGGAATAAATTAGGGATTCAAGCTTAAAATTCAAGCGATTCTTGTACTATATAAACCCCACTATAAATCATTGTAAACCAACAATTCCACAAGAATGACACACAACAATTACAGTAAACATACTAGCATTTAGAAGTTGTAGGAGCAAACAACTGTAATCGACATTCAAGTGCAATAAGAGAAGAAGTTTCTGGTAATGCCTTCTATCTATTTACTTTTTGCTTTAAATTAAATAAAGGAAAAGGGTTTATTTTTACCTTATTTTTATTGGAAGCACGGTGGAGATTTGGATTTGACGAAAATCTGGTGAAAAAGCACGGTTTTGGGGTCGCCAAAATATGGGAAATCTGGGTTTTTCTGGGAATTTAGCCGATGGCAACGGCGGCCAACGCCAGTGGAAGGCGGCTGGCACGCAGACCACCACTATGTTTTTCAATTCATGAAGAACATGATGAACTCGACAGAGGATTTAAAAGGAGGGGTGTTTGTTCTGTTTTGATGAATAAGGAAAAATGAAATCTGTTTGTTATAATTGATATATATACTAAGCCGTTGACCCGACCCGACCCGACCCGAACCCGACTATAACCCGTGCCTTTCTAATTCGGTTCTTATACCGCAGCTCCTTTGTTTTCAATTGTTCCAATTTCGTCCTTTTTTCCTTTCAATTCGGCATCAAATTTTAAATTATTTTTGAATTTATCCTCACATTTTGGTTTTCTTTAAATTCAGTCCATAATGCAGTTTTTTAATAAAATTAATTTTTTTATTTTAATTACTTTGATAATTAATTTAATTTAAGTATTTTATTTCTTTATTCTTGTATGTATATGTAAGTGTGTTAAACCTTAGGATTAAGGACTTAAAACATAGATTAGAGACATATATGTAAAACATTCTTCATTTTTTTGAACAAAACTCACTTAATTATATTATAACCTTAATAATTAAAAGGAATATAGACATTTCTTTAGGATTATTCACTACTTAGATTTTAATTAAAAGACTTTAACACATTTATGAAAACTTAATTAATGCAGTGTCTTATCAAACGAGAATGACGGGTTAGCGCCAGTAGTGTTGGCGGTGATTAAAGTTCATTTCTCGGGTGATAAGGCCGTTAAAATAGATCATTTTGCGGACAAATCAATCAAAATTTTGTGATCTTGCAAATTCCAGTTTTTTAAAGTGCTTTTTGAAATCAATTAGGTACCAATTTCTGGGCGTTGTGGGGGTGCTAACCCTTCCCTACACGTAACCGACCCCGAACCTATTTTCTCTTGTTTTCATGGACCAAAATACTATTTTGATAAATAAAACATTTTTATTAAAATACCATTGTTTTAAAAGTGATCCAATCACACTTTTTTTTCAAAAAAGATTGGTGGCGACTCCGTGATCTTATAAAGTTTTCCAAAACGTCAAAACCTTTTCCTCCTAAAAAAGGGTTGCGACAGCTTGACGACTTCGCTGGGGAAATTTTGTTTTTTTTTTCCAAAAAACAAAAAAAAAACAAAAGAGGGTCTGGCCACAAGTTGTTTTCAAAATTGCTTTTAGAAAAAGGAATATGCAAGTTCACAAAGGTTTCAATTTATTTGTCCACTTAATGAATGTAATTCTATTTTACGCATTTTAAACAAATGTTGCAAAAGGCTCTATTCCCGAGCTCCACCTAATTGTTAAGTGAGGGGAAAATGCTTTGATCATGTCAGAATATTGATTCTCCGTATGAGCCTAGCAAGTACATTCAGGACACATATGCCTCATGTCTTCGTAAGGATACCGATTCTTCGAGAAGACATAGGAAGTAAGTCCTCTTAAGTTGAACTTGGTTCGTTTGAAACCTATAATGGGTGAGAATTAGGGGACTCGCTACCCTTAGTAGGGGAAAACAAGGACAGCTCGGGTACCTTTTAGAACCCAACCGTTTGAGAACTTAGAGCCCACCCCAATAGAGCCATGCGGAAAACCTAGGTTTTAGTAATAAAAGGGAGACATGTCCTGGAGCATTGGAATGTGCTGCGCAGAATTGTTTGTGAAATTATTTTGAATTCTTTGTGTTTTCTTGATTCTAATATTTCTTCTCTGTGTCTTTTTGTTTTGGACAACCATTCATGACACATCATTACATATTTAGAAGGGGTTGATTCTCAAAATCATTGCTCAACTTTGAAAAGCTCTTGTTATGGATGGAAGAATTTTGAAAAGTGAAGATGAAAATGCAAAGGTTCGACATTGGTCCGAGGTGAATCAGCGAACATTTAGAGAGAGTCTAGTAGCTGATCATGAGACAAAGACTTCAAAATATGCCCACATCAGCATTAAACAGAACAATATGCCAGAATTGTAGGAAATCTGGGAGCACTTCGATCATGGGAATAAGAAGTTGTTCCATGAAGTCTATGGTGATATAGACTACCTCTTGTACGTGAAGGTTGATGAATAGTTCTTGAAAGCCTTGGTTCAATTTTGGAATCTGGGATATTGCTGCTTCACTTTTAATGAAGAAGACATGATGCCTACATTTGAAGAGTACTTAGCCCTTTTCAACCTGTGCAAAGTGAAGAAGAAATGGGTCTATGCCAAACCTCCTAAAAACAAAAACCCACATGCAAAGCTTCAGGCATTTGTTAGCATGAGTGATGGTTAGGTTAAGGGGCTGATACAAAAGAGAGGAGGCGCCTTTAATTTCCCTTGGTCAAGCATCAGAAGTATAATTTTGATCCACCCTGACAGAGAAAAAAGGGTTGATCTCCTAGCCACTGCAATTTATGGTTTAGTCACCTGTCCGAGGGTTCTAGGAAACATTGATGTGTCACTACTTGATTTCCTAGAACAACTAAAGAGAGGAGTCAATCCGGTACCGACTGTGCTTGCTAAAACCTTCATCTCCCTTAATGCATGCCGAAAAGTTGAAGGTGTCTATTTTGGAGGATGTGCTCCGCTTCTGCAAGTTTGGGCCCTTAGTCATTTCTAGAAGTACCCGACATTAGCTTTATCAAATGTGTTTTCCCCGAACTTCTCACCTCTTCGGGAATTTTAGGCAAAGGAGTGGCCTGTTGTTAAGAAGAATAAATGGATTGATATATTCAGGGATCGTCGTGACGAAGGCATTAGATGGAGGGTTCCTTGGATGGGCCACACCAAGATTTTGTACAAATGTGGAGATTTCAACTTCCTAATGCTGCTAGGTTTACAGGGCAGAATTGGATGTGCCCCTTTGCTAGTATCTCGTCAGTTTGGGTCTCGGCAGTTCATCCTATTAACTATCGATCTTAGCTCATCAAAATTTGAGTTCCAAGGTGAGTCAGATAGAAGGTTCAGACAATTAGTGATGCATGGAACCATTGTTATCACATGAAGCTAGAATCTGATAGTCATTGTATGTACACCCCAAACTATAATATTTGGAGGCATACGAGAATGTATAACAAAATCATAGCACCTACATCTGGATAGGCCAAGTCTCTAGAAGAACAGTTAAAGGTAGTCCCTACAGAAGCTGACATCTTAAGAGAAGAGTTAAGAAGGGCTAAGCTGAAGATAGAATCCTTACAAGAGCATAACCAGAGAGACAAGTTTGAGTCAGGCCTCGATGTTGAAAAATATAAAGGGGAGACGAAGCGAGTAGTGAAGTTGTATGAAGACCTAGAAAAGAAGTTTGAGATCCAAAGGGTTGACTTCCTCAAGCTCCAGACTACTATTTGAAATGCTGATCTAAGAAAGACCAGAGCAGTGGAAGCAAGAAATCGAGCATGCTGTAGGGAAAAAAAGGAACGAGGAAGGTGTGAAGTCGAAAATATAAACGAGCCCTTGCTGATGAGAAGAAGAAGGGCAAGTTGGCAACTGAAAGTAGAAGTGGCAAACAGGTCCATGAAAGTGAGAAAGAAAGTGTGGCTGTATGGAAAAGGAAGGCCCACGACAACAAGATTCGTTATTTTAGTTGCAACAGGCATATGACCAGACCAGTGTGAATCTAGAGCAGAGTCAGGCTTGTGTTACTGAGTTACAAGCCAAAATAGATGATATGAACAACTCGTTGCATAGACTTCAGAATCATTACACCTATATCGAACTTTAGGCCTGTCTAAGTGAGAATGATACCTTGAAGAAATAGGTTGAAGGAATGGATAAAATCATCCAGGTATATAGGAGAAAGATATTGGTTCTTAAAGACATCGCTGAGGGAGGTAATGACTACTGGTTCACTCGTCTTAGGGACATGGCTAGAAGATTCCAAGAACGAGATGATTTTGATAGGACTGTCATGACCCAGGTACAAGATGTGGCTCGACATGTGATTATATTAGCCACTGAAGCTACAGCTCTTCGATAGTACGTCAAGCCGGCAGAAGAAGTGGTACCGAGGGTTATGTGGCTCATTGAAGAAATCAAGGAACTGGGAGTTCAGGCTGAGAAATACTTGTAAATAAAATGTGATGTAATAAAGACCATTTCATATTTAATAAAAGAGTTTTTTCTTGAGAAAATGTTTTGTGGAATTAATGGCCCTTTGCTTGCATCCATGCATTTGCATTTCATTATTTTGTGTTTAATAGTTTTTCTTTGCATTCGTGCTTACATTTGTGCATGCATTCATGACATAATAAGAATCTAACTTACATAAAAATGACAGAAAATCAAAATAGCAAAAACAAATCACAAGTATGGTACTCAGTCTCAAGCCAGGGCAATGGAAGACAGGGTGACGGCCTTAGAAAGCAACCACAAGAGTACCCAGGATAGGTTAGACAAGCTGGAGACAGATCTGAAGCAATAGATGGAATTGGTTCACCAAAAGATGGTTGGTTCAATTGTAGCCGTGCTAGGCTTTAAGGACCCAGATGCGGAAGAAGCTGGTGAGGAAGCTAATGTTGTGCCGAAATTTCAAGGGATGGCCTTTGTCCATCCGAACATACATAGAGAAGCTTAATCGTCTAAGGTTAGAGTTTCCCCACATGTTGCTGAGGCGTCAGCATGGAGTGATAGGGAGATAAGTTCTGAGGAAGTCATTGAGGTGCATGATCTCGATGAAATTGCCAACAAGGTGAAAGCTGAGAAGAAATGGGAGGATCGCTATGAGAAATTGGAAGGAATGATTAAGTCATTCCAAGAAGGAGGTATATATAGAGGAGTGGATGCCAAGGATTTAAGCTTAGTAACTAGTTTGGTGGTACCACCAAAGTTCAAGGTCCTCGACTTCAAGAAATATAATGGAACTACGTACCCTGCAGCACATCTGACTATGTATTGCAGGAAAATGTCGATGTATCTTGAGAATAAAAAGTCGCATATCCATTGCTTCCAAGATAGTCTAGTAGGATCAGCTGCATGCTGGTATATGCAGCTGAGTCGAATTAACATAGATCATGGAAAGATTTGTCCAAAGCCTTCAGTGAGCAATACAAACATGTTTCAGACATGATTCCAACCCGTTTAGTTCTGCAAGGATTGGAGCAAAAGCATCATGAGAGCTTTCGCCAGCACGCGCAAAGATGGAGGGATGTAGCTGCCCAAGTCTAGCCACCATTGCTGGAGAGTGAGATAACCCCAATGTTCGTAGAGACATTAAAGGGTTCTTTCTATGATCGTAAGCTAAATCATGCCACAAGAGCTTCGCAGACATGCTTATAAATGGAGAGTTGATACTTGCGGCCATGAAAAATGGAAGGTTGGATAGTGGGGAAACAAAGAAACCATACAAAAAGAGAGACAATGAAGTCAATGCCACTAATGTCTACAACCCTTGTTACTCAAAGGGGGTAGTCTTCAACAAACCCAATGTCTCGACCATAGTTCTAGCGATCACAAACCCACCGAAGGAAGAATGAAGATATCAAGAGAGCTCGAAACCATATTTTCCTCCTATCCCAATGACGCATGCAAAATTGTTTGTTGAACTGGTTAAATCTCAAATGGTGCTGCCAAGGCATGTTTCTCCATTCTCACCACCATACCCACCATGGTACGATAAGAAGGCACAATGTGAATATCATGCAGGAGTTAGGGGGCATACTGTTAGGCATAATAAGTGCTATGCAATTGTGCAAGTATACACGTTGCAAGTTATAGTATAAAAAATATCATCTCCACAGGGATTGGTGCCACTTCAAGAATCTAGTCTCTTGCACTGTAAAAAGTAAAAACACAAATAAAGGATTATATGAGTTTTAACTAATAACTAATCTAGAAAGCAAATAAGTAAAAAGCATTGTAATTAAATGAGAGAGATAGGCTAGGTTATCGTGAGTTGAGGTGTGATAGCTGATTGGATCGTCTTGGTAAAAGAGTGCACGAGCAACTCAGTTGCCATGGCAACTTGCACAACGGGGTTGCCTTGGCAACTAATCGATGGTTGCCTGGGTGACTATTTGGGCAACTACTTGGGCGTCTGGACAGCAACCTTCGAGGTTTGGCAAAGCGTTCTTCAATGGTTTCTTCTTATCCCTATGTCGAAACTCTAGCTACTTGTGCATGCCTTGATAATACATCTCTGCGTGAATCAAGGGTGAACAACAACCAATCTTGCGCTCCTCTTAGCCGTTGAAATCCTTAACTTATTCCTAAGCCGGATTAATCTTCACCATCAATAGATTGAATAAAAATTATATTCATTCATTTCTTGAATCTAACTCTCCCGATATTAGATAAATAGATGAAGTTACGAGATCCTCTCCCAATTCACTCGCAAACAAGAATAAGAACCAAGAATAAATAAACCTTGAATAGAAAAGTGCAAACTCTTATTACCTAAACAAAATCCAATAGTTTCTCACAACCACAAAACACAATAACCATAGCCAAATAGATTTAGTTCATGGCTAGGTTCCAAAGAAACACAAGATAAATAATCCCTAGCATGAACCCAATCGAACAAGAAAGAAAAAGAGGAAGAATTGAAGCTTGTCGAAATCCCCTTGCCCTAAATGCTTGTAAAAAATTCTCTCCTCTTGCTCTCTTTTTAGTTGTCGAAATTCCCCTCTAATTTATAGGGCTAGGTCAAAGTCCTCCTTTGAGGAGGGAGTTATGTTGGAATTAAATTATCTTTAAAGAATATAATTCTTTATTATAATTATATTCCTACTAGAACTTCTCCTATCTTCTTGAAATTTAATTCTTCTTTAATCTCTTCATGGAAATCAAATTCCTTTGGGATTGGGCTTTGCTCCACGTCATCTTGGGCTTGTCTAGTCATCAATTTCGACTACCATATCACCTTTTTCTTTGTCGACAATTGCCCTGGCAACTGGCTCGGCGTCTCCTTCATGCATTGCCCTGGCAACTAGCTCGGCATCTCCTTCATGTATTGCCCTGACAACTAGCTCTAGCCTTGCTTTGGCAAGTGATCCTGCACATACACACAAAACACAGCAAAGCAGCATCTTTTCCCACAAAAACTACCAAGTTAAGTAATCAAACTCAACGATGGAAGAAAACATGGATTAATGCATGAATGGCTAATTATGCAACTAATATGAGCCTAAGTCTAACAATAATATGAGTAAAAAAGGGTAAGAAAAATAGTAGTTTTGAACACTTATCACACCCCCAAACTCGAACTATTGCTTGTCCTCAAGCAATGCAAACTAATAATTACCTGCCAAGACTTCAATTTTCACAAACTTAGCTTTGAACTTGATTTCAATTCTCAGAACCGGGTCACAAAGTATGATTGGCTTTTCATTTTTCAGAAAACTTAGAAGTTACTCGGAATCAAACTATAATGCTTGAGTGTGTGCGGAGTTGTGTGCAAGTTGATTTTTCAGATTCTATGCAAACAAGAGCTTTTCAAATTACTTCATTGGGTTCTTTTTAACATGTTTTAACTAGAGCCGGTTTTGGGCACCTCTAGTGTTTTGTTTTTAGTTTTATTTGACTAGAGCCGGTTTCGGGCACCTCTAGCGATCAAAAAATTTTTTTTTAGCACATACTAGAGACAGTTTCGGGCACCTCTAGTGATCAATTTTTTTAGCATATGCTAGAGCCAATTTCGGGCACCTCTTGCATTCATCCAATTTTTATTCTAATTCCCCAATTTCCTTAATTATCAACCTAAGTTCATTAGAATTCCTTAAATCAATCAAACCACAATAGTGTTTCATCAAATTTAGCATCATAGTAAAATTCTAAGTTTTTCCGTGGTTATCCTAGAATAAAAATTCTATCAATTAAGTGCATTGGCAAAGTCATCATCGGATATTCATCAAATCTAGGCAATTCTTGTTCCAACTAAAGGCATGGCAAGCAATTTATGTATCCTAAATGTAATACTTAAGATGAATGTAACTAAACATGGTAACTACTAATAACAATCCCCCCAAGCTCGAGTGAGGCATTGTCCTCAATGCATGCATTAAAGGAAAATAAAAATAACAAAAAATAAAATGCATACGACGACTTACTCTGAGAGTTCGTCATCGTAGATGATTAGTTTCCTTTTGGTCGGTGTCTTGATTCTCTTGCTTGAACGCGATGGTTGTTTTCTTGTTGCCGGTGGTGGAATCGATCTTCGTACGGGGTTGTCCTCATCATCCTCTTCATCAATGTCATTGGCTTTTCGCTTGGAGGATTCAATTGATGCGGTCTTTGTTGGTGCAATGGAGGACTCGTTCGAATCTGAAAAATTAGAAAATAATTCCGTAGGAGTTGATTCGGGCATAGGTGCTTTACCTTTGGCTTTTGCAGTGGTTGCCGGGATGTCTTTAGCTTTGGTTGCCGTGGCATCTTCAGGGTTGGTTGCCGTGGCATCAGCTTGTGCAGGCACGATGTAGGTTGCCGTGGCATCATCTGTTGCGGTTGCCGTGGTGACTGCTTCATTGGTTGCCGGGGCAAGGATCTCGGCAGGAAAGATTGGGAACGACACGCGACTGTCCGGGTACTTTTCTAGGATGACTTGGGTGATGGCATTGTTGTGCTCCTTCATGTACCGCATGAACATTAGTTGTCGGTCGTCAATTTTCCTTAGGTTGCTCACCAATGGTTGCAAGAGTGCTTCAAAGTGTCCCAGGGTTGATTGCCGAGTTGCCCGGGCATTAAGTGCTTGGGCATTAGGGATTGCCGGGGCGGCAGGAGTTGCCGTGGCAATTGGAGGCCTTGAAGATTTTCCCGGTGCCTCTCCCATTAGCTTTTGGATTTGTGCTTGATTCCAACCGAACTTTGGTAGGGCCTTTTCATTGGTGGACTCACTTGGGACATGCATCTCCTTGCAAAGATTAGAAATTAAGCAAGAGAAGAGAAGAGAACCCTTATCTTTTGAGCTACATACAAAAATCTCATCACAAATAATTTTTCCAATGTTAATGATGCGATTATGCAAAGTAGAATGTATGAGCAAAAGACGTGGTATATCAACGGTAGTATTGTGTGTGGTGGGCATTAAAGAAGTTTTAACAAACTTATTCCATAGTTTTGCCTCGGGTTTAAGCCGAAGGCGATTTACCGTGCCCTTGTATTTACCGTCATTCCAATGAGTTCCCGGTTGAGTGAGTTCTTGAAGCACCTTATCGAGTTGCTTGGGCGTGATTTGATCAACGAAGGCTTGATGCTCGTCCTTCTCAATGTAAAGCCCGCAAAAGGTGTTGACGTTTTCGGGACTTATGAGTATGGCCTTGTCACGAACAAAAACATAAGGATTATCCGGGTTAGGTGAGTGAGCATATAATTCTCTTACCCATGAGATGTTACCCGATTTTGGTTGATGGCAAAAGATTTGCCACTTTTGATGTGCAATCCTCTCGAAGATGAATGGTTCAAGGTTGAAATATTGATGTTGGAGTATTCAAAGCCTTGTTCTTCATGAATCTTCCGGCTTTCAAACTTGGATTGAAATCTTTCTTGAACCACCGGTGTAGCAAACTTCTTGTATCTTGGTTCTTTGGAGGAACTTGGATGAACTAAAAATTTAGTTTTGGATGCCATAGATGATCTTGGTTGTGAGTTTTGTAAAAACAAATAAAAGAAAAGAAACAAAAAAGTTGCAAGATAAAAAGTAGGAATAGGTTAAGGGTGATGGGTTTTATAGAAAAGATAGGTGGTAAATATGGAGGGTGGGATTAGAGGAAAACGAAAAAAGGGTTTTGGTTTAGGGAGAGGGTGACGACAAGGGGGTTTTGATTAGGGTAAATTGGAGGCTTTATATAAGCCTTAGATTCAGCCCATTAGTTTCCTTGTTGAAGATGTTTTCCTTCTTGGATTAAAATTCCTCTTTATCTTGAACTCTTTTCCTACAATTCCAAGACAAATCAAATAAGGATTAAAATTAAAGATAAACTAATAAAAGAAAATAAATAAAGATGTATAAAGGGATTCTTAAACTTAAAAAGATAAAAAAAGAAAATCTATCCTAAAAAATAATATAATAATCAGAAATAGTAAAAAAAAAAAGTTCGAAAAAAATATTAATCAGAAATAAAAAAAATATCAAAGGGAGAGCATGCTCATGCATCTCCTAAGTTGACCACTTCTTTGTTACGTTCCACATGGGCACCATTGTAGTGTTTCAATCTTTGTCCATTAACTTTGAATTCATGTTTGTCAGTGATGGACTTGATTATCACGACACCATGGGAGAATGGTTTGACAACTTCGAATGGTCCCGACCATCTTGATTTCAGCTTTCCCGGGAAAAGTTTTAGCCGAGAATTGAATAAGAGAACTAGTTGCCCTGGCATGAATTGCCGCGGCAATAGTTTCTTGGCATGCCATTGCTTTGTTTTCTCCTTGTAGATTCGCGCATTGTTATAGGCGAGTGCACGAAATTCTTCTATCTTGTTGAGGTCCAACAAACGCTTTTGTCCGGCATTTTCTCAATCCATATTCACGGTCTTGATTGCCCAGTATGCCTTGTGTTCGATTTCCACCGGTAGATGGCATGTTTTGCCATAGACAAGTCGGAAGGGGGACATACCTAAGGGTGTTTTGAATGCAGTGCGATATGCCCAAAGTGCGTCATCTAGTCTTAATGACCAATCCTTCCTAGAGGGATTTACAACTTTCTCGAGTATACCCTTCAATTCCCGGTTGGAAATTTCTGCTTGCCCGTTGGTTTGTGGGTGATATGCCGTGGTGATCTCGTGTGATATGCCGAAGCGTTGCAACATCTTGGCAATTAGTCTGTTGTCAAAATGCTTGCCTTCGTCACTGATAATTGCTCTCGGCATCCCAAACCGTGTAAATATGTTTTTATGTAAGAATCGTTGCACGGTCTTGGAATCGTTGTTGGGAACTGCAGCTGTATCAACCCATTTAGACACATAGTCAACGGCAAGTAGAATGTAGAGGTTGCCGAATGAAGATGGGAAAGGTCCCATAAAATCGATCCCCCATACATCGAACAATTCCACCTCGATGATGTTCTGGAGCGGCATCTCATGTCGTCTAGAGATATTGCCCATCCTCTGGCAACGATCACATTGCTTGTAAAAGTCTTGGGCATCTTTGTACAATGTTGGCCAATACAAACCGGATTGCAAAACTTTGGCCGCGGTACGAGTTCCTCCAAAATGTCCTCCATAGGGTGAAGAATAGCATTGCCGGAGTACATTCTGTTGCTCTTCTTCAGGGACACATCGACGTATAACCTGATCTGCACATTGTTTAAACAAAAGAGGCTCGTCCCAAAACTAATGCTTAGCATCATGGCAGAACCGCTTCTTCCCTTGGTGAGTAATGCCATAAGGTAAAATACCACAAACAAGGAAATTAACTAAATCCGCGTACCAGGGTATTACCGAGGCATGTGCTGTCGTGGTGACTAAACCCAAAATTACCGAGGTGTGCACGTCAAAGGCTGCTACGGCGTCGAGAGTTATCGAGGCGTGTGCATCCATGGTTGCCGAGGCGTCGAGGGTTGCCGAGGCATGCCATCTATGGTTGCCGAGGCAACTAAAATTTGTTCATCCGGGAATGCAGCGCATATCTCTAGATCTGCGTCCTCCTCCCTGTTGCGTTCTAAACGTGATAAGTGATCAGCCACTTGATTTTCTGTTCCTTTCCTGTCCTTAATTTCAATATCAAATTCTTGTAAAAGTAATATCCAACGAATCAAACGAGGTTTGGCATCCTTTTTAGTAAATATATATTTGATTGCTGAATGGTCCGTATGAACAATTACCTTTGTACCAATCAAATAGGATCGGAACTTATCAAATGCGAAAACTACAGCTAGTAACTCTTTCTCCGTTGTTGTGTAATTCACTTGAGCACTATTAAGAGTTTTACTAGCGTAGTATATCACATGGAAGGTCTTACCTGTGCGTTGGCCTAGGACTGCTCCTACCGTGGAATCACTTGCATCACACATGAGCTCAAAAGGTAGCGTCCAATCTGGTGGAACGACAATGGGTGCCGAGGTAAGCTTTTTCTTTAGGGTTTCGAATGCTTGGGTGCAAGAATCATCAAAATCGAAGACTTTATCATGTTCAAGCAAATTGCACAAGGGTTTAGTGATTTTAGAAAAATTATGAATGAACCTCTTGTAAAAACCTGCATGTCCAAGAAAACTTCGAATTCCTTTAACCGAACTTGGTGGGGGTAATCTCTCGATCACGTCCACCTTAGCTTTGTCTACTTCAATTCCCTTGGATGAAATCTTGTGGTCGAGCACTATTCCTTCATCTACCATAAAATGACATTTCTCCCAATTGAGGACTAAATCAGTTTCTTCACATCTTGCCAACACCCTCTCTAAATTGCCGAGACAGTTGTCGAAGTCATTACCAATAATAGAAAAATCATCCATGAAGATCTCAAGGAAGTCTTCGACCATGTCTGAAAAGAGTGCCATCGTGCATCTTTGGAAGGTTGTCGGGGCGTTACACAATCCGAACGACATCCTTCGAAAGGTATAAGTACCGTATGGGCATGTGAAGGTTGTCTTTTCTTGATTTTCTGGTGCTATGGCAATTTGATTGTAACCTGAATAACCATCAAGAAAATAGTAAAAGGGTTTACCTGCAAGACGATCAAGCATTTGATCAATAAAGGGTAATGGGAAGTGATCTTTCCTAGTGGCTTTGTTTAGCTTTTGATAATCCATACAAACCCTCCAACCGGTCACAGTCCTGGTTGGAATGAGTTCATTGTTTTCATTACTTACCACCGTTATACCTCCCTTTTTCGGTACACATTGTACCGGACTTACCCATGTACTATTAGAGATAGGGTATATAGTGCCGGCGTCAAGTCACTTGATGATTTCTTTCATTACAACCCCTTTCATGGCATGATTCAGTCTCCTTTGGGCCTCAATTGAAGGTTTGTGATCATCTTCCAACAAAATCTTGTGCATGCACACTGCCGGGCTAATTCCCTTCAAGTCGGCAATTGTCCACCCTATTGCCTTTTTGTGTAGCTTCAACATCTTTATCAGCTTCTTTTCCTGCTCAGGCTGTAACTTAGAAGAAATAATTACAGGCAATGTATTATCGGTTCCTAAGTATGCATATTTTAGTTGCTCTGGCAATTGTTTCAACTCAAGAATCGGTGGTTGTTCAATAGAGGGTTTTTCGAGTTTACCTTCCTTACCTGAGTAATCCAGTGGTTCAAAGTATGTACCTGGTCGATTGACTAGCCAATTTGCCTCTTCTTGTTGTTCCTCATCGACCAGTTCTTCATACTCCTCAGGTTCCTCTTGATCGGCAATGTAGTTGCCTAGGCAACTAAATTCCTCGTCGAAGTTAAACTCTGCCGTGGCATGAAGAAGTTGGCATTCTTCTGGACCATCGTCATGCCTTAGTGTTTGGAACACATTTAGCTTAACTTGCTGGTCATTCACCCTCATTGTGAGTTCTCCCTTTTCAACATCGATCAAGGTTCTCCCTGTTGCTAAGAATGGTCTCCCGAGAATGATAGGTGCACACTCATCTGCTTCACAATCCAAAACAATAAAGTCAGCGGGAAAAATAAATTTATCAACTTTTACCAGTATGTCCTCGATTTTTCCCTCTAGATGCACATAGGATCTGTCAGCTAGCTGTAGCATAACTGTTGTAGGTCTTGCCTTCCCGATTCCTAGTTTCTGGAAAACTGATTTAGGCATCAAGTTTATGCTAGCCCCAAGGTCGCATAATGCTTTCCCGACATAGTTATTTCCAATAGAACAGGGTATTGTGAAACTTCCGGGATCCTTCAACTTGGGTGGCATACGATTGTTCAACATTGCCATGCATCCCTCTGTTGCGGCAACTGTTTCAAACTCTCCTAGCCTTGTTCTCTTGGACACAATGTCTTTAAGAAACTTGGCATAGTTTGGCATTTGTTCAATTGCTTCCACCAATGGCAAGTTGATGTGGACTTGCTTTAGGATATCAAGAAACTTCTTGAATTGGTTTTCTTGCTTTTGTCGCTTCAACCTTTGTGGGAATGGTGGTGGAAGTTGGATATCTTTGATCCTTTCATTGGTTTGGAACCTGATTGATGGCATTGCCGGGACAACTGGAGTTGCCGAGGCATTATCAATTGGGGTTGCCGAGGCATGCTTTTCACAAGTTGCCGAAGCATCCTTATCGTCGGTTGCTGAGGCATGCTTATTGCCGGTTACCGCGGCAATTCCTGGTTCAGCATCTGAGGCTTTGCCGCTAGGTTCGTCTTGATCTTTTTGTGGAGTTTTGTTTGATGAGCGGGTTTGAGCCTTTCTAAGTTGTTGGCCACTTCTAGTGGTGATTGCCTTACATTGCTCATGGCCAGTTCCTCTTGCGACTTCAGTATCGCTAGGTAAACCTCTTTGCGGTCTAGTATTCAGATTTTGAGCAAACTGTCCGACTTGATTTTCCAATGATTTGATTGCCGCCTCTTGGTTTTGCAATCTCATCTCGGTCCTGTTAATAAAAGCATCAGTTCTTTTTATGAAGTTACTATTCTCAGCCATATAAGATTCAATTTTCATCATAAAAGCATTTAGAGAATTTTCCAAAGAACTAGATGTTGTCGGTTGTTACTACGGCAACTGTTGCCGTGGCATATTCTGCTAGAATCCTGATGCTTGTGCATTCTGATTGTTCTGGTTTAGAGCATTGTTGGGATTACTCCATGAAAAATTCGGGTGCTTCTTCCAAGCTGGATTGTATGTATTGGACATCACATTGTTGTTCCAATTGTAATTCCCCACATAGAAGCTGGATTTCGGATTCTGCATACATTCAGAAGAATCATGGTTATCACCACATAACTCACAAAAAGAATCCATTACATTGACCTTATGTGTGTTGTTTGGTTTTTGCATGTTCTGGACCATCTTGGTTAAAGTGGCAATTGTGCCGAAATTGAATATGATGATCCTTGTTCATGTATTGTGGCTTGGCGTCTAACTCCTCCTCTTCTAGTAGAGGGGAATTGATAATCATTATTGGCCAGCCTGTTTAGAATTTGCATTGCTTCCTCCGGCGACTTATCTAGGAGTATGCCGTTTGCCGAGGCATCTAGCATCATCCTTGTTGGTGTATTCACGGTGTTGTAAAACATTATTACTTGAGTCCACACCGGGAATCCGTGTAGGGGGCATTTGTGTAGAAGTTCTCTATATCGCTCCCAGGCCTCGTACATGGATTCATCATCTGCCTGCCGAAAAGAAGTAATGTCGTTACGAAGCTTATCAGTCAAATTTGTAGGATTAAACCGAGCAAGGAAATCACGACAAAGATCGGTCCAAGATGCTATTGATCCGGCATGAATGCTATTCAACCATGCTTTCGCCCTATCCCTCAGTGAATAGGTGAATAATCTTAATCGTAAGACATCGGGGGTGACTCCGTGTATTTTGAACGAGTTGCAAATCTCGAGGAAAGATTTCAAATGTTGCCGTGCATCTTCAGTTGCTGAGCTGCCAATTTGACCAATTGTGTTGATCATATTAAACATTACTGGTTTTAACTCAAAGTGGTTGGCTTCAATTTCAGGTGCGACAACTCCTGGATTAAGTCCATCAAGATCTTCTTCAAGATAGTCTCGAATAGTTCTGTTTCGTGCAAGAATCACTCCTCCTCCTGCTGGAACATCTTGATTCATATTGCCGTCTTGATTAGCCATTGCTACTCTTATCCTTCGTCTAAATCTTTGTAAGGTTCGTTCGATTTCTGGATCAAAGGGATATTCTGGTGTAGTCGGTCTCGCCCTGGTCATATACCAATGCAAAACCAAAGTTTGTTAGCCCTTTGAATCTTAAACAAGAAAAGTAAAAAGAAAGCGCAAGAAAATAAAAACAAAGTCGCTATTGCCAATCCCCGGCAACAGCGCCAAAAACTTGTTGCGCGTAATAAGTGCTGCGCAATTGTGCAAGTATACATGTTGCAAGTTATAGTATAAAAGATATCGTCTCCACAGGGATTGGTGCCCCTTCAAGAATCTAGTCTCTTGCACTGTAAAAAGTAAAAACACAAATAAAGGATTATAGGAGTTTTAACTAATAACTAATCTAGAAAGCAAATAAGTAAAAAGCGTTGTAATTAAATGAGAGAGATAGGCCAGGTTATCGTGAGTTGAGGTGTGATAGCCGATTGGATCGTCTTGGTAAAAGAGTGCACGGGCAACTCAGTTGCCGTGGCAACTTGCACAATGGGGTTGCCTTGGCAACTAATCGATGGTTGCCTGGATGACTAGTTGGGCAACTACTTGGGCGTCTGGGCAGCAACCTTCAAGGCTCGGCAGAGCATTCTTCAATGGTTTCTGCTTATCCCTAAGTCGAAACTCTAGCTACTTGTGCATGCCTTGATTATACATCCCTGCGTGAATCAAGGGTGAACAACAACCAATCTTGCGCTCCTCTTAGCCGTTGAAATCCTTAACTTATTCGTAAGCCGGATTAATTTTCACCATCAATAGATTGAATAAAGATCATATTCATTCGTTTCTTGAATCTAACTCTCCCGATATTAGACAAATAGATGAAGTTACGAGATCCTCTCCCAATTCACTCGCAAACAAGAATAAGAACCAAGAATGAATAAACCTTGAATAGAAAAGTGCAAACTCTTATTACCTAAACAAAATCCAATAGTTTCTCACAACCACAAAACACAATAACCATAGCCAAATAGATTTAGTTCATGGCTAGGTTCCAAAGAAATACAAGATAAATAATCCCTAGCATGAACCCAATCGAACAAGAAAGAAAAAGATAAAGAATTGAAGCTTGTCGAAATCCCCTTGCCCTAGATGCTTGTTGAAAATTCTCTGCTCTTGCTCTCTTTTTAGTTGTCGAAATTCCCCTCTAATTTATAGGGCTAGGTCAAAGTCCTTCTTTGAGGAGGGAGTTAAGTTGGAATTAAATTATCTTTAAAGAATATAATTCTTTATTATAATTATATTCCTACTAAAACTTTTCCTATCTTCTTGGAATTTAATTATTCTTTAATCTCTTCATGGAAATCAAATTCCTTTGGGATTGGGCTTTACTCTACGTCATCTTGGGCTTGTCTAGCATCAATTTCGACTACCATATCACCTTGTTCTTTGTCGACAATTGCCCTGGCAACTGGCTCGGCCTCTCCTTCATGTATTGCCCTGGCAACTAGCTCGGCATCTCCTTCATGTATTGCCCTGGCAACTAGCTCTAGCCTTGCTTTGGCAAGTGATCCTGCACATACACACAAAACACACCAAAGCAGCATCTTTTCTCATAAAAACTACCAAGTTAAGTAATCAAGCTCAACGATGGAAGGAAACATGGATTAATGCATGAATGGCTAATTATGCAACTAATATGAGCCTAAGTCTAGCAATAATATGAGTAAAAAAGGGTAAGAAAAATAGTACTTTTGAACACTTATCACATACCATTGAAAATTGTACTACATTCAAAAGGGTGGTGGATGATTTAAGAAAATCAGGGATGCTATCATTTGATACGTCGGAAGATAAGGGAAACCCTCTGCAAATCATCAAAAGATAGGTGTGAATGCAATCATAGAAGAAAAGAATAAGGTGGTTAAAGAATATGTTGCTGAAGTTAGAGCTCCCATAAAGTGGGTATGGGCTTAAATGGTGGTAGTAGAGATGCTGGAAGAAGGAGCCCAGAAATTGAAAATTGAGAATGAATCATACTGTGAGTACCACATGAAGGAAGACATGATATTGTTTGTTTCTTAGAGTTCAAGCAACTAGTTCAGGACAAAATGAATGAGAAAGAACTTGATTTCTTTGAGAAAGAAGACAAAGAATGTTTGCTGGATGTATGTGCATCAGAGGAGTCATCCTCTAGAAGAGACTACACCGGAATGAAGCCTTTAGTTATTAAGCCTAAAACAAGAGTTGGTGAGTCAGCAAGGAGTGTAACCTCACGGCTCATAATTAAGACACGAACGTTGTTTCCATACAAGGATAGCAAGCAAGTCCCTTGGAATTACACTTGTGAGGTGACAGCCCCAAGAGAAACATTTGTCCAAGAGAAAGGAGAACCGGTCAATGAGGTGAGCCGTTTCACAAGGAGTGGAAGGCTCTATTCCCAGCCAATAATAGAGGATAGAGATGCGGCGCAAAGAAAGGCTGTCGCCGAGGGGCCTAAAAAAGAAGATGACATAGATTTTTTCAAGGAAAAACTAAAAACTTATCACAAGCCTGTAAAGGAATCAGAGGCTCAAAATTTCTTGAAGATCCTAAAACACAACGAATACAGCGTCATGGAGCAACTCCACAAGCTTCCAACTCAAATTTCTATGCTTTCTCCGCTATTAAGTTCAGAGGGCCACCGTGAGGCCTTGTTAAAGATTTTGAACCAGACATTCGTATCAAAAGACATCACAACTGATAAGATGGATATGTTAGTCAGTAACATTGCTATTAACACTTAATCTCATTCAATGACGAGGAAATACCAGGTGAAGGAACGGAATCTTGCAAGGCTTTACACATTACTACCATATGTAAATGACATATGTTACCAGGTGTCCTTATTGACAATGGGTCGACACTAAATGTTCTACCTTTAGCCACACTGAAGAAACTGCCAATAGATAGTTCTCATATGAGAACTTATCAAAATACGGTTAGAGCATTTGATGGAACTCAGAAGGATGTGTTAGGGAAAATTGGGGTGCTTTTGCAAATTGGACCAACAACCTTTGATGTTGAATTTGTGGTCATGGATATAAGACCTAGTTATAGCTGCTTGCTTGGGCGCCCATGGATCCACGCAGCAGGAGCGGTCCCATCTACTTTACACTAGAAGTTGAAGTTTGTGATCGATGGTCAACTAATAACTATCGGTGCAGAGGAGGAAATCATTGCATCAATAACCACTGATGCACGCTTTATCGAGATCGATAAGGGTGCGCTTGAGTGTCATTTCAGGACATTAGAGCTAGTCAATGCAACCTTTGTCACTAAAGGGAGTAAGGTACCAAAACCTGAATTGTCAAGCGTGCGAAGATGCAAGTAAAGCAAACGCTTGGGAAATGAGCTAAAATTGGGAAATGATTCAGAAGGAGACATCAAGGGAGGTTGTATCCCGATGAAAAAAGATTGGTTTGGTTTGGGCTTCAAGCCCAACAAATGGCAAATGAGGGCTAAAATTAGAAAGCATCAAGAGAGGAGAAGAGCTAGACTAAAAGGTGAAGAGATTGAGTGGGAGCCGATGAATTTCCCACCCCTGAGCCATAACTTCAGATTCTGAGGCTTACCGGATCCAAATATCCCAATTAATGAAAAGGAGAAAGAGAATAGCGACTTGTGCGAAGCGTTTGGGAAGCTGAGTATCAATGCTATGACTGAAGAAGAGAGCCAGTACCTGTCAATGATCCGCCCTTGCTCTGAGCTTGGCAATTGGACTGCTGAAGAAATTCATGTAATCTTTAAGACAATTTTAGAGTAATTCTCAAAACCAACCCCTTTGCTCCAGGCCCGGAGACAATAGGGGATCTTATGTAAAAGACCTATGTCAAATTTTTAATTTAAATTCAATAAAAGATGTATTTCCTTAAATCTTGTATGGCAAAATTTTTCATAAATAAACCAAAACCAAATGAAAACCATAAAGCATAAAAGACATTCCATTCATTTTGTTTCTTCCCTTTGTATATATCTCTTGCCTATTCTTTTTTCAGGTCTTCAGATATCATTGACATAAATGAATTCGAGTCTGACTTCTAGGTTGACTTTGAATTGCCTCTATGCTTAGAAAAAGTTGGAAATACTGACGATGAGGAAGATTATGAAGTACCCAATGATATGCTCAGAATGGTAAAAGGAGAAGATAAGCAGATTCTACTACATAAAGAGGAACTAGAAATATTAAACCTCGGAACCACAAAAGAAAAATGAGAGGTGAAGGTTGGTACTACCATCACGGCCAAAACTAGACAAAGATTGATCGAGCTCTTGAAAGAATTTAAAGATATTTTCGTGTGGTCGTATCAAGATATGCCCAGTTTGGACACTGACATTGTCATGCATAGGCTCCCTATAAAAGTAGGATGCGGACCGGTAAAGCAAAAGCTTAGAAGAATAAGGCTGAAACACTCTTCAAGATCAAAGATAAGGTAAATAAGCAATACGATACAAGATTCCTCGAGGTAGCCAAGTATTTGGAATGGGTGGCGAATATTGTTCCAGTACAAAAGAAGGATGGAAAAGTACGAATGTGTGTTGACTACAGGGACCTCAATAAGGCAAGCCCTAAAGATAATTTCCCGCTCCCACATATTGACACTTTAGTCGACAATACAGCTGGTCATTCACTCTTCTTTTTCATGGACGGTTTCTCTGGGTATAACCAGATCAATATGTGCCCAGAAGACATGGAAAAGACAACTTTCGTGATGCTATGGGGAACCTTTTGCTATAAAGTAATGCCTTTTGGACTCAAGAATGCAAGGGCAACCTATCAAAGAGCCATGGTCACCCTTTTCCATAATATGATGCATAGAGAAATAGAGGTATACATTGACGATATGATCGCCAAATCTCGATCTGAGGAAGAACATTTGGTCAATTTAGAAAAGCTCTTCCTAAGATTGAGAAAGTTCCAGTTGAAGCTCAACCCGACTAAGTGCACATTTGGTGTCACAACTGGCAAGTAATTGGGTTTTGTTGTAAGCAGAAGAGGAATTGAGATCGATCATGATAAGATAAAAGCTATACAGGAACTTCCCCCACATCAAACACAAAAGGAAGTTCGAGGTTTCCTGGGACGATTAAATTACATTGCACGCTTTATTTCTCAGTTAACTGATAAGTGCGATCCAATGTTTCAGTTACTCAGGAAGAATAACCAGGGAACATAGGATGAAGAATGTCCAGCGGCTTTGGAAAAGATCAAAGAACAATTGAGTAATCCTCTGGTATTAGTGCCACCTGCTTTAGGGAGACCACTGATCTTGTACCTAACGGTCTATGAAAATTCCATGGACTGTGTGTTAGCACAACATGATGATACTGGAAGAAAAGAAAATGCGATATAGTACCTGAGCAAGAAATTCACTGATGTGAAACTAGATATTCGTCAATTGAAAAACTATGTTGTGCTTTGGTGTGGACAGCTAGAAGGCTAAGACAATATACGCTTTATCACGTTACATGGTTAATCTCGAAGTTAGACCCACTGAAGTTCATGATGGAAGCTCCAGCCTTATCAGGAAGGTTAGTGCATTGGCAAATGTTATTATTAGAATTTGGTATCCATTATGTGAGTCAAAAAGCGATAAAAGGGAGTGCCATAGTAGACTTTTTGGCAAGTCGCGCCTTTGATGACTATGAAGCATTAAACTTCAATTTTCCTGATGAAGACTTGATGTGTATCTTAGAAGATGATGAGGCTCCCACGAAATCTTGGGTTATGAACTTTGATGGTGCATCAAATGCATTAGGAAGTGGTATAGGGGTAGTTCTGGTTTCACCGGAGGGAGATTATTACCCTTTTACCACTCGTTTGAAATTCTTCTGCATTAATAACATGGCAGAGTATGAAGCTTGTATATTGGGTCTAAGAGAGCCTATAAAGAAGAAAAGTCGCACCCTAAGAGTCTTTGGGGATTCCGCGCTGGTCATTTATCAGATACGTGGAGAATGGGAGACAGAAGATGCAAAGTTGGTGGAATACCATAAGCTGGTCCTTGAGTTGACCAAGGAATTTGATGAGTTCACTTTCAAATATCTCCCCAGAGAAGACAATCAAATGGTTGATGCTTTAGCCACCTTAGCCACCATGTTTAGGGTAAATGAAAGTTATGAGATGATGCCCATCAGGTTATATATGCTTGAATCTCCAGCTCATTGTTATGATGTGGAAGAAGAGACGGATGGATTGCCATGGTACCATGCAATATGTAAAGTTCCAGCAATACCCGCCATAAGCTACAGAGAATGAAAAGAAAATGATCAGGAAAATGACATCAGGGTATGTCCTTGATTGAGAGATTTTATACAAGAAAAGTCGTGATTAAGTACTTTTAAGATGCGTGGGAGCAAACGAGGCTCAATTAATTGTGGAAGAAGTTCATGAAGGAGTTTGCGGAACCCATCCTAGTGGTTTTACCAGGGCTAGAAGAATCATGCGCTTGAGATATTATTTGTCAAACATGGAAGGTGATTGCATCAACTATTCTCGCAAATGATACAAGTGCCAAATCTATGCTGACAAGGTTCATATGCCACCTCAGCCTCTTCATGTTATGACAGCCCTTTGGCCATTCTCCATGTAGGGCATTGATGTCATTGGTCAGATTCACCCTAAGGCATCAAACGAGCATCGTTTTATCCTGGTAGCCGTTGATTATTTCACGAAATGGGTAGAAGTAGCCTCATATGAAAATGTCACCAAATCCACAGTTTGCAGGTTTTTGAAAAACGAAATCATTTGTCGATACGGCTTACTTGAAAGTATCATCACAAATAATGCTTCTAATTTGAACAACAGGATAATAAGTGGAGTCTGTGAGCAGTTCAATGTCAAGCATCATAATTCTGTGGTATATCGCCCAAAGATGAATGGCGCAGTAGAAGCTGCTAATAAGAATATTAAGAAGATAATCGCAAAAATGACTGATACTTATAAAGATTGGCACGAGAAGCTGCCATTTGCCTTATACGCTTATCTAACTGCAATAAAAACTTCCACTGGGGTAACACCTTTCTCATTGGTATATGGAGTAGAAGCAGTGCTACCCATTGAGGTTGAAGTACCATCGCTTCGTGTCTTAATGGAAGTAAAGTTGGAAGAAGTAGAATGGGTTCAAGCAAGATATGATCAACTGAACTTAATTGAAGAGAAAAGACTGAAAGCACTGTGTCATGGGCAAATGTACCAAAAAAGGATGATAAGGACTCACGAGAAGAAAATCCGCTCAAGAGAATTCAAAGAGGGGGATTTGGTGTTGAAGAAGAAGTTGCCAATCCAAAGCGATGCTCGAGGAAAATGGGCACCGAATTGGTAAGGAACTTATATTGTAACAAAGGTTTTCTCAGGAGGAGCGTGAATTTTAGCCGAAATGGATGAAGATGAATTCCAAAGCCCGATAAATTCAGATTCGGTTAAGAAGTATTATGTTTGAAGGATAAAAAGAAAAAAAGAAAAGAAAAAGAAAAAAAGAAAAAAAAGAAAAAAGAAAAAAGAAAGAAAAAATAACCAAAAAAGAGAAAAAAGAAAAGAAAGTAGGGGTTCAAAATGAAAATTCGCAAAGGGCATTTTGAAACCAAAAGAGTATCTGAGTTGAAAACCCGTAAAGGGCGTCTCAGACAATTTGTAAATAAGACCTTCCTCGGGGATTGGTTTGGGAACTTCATATCTTTCCGTATAATCATTATGTCCAGGGTCTGCTTAGCATAGTGGACATTCAAGGCATCTTATGAAGTCATGACAGGAGGAGTTTTGATTTCTGATATCTGAATACCTATTACTTTCCTTGTAATTTCTTTTTGTGTTTGCTACAATACCAATAAAATTTTGTTGTAGAAAACTTTTCTTTCCTCCTCTGACATCTTTCCATAAAGCATCTTGCATTGAAATGAGAATTAAAATTTGACATCACTTGAAATATGCAAAAGATTTTTGAGTATTACTTTGAAGTTTGTCTAGAAGGGTATTGGAACTATGAAGTATTCAATGGTCAAATTTAGAGCTTAGGGCGTAAAAAAACAGTAAAACTTATAAGGAAATTCAAGATGGAAATAGGTTTTGCTACAAACCTCGGCGGAAAATCTCAAGAGATGCTTTAACTTTGCTTTAAGGAAGCATGTTGCAAAACAGAGTTGCTTATATGAGATATTCTGTTTTCTACAACATTGAGAACAATTTTACAGACATTGGAGGAAAATCTACGGATATGAGACATTGGGAGAGCTACAAGATTCTAGGAAGCTTGTCGCTAAATATTGATGTATCAACTACAATGATAACAAAGTGTTGAAGAATATGAGGATAAAGTCGGTCCTTCCAACCAGGAGTACAAGATAACTGGATTGAGCAAGCAAATGTGCAAAAGATTAAAAAAATCATATGAAGCAAAGAAATGATGGAGATGGCTATCTATGATTATTTAGTCAATCATCGAAGCATACAATTGCAACTTTTAGATGATTTTCCATGCGTTAATGATGGCAGAACTGATTGATTCCCCATATGCCCATCGAGTTTCGCTCTTAGGTGTTCTAGCAACAAAGAGCCTCCCTATTTGAAAAATCAAGGCAGAAGTCACAGGAAGGGATGAATATATTAAGTAATGTTCAATCCATGATAAATGAAGCAGACAATGGTGAGGATTACTTTCTAAGGAATGGACGTTGGAATTTTAACAACCAGAAATAGGTGAAGCCAACTAGTATTAAAGATCTGTCTTTTCTGATGGGATGGGCCAAAGAAGACACACGCCATTAGTTGCCAGAATTGAGAAAATGTTTGAGATGATATAATCCGAGTTTATCGGAGCTTCACAGTTTTTCTTCTATTTTTTAGGAAAATTATTAAGAAAAAGAGCAAAAGAAATAGGACATGCATTCTTGACTAGGTATCCCTAGGGGCATATGCATCTTAATTGTATCATTTGCAGTTATTTTCGACATGTTTTAGAACTCGCTTATTCATCCAAGCGTATGGAGGATGAAGTCATCTTTTGGAATTTTCTTATCTATTCGAGAATGGGGAGAATATAACTTGCCTATATGTTCGGGCATTTGGAGAATGAAACCTGCTTATCTATTTGAGCATGAGAAGAATAGAACCTGCCTATCCGTTCGGGCATTTGGAGAATAGAATTTGCTTATTTATTCAAGCATCAGGAGAATAGAACCTGCCTATCCGTTCGGGCATTTAGAGAATGGAACCTGCTTATCTATTCAAGCATAAGGAACCTGCCTATCCATTCGGGTGTTTGGAGAATAGAACCCGCTTATCTATTCGAGCATGAGGAGAATAGAACCTGCTCATCCGTTCGGGCATTTGGAGAATGGAACCCGCTTATCTATTCGAGCACAAGGAGAATAGAACCCGCCTATCTTTTCAGGCATTAACAGTTTGGTAATTGGTGAAAATCAGTGTCTTTTGTTCTTTGTTCTATTCTTGTTTCACCGGAATAACCAAAGAGGGGCAGCTGTTGTCACTGAATTTTCACCTTCGTTTTAGTATTATTGTATTAATGTTACTGATAATACAGTTAGGTGTCATATAGTAGCATAGTTAATATATTATAGTTGTAAATATTAATGTTAGTATTAGAATAGTTTAGGTGTCCTGTAATGTATACTTAATGTGTTATAATTAGTATAATTGTAGTATATTAGTTAGAATTAACTTAGGTTATAAATTAGTTAGTAGTTAGTATAAAACCCAAAGTAAAAAAATAGTCCATTAAATAAAAACTAAGTCCATTTACTTTTATTCGGTCCAGTCCATCAATTAAAAAAAAACATGCCCATACATTATACAAAGGGCCGTCTGGCCCATTTATAACCCAAAAAAACCCTAATCTCATTTTTATTCTCTTGCACAGCCGAAATGAGGCCGTTGGATCAATCTCAGTTCCAACGGTGCAGATCGCGCCGGCTGGGGATGATATAGCACCTCAATTGCACAGCCGTTCGATCAGAATGCAATCTGATGGCCCAAATCGCTTCGGGATATATCACACGGATCATCACTCGCGTGTGGCAGCCACGCACACGACGTTTCAGCTCCGGCTGTTCACTTCATCTTCTCCGATGCTCAACTCACTCCGATTATTCCTCACCGATGCCATTTGAGTCATCAGAAACATACAAACAAAGGAACAAAAGGTTTAAATCCCTAAATTGGGGCATAGCGATTCAAGATAAAATCAAAAGGGATTAAATCCTAATTCAAAGCCCTAGCTGGAAAAATCAAAAACAAAACGGGAAGGGATAATCCCTACTAGCAAGAATCAAGCTACAATCGGATATGGACAAAGATGCAAAAGGCAATTCAAAACCAAAATGGAAAGGTTGAATCCCTAAATTGAAGCCTTTGGCAAAGATCAAGCAATTCGAGATAATCCAGGGAAGAAATTAGGGATTCAGGCTTAAAATTCAAGCGACTCTTGTACTATATAAACCCCACTGTAAATCATTGTAAAACAACAATTCCACAAGAATGACACACAACAATTACATTAAAATACTAGCATTTGGAAGTTGTAGGAGCAAACAGCTGTAATCGGCATTCAAGTGCAATAAGAGAAGCAAGTTTTTGGTAATGCCTTCTATCTATTTACTTTCCGCTTTAAATTAAATAAAGGAAAAGGGGTTTGTTTTTACCTTATTTTTATTGGAAACACGATGGAGATTTGGCTTTGACGAAAATCCGGTGAAAACACAATTTTGGGGTCGTCGGAATATGGGAAAATTTGTGTTGTTTCTGGGAATTTTGCCGCCGATGGAAGGCGACCGACACGGTGGACCACCACCGTGTTCTTCAAATCATGAAGAACACAATGAACCCGACAGAGGATTTAAAAGAAGGGGTGTTTGATCTGTTTTGATGAATAAGGAAAAATGAAATTTGTTTGTTATAATTGATATATATACTAACCCGTTGACCCGATCCGAACCCGACTATAACCCGCGCCTTTCTAATTCGTTTCTTATACCGCATATCCTTTTTTTCAATTGTTTCAATTTTGTCCTTTTTCCTTTCAATTCGGCAGCAAATTTTAAATTATTTTTGAATTAATCCTCACATTTTGGTTTTCTTTAAATTCAGTCCATAATGTAGATTTTTTTAATAAAATTATTATTTTTATTTTAATTACTTTGATAATTAATTTAGTTTAAGTATTTTATTTCTTTATTCTTGCATGTATATGTATGTGTGTTAAACCTTAGGATTAGGGACTTAAAACATAGATTAGAGACATTCATGTAAAACATTCTTCATTTTTAACAAAACTCACTTAATTATATTATAACCTTAATAATTAAAAGGAATATAGACATTTCTTTAGGATTATTCACTACTTAGATTTTAATTAAAAGACTTTAACACATTTAATTTTCTTGTTGATTTACTAAAATGTGAAAGCTTAATTAATGCGGTGTCTTATCAAACGGGAATGTCGGGGTAGCGCCAGGAGTGTTGGCGGTGATTAAAGTTCATTTCCCGGGCGATAAGGCCGTTAAAATAGATTTACATTTATTTTGCAGACAAATAAATCAAAATTTTGTGAACTTGCAAATTCCAGTATTTTAAAGCATTTTTTGAAATAAATTAGGTACCAATTTTTGGTCATTGTGGGGGTGCTAACCCTTCCCTACATGTAACCGACCCCCGAACCTGTTTTCTCTTGTTTTCGTGGACCAAAATACTATTTTGATAAATAAAATGTTTTTATCAAAATACCCTTGTTTTAAAAGTGATCCAATCACACTTTTTTTCTTCAAAAAAGATTGGTGGCAACTCCGTGATTTTATAAAATTTTCCAAAATGTCAAAACCTTTTCCTCCTAAAAAAGGGTTGTGACAATATGGTTTAAATATTTATTGAATCTAGTTTCTATTGGAATAAATAGCATTGAATTTCCAATTGTATACTGTTTTATAGAAATATATCTTTGAAGGTAGCCCAAGTTGACAAATTTTAATATTGTGAGTGCATTTTATGTGTGTTTGCATATTGTTATAAAAATTGTGTTATGAAATGTCTTATTGTGATTATTGACGACAGGAATATCAAATATTTATCATGATACAATTGTTAATGCCCAATTATGTTTATTGAGAGTTATAGGTATAATTGCCATTCCATGAGCCTAGCAGCTGAGTTATTAGCACTTCGGTGCGTAGGGTTTTATGCTCGTTGACTCAAGTATCTTGCTCTCTCTTTGTTACACTTTGGGCTATATAATAAAATGAACTAATCATTTTCAGGTTCTTAAGTTTGGGAAGCTTATATGCATCAATGTGAAAAAGCCGTGATATGGTTGCAATGAGTATTCAGTTCCTAGGCATTTATTATGCTGATGATAGTTGATAATAATATATTATTGTTTTATTTATTATGTCATGCCTCACTAAGTTTGTACTTAGTGTGTATTTGTTTGTGCATGCGTATTTATCTTGAGATTCAAGTAAGTACAGCGTTGCATCACTTTTTGGGGAGCTCCAGAAGTTATCATAGTAATCACATCCTATTCGATGTTTTGATTTCTATAGTGGCATGTATATATTTGTAACCCATTTTGTGTTGTGTATAAGGCCTTTTAACTCCTAAACGGTTAAATGGTATTTTAATTAAGTATGAAATATTATAGTTACTAAACTAATAGGTTGTAAGCTAAACTTATTTTGTATAAAAAAATACGGACTCGAAAACATTTTAAATTGGAATTTACCTAAAAGATAACATGATTAGATTTATATTCTATATTTATCAGACTTATATTAAATGATAAATTCAAGTATGATAATATTAGATTTTCTAATTAAAGTAAAGAAATTTTGAGTAAGCTTAGCTTTATTTGATCGCTTATGGAATTTGCTTTGTTAAAATTAAACTAAGAATTAAATTCTTTTTTCTAAAAGGGTAAAAGATTTGTTGTTATTGTTTTGTGACATCATTGACTTGTGTTTGATGTTCGAATACGAGAAAGGGTATGTCAATTCGTGGACTTGATATCTCTCCCTTTGTCAAACCAAACCTGATCTAGTATGTATTACTCCTCCTTCACCATACTTGCTACTGGGAGAGGACGTGTTCCTTTCAACACTGAATTCATTGCCTAAGCTAGGTTGGTTTTCATGTGTCCATATCGTACTCCACCATTGTATGATTGCACCCATTATTCCTTCTTAATGTCTTCAACCCATTTGTAACTAATGAGTGTGTAAATGACCTATTTTGTATACCCTTTTTACTTGTCTTTTGTGTGTTTTCAAGCTAATATAGTTCCATTTAGGATAGATTGCATATAGTTTGCATGTAGATAGAGAGTTACACTACCTGTGCTTAAATGTTATATATATATATTGATGCTTTTTAAGTGAAAGGTGGTGTTTTGTGGTGCATGTGCAGAATGTTGGAGTGGCTGAGTAGCAGATATCATGGTTGGAGCTGACGAGGCATAAAGTGTTGGAGATGAATCTAATTTTACCCACGTGGACTTCCTCCTAGATACGAAACATTAAATGTAGCGGGAAATAATGATCTTCTTTAATGAATCTGCACGCACTTTAGGGTTCTAAAATCCTAGTTTCACCACCTATATAAGAGTGACTTGGACACCAATTCAAAGGAGAGCGTGATTATTAAGAATAGTCCTATTATAAAGCTTTCAGAGAACCACCGGGGTTGAAGCTAGAGAACTCTCCACATGACTGACGTCATCGAGAGAGGTTGAAGGAGTTAGCGACCTGTAGCAACAGTTAGACAGCACAGAGGAAGATCGTCGCGGACGCTTGACCATTTTCTATCCCTTGCTTGATAAACTACCGTACTTTAATATTTTTACTATGGATATTTTAGACTCAAACATGAGCTAAACATTTTAGTTGGATTTATTGCTTCCTAGGATTTTATGTTTTAATTATTTTATTTTAATGATATAGTTGTTTTCCCTTTATCTATTCTTTTCATCGTTCTTCATACGTAGTTATTGTAAGAGCTATCGAGATAGGCCATATAACTATAGATTTGTGGCTTAATATCGAGAGAGTTAGGTTACACAAACGTGAATAGTGGGGGTAAGCTATTAACTTAGTTCTAATCTAGCTTAGACATAAGTTTAGGGTTTCAACGACTAAAAGGGAGTTCTTAAGCAAATAATAAAGTTGTTAGGGTTAACGCAGACATGTATCACCTTAGCTTTAATATTATTAACTTCTATACATCGAGAGATCCAAAAGTTCCTTATAAAATGCTGTCGAGTAGATCAATATCTTAATGGTTTACACATACATGTATTTCTAGTCACTATAGCATTAAAATAAATAATCAAGCATACATCCTTAGCAATAAACCCAACTTCCATAATTATCTGTTATTTGCCACATCATCTGTTTATCTTTAATCAAAGCTATTTTCACTTTAATTGTTTCTAGTTTTTATAAACCAACACCATCCCATACTTGCAAACACATTCTTAAGTTCGATAACTTTGTAGTTATTGATTGAATTCTAGTGGGTTTGACACTCTACTCTATCACTTTATTACTTGATTCGACGAGTATACTTTTAAAGTACATCACTATTCGACAAGCATCAAGTTTTTAGCGCCGTTGCTAGGGATTGTTAATTGATAATAACGTTGTACTTGCTCTTGAGATTTTATTTTATTTTATTTGCATTTAATTTTTGTTTTTGTTTCTCAGGTACGTCTCTGTACATGACCAGAAGGTCCACCTCAGATCCTATGATTTGATTTTCCAATGATTTGATTGCCGCCTCTTGGTTTTGCAATCTCATCTCGGTCCTGTTAATAAAAGCATTAGTTCTTTTTATGAAATTACTATTCTCAGCCATATAAGATTCAGTTTTCATCATAAAAGCATTTAGTGAATTTTCCAAAGAACTAGATGTCATCGGTTATTGCTGCGGTAACTGTTGCCATGGCATATTCTGCTGGAATCCCGATGCTTGTGCATTCTGATTGTTCTGGTTTAGAGCATTGTTGGGATTACCCCATGAAAAATTTGGGTGCTTCTTCCAAGCTGGATTGTATGTATTGGACATCACATTGTTGTTCCGATTGTAATTCCCCACATAGAAGATGGATTCTGGATTCTGCATACATTCAGAAGAATTATGGTTATCACCACATAACTCACAAAAAGAATCCATTACCTTGACTTCATGTGTGTTGTTTGGTTTTTGCATGTTCTGGACCATCTTGGTTAAAGTGGCCAATTGTGCCGAAATTGAATCTGATGATCCTAGTTCATGTATTGTGGCTTGGCGTCTAACTCCTCCTCTTCTAGTAGATGGGAATTGATAATCATTCTTGGCCAGCCTATTTAAAATTTGCATTGCTTCTTCCGGCGACTTATCTAGGAGTATGCCGTTTGCCGAGGCATCTAGCATCATCATTGTTGGTGTATTCACGACATTGTAAAACATTGTTACTTGAGTCCACACCAGGAATCCGTGTAGGGGGCATTTGTGTAGAAGTTCTCTATATCGCTCCCAAGCCTCGTACATGGATTCATCATCTGCTTGCCGAAAAGAAGTAATGTCGTTACGAAGCTTATCACCAAATTTGTAGGATTAAATCTAGCAAGGAAATCACGACAAAGATCAGTCCAAGATGCTATTGATCCAGCAGGAATGCTATTCAACCATGCTTTCGCCCCATCCCTCAGTGAATAGGGGAATAATCTTAATCGTAAGACATCGGGGGTGACTCCGTGTATTTTGAACGAGTTGCAAATCTCGAGGAAAGATTTTAGATGTTGCCGTGCATCTTCGATTCTTTGAGCCGCCAAATTGACCTATTGTGTTGATCATATTAAACATTACCGTTTCAACTCAAAGTGGTCGGCTTCAATTTCAGGTCGACAACTCCCGGGTTAAGTCCATCAAGATCTTCATCGGGATAGTCTCGAATAGTTCTGTTTTCGTGCAAGAATCACTCCTCCTCCCGCCGAACATCTTGATTCATATTGCCGTCTTGATTTGCCATTGCTATTCTTATCCTTCGTCTAAGTCTTTGTAAGGTTCGTTCGATTTACGGATCAAAGGGATATTCGTGAAGTCGGTCTCGCTGGTCATATACCAATGCAAAACCAAAGTTTGTTAGCCCTTTGAATTTTAAACAAGAAAAATAAAAAGAAAGTGCAAGAAAATAAAAACAAAGTCGCTATTGCCAATCCGCGGCAACGGCGTCAAAAACTTGTTGCGCGTAATAAGTGCTATGCAAATGTGCAAGTATACACGTCACAAGTTATAGTATAAAAGATATCGTCTCCACGAGGATTGGTGCCACTTCAAGAATCTAGTCTCTTGCAATCGTAAAAAAAAAAACACAAGTAAAGGATTATAGGAGTTTAACTAATAACTAATCTAGAAAGCAATAAAGTAAATGAATAGATGAGATCAATTGAGAGAGAGATAGGCCAGGTTATCGTGAGTTGAGGTGTGATAGCCGATTGGATCGTTTTGGTAAAAGAGTGCACGGGCAACTCAGTTGCCGTGGCAACTTGCACAACGGGGTTTCCTTGGCAACTAATCGATGGTTGCCTGGGCAACTACTTGGGCGTCTGGGCAGCAACCTTCAAGGTTCGGTAGAGCGTTCTTCAATGGTTTCTTCTTATCCCTAAGTCGAAACTCTAGCTACTTGTGCATGCCTTGATAATACACCCCTGCGTGAATCAAGGGTGAACAACAACCAATCTTGCGCTCCTCTTAGCCGTTGAAATCCTTAACTTATTCCTAAGCCGGATTAATCTTCACCATCAATAGATTGAATAAAGATCATATTCATTCATTTCTTGAATCTAACTCTCCCGATATTAGATAAATAGATGAAATCACGAGATCCTCTCCCAATTCACTCGCAAACTAGAAAAGTGCAAACTCTTATTACCTAAACAAAACCAATAGTTTCTCACAACCACAAAACACAATAACCATAGCCAAATAGATTTAGTTCATGGCTAGGTTCCAAAGAAACACAAGATAAACAATCCCTAGCATGAACCCAATCGAACAAGAAAGAAAAGGATGAAGAAGGAGGCTTGTCGAAATCCTCCTTGCCCTAGATGCTTGTCAAAAATTCTCTCCTCTTGCCCTCCTTGGACTTGTCGAAATTCCCCTCCCTTGCTCTCTCTATCTTGTCGAAATCTCCATCTTATTTATAGGGCTAGGCCAAAGTCCTTCTTTGAGGAGGAGTTTAAGTTGGAATTAAATTATCTGTAAAGAATATAATTCTTTATTATAATTGTATTCCTACTAGTACTTCTCCTATCTTCTTGGAATTTAATTCTTCTTTAATCTCTGCATGGCAATCAAATTCCTTTGGGTTTGGGCTTTGCTCCACGTCATCTTGGGCTTGTATAGTCATCAATTTCGACTACCATATCACCTTTACTCTTGTCGACAATTGCCATGGCAACTGGCTCGGCGTCTCCTTCATGTATGGCCCTGGCAACTAGCTCGACGTCTCCTTCATGCATTGCCCTGGCAACTAGCTCTAGCCTTGGTTTGGCAAGTGATCCTGCACATACACACACAAAGCACACCAAAGCAACATCTTTTCCACAAAAACTACCAAGTTTTGTAATCAAGCTCAACGATGGAAGGAAACATGGATTAATGCATGAATGGCTAACTATGCAACTAATATGAGCCTAAGTCTAACAATAATATGAGTAAAAAGGGTAAGAAAAATAGTACTTTTGAACACTTATCATGTATGCATAAGGTTCTGCTTGCTAATAATTCAAGTAGTTGGATAGAACCACAATAGAGACTAAATCAAATAATTGAGACCATGCTTATGAAGGAGGTCATGAAATGGCAGGACACCAGAATCATCTCCCCTAACCTAGTTGGCTCATGAATGAATCATGTCCAAGGTGTGCGAAGAAGAAAGGGCTTCACCTTGATCCAGAATGACGCTGATGAACTCTTCTCTACCAGAACCGTTACTAGGGCACCCATTATTGATAAATACCTAGGAAAATTTGCCAAGGTGTTGCAATGGTTACAGATTTACAAAGAAGCATCGGTCCATCACGATAAATCCGCGATCTCATCGTTGGATGATTAGGCCATCCTCAACATGTCCCTTTTACTTTTATACATTTAATTTCCTGATATTTATTTCACATTTCTTTTATTTTCCTTTAGAATTTTTTTTAATTTTTGTATTTTTTGTAGTTATCAAGGCAACAATTGAGAAAATAAGGGTGTCTTAATCTTTTGGATAAACACTGATCTTTGACTAGGCAAAAGTCCACTCTTACCAGAACACGTCTACGACTAGTACAAAAGTAAGAGATAATTTATCCTTCTCATAATGCCTTAATATCTCTTACTTCTGTCAGTTCCACTTCCCCGAGCAAACCACAACTTTAACGTGTTCCACACGTCGTCTCCCAAAATGTGCCACTATTCGCTACATTACCAGCATTAATGGCCTATTAGTCGCCCACAAATACACTGGCTCTTCGGTCTTTCACAGCCTTTATATATCCCTTATCACCACAGAAACAAAATAAGCAATTCTCTGATTATTCAATGTGTAAATAATTTGACATCCTCCGCTACTTATCATGGCAAAAAGCTCATCGTCCTCTAACTCCGTCTCGGATGAATTCCACTACAACAGGCTAGATGCCATTCTAGAGAACCCATCTTTTCCATCAGCAGATGCAGTCATCTTCTTTCTAGCTAACTATAGAAAAGATATGAACTAGTCTGCCAACAGAAGCTCCTTGAAGAAGAATGGTTAGAGTTCACCCCTATATACATGTTACGATTTGACGCAAATGTGTTTCACGTAATTCGAAAGTAAAGGTGGGACATATTCATTCAACATCTAGGCTAAGAATTCTACACCCACGTTAGTTGTAACGGAGAAAAACTAGTGCAAGTTAAGGGAAAATTTTTGGATTTCTCAACTGATACGATTAAACGCCATTATCAATTCTCCGACCAACAAGAATTCCACACCATAGACCTTGCCACTAACCCTACCAATACCACAATTCTTGGCATTTATGTGTTCCAAAACAAAATAGACTGGCGAGGACCATAATAGAACGGTGTAGAGGCGGCAGCTCAAGCCTGACTCAAGATTTTGGGCCCATATAATCAACAATTGCCTCTTACCCACCTACAATCGGGAAACATTTTCCCTCCATCAGATGTTGCTTTTAAACACCCTTGTCTAGGGATATGACTTATTCTTGGCATAGTTGATTCGTGTGGCCATTGTTGAGGGAGCCACCTCTATCAGCAAATCTCATGACCTACCATTCCCCAAGTTGATCATCGCACTTTGTGCCCTGGCAAGGGTACAAACTCGGGAAGGGGGCACTATTATGGAGGCCTTCCCAGGCTTGCTTCCTTCGTAAGTGGAGGAACTAAAAGGCTATGCCCAAATTGCACCTTTTGTTTTTCACTCTGCTCAATCTCCTTCCATTCAGGATATTTTTGTAAACACCCTCTGCACCACTCTCTGGCAGTATTTCCTGTCAATTCACAGAAGGGAATCAAAGATTCAATCTTTATTTCGAAAGCTATTTCCAGATGAGCCAATGGAATTCCCCTCGATACCTCAGCAACTCCTCCAATCGCCTGCACCTGCTCCCGCACCCACTACCCGACGGAGATAGCGACCAGATACTAACGCTGGCACCTCTTCCCACCCTTCCAAGAAACCCACATCTACCCTAGACAAAGGCAAGGGCATCATCATCCAGTAACCACCTCCCCGGTAACTCCATGGGTTAGTTTTTCTTTTCTTTCTTTTCTTTTTAGTTTTTCATATAGCATTCTGCATGTTTGTTTTCTTTTTTTGTTTTCTTTTGCATTGGAGACAACTCTCTTCTCAAGTTTGAGGGAGTACTATCCCATGTATATATTAGGTTAAATTTAGGTAAAATTTTAAAATAAAAAAACCATGTAAATAGCCTAATATGTTTTATTGGTTCTCTTTGCTATGATTCTATTGATTCTGAAATTGTTGCTGCATTGATCATGATTTCCTATGATTAACCTATGATCTTTCGTGTTTTGAACTTAGGGTTGAATCTGCTGTAAGCCTTTAAATCACATGTTTTATGTACTCTAAAAGCTTAAGAAACCTTATGGAATTTCTAGGTTAACTCTCTAATACCAAAGCATGAATTGATGTGAATGAACTGAATGCTCAATGTAGCAAAATAAAAGCTTAAAAACTCCCTGAAAATCAAGTAAACAATGAAAAATAATTAAAACTTGATAATATAAAGAAAACTTTTGAGGGACACTCTTCTATGCATATATAGAAAAATAAAAGCTTAAAAACTCCCTAAAAATCAAGTAAACAATGAAAAATAATTAAAACTTGATAATATAAACAAAACTTTTGAAGGACACTCTTCTATGCATATATAGCAAAATAAAAGCTTAAAAACTCCCTGAAAATCAAGTAAACAATGAAAAATAATTAAAACTTGATAATATAAACAAAACTTTTGAGGGACACTCTTCTATGAATCTTGCTATCTCAGTACACTAGGTGAGTTGTGTTTGCTCCATTTAACTTTCCTGGTAGGAATGATAGTACTGGCCTGGAGTGAATAAAAGTCTTCATAAGATGACACTGCTCCTAAGGCTTGGGGATGGGCTGCTTGCTCCACTCCATCTTCAGGTTTGAAGAGTAAGTGTGATAAGCTGAAGTACCAGAGATACAGTTTTCAAACTTAAAAGAAAATGGGAAGTAAAACAATATGCTAGAAAGAAAAAAAACATGCGAAGGCAATAAAAGAGAGCAATCCTTAAAATTTTCTAAGTTCATTAAGTGATAAATGCATGTGACAACTACACACACTGCACCTACAACAGAATTAATCCTTGGAACAGAATTGTAAGCTCTAAGGCATTGCATCTCATTAATATAGCTGAGGAATGAATTACTGCTGCAACATGACTTGTAATCCTTGTAATCATAGCTTAGTGGAACCATGGGAACTATGAGTTGTTTACTATTTTTATTTATGTTTTTATTTTTCTTGTTTTCATTTTGTATTGCTTGAGGAAAAGCAAGAGTTCAAGATTGGGGGAATTTGACTAGTGTGTAAATGACCTATTTTGTATACCCTTTTACTTTTCTTTTGCTTGTTTTGAAGCTCATATAGTTGCATTTAAGATAGTTTGCATACAGTTTGCATGTAGATAGGGAGTTACACTGCTTGTGCTTAAATGTTATATATATTCTGGTTCTTTTTACGGGAAAAGTGGTGTTTTGTGGTGCATGTGTAGAATGCTGGAGGAATATTAGAGCGGTTGAGTAGCAGATCTCATGGCTGGAGCCAACGAGGCATAAAGAGTTAGAAATGAATATACTTTTACCCACATGGACTTTCTTCTAGATTTGAAACATTAAATATAGTGGGAAATTAATGGCCTTGCTTAATGAAGCTGCACACACTTTAGGGTTAGAAAACCCGAGTTTCATCACCTGTATAAGAGAACCACCGGCGTTGAAGCTAGAGAACTATCCATACGACTGATGCCATCGAGAGAGGCTGAAGGAGTTGGAGACCTGTAGCAACAATTGGACAACATAGAGGAAGATCGTCGAGGACGCTTGACCCTTTTCTATACCGTGCTTGATAAACTATCGTACTTTAATGTTTTTATTATGGATATTTTGACTCAAACATGAGCTAAATATTTTAGTTGGGTTTATTGCTTCCCAGGATTTTACTTTTTGATTATTTTATTTTAAAGCTATAGTTTTTCCCTTTGTCTATTCTGTTCATCGTTCTGCATGCGTAGTTATTGTAAGAGCTATCGAGAGAGGCCTTATAACTATAGATTTGTGGCTTAATATCGAGAGAGTTAGGTTATACAAACGTGAACAATGGGGCTAAGATGTTAGCTTAGTTCTAATCTGCCTTAGACATAAGTTTAGGGATTTAACGACTACAAATGACTTCTTAAACAAATAATAGAGTTGTTAGGGTTAACACATGCATGTATCACCTTAGCTTCAATATTATTAACTTCTAGGCATCGAGAGAGTTAGAAGTTCCTTAGCGTATCCTCTCGAGTAGATGAAGATCTTAATGGTTTACGCAGACATGTATTGCCAGTCACTATAGCATTGAAATAAATAATAAATCATATATCCTTAGCAATAAACCCAGCTCTCATAATTATCTATTATTTGCCGCAACATTTGTTTCTTTAATCAAAGCTATTTTTACTTTAATTAGTTTTAGTTTTTATAAACCAACACCATCCAATACCTGCAAAGACATTCTTAAGTTCGATAACTTTGTTGTTATTGATCCAATCCTCGTGAGTTCGACACTCTACTGTATCACTTTATTACTTGATTCGACGAGTATGGTTGCTCTAAAGTGCATCACTATTCGACAAACATCATAAGCCTCATCATTCTAAGCACACATAATTTCCCTATCTAGTGAAATTTCAGATGTAGAAGTTCATACATACCATGTTTGAAAAAATGTTGTTAATGATAAACTAATATAAAAAATAAATAGATACATGCTAGTAAACCTTACATATGTTCTTAATTTTATCACGGATCGCGACTTTTTGGAACTATTGCATACTATTACATGTAATATGATAGACACATGATACATGGTATGCATGTGAAGGCGTCCAACGACTTTTTGGACGTTGAATTGCATATAAGATCCATTTACCTCTACCTTAAAATCAAACAAACCACATCTTGTTAGACAACATGCTTATGTAAATTGCTCAAAAAGGTTCCAAGCCTCGGTTGTCTCATTCTCGACAATGGCAAATGAATCAGAAAGATATTTCGATCACCGTTTTGTGAAATAGCCAACAAGAATACTTTCCTACATTTCCAATACAACCACACACCATCGACTTGGACCATACATTTAAAAAATGGGAAGCCTTCGATACATGACTTGAATGCCTAAAAGAGTCGATAGCATATTCTCTTCCTATACAAAAGTTCCCCTTCTATGTTGTATGCAGGTAAAGGTTCACACTCCACAGTGGTAATTGGGATGACTTGTTGCAATGCTTGAAAAAACATCATAAGCTCATTATATGATTTATCTCTATAACACCCTCTACCGAATCTAAAAGAAAATTGGGTCGAAGATATCACTGGGATTCAAAACAGAAAACAAACATTCAAATAAAATTCAAAAAAAATAAAATTACAAAAAAATCATCAATCATCAAAGGACATAATTTAATTAATCTCGATTAAACCATTAAGGTCCAATTTACAAAGTTCATAAAGTTTAAGGATTAAATTGTAACTACTGAAAATTTAAGTTTTTTCATCAAATTAAAGATATAATTATGAAATTTATACAAAACTATTCTTACATGTCAAATTTTAGCTTAATTAGGTATTTAGAACTTATTCAATTGATCCATGTTATATTTAGGACTAGAATGCAAAGAAATTAAAACTGAAACGATGTATAACTAACTTAAATATCTTTGGTACCCATTCTTAAAAAAAGCTTGTACTAGTGCACCAAATTTTATCAAATTCTAGTATAATTTTTGTACCGATACGCTTTGTACCTATATACATTTTTAGCCTAGTCGTACCACTACTGGTGGTATGCCCTGCACAATTTTGCAAATTAAGTTTAAAAATTAGATTCAATCTATCCTAAAGGGATCTTAAATCATCCTAACATGCTTCCAAGGTTTCATAAACTTCAAAGCTAAATAGTCATATGATCATTTATCAAATTCCTACATTTCTAATCCATAACTCAAAGGTTCAAAGTTCAAAACCAAATATGCAAACTTCATATATAACCTTCTTTTACTTATAACTTATTCCACGATTCAAAGACACAAGTTTACTACATTGTTTACCAAGTCTTCAATTCACTAATCACACACAAGTTCAAGCATAACTTGCACCATTCATGTCAGATTTATTTAACTGTCTCAACTATAACATGTCAACCAACAACACATACATATCAAACATGACACATACATACCAAACATAATTAAATAATTACCTTGCTTATAAATATTCTTTAACTAACATACTCACAACAAAACACTATAACAACATAATATAAAAACATGCTCAAATCATATGTCATCTTCTAGGAGTTTAGCAACGGAAAGTACATTACACCAAAGATCAAGAGGTGACTTGCAACTTCTATGGCACGAAGGGAAACTATGAAAATTTGTACCTGAAATGCATGTAATGAACAAAGTAAGCTTATATAGCGTAGTGAGGTAGATAACTTAAAACAAGAATACAAAGTAATATGTAAACAAATGTGCAAGTATATGACCAAGAGTAAGGTGCAATGCTTTCAAATTTACCATATATCAAAACAAAGTATATAATCATATTTATATCAATCTTAGGAATTTTAATATTGAATATTCATTAGTTTCCTTATTCACAATTCTTCTTATAAATTCATAGTCATAAGCATAATATTTCATTTATTTTCCTTGGATCATAGTTAACATAAGGATACATGAATTCCACCAATTGTTTCTACATAACTGAGAATGGCCAATCCTTCCTATTATCTTCAATGACCAACATTCACATCCCTCATATTGTCTCCACATTAGGATCGTAATCCAACCCGTTACATGAGCTCAATGAATTCTATGGCATGCCAATTGTACCCAAAGTTAACTTGTACCCACAGTCATCTTTATTTCACATTTTGATTCATAAATGGGCTTATAGCTCCAAAGATTCATAACTTCATAATTCATAATATAGTTCATAGCATAATTCATAGCCTTCATAACTTAGTTCATATATCGAATTCATTATATCATAACACGTCAAACATGTATAAGTACTAACAAAGCAAATTTTCAAAGTAATTAAGCTTACCATACAACAAATTGCCACCAAAGCTTTGCTCTAAGTGAGCTTGTTCATCATGTTCTCAAAATATAGCATAAAAACAAAGATAAATGAATTCGAGATGGCACCGAGCCAATCCTAAGACTCAAACTACACTCACTGATACTTCAGAAGCTAAGATTGATCCTGAATTGTAACATCCCCTTCCCGGCCTGGTAGAGAATCGGGTCGAAAAGTTCTACCAAAAAGCATATCGGAGATTCGGAGTGAAATTTAGAGTTCAGAAAATTATTCGGGGAGTTTATTAAACTCTTTTAAGGTATGGCAAATCTGTTTATTGACTACTTATTCGATTTAGGGACAAAATTGCAAATTTTACAAATTTAAGGCCTTTATCTAATATATTCAATTAAACTTACCAATTATTAATCTCTGAAGTTTCGTTACTAACGGAGATCATTTACCTATCCAATTAGGCAATTTAAAACATAGTGACTACTTCGTAATCTGTTTAAAACTGTAATTTTAGACTTTTAACAAAATTAACTGATTCTGTACCGGTACGCCTAAGACCATATCGGTACGCTAAGCTGATTTCCCAAATTCCAGGTTCAAGGATAATAAGACAGTATCGATACCCTTAAACCCGTATCGATAAGCATTGACCAAGGTTGACTCATTTCGGTATGGCCTAAGGCCTTATCGATACAATTTAATTTTCAGACCTTACTATCCAATTCCGTATTGATACACCCCCTCTGCGTATCGATACGCCCTATTTTAATTAGTCCAATCATGCAAGGCCGTACCGATACGTCATCACCCGTACCGATACGCCTGCCCTATAATGACAAATTTCAGCTGGTTTTTAATCAATTTAACTTGTCAAACGTTGTCCAAACTTAACCAAACTTTACCAGCAAGTCTAATATCCATATTTTTAATATCATACATAATTTTAGAGCGTTTCAAATCCATTTACCTAGTTTTCACCTTTTAGTGCTTTTACGCTCATTTAACTAGTTTTACCAATTCAAAACATACCAACTTTCGCATTTAATACTTAGACACTATTAGGCTATCATACACATACCAAAATAAGCAAACATAACATGTTTGAGCCATATGCCACCTTACTAGGAGCTCAAAGAAAAAGTTAAGCATACATATGATTGGTGGAAGTGACTTGCAAGCGCAACTACACGATCGGAGTCCGAAATACTTCAAGATCCTGAAATGCATGAGACACACGAATGTTAGGCTTACATAGCCTACTGAGGTAGTTATGAAAAATGCACAACAAGTTTACCAAACGCATGAATAACATATAAGTATGCTTGGGTGACATTTTACATAGCATCAATCACAATAAACATATTCAAAACCCATAGTCATGATTCCATATAGCAATTATAAATCATATAAACATATCATTTTCCCTTGGACATGGTAACTGATGGGTACGCGCATTCCCCTGTACACCACACATATCAGAAATAGGCGTAGCCTTGAGCCGTAGCTCCGGATTGTCCCTTACACAATCCATCTTTATCTCACCACATATATAGGCTGTAGCCCAGACCATAGTCCAATCCCTTACTTAGTGAGCTCAAATAACCCTATGGCATGCCAATTGTATCCAATGTCCACAAATTTCCAAGTTCACATATCATCACAAATCTTACATTTGGTGTCCTTAGGCCATAACATAACGGAAATGGAATTGAGCCTTAGCTCCACATATCACATGTCGTGGATTATTCATATCAATCTCACATATAGCATATCTTGATTATCACACATAAGCTTATAACTTATCAACCACATCGAAGACTTACCATGCTCACCATTAGCATCCACAAAGCTTGCTCTACTTGAGCCTTTAATCACATGCAAACATAATCACAAAGCAAATGCAATGGGATGGCACCTAGCCTATCCCTTGACACAACTACACTCACCATGATTTTGAAGCTTTCAAGGTTCCCAAATTAATATTCCTTTGCTCCTAGCTTTGGTTGGGGATGACGGAGTGATTTCCTCCAACTCTTGAGCTAGTTCAAATTTAAATAATGCATTAGAATCAAACCTAATACCTTACAAAAGTCTTTCAAGCTCATCAAAGCTTGTAAACAACATCAAAACAAGGAAATTAACCTACTAACACATGGAATTGACTTAGATGTTTGAAGTTTAATTCTTGAAATTACTTCTCAAAGATCAAAGGAATCATTGAATCGATAAGGGGGTTCAATCCTCAACAAAGGTTGAGGATTGAACCAAGGTGATTGCTTAGCTTGAGGTTGAGGATAACAATGGAGATGCTTGCTTATTTTGAAGTTAATGGATGGATTTTGCTTCTGGGAGTACAAAGTGATGAAGAGGGCTTAGTTTCTAAAATTTAAAACCCCTTTTCAACCTTTAATCTCTCCCCACCTACACATGAGCCAATAGGAAGCTTTCCTATTAGCAAGGGAATGATTAAACAATCGTTTCCCATCTTTTCATTCCCTTTTCCAAATTCTAGATAATTGATGGACACTAATCACTCAATCTGAGTAATCCCACATGAGGGAGGCAAGCTAAGAGGTGACTAAGCACGTTACTCCCCATTTCCTTCAATTTGGGCCTTTAAACAATTTTGGGAAGAGGGCCGTATCGATACGCCTAGGCTAAAATAGGTAAGTTCGTTATGGCAGTTAGGCCGTATCGATACATGTCTTGTTGTATCGAAATGCCTAGCTCAAATCATATCGATACCGATCCACCCACATCGATACACCTAGCTCAAAATCAATATTTTTAGCTTTGAATTTCTTACAAAAAGGTCCCCACAACTTAAATCAAGCCCAATTAACTTTCATTGTTACAAAATTGAGTACAATGATTGAGATATTACATTTCTGAGCATATCCGATACAAAATTTTTGGTCACCGAAACCAAATTTCGACTAGGCCAGTTTTATGGATGTGACACGAATTACTACCCAGTCATTGACGATCTTAGCTTTAATCTCCCGAGATGAAGATTCTTCAACTACTAGTTGATCGCTTGATCTATAACATTGAATTCAATGTAGAATTCATCAATTAAGCATAAAAAAACTCATGAGATTCTTAACTTAAAAGGTATGACAAATTCTAATCCTCCTTAGATTAGGCTTTAGGGGTTCCCAATGCTTAAAAATTATAGAAAAAATATTATTAAGTTTATAATTTATCCTAGATTACATATGGATACTCAATTGATCAAAAGCCCAAATTGTAGAAATTTACCCATGAATACTTGAATCTAAAACTCAACAAAAATGGTATCAATTGAAAGCCAAGGATGTGGGCTTCCAAATGTGAAGTTAATTAAAGGAAATGATGGCTAAATTGAATTTATTTTGACTTTGAAAAGATAGGGGCCATAAAGTATTCATCAACGGTGTTTTTCAAGGAGGAAGACACCTTTCTCTTTCTTTTCCCAAGCTAGTCGTTCACCTTGTCTTGCCAAAACTAGATTTTTTTCACTTTCTTCTTTCATATTTTATTCCCAAAATGACACTTTCAACATGATCATGACACATGGGTGGTGAATAGACTCATTTTTTAGGAAATGGTCTAATTACACACTTAGTCATTAGGCTTTTCACCATTTTCACAAATGACCTTTAATTTATTTTAATTCTAAGATTCATATTTCTAAATCTTACAACTTGATCCTTAATCATTGATTTGAACTTTAATAAAATTTATTCAAACTAAATAGTTCAAGGACTAAACTTAATTATCAAAAAGTGGATTCCGATAATCAAAAATTCAATTAACTATTAAATAGGTTTTAGGGGTGTTACAATCTCAATCACCGAATATCAACGTCATGGACTTATTTTTACCTTCCAAGAATTGTAGTATGATACAATATATCTGAATTGATTACGAATATATGAAGCTAAGACAACGACCAAAACCCTTAGATTTTGTTCAACCAAGATCTTCACGTATGCACATATTACATCTGAATCCAATTTTTGATGGTATTATATGATGGAATTCATCGTATATGTGTGGGGCTCATTATACCATGCGATTTTCTAAAAATTTTATCTTCTCTATCCATAAAACTCTGATCTTCCATTTGCACTCTTTTTTCATAGTTAACACATTTTGCATAAAAGGTCCTCAGATTAGATTCTTCAACTTGCAACCTACGTGACCCCTTATGCTAAACTCTTTAACTACCAAAATAAAATCCTATTTTCTTGAAATTGAGTCCCAAGAAACAATTCACCTAAGTATATAAATGATTGGGCTACATGATCTTTAGTTAAATGTGGCACATAAGGGAATTCAAAAGCCCTCATCGAATCATAATTTCTTTGTGCATGTGACACGGAGGTTGATACAATGGAAGATCATCACGGTCCAAAACAAGATAATCTTCATCTAATATAGGTTGACCACTGGGTTTGGCAGAAACATCAGTTTCATTATCTTCACTAAACTCAACTAGCGTTTCTGTAACACCCTCTACCAAGTTTGGAAGAAAATCGAATGAGACATGTTACCAGAAAACAAGACAAAACATATCAAGCTAATTTATTACATGGCATAAACCTGACACCAAAACATGAACATATCATACCAAAATCAACTTAGTACATTTGTCTCATAACCAGTCAAATACTCCTTAATTTATTTTATTAGCATAGATCATAATCAATATTTTATAACCATGCATAATACCATATACCAAGTTTATCACATATAGATTGGCCATATCATAATGTCCATAAAAACAAAATGCAAATAACATGGTTATTTCATATGTCACCATCTAGGAGTTATGGGAAAATAACAACATTACTCATAGGCTTTATAGATGTGACTCGCAACCTTCATCCATGGTCGTTCTTGAAAGGATATATAAACTAAAAATGCATGGAAATGAAGTACATTAGGCTTACATAGCCAAGTGAGGTCGTACATTAAATATCATAGTGATGACAATGAATTTCATGAAATCAAGTAACCAATGCATATGGTGGCTTCAATGCATACATATCATAATTTTCATAATTCATACATCTCATTCAAAATTATACACTTGTTCTTAACTTGATTCCTTTTAGGGTTCTTACTATAAGTTTCACCAGTGAATAATTATCTTGTATTCTTGATAACTTATTATCTTATATTCTTGTTATGACTTTCATATATGTCTTAATTATCATAGGTAGCTTGGTCCGTATTGGTTCGTGTTATACATGGCACATAGCGCATAGCACATGGCACATGGTACATAAGCATGGTTCTCCTTCTCTTCCACCATCTCCCCTGAACCCTACAACATCACCAAAATCATGTAAGCATATACCATGTCAATGTGTCCAAGGTCCTTACTAATCCTTAACTTTATTTCATAATTTTAAGTCCTTACTAATCCTTAACTTTATTTCATTATTTTATTTCATGAATGAGCTATTAGCTCTATGAGTTCATATACTTGTTCATGGTGAGCACAAAGCTCCAAAAGTAGTAATTCATGTTTCTTGATAACATATAGTTCACAAATAATTTATCAAGCATTGAAGCTTATAATCTTATCATGATTCCATCTCTTTAGTCTTACTTAACTTTTTACTTAAACAAAGTCTATTCATTCCTCACATAGCATACAATGAAACTGTAAAACTAATAAATATTGATTTTGATATAACAAAGATTTTATATTCGAATTATTTCAAAAAAAATTGAAGTATTGAAATAACTAACAAATTCTAAGTTGAAAAAGAGCTAAGTGTTCAAATAACGTATTTTAAAGATCAAATTTTATCTAAGTTATTTGAAACCATTTCGAAATGTTTTTACAAGGTTAAAAGTACTCAAAAATCCAATTTGGCCTATGAGTACTAGTATGGCCTTATAGGCCTACCAATACAGTTTTGTTTTTCAAAATCCAGTGAGCTCTTTCTATACCAGTTTGAATATCGTACCGATATGGATTCAACTTTGAGTACCAGTATGGTACCTTCGAGTATTGGTATGCCCTTTGGAATATTTTTTCTAGTGAGTTATTTCAGTATCGATACGGATCTAGTACCGATATGATATGTACTATATCGATATGCCCTGTTCGAGTACCAGTACACTCTGTATTAGGCAATGACTCTTTCTATTTTTGAACAGGTACCGATATGGGTCTTTGACTATCGATACTGACAGTTGTCAAATTGCATTTAATATAGGAAAACCCCTCCCAATGACTATAATCAAGTCTCTAAAATCCAAACGGTTAGAATTCAATGAGAGGGTATAAAAGCAAGTTTCCAAAGCTTCTTCAACAACAAGACAATTATCCAAAAGCATTCAAGCATATTCAAAGTCTTTTAGAGCTTAAATTCATATCCTTCTTGTACCAACACTTGAGTGATTTCTTTGTATTCATTTATTTCAAGTGTTTGGGTTTGAGAGAGAGCTTAAATTGTTGCAAAGATCTACCTATCAAGGTTACTTAAGTTTTCTTATTTTTTTGTATCTCTTGGAAAGAGTCTCACAAGATTTTAGGGTATAAATCTTGGTGAGTGTTGTAAAGTTACTCCTTGCCCTCAAAGGAAAGACAAATTGAGTGAATTTGTGAAATCTTTAGTGTGTTAGCTAAGGTCATGGACGTAGACTCCATTGAGGGAGTTGAATCACTCTAAATCTCTCTTGCATTCTTATTTTCTTGCACCTATCTTCCAAATATTTTTAAATTTCCAATTCACTCCCTCTTGGCCAATTTTGATTGTTCGATCAACTCAACAATTGAGTATTAGAGTAAGGCTCAATCAAAGGTCATACAACCTATTGAGAAGATCCTTGAAGATTTGAATAATCATCAAAGTCATTCATGGCCTCTACATCAAATTTCGAGTCTTAGAGTTACTCCCAAGCTACCAATAAACCTCCCTTCTTCAATGAACAAAATTATGCATACTGGAAGAATATAATGAAGATATTCATCCAAGCTTTTGATCTTCGTGCTTGAAAAAGCATCATGGAAGGTTACACTACTCCGACCAACAAAATGAGGACTTGGAACAATGAGCAAAACAAGGCGTTCCAAACCAATGCACACATTGTGTTGTGCACTTAGTTCGGACGAATACAGAAGAGTTTCATCGTGATCCAATGCTAAAGAGATTTGGGATAAATATGAAGTGACTCATGAGGGAACAAATGAAGTCAAGGAGACCAAGATCGATCTCCTTAATATTAGCTACAAAAACTTCAAGATAGATCCCGGTGAATACATAAAGTCCACGTCCGGTCGATTCTCTATTATTTTCAATGAATTGAAAAGCTATGGAGAAGTGATTCTAGAAGAGAAGCTTGTAAGAAAGCTTATCTACTCTCTTCCTGAATCATGAGAATCGAAGAAGGCGGCCATCATCGAAGCCAAAAATCTCAAGGTCCTAAACTATATGAGCTTATTGGATCCTTGCTCATTCATGAGCTTATGAGGCAAGGAAATAAAGAAGATGTGAAGAAGGAAGAAAACAAGGAGGTTGAGAAGAAGAAAGTTGGAATCTCTCTCAAATCCACCGTAGAGGAATCTGATTCTATGAAGAAGATGAAGACGAAGAGATGGCTATGTTTGCCAAGAGATTCAAGAGGTTCATGAAGTCAAACTGAGGAAGAAGATTCTAAAGAAAAGAAGGCTTCAAAATTGAACCTAAGGAGAACAAAAAAGATCAAATCATTTTTTATTAGTGTAAGAAGCTAGGGCATATCAAATTCGATTGTCCCCAATTAAAGAAGAAATGCTTTGGGAAGAAGAAGAAGCACAAAGCTCACATGGCTACTAGGAGTGATGAGGACTTATCCAATGAGGAAGAGCAAGAAGTAGCAAATCTTTGTCTCATGGTAATAATTGAGGAGGATCCCAAGGTAACCTCTAATTCATCTACTTTATTTGATGTTTCATTTGATAAATTACTTGAGGAGTATGATGAACTCCAAGAGGTTTATGATGAGTTAGCTTTGGAATACAAAGAGTCAATATTGAAAAACAAAAATATTGTTTTAAATTTGAAAAATGAAAATGACTCTTTATCCAAGACTAACTTGGATTTTGAAAGTAAAGTAAAAGAAATGCAAGCAAAAATAAATGATCTTGAAATGAAAAATCAAGACTTGCATGAATTACTTTCAAGAGTGCATAATGATCATCAAAATGAAGTTGGTGATCTTAAAGCTTCTTTGAAAAAAATTCGGAAAAATTGTTTTGAAAAGGAAAATTATTCAAAACCCAACTATGTTAGGATGTTAGGAGTATATGGGTTCCTAAGGAACTCTTAGGTTCTAATAATGTTGATCTTATTGCTTCTTGGATTTCCAAAGGAACCAAGATTTTGGGACCTAACTCTCATGGACTCAAAAGGATTTGGGTATCAAAAATCAAAACGTAACTCTATGTTTGTAGGAGGAGCATTGGTACAAGGCCAAAGATGCAAGCTCAAATTCATGGTACCTTGATAGTGGATGCTCGAGGCACATGACTAGAGACAAGAGTCGATTCATAGAGATAAAGCCAAAGAGTGGAGGAGTGGTAACTTTCGGTGACAACTCTAATGGCCACATTGAAGGAATTGGCTCTATTAGTAATCAGTCTTCTATGCTCATTGAAAATACTTTATATGTTAATGGTCTAAAACATAATTTTTTAAGCATAAGTCAATTGTGTGATAAATGATACAATGGCATATTTGAATCAAATGGTTGTAAAATTGTTGACATTGCATTTAACATGATTATGATTGTAGGTCATAGAATAGGAAACATTTATATGGTGCACCTAGATGGTATTAATGTTTCTAATATGTGCTTAGTTGCTAAAGATGAGCATGATGCTTGGTTATGTCACAGAAAACTAGGACATGCTAGCATGAAGGTTTTAGAAAAAAAAATTCAATAATCTAGTAAGAGGTTTGCCTAAGATAAAAAATTTTCTAGATAAAATTTGTGATGCATGTGCAAAAGGCAAACATAAAAGAGTTTCTTTTAAATCCATTAATGATGTATCAACTAGTAGAATATTACAATTGATCCATATAGAACTTTTTGGCCCTATTAGGACTATGAGCTTTAGTGGAAAACAATATGCATTTGCTTTAGTTGATAATTACTCTAGATTCACTTGGGTTCTATTCTTAAGTACTAAAGATGAAGCTTTAGAAAAATTCATCAGATTTTCAAAAGTAAATCAAAATGATGTTGGTTACTCTATTTCACATGTTAGGAGTGACCATGGAACTGAATTTCAAAATTTAGGTTTTGAAGAGTTTTGCAACTCTAATGGAATTAGCCATAATGTTTTGGCACCTCGCATCCCTCAACAAAACAGGGTTGTTGAGAGGAAAAATAGAACTTTAGAAGAAATAGCTAGGACCATGGATGCAAGTGTTTTGTTTTAAACAATGGAAATTATAATCTTGCCAAATTTGATGCTAAAAGTTTTGAAGAAACTTTTCTTGGATATTCTTTAAACTCTAAAGCTTATCGTGTATTTAATAAAATAAATTTAGTGGTTGAAGATTCTATTCATGTTCTTTTCGATGATAGCCCCCTTCCCAATAAGGATTCTTGTTATGACGATGTAGGAATTTTATATGCAAATGATGGTAAAAGACAATCATCAAAGGTAAATGAAGTCTCTCCAAAAGTAGAATAACAAGATCCACCTAATCTGGAAGCCTTGAAGGAGCTATCTATTGAGGAAAAGGGAGACCACATAGCCAAGAGAGTTCAACTATGTCAAAGGTGGTAAAATTTTGGGTGATCCATCCAATGAGGTAACCACTAGATCCTCTCTTAGAAATACTTGTAACTTTGTTGCATTTATCTCATGCATAAAGTCTAAAAATATCAAAGAAGCATTAAATGGTGATTATTGGATATTGGCTATGCAAGAAGAGTTAAATCAATTTCAAAGGAGTAATATGCCTAGTAATAAATCTATTATAGGTAGTAAATGGGCTTTTAGAAACAAACTAGATGAGAGTGGTAACATAGTGAGAAACAAGGCTAGACTTGTTGCTCAAGGTTACACTCAAGAAAAGGGAATTGATTTTGATGAAACCTATGCACTCATAGCTAGAATGAAAGATATTAGGATGTTACTTGTATTTTCATGAATTAAAACTTTTTCAAATGGATGTCAAAAGTGCTTTTCTAAATGGTTTTATAAATTGTTAACTCCTAGAAAGTACTAATTTTATGCATATTTCACAATGCTTTTGCTTGTCTTTAGGTTTATATGTTTGCATTTAGTTGTTAAAATCATGCATTTGCATAAGGAATTAGGGAGTTGTTATCTTGCTAGTTTGAAGGGTTCTTTTGCTGGCATTGATGCAAGATAGGCGCAGGGCAAGCTTGGCAGAGCAGCACAGGAGCAAAAAATAGGAAAAGTAGAAGAGAATTTCCAAGTCGCAGTTGGTAAAGTTGGACCAAAGATTGCCAAGCTCAGTTGGCAAAGAATTGAAGTACGATGCCCGGTCAAATTAGTCGTTGAACCCAATACACGTTAGCCCTAAAATTCAAAAGTGGATAAGAGGATAACACATCTATCTTCGTGTGTAATCAGATTTCAAATTTCAAACCCACTCTAAGTTTCATCATGTGCCTATTTAAAGGAAGAGAAGAGACCGATCAAAGAGAGAGCATCGTGGTGAAAGAGGAAGCTAGAGGCAACATGGTTCAACCATTTTAGATCGAGAGCTCTAGAGCATTTGAAGGGATGCATCGACAGACCTCCTTCTTTGCTTATTCTCTTAGTTTAATTTTTATTTAAATGGTGATGTTGAGATACAATATTTTGTGGATGGAACCCCAAACCATGAACTAAGCTTTTTATAGTTGATCGGGGATGTTTGCAATTAACGTTCAGTTTACTATTGGTTTCTAATAATTTGAATGCCTTAGTCGAGAATTATCGTGGGATTGGATAACAATAATGTATTAAGACTAATATGAAGTTGATTGATGACAAAGTCTTGTCATTGACAAGGAGATGTCAAAATCAATACATAAGTATGTGTTAGGAAGAACATACTAGACTGACCCGCTATGAGCATGTTTCTTAGATTATTATGTGACATTCACAACATTGCTCATGGTGATAACTACATGTATGATCTTCAGACTTGAGATCATCATTATTTCAACATCGTTAGTGACATATTTTGATACGGTCAAACATGTGTCGTAACTAACTACACTATAAAGACTGATATTGGGTATGTCACAATCCATGTAGCGAAATATGGTTGATCAAGATAGGATTTGTCCCTCCTACATAATAAGAGTAATACCATAGGCCACTTGATTGAGTGAGACTAGAAAATGCATGACCATGCTCGAATGAATTGATATGGGATGTCATAGTTATTTGTTTATAATAGTCTAATCAAGATATCAAGAAACATTAGATGGACTATACAAGTGTGACTAACCCATGACTTGTGTCTAATCTAGATATGAGGACAAAAGGATGAAATACATAAAAGAAGTTAATCACAAAAAAGGTTAAATCGAACCACGATTTCATATAACTTAGTTAGCAATGACGTATTGCTAGATGCCACTTATTGCTTGTAATATTAGAATTGTTCTAGATATTACTGCTAACGTTACATAAACCTACAAGGGTCACACCCTATGATTGGAATGAACAAATGTACAAACTTGTTGTACACGTAATTAGTGAAAAACCAAAATTGTTATATAATGGATGATTTTGTTTATATATATATATATATGTTAATATTTGATAAGTTATTGTAATTATCAAATACTATATATATATATATATATAAGAAACCTAATTAAAGTAGAACCAGATTCTACATATTTAATTATATTCGGTTAAATATATTGTATATTTAAAGAATCCAAATTTAATTAGAATTAGGTTTTAGAATGCTATATAAAGGCATAAGGTCTAGCAGCCAAAATATGATTTTTCGAAAATCCTCTCTAATAGTTAGAGAAGAGAAAATTGTTCGTTTTATTCAGGTGGACTACGTAGAGGTCGAAACGCTGCTGTGACAACTCAGATTTGATTTGGATTCTCCTATACTCGTTGCAGAATTCCAGATTACTTGAGGTAATGTTTTTCATCCTTCATCACCCCGAATTCGTCCATTGTACATGGATCACTCGTGGATTATACCGGAAATTTTTCCGCTGCGCCATGAAGTGTACCGACGTTTCCCAACAATGGTATCAGAGCCACTTGTACGATACAAATTGGGACTTAAATACTTGGATGATATTTTTGTATGAGATGCATTTTATTAGATTAGGGTTTATTCGATTTTTGACAAATATATGATATTTTCATGCTTTAGATCGATTCACGCCTAATCTGAATAAATTAAATTGATTGTTCAAAGTGATTAAAGAGTTAGTCACAGTTTTGTTTGGGTTTCAGATGTTAAGCGTTAACATATATGGGTGGTAATTATATTTTAGACTAATAGTTAGTCTATGGATCACGTGCGGAGAAAGTAACAAAAAAAATGTTCAAGTAAAAACCTCGTGGATTTTAAAATCCTGAAAAACACAATAATATTGATAAAAGTTATCAAATCGTGAGGTTTTTACACAACAATTCTAGATTACTTGAGGTAATATTTTTCATACGTGGCTGCTGCGGGACCGCCGGACCCTTGCGTAGGGACAATCTCATAAGACCTTAATAATAAACCGCGTCTTTGTTATGTCTGATATGCACGGCATTTGAAATGCATGGTTATAGCCCAATAGCCTATTTACTTTGGCTTTTTATAAATACGACATGCGTGTCGTGCCTTTCTTTCTTCTATTGTAATTTTCTTCTCATCTTACTCCCTCGTATATAAAACGAGTTTCAGAAAAATTGTAATATTTGAGGAGAAAGCGTGGACCAAAGAAGCAGGCTGATGGGTCGATCAAAGATGGATTAGGTGTTTGAGAAGCAAGTTCTATCTTTAGTAATTTTGGTTCTCCCATTGGCTTGCGATGGGCCACCTTAGTTTTAAGGGCTATAACCATTGCATTTATATTTACTACTTTACATGTATGTGATACAATGTATGTTTTTTAGCATGATGGTAACTGATTAGATCATAAAAGAATAGTGAGATTAATATAACAAAAAACCCTCCATATTTAATTAAAATTAGTCATTCAATATTAGCCCTCGTTAAAACTTTGATCGGTACTATGTAGGTTTTGCCAAACCAAAATACTTAGATCTATATTGGTTAAATGCGAAGAATAAGCAAGTGATATTCACTGGTAGTAATATTGGTTAAACTAGGTTGTTCTAATAAGAGTAGAAACCTAAAGACTAATGATTGTTCAAGAACTTTGGTGATTGAAAAACAATACGAAAGTGCATGTCTAGGATTGGTTCTTTGAAAGACTTGGTATTTAAGCGTACCCAGTACACCACCTCTCTCTTTCATAAGTTACCTACCTGGTGCACTGTTCATTATTGTTCTTTCTATTAGACCATATGAACTTTTGTTTTGGACAAATAGTTATTCATCAAATATAGGAATTACATGAGATGTCATTAGCAAGTGTTGCTTACCTAAATAATTAAATTCTAGGAGTAAAGCCAAAGCTGACTTAGAATGAAATGAAATATGGATCCTTACCGACTAGAAATACTTTTAGCAAGTTTTTCTATTTTGAGGGTTTTTAATAGTGGGAATGTTATTACTTTATAAACATGATAAAAAGGTACTTATAAAACATATTTTATCGTTGTAGATTTATTATGGAAAATTCAAACACATTATCATTGCGATCCGTCCTTGAGAAAGACAAATTAAATGGCTTGAACTTCCTTGACTGGTTCCGTAATTTGAAGATTGCAAAGGACGAAAACTAACAGTCATCGAAGAACCTGTCCCTAAAAAGCCAGCAGATGATGCCTCTAAAGATGAATTGGAAGCTTTTGAAAAATACTCAAGTGACATGGTATGTAACACCCTAAACTTGGCCTAGGAAGGTTACCACTATCTAAGCTATTGACTAATTGAATTATGGGCTAATCAAATTAAGGAGAAAAAAATTAGGTATCTTTTAGATCAAATAAGTGAAATTAGAACCAAATTGAATTGAAATTAAAACTAGAAGGCTTAAGTGGAACGATGGAAATGTGAACATGCAAAGGTCTAGAGTTTGCATGTAAATTGAATTAAAATTTGAGGCCTAGACACATGTTCTCATTTGATGAGAACATGTGCCTTGTGAGTAATGACTCGAGCAACTAAGTGAGAAAGATGAATAAAAATTGTGTCATCTTCTTCACTCACCATAGACGAAATGTTGAGAGAGAAAGAAGGAGAAAAAGCTTCTTAGACCATCTTCAATTCATGTTTCTTGTTGAGCTTTGATCAAATTAGCTTAGGAAAAGGTAAATTGCTTGATTCCTCACTTCAATTACATGCTTGAATCTTGAATTAGTGATGTTCTTGTTGCCTAATTTGAATAGGATGATTGTTATGCATGTTAAGATGATGTTAGCTTCTAATGATCCTTGAAATTGTGAGTGTTAGTAGTCAAATTGCTAAGGAGACTGTGTATGGTTGCTGGAAATTGAGGATAGGGATCATAGTTGAAACTAGTTTTGATTAGGGACTGTTTTGCTAGTTGAAAATGTGTAAACATGCTTGATGGTATATGCTGCCCTGTTTTGATCACATTGTTAGATGAATTGAGACTTGAATAGAGTAAATATCTTGCTGTAAAATGAATGCATATAATTGGATTAGTTAAAGCTAGGTAATGGGCTACTCAAATGGTGAATTAGAGGAATGTTGTTGATCAAATGGATCAAATTGAACATAGTACTATAATGCCCTGTTATAATCACATTGATAGGTGAGTTAGACTCACCTATACATATAAGAACATGAAAATACGTTGAATTACAATTTTAGAATCTTGTTTAGATGAATTATGAAGCTAGAAGCTTAACCTAGTGTAATCTGCACATAATACTCTGTTCTGGACAGTAACTTTGAAAAATCACCATAAATTGTATAAATGGAATTTAAGACTATATGGATAGTGCCTTAACATGTCTAAATTCATTAGGAGAAAACAAAACTGAATTCTGGATTGTAGAATGAATTGTAGAGAAGAAACACTAGGGACAGTGCAAACTATCCAGTGTTGTAAATTGCCCAGTCTTTAAGTTAAAAACTATATTAATTGGTAAAGGATTAAAACGCAAGACCTATATGGTTAGAAAGAAAATTAAGTTAGATTTCCAATGGTGTAAACCAATTGAAATTCTGACGTACGGAATGAAAGTTATGCATGTTTAAGTGAGTAGAGTACATGCTGCCTGGCGGTAGCAGTTTAGGTATTGTGGCAGTTTTGTAAACTGTTTTAAAAACAGTTTTGGGATAGTTTATTTACTGCCATGTTTGCCTTAATATGGAATTTAGGCAGTTTGGTAATGTTCATTAAGGTGTGTACATAAGATGCTATATGTTTTGTATATATAATTTATTAACATTGCTGCCATATTGAATGATTTTGTGATTTTATGTTTTGACCTTATTCTATCTATGTGATTTACTAGAGCAAGGACAGGACTTTGGAGAAGGATCTAAAGTTGAGCATTCAAGGGACAAGCAAAAGAGAATAGTCTTTCGAGACTAGCTAGCTTGGGGAGTATTGTGAGTGTAGTTTATTCTAGAGTTAGGACTAGGTCCTAACTAAAGCAAGCATGTCTAAATTCTTGAATTGTTAATTGGACTTAATATGATCTTGACCTAATAAGGGAAGTATGAAATAAGATTATACATGAAACTAGACTACATACTTGAAGTGTTGTATAAATAGAATGATAGCTTGTATATGTGGTAACATTGATGCTTGTATGTATGACATGGAATTGTGACCAATTGCTTAAACCAAATGCTTGATGTGCTAGCTTAAATGATGCAAGGAACACTTGAAATGTTGAGCCATGAATCTAATGGCCTAAGGGCTTAATGCATGTATAAACTTGCCATGCAATGCTTGAAATGACTCTTGAAATAAATATAATGCTTGACATGAAGTTGTACACTTGACATGAAATTGTACACTTGAACGATACATGATCTTGAACTTGTAAAGCTTGAAATCCTTGAATAAATAATGTGTAATCAAACAACCTTGGTTGCTAGTTGAATAGGTAGAAGGGCATGCCTTAGATTCTAGAGCTCATTGTGCTAGGGTGGGTGGACTAGGTCCATGGCTAAGGCCCCTAATTGGCCACAGACGGAGGGGTACATATGTGGTCTTTGGCGACAGTAAGAGGGTTGACCAGTACTATGGTAAATCTTGTGGTGACAGTTGGTTGGAGACTCGATTAGCTAGACAAACTATGAACCAAGGATTGTGTTAAAAGATAATAAATGAACTAGTAAGCATGAATAGCTTGATTACTTGTCACGTAAGCATGATTTGCTTGATTACTTGTCATGTAAGCATGATTTGCTTGATTACTTGTCATGTAAGCATGGTTTTCTTGATTTATTGTTACGTTAGTATGATTTGTTTGATGTCTTGTTATGAAAGCATGAATTATGATTCATTGTCTCATGCTTCTTATGCTAGTCTAATGCTTGAAATCCTTAGCTAGGATCATTCTTGACTAATTGACACTTAATTTGATATAACAATTGGTTAGAACTAGTTACTACCTTACTACCTTACTAAGTACATTCTTGTACTTATCACTCTTGTTTTCATTCTTCCCAACCATAGGATAAAGGATTCAATTGTTGCTTGATCTTGAAGCCTGATTTCTTGAGCTCAAAGCAAGACACAAGCATAGCTAATGTATGGTTCATACTTGTTTTGTATTTCTCCTAGTTGGTGGCACCTAGACATATACATGTAGCTAGGATTAGACCATGCATCTTGTTTGTTTTGGGAGGATTGTATATTGCACGAACATGTCAACTTGATGTTTGAGTACTTGTATGTATATGCTCTTGTATGAGCCTTCCATGTTAAGTACATAGTTGTTAAGACTTAAGTGTGTATTGAACTCAAATTATATGTAATGTAAAAGTAGTTGCTGCGCATATGTGAATGATATATATGGATTGTTCAAAGTGATTGATCTAGCTTATTCTACCATTCGAATGCATTGTGGAATTATATAGTCACTTGTGAGAATATACCATGTTGTAGGTGTTTTTATGTGTTTGTATGGTGAATGCCGAATGGTATAGTTGTTTGGAGACAAGATACATGCACTTGTGTGTTCAAATGATCATGTGTAGTAATTTAGGTATGAAAAATTACATGTATCAATCTAAGGAACAATGAAATGAAATGGAAGCATGTTTGCATACTTAGGCCATTCGAATGATAGTGGTATGATGAAGTTAATTGAATTATTGAAGTAGTAACCTATAATGACTTGCAAACAAAATATGAGATTGCTTGCTTAATAAGTATGCTTGGTTGCTTACTAGTTAAGTAACTCATCTAATAGGGATGAATTAACCTATTCTTGCCTTGTTTTTGCTTGTAATGTAATGTTCTTGCTTGGTAACACTCCCGAACTAGTTTGCTACTAACTCGTGTAGGGGGTGTTACATGGTAGATGTCGGCTGCTTGATGCTTGCGACCATAACCCCTGAGCTTCAGAAGTAACATGAGGACATGGTTCCCTATAAGATGGTTAAAAATCTCAAGGAATTATATAAAGGGCAAGCTTGTCAAGAGAGGTATGAGACCTCTAAAGTTTTGTTTCGATGTAAGATGGTTGAGGGAACTCTAGTGGGAACTCATGTTCTCGAAATGATAGGGTATATTCAGACCCTTGAAATATTGGGCTTCCCTCTAAGTGTTGAATTGGCTACTGATGTTATCATGCAATCGTTTTCGGATAGTTTTAATCAGTTTGTTTTTAATTTCAATATGAATGAAATTAACAAATCGTTGCTTGGTCTGTTAAGAACATCAGAGAACAACATGAAAAAGGTTAGCTACAAACCTATTCTAATGGTCCGAAAGGATAACAGAAAAGGAAAGCCCAACACCAAGGCAAAGCCAAAGCCCAACAAAGGAAAGGTTGTATTGAAACCCAAATGAGGAGTTGCAAAAGAAGGAAAATGTTTCCATTGCAACAATGCTGGACATTGGAAGAGAAATTGCCCTGTCTATCTTGAGGACATCAAGAAGGCAAGAGAGAATGGACAGTCTGTATCAGGTATTTATGTTATTGATATTAATATATCAACATCTACTTCTTGTCACATTGTATGTATATGTTCTTCTCATGGATCAAGATGAGCCTATGACTTATCAGGAAGTAGTGGAGAGCCCAGACTCTGAGAAATGGCTAGAAGCAATGAAATCCGAGATGGATTCCATGTCAGAAAACCAAGTATGGACTTTGGTTGACCCACCCGAAGGAATTAAGCCCATAGCGTGCAAATGGGTTTTCAAAAAGAAAACAGACATGGATGGCAATATACAAACATACAAAGGGCGATTGGTCGCTAAGGGATTTCGTCAAATTCATGGTATAAACTATGATGAAACTTTTTCCTCTGTTGCTATGTTTAAATCCATCCAGATATTGCTTGCAATAGCTGCATATTATGATTATGAAATCTAGCAATGATGTATTGCTGGATGCCACTCATTGCTTGTAATATTAGAATTGTTCTAGATATTGCTGCTAACGATACATAAACCTACAAGGGTCACACCCTATGATTGAAACGAACAAATGTACAAACTTGTTGTACACGTAATTAGTGAAAAACTGAAATTGTTATATAATGGATACTTTTTTTTATATATATATATGCTAATATTTGATAAGTTATTGTAATTATCAAATACTATATGTATATATCTAAAAGAAACTTAATTAAAGTAGAATCAGATTCTACATATTCAATTATATTCGGTTAAATATATTCTATATTTAAAGAATCTGAATTTAATTAGAATTAGGTTTTAGAATGCTATATAAAGACATAAAGTCTAGCAGCCAAAATATGCTTTTCTGAAAATCCTCTCTAACAGTTAGAGAAGAGAAAATTGTTCGTTTTATTCGGGTGGACTGCGTAGAGGTCAGAATGCTGCTGTGGCGACACAAATTTGGTTTGGATTCTCCTATACTCGCTGCAGAATTCCAGATTACTTGAGGTAATGTTTTTCATCCTTCATCACCCCAAATTCGTCCCTTGTACATGGATCACTGGTGGATTATGCCGAATAATTTTTTCGCTGCGCCATGGGGTGTACCGGAGTTTGCCAATAAAATAACCATGGGGATCCACTATTAAATGATGATATTCCACCTACTTCTACTAATGTTGCTGACAATGCCAAAGAAAGACCTATTAGAGAACACTTGGCACCAACCATGGACAATTTGATTCCAGGCCTGATTGGTCCCAAGGTAAATACAACAAATTTTGAACTTAAAACAGTAATGATACAGAATTTTTTGAATGTAGGACAATTTGATGGATCACCTATTGGAGAGCCAAGGCAACACTTGAAGCATTTCATGGAAGTTTGCCAGCTATTTTAGCAACCTAGAGTGTCTGAAGATAAAGTGAATTTGAAATTGTTTACATTTTTCCTGAGTGATAGAGTAAAATTATGGCTAAGTTCTTTTCCACCTAGTTCTATTACTTCATGGGCAGAACTATGCAAGAAATTTCTTTTGCAATTCTAGCCACTTAAACTTAATGCCAAGCTGAGGAGTGAAATCAATTCGTTTAGGCCGGCTGATGACGAAGCCTTATATGATGCCTAGGAGAGATTTAAGGACATGTTGAGGAGGTGCCGTATGCATGAATTCCCTAATTATACCTAGATAGAAACCTTTTACAATGGACTCAATGCTCATGCCAAGACTATTGTTGATGCATCGGCAAATGACTCGTTGTTAGATAAGAATTATATGAAGGCAGTTGACATCCTTGAAAGGATTGCCACCATTGAATTTTTGTATCATACTGCCATAATGGGAGCAGGAACAAAAACTGTTGGAAAATTAGAGCTTGATGCATTATCATCAATCAATGCTCGAATTTCCAATCTCACTAATATAGTGAAGACATTGCAAAAGCCTACTGAAGTATGAGAAGTAAAGGAATTAGACCCATTCTACATAATATGTGGAGAGGATCATCATATGGAAGATTTCCCAACAAACCCTGAGTCGGTAATTTTTGTTGGAAATTTTAATCATAATTATAATGTACATTCCAATACTTATAATGCAAGTTGGAAGCAGCATCCGAACTCATCTTGGGCAAATCAAGGAGGCAATCAATTTAATTAACAACATTAGAATAACCATGCACAACAAGGTTTCAACCAGAATGCGATGCCACAAAGAGCCCAGAATAATTTCCAACAAGGGCAAATATCTAATCAGGGGATTTCTTTAACAGAGTACATGGAAAGGAATGATGCAACATCCAAAGTTTGGCAGCATCCATAAGAAACTTGGAGATTTAGCTAGGGCAGATTGCCAATGCACTTAGTAATAGACCCTAAGGAACTTTGCCAAGCGATACGGAAGATGCTCGGTAGAAGGGTAACGAACAATGCAAAGCAGTAACTCTTCGGAGTGGTAAGCAATGCGAGACTGAAACACTGATGATGGCAGACAACAATCTGATGTCAGACAACTATTTGATGCCATACAACAATTTGATGCTAGCATCACATTGGTAAAGCCAATGGAGCCAGCATTTGCTTATCCACCACCACCTTTCCCACAAAGACTCCAGAAACATAAGCAAGAACAGTAATTTAAGCTCTTCTTGGAAGTTCTTAAATAATGTCAAATAAATATACCATTGGTAGAAGCTCTCGAGAAAATGCCCAACTATGTCAAATTCATGAAGGACATCTTGACCAAAAAGAGGAAATTGGGTGATTTCAAGAACATAGCTCTTACTGAAAGATACAATGCAATGATACTCAATCGATTACCACCAAAGCTAAAAGACTCAGGAAGTTTTACTATTCCATGTACCATTGGCAATAGATTCATGGGTAAGGAACTATGTGACTTGGGAGCCAACATCAATTTGATGCTTAGAAAGCTTGGAATTGAAGCAAGGCCTACCATGATAACACTTCAGTTGGCAGACTGATCTTTTGCACATCCTAAGGGTAAGATTGAGGATGTTTCGGTGAAGGTAGACAAATTTATATTTCCAGCAGATTTTGTCATTTTAGATTATGAGGTAGATGTTAATGTGGCATTTATATTGGCTAGACCATTCCTTGCCAGAGGTGGGGCCCTAATTGATGTTCACAAAGGTGAACTTACAATGCACATGAATTATTAGCATGTTACATTTAATTTGTTTCAAGCTCTTAAATGCGCAGATGAACTTAAGGAATGCCAAATTGACGAGATGATGGAGTCTATTTTTACTATAGATGTGGCAAAAATTTGCCAAGACCCAGATAATGATGCCAGAGAACTGGATAATAAAGATGATATAAGTGAAGAACCTGAAAGATCAACCTTGGAGACTAAAGTTGTGAGTTATTTTGGACTGCCAGAGCCACTAGAGCTGGCTGGAAGAGAAATCAAGGCACATAAACCATCTATTGAGGAGCCACAGAATTGGAGCGAAAACCATTGCCAGACCAACTTAAGTATGCTTATTTAGGTAATGACTCAACTTTGCCAGTGATCATTGCTGCTGATCTCACTAATGATCATGAGGAAAGATGATTGAAAATATTAAGCAATTATAAGCAAGCTTTGGGATGGACCTTGGCGGATATCCGAGGAATAAGCCCAACTATTTGTGTGCACAAAATTATTTTGGAGGAGTACCATGGCAAAACAGTTGAGGCCCAAAGAAGACTAAACCCAAGCATGAATGAGGTAGTTAAGAAAGAAATTGTCAAGTGGCTGGATGCCGAGATAATTTATCACATTTTTGATAACTCATGGGTTAGCCTGGTGCAATGCGTGCCAAAGAAGGGTGGAATAACTGTGGTACAAAATAGCAAAGAAGAGTTGATTCCCTCCAGGATTGCCACAAGTTGGAGAGTGTGCATGGATTATAGGAGGCTAAACAATGCCACTAGGAAGGACCACTTTCCATTACCCTTCATCGATCAGATGTTGGACAGGTAAGGCATTTTATTATTTCGTGGACAGCTACTCAGGCTACAACCAAATTGCCATCGCTCTAGAAGATTAGGAGAAAACCATGTTCACTTGTCCATATGGAACATTTGCTTTTAGAAGAATGCCCTTCAAATTGTGTAACACTCCAACAATGTTTCAGTGTATGGAAAAACATTCGAGTAATGCCTTCAAAGTTTGGAACATGTTTGCGGAGATGTATTGAGACTAACCTGGTCTTGAACTGGGAAAAATGTCACTTAATGGTGAAGGAGGGAATAGTTCTCAAACATAATGTGACCAAGAGAGGCCTGGAAGTAGACAAAGTGAAAGTAGAGGTAATCAAACAATTGCCATCTCCTACAAGCGTAAAAGGTCTTAGAAGTTTTTTGGGACATGTAGGTTTTTAACGTCGTTTTATTAAAGATTTCTCAAAAATTTCTAAAACTTTATGCTTGCTTTTGGAACAAAATATCGCTTTTGCATTTGATGATGTTTGTTTAAAAGCATTTCAGGAACTTAAAGAAAGATTGATTAATGCCCGATAGTCGTGGCACCAAATTGGAATGAGCCATTCGAGCTTATGTGCAATGCCAACGATTATGTCATTGGAGCAGTGTTGGGACAGAAGTGTGCCAAAGTTTTCCATACCATCTACTATTCCAGTCAGACGCTAAATGGAGCCCAACATAATTACTCCACAACCCAGAAATAATTTCTCACTATTGTCTTTGTATTTGACAAGTTCATATCGTACTTGATAGGTAACAACGTTTTGGTGTACATAGGCCATTCAGCCTTAAAATATCTCTTGGCAAAGAAGGATGCCAAGCCCAGACTGATCCGATGGATACTATAGCTGCAAGAATTCAATATCGAGATCCGAGACAAGAATGAGAGTGAGAACTTGGTGGCTGACCATTTATCACGATTAGAGCATCACCTTGAGGATGGCAAGACCGCTACCATAAGGGATAAATTCCCCAATGAGTATTTACTTGCATTTGATTCTATGCCATGGTATGCGGAACTAGTCAAGTATTTGATAAGTAATATTTTGCCACCGGATTTGGAATGTAATGACATGAAACAATTTCTACGAGATGTTTGGAAATATTATTGGGATGAGCCAATTTTGTTTAAGTAGTGTACTGATCAAGTGATACGTCGATGTGTGCCAAAAGATGAACATCACAACATATTGCAATTATGCCACGCAACACTGTATGGACACCACTTTGCTGGGATGCAAATCGTGGACAAAATGATGCAGTCAAGATTCTTTTGGCCTACGTTGTTTAAGGACGCCCATAATTTTTCCAAGGCATGTGATCGATGCCAGTGAATGGGTAACATCTCCAGCAAGTATCAATTGTCACTCCAAAACATTATGCCAGTAAAACTGTTTGACGTATGGGGAATAGACTTCATGGATCCTTTTCCTCTATCATTTGGTAACCTATTGTAACACCCCAAACCCGGCTTAGGAGAAAACCGAGTCAGGAGGTGTTTTTCAAGCAAAACACAAAGACTTTTTCTCATGAAATTAGCACAATCATGATCAAGACTTTTAAAATTTGGGGTAATTTAAAACTTTTCATGAAGTATCCCTTTAAAAACCATAGATTGTGATTCTAAACAACTTAAATTCTCATTCATTTACTCCTTTTTCAACAACCAGCCCATTCAGTTAATATACATTACTTAATCAAATATCCGAACAAGGGTTCATATAGTCATAACATAATCGATATTCTTCATTTCACTTTCAACCTAGAACTTTTTCCGTTAGTCTATTTATTTGGAGGTCATAACAAGCTCACCCAAATTACCATTAAAAGTATTCATGCTAAGAGAGCTATCTTGAAACCTATCCCCAAAGGAGACTCTAGATACCAACAACCTAGTAAACAATATCTTTGTGTATTAGAAAGATTTACATTGCAGCTACTCTTTTCCAACTACCAATTAGGCCAGTTAACAAATTCTAGATGACAAACACATATCGACTTATATATATAACAAGAAAGACCATATTAAACAACTTATTTTCGAAAGCTCTCAACTCTAGTTTCTTCATTCATTTTAAAGTATTAACCAAACGAGTCTAACCATTTAAATTTCTTATACCACCTTTCATTAAATTTATAAATCTTATGTACCCTTAAAGCCTCAAACCAATAACCAGCTAATCCATGCACGTCTCAAACTTTTTTTAATCTAGTTAACAAGCAACATATAACATACTACTTATAGCATCCAACCACGAGAAGAATTAAAGGTTAAGTATAGAGGCCCCTTTTTACAACACAAAGTGCTCATAGAGCATCATAAATTACACATATATTCAAGAATTCTTTAGAAATGCATAATGCTTAATTAATAAGGATGTGCCACCATTATAAGAGTTATAAAAGAATTGGTTCCGAACCATACGAATTCCTCTCATTCATGTCCAGCTCGGGAACAACAAGAGCTTCTATTTTCCTGTAAAGTAATAGAATAAATAGTATAAGCGATTTCTTAGTGAGGTAGAAAAGATTTCTATTATACTTAAAGGACCTTATAACCCATTCGATACTATTTTATTAAGTTTAATAAAAAATTGAACTAAATGCTAATATGATCATTTATTTATATTGCTTAATACGAAAACATATAATTTTTACTTGACAAGCCAAAGCATGCATATATATATATATATATATATGTATATATATTTGTAACTTTCATCTTTCTTTTGAAATGACACCCATTCGTCCCTATTAGGAGTTTCCTTTAACTCTCTCATGCCTATGTGAGTAACTTGTCTTATAAGAAATCATTAAAAAGGATTAATCTTATCAATTAATATCAAATTAAGGTTTAAGTGCAACCAACTTGAGGCTGCATGGCCCGATTTCAATATTTTGAAATCTGTATCAACCCTTAAATTTTCTTTTAGTCCTGAAACACTAAAGTAGATTGGTTAACTTATTCATCTATTACTACATACCTTTATCATACCATCAATTCCATTATTTATTTATTTTTTATAACAATTTTATAACTTCTAAGCTAAATCATATCACTTACCTAAGAAAGGTCTTTCCTTTACTATATAGTTATTATCTTAAGAATTTCAGCATCTCATATCATGTCTTGAATACAATATTTTATCTTATGAAATATTAGCTTACTTAACCCTTACACGGTTACATATCATATAAGACTTGGGGAATATTTAATAATTTACTGCTCAATCCTGTGATAACTTAGCATCTATCGTCATGTCACAATTAACATTTAACTTATTACTTAACTTTTCCTTTCTCTTTATGTTTCGAGTTGAACTTAAAGCTTTAAATTAAATTAATTGCCATGTATTACGAACTATTCAACAAAACATACACATAAACTTATGAAGACTTCCCTTTAATTATAATATTAACATATCCCTATAGCCCTTATTTTAAGCATAACAAATTTCATATCCATATAGCATTCATTCAAACATATCAAATTCATAAGTATAAAGCACTCATTCGATTATACAAAATTCAACCATAAGCACTTATTCGAATATACTAATTCACAACTATAAGCACTCATTTGAATATACTAAATTCACAACCATAAGCAATCATTCGAATATACTAAATTCACAACCATAAGCACCCATTCGAAATATACTAAATTCACAACCATAAGCACTCATTCGAAATATACTAAATTCAAAACCATAAGCACTCATTCGAATATACTAAATTCACAACCATAGGGATGAACTTGAGCTTGACTTCTCTTATTCCTTATAAATAGAATGTCTAAAACAAGATTGGGCAAGGATAATGAAAGCCTGACTAGCTTTTCCAATGAGGGAGGGAGCGTAAGGATGAACTAGGATCCCCAGAAGCGTGCTGATCCTCAACAAGTTCAGCAGGAAGTTCCCGTGATTCATCCTATTCAACGAGAATGCTTCTCTAGTATGAAGGAGACGTTTGATCAGATGATTGTCTCAATGAGACAAAGTACTCTTGAATCTCTGGTAGCAAAACCGGCAAGAGCTCCTATTGATAAGTTAGCTCAACACTGAGCTTACACCTTCACTGGAATAAGTGAAGACAAGCCAGAAGAAGCAGAGTACTGGCTGGAGAATACGACAAGGATCTTGTCTAAGCAACTACAGTGCTCAGATGAACACAAACCGGAGTGTGCAATAGCTTTATTGGCCGAGGAGGCACGAAATTGGCGGGAGACTACTACCTTGGCAGCACCTGAAGAAGCTGTCACCTGGGAATTCTTCCTTAAAGAATTCAAAAAGAAGTATATTAGTGATCAGTATCTTGCTTATCGCAAAAAGAAGTTCTTGTACCTGATGCAAGGAGGGAAATCGAACGAGCAGTCTGTTAGCGAGTTTTGCAAATACTGCAAATATGGGTCGGAGTTCATAAAGAAAGAAGAGGACAAATGTTGAATGTTCATAAATGGACTCAATGATGGGTTAGGCCCCATGTTCACTGCTTTGGGGATTACTGACTTCCAAGAATTGGTCAACCGAGTCATAGCTACAGAAGATAAGATGATGACTTCGACAAAACAATCGGAGAATCAGTCCTGAGATAACAAAAGATCGAGGGATGATCACGTCTCATTGGCGCAATAAGAAACAAAAGCATCAAGGAGGAAATTCTTCCAATTAGGGAAGTTTCTCTAAGGGTAGCTATATACCCAAGCCACAAGTTATGTCCAGAGCCTCAACACCTATGGTGTCCTTGGATAGCACCGGGAATACTGGGAGGGAGAACCAAATCCCTACTTGCAAGACTTATCAAAAGAACCATACCAGAGTTTGTAGAAAGCTCCCTGATTCTTGTTACTTGTGCGGAGACACGATGCACTATATCAAAGATTGCCCCTAAAATCTGAACAAGTTGCCTTCTCAAGTTTCTCACAAATCGAATCAAGCTCCTTCACCCAGGGGAAAGGGTTCGAAGTAAGCGAACTCAGGCAACTACAGGAAGAGAAAAGGCCAAGGGTCTAATTCTACATATCAAGAGTCTCAGGCTCCTGCTTGAGTCTATCATATCCGTGGTCGAGAGGAGGAAGAATCTCCTAATGTAATTGCAGGTACAATCTACCTCGATACTTACCTTGTTTATGCATTATTTGATACAGGATCAGCCCATTCATTCATATGATCTCCTTTAATTGAAAAGCTTAAATTGAAGCCAGAATATGTTAGTTGTAGCTTAATTGCTACCAATCCTTTAGGAGACAATATAATAGTGAACCAAATATATAAGGATTTCCTTTTGTTTATTTAGGGCATCCCTTTCCTAGCCAGCCTATTGTTATTGCCTTTTGTTGAATTCGATCTCATTCTGGAGATCTTATGAAAGAATGGGCAGATTGCCAAAAGAGAAAATTGTTTCTCCGTGGTCTAGGAGAAAAATCCATTACCTTGATCGATAAGAAACGTATTAGCATCTTTGTTGCTATGATTAAAAGTGATGAAATTGAATTCGGTGTGACTTCCTTCCCTGTTGTTTCTGACTTCCTTGATGTTTTTCCTGAGGAATTGCCAGGACTACCCCTTATTCGGGAAGTCGAGTTTAAGATTGAAGTTCAACTCGGGAGTGATCCAGTGTCTATCGCTCAATATCGAATGACCTCTATTGAACTCAAAGAGCTTAAGCAACAATTACAAGAGCTTCAAGACAAGGGCTTCATTCGACCCACCTTTTCACCCTGGGGAGCACCCGTATTGTAAGTTAAGAAGAAGGACGGGTCGATGAGGCTATGTATCGATTATCGTCATCTAAACTGGCTCACTATCAAGAATAACTATCCATTGCCGAGGATTGAGGACTTGTTCATTCAATTCAAGGATGTCAAAGTCTTCTCCAAGATCAATTTGCAATCGGGGTACTATCAGATGAGAATACAACACTCGGATGTACCTAAAATAGCTTTCAGGACTCGTTATGGTCACTACAAGTTCCTAGTTATGCCATTCGGGCTAACCAATGCTCCAACGGCTTTCATGGACTTAATGAAACGAGTGTTCAAACCCTATTTGGAAAATTTTATGGTTTTCTTTATCGACGATATTCTCGTCTACTCGAAAGACAAGGAAGAACATATTAATCACCTTCGAATTGTACTCCAAACACCGAGAGAGAATCGGCTACATGCCAAATTTAGCAAATGCGAGTTCTAGCTCTCGGAAGTATACTTACTTAGCCATGTTATCTCAGCCAAAGGGATAAAGGTTGATCACAAGAAGATTCAAACCGTCATCAAATAGAGACCTCTGAGAAATGTTAGCGAGGTTAGGAGTTTTCTCGGTTTAGCTGGGTATTATCGAAGATTCGTGAAAGGGTTCTCGATTCTTGCTACTCCATTGACTCAACTCCTTCAAAAGAATACTCCATTTAAATGGTATGAGGACCAGGTGAGGAGCTTCGATCAATTGAAATAAGTCCTAACTCAAGCTCCTATTCTAATCCAACCTGAATAGGGAAAAGACTTTGCAGTCTTCAGTGATGTTTCCCACCTCAGTTTAGGGTGTGTATTGATGCAAGACGACAAGTTCATTGCATATACTTCTCGACAACTCAAGCCACATGAATTGAACTATCCTACGCACGACTTGGAACTAGCTGCGGTTGTGTTTGTTTTAAAGATCTGGAGACATTATATATATGGAGAGAAATGTCGATTATTTACGGATCATAAGAGTTTAAAATACATCCTAACTTAGAAGGAGTTAAACCTTCGACAATGAAGATGGGTGGAACTACTAAAAGACTATGACCTAATCATTGATTACCACCCGGGCAAAGCAAATGTTGTGGCTGATGTGCTCAGTCACAAACATTCAATTGGTAAGATAGAATACGGATTTCCAACATTGTTTATCCCTCTATTCGAATGGATAATATGAAATCCACTAATTGAAATCATTTAATTGTAGCTTCAACTACTTTCAATGCCCATTTTAAACTCCTAAAGAATCGGAGATATGTGGCAGAACTTCAAGTTCAATCCGACTTGAATTCGAGGATCAAATAGCTTCAATAAAATGATCCGGAACTTCAGAAGATATTGAAAGAGATTGATTCCAAACCGAGCACCAAATTCTCACTTCGATCAAATGGTGTAACATCCTCAAAATTAGTATAAAGGAAGTTATTGCAATGCCTTCATTTAATACCTAATTGATTGAAAGTAAGTTACTAAGTCTAGTTATTAAGGACTAGAATGCTATAAGTGAAAAAGTGGTCACCTAATGTATAAGTGACCAAACCGAAACAAATGACAAATTAAAGGAGTGCATACAAAATTCTCACATTCCTAAAATGCTCCTACACATGTCATTAATTAGTGGATAATTAAGGACAAATTAGTCATTTAAGGGAGGAATTAATTGATGAACTATCATCATCTTTCTCTTTGTGGCCGAGTAGGAAGAACAAAGAAGAGAGAAAGGGGTTGAGCGAGAAAACTCCATGATTCATTGATTCAAGCTTGAAATTTGGTGAAATTCAAGTTGCTAACATTCATATAATCCTGATAGGAAGGTAAAATATCTTCCTTAATGTGTTATAGATTCAAATGATGCATGCAGATTTAGGGTTCTTGCTTGAATTACATGAATTTGATGAATAGGTAGTGAATTGATGCTATGAACTAGTTAAGAAGTTCAATTGATTGATCAATCCATCAAATTGATTGTGCCATTCGAATGAGTAGGAGAAATTGATGTTTTCAATAGCCAAATTGATGGTGAAATGCTATGCTAGTTGCTGAAAATTTGGATGATGAGTAGAATGGATGACGATAAGTGAATTGATATTGTGGTTGCTGGAAATTTTAGTGAATTAATGCCTTAAAGAATCAAATTGAAAATATTGCTCAATTGCTCTATTTTTATAGGTTTGACACATAATTGCACTGACCTAGACATGTATGAATGATTAATGAAGCTAGAAACTAGCTAAAGTGAAGCTGTCCAGGATACTCTGTTTTGGGGCAGTGGGTTTAAAAATTTATAGAAAATCACATAGACCAAATTAGGGAGTAAATCTTATATGTACAGAATAATGTGTATGTCTAGTTTTGTATGCAACAAATGGAATCGAATTCTGAGTTATTAAACAGTTTGTAGAGACCAATCTCTAAGGACTGTGCAAACTGTCCAGTGACAAAATTTGAGCTGCCTTTAAATAAAAAACTGTATTAATTCACTATGAGTAAAATTGTAATGGTTATATGGTTAAAAGGAAAATTAAGTTAGCTTTCTAACGGTGTAAATGTATCGAAATTCTAACGTACAAAATAAAAGATACGAACATTTAAGCAAGCAGTGCACATGCTGCCAGGCAGCAACAATCTTGTTGTTTGTATTGAATTGAATGCTTGACTAAATGGAGTCACATAAAGACTCAATTGGTTGTTGGATTGTATCTAATACACCATGTATTGTATGAATGTTAGATCAAGTGGAAATTGAGGAAAAAGGGGCTCACAAAGATCAGCAAGATAGTAGAGGAAAAGAGATTTCAATCCAGGATCGACAATAGCTCAGAAAATTCCTATGAGTGTAGTTTAAAGTTTGGAGAGGGCGGTAACCTCTCCAAGTCCAATTATGATTTGAACTTCTTATTGATTCTTAAGTATAAATTGTATAATGAGCTTGCTATGGAGCATAAGCAAGGTAAGTGTTCTTTGAGTGGTTACTTGATTGTGAAGCATGCTTGAATTGTTGAACTTATACATATTGTACATTAAACTTATACCTAAAATGAACTTATACCTCATGTACATTAAACCTATTGCTGAACTGAATCGAAATCTGAGTTATAAAACAGTTTCGTATACAATAAACGGAATCGAATTCTAAGTTATAAAACAGTTTGTAGAGACTAAGCTCTAAAGACAGTGCAAACTGTCCAGTGAAACAATTGTGGCTGCCTTTAAATAAAAAACTATATTAATTCACTATGAGTAAAATTGTAAGGCTTATATGGTTAAAAGGACAATTAAGTTAGCTTTCTAATGGTGTAAACGGCTTGAAATTCCGACGTACGGAATAAAAGATATGAACATTTAAACAAGCAGTGCACATGTTGTCAGGCAACAACAATCTTGATGCTTGTATTGAATTGAATGCTAGAGTATATGGAGTCACATAATGTCTCAATTGGTTGTAGGATTGTATCTAATACACTGTGTATTGTATGAATGTTAGATCAAGTGGAAATTGAGGAAAAGGGGGCTCACTTAGATCAGCAAGCTAGTAGAGGGAAAGGGATTACAATCCAGGATCGACAATAGCTCAAAATATTCCTGTGAGTGTAGTTTAAAGATTGGAGAGGGCGGTAACCTCTCCAAGTCTAATTTTGATTTGTATTTCTTATTGATTCTTAAGTATAAATTGTATAATGAGCTTGCTATGGAGCATAAGCAAGGTAAGTGTTCTTTGAGTGGTTACTTGATTGTGAAGCATGCTTGAATTGCTATTGATTGACATGATTTGCTTATTGCCTAATTGAACTATCTTGAAATGAAGCATGATGTTATAGATAGAAGTAATTCAATTCATTGTTTAATAACATATTTTTGACATACCTTCATTGAATATTGAAACATTGATATTGGTATTGCTTGAGCCTTATGCGAATGAAAGGGGGACATTGACACAAAATGTGCACATTGAATTGAATCATGCTTCTAATTGATTGAAAGTGATAACTATTGTAAGCCATGGTCTCGAGTTAGTCTTATATATAGTTGGCATGCCATAGAGTCTATAGAGCTCATTATCGGGGTGGACTACGGTCCGGGACATTGGTCCCTAATTGGCGACAGTAGGTGGGAAGTATTGTTATTGGTCATTGGCGATAGTAGGAGGGATTTGACCAGGTACTTGGTACCATATTGACTATTGTTATTGGCAACAGTTTGGTTGGAGACTCGAGTATCTAGTCTGAGCTATCGATTCTCAAGGCTACACCTAAAATGAACTTGTACCTCATGTACATTAAACTTATTGCTACATCGAATTGCATTGATTGATTGTAAAGGAAATTGGATGCCATGAACTATTAACATTGAAACATTGATTGAACATTGCTTATATGAGATTGCTTTATTGTAAAGGAAAATCAAATGCCATGATCTATTGCTATTGAAACATTAATTGAACATTGCTTATATGAGATTGCTTGAGTTGAAACATTGATTGTGTTTAAATGACATGATGAGCTTAATGTTAATCGAATTTGATGATTGAGTATGTCTATACTTCAAGCCTTTTATTGGTATTGGATTGAAAATTAAGCAATGCTTCTAGTAGTGTTTGCCTTGTTTGAATGGTTCCTTTGATGGGGGAACCATACCATCTATTTGATGCTTCCTAGTTGAGACTTATTGTATTGATTGTCTTTTAACTTTAACTCACTTACTAAGCTTTGCTTATTCAAGTCTTATTTCTACGATACATGTTGATATTGGATACTATCCTGAAGTCTAAGCTCGTATAAGTCACATTTGCTTAAAAGAGTATGTTTCCATTTTGTTATAGTTCTCCTAGGATGGTAGCACCTAAGGCATGTATATTTATAATCACTTAGTTATGGTTTGTATAAATTAACTTCATCTATGACCTATAAGAGTATGGTATGTATATATGAGCATGTATGCATCTTAATGAGCTTGTATGTTGTTAGCCAAATGTTAGATTTCCTATGGTTGAATTATGCATGTGATGGTTGAATAGATCTATCGAAGTTGGCTAGTTAACAACAAGTAAATGTAGTAATTTACATGTTAGATGTGAACCACCTTGATCACTTAGAGAGTTAGCCGAATTGTATGTTTAACTTTGTAAGCACATATGTTTGATTAAGGTCACATAAGTAAAACATGTAAATTGCTTATTGGAATGCTTGATAGTTACATTGAATGTTGAAATTATCTAATAGGCTTCTCATCTAGTTCGAATGATTGCTTGGGAATCAAGTAAGTCTTAATTGGTATTGATTTTGATAACAAAGTGCATTATAGGTCCTCACCTATTCGAAACCTTTCTTAATGAGCAAGAAATACTTAAAACAAATTGAACACTCTACCTTTAATTGTACGAATCAATGATTGAAATTGTGGTAACTTACCTAATCCTACTAGGGTGGTTAAAGTATGTTAGAGAATGGTAATCAGAGCTTATGGTTGCTTGATTCTAGGGTCTATTGCATGAATAGGCTATTGTCATTGATCATTTAGGTGCCACCTAGGAGTTACTTGAATATTGATTGGATTATGACTTGAGCTTGACTTCTCTTATTCCTTATATATAGAATGTCTGAAACAAGATTGGGAAAGGATAATGAAAGCCCGACTGGCTCTTCCAAAGAGGGAGTGAGTGTAAGGATGAACAAGGATCCCCTGAAGCCTGCTGAACCCCAACAAGTTCAGCAAGAAGTTCCCATGATTCATCCTATTCAACGAGAATGCTTCTCTAGTCTGAAGGAGGTGTTTGATCAGATGATTGTCTCAATGAGACAAAGTACTTTTGACTCTCCGGTAGCAAAACCGGCAAGAGCTCCTATTGATAAGTTAGCTCAACACCGAGCTTACACCTTCACTAGAACAAGTGAAGACAAGCCAGAATATGCGGAGTACTGGCTGGAGAATACAACAAGAATCTTGTCTAAACAACTGCAGTGCTCAGATGAACACAAGTTGGAGTGTGGAGTAGCTTTATTGGCCGAAGAGGCATTGAATTGGTGGGAAACTACTACCTTGGCAACACCTTAAGAAGTTGTCACCTGGGAATTATTCCTTCAAGAATTCAAAAAGAAGTATATAAGTGATCAGTATCTTGTTGATCGCAAAAATAAGTTATTGAACCTGAAATAAGGAGGAAAGCCTATTGAGCAGTATGTTAGCGAATTATGTAAATATTGCAAATATGGCACGAAATTCATAAAGAAAGAGGAGGATAAGTGTAGAATGTTCATTGACGGTCTTAATGACGAGTTAGGCCCTATGTTCACTGCTTTAGGGATTACTGACTTCCAAGAACTGGTCAACAGAGTTATAGCTACCGAAGCCAAGATGAAGACTTCGACAAAATGATCAGAGAATCAGTCCTGAAATAACAAATGATCGAGGGATGATCACAAGCCTTATTGGAGCAACAACAAACAAAAGCATCATGGCGGAAATTCTTCCAATCAGGGAAATTTCTCTAAGGGTAGCTATATACCCAAGCCACAAGCTATGTCCAGATCCTCAACACCTATGGTGTCCATGGATAGTATTGGGAATACTAGAAGGGAGAATCAAATTCCTACTTGCAAGACTTGTCAAAAGAACCATACCGGAGTTTGTAGAAAGCTCACCAATGCTTGCTACTTGTGCGGAGACACAACACACTATGTCAAAGAATACCCCCAAAATCTGAACAAGTTGCCTTCTCATGTTTCTCAGAAATCGAATCAAGCTCCTTCACCCAGGGAAAAAGGTTTGAAGCAAGCTAACTCAGGAAACTACGGGAAGAGCAAAGGCCAAGGGTCTAATGCTACATATCAAGAGTCTCAGGCACCTTCTCGAGTCTATCATATTTGGGGTCAGGAGGAGGAAGAATCTCCTGACGTAATTACAGGTACAATCTACCTCGATTCTTATCCTATTTATGCTTTATTTGATACGGGATCAACTCATTCATTCATAAGATCTCCTTTAATTGAAAAGCTTAAATTGAAGCTTAGGTATGTTAGTTGTAGCTTAACTACTACCAATCATTTAGGAGACAATGTAATAGTGAACCAAATATGTAAGGATTGCCCTTTGTTTATTCAGGGCATCCATTTCCTAGCCAACCTATTGTTATTGCCTTTTGTTGAATTTGATCTCATTCTGGGATTAGATTGGTTAGGAAGGCATCAAGCTTGGGTAGATTGCCAAAAGAGAAAATTGTTTCTCCGTGGTCTAGGAGAAAAATCCATTACCTTGATCGATAAGAAACCTATTAGCATCTTTGCTGCTATGATTAAAAGTGATAAAATTGAATTCAGTGTGACTTCCTTCCCTGTTGTTTCTGACTTCTCTGATTTTTTTCCTGTGGAATTGCCAGGATTACCCCCTATTCGGGAAGTCGAGTTCAAGATTCAACCCAGGAGTGATCCAGTGTCTATCGCTCCATATCGAATGGCCCCTATTGAACTCAAAGAGCTTAAGCAACAATTACAAGAGCTTCAAGACAAGGGCTTCATATGACCCAGCTCTTCACCCTAAGGAGCACCCGTATTAATCGTTAAGAAGAAAGACGGGTTGATGAGGCTATGTATTGAGTATCGTCAGCTAAATCGGCTCACTATCAAGAATAACTATCCGTTGCTGAGGATTGAGGACTTGTTTGATCAATTAAAGGATGCCAAAGTCTTCTCCAATATCGATTTGCGATCGGGGTACTATCAGATGAGAATACAAGACTCGGATGTAAACAAAATGGCTTTTAGGACTCATTATGGTCACTAGAAGTTCCTAGTTATGCTCTTCGGGCTAACCAATGCTCCAGCGGCTTTTATGGACTTAATGAACAATGTGTTCAAACCCTATTTGGACAAATTTGTGGTTGTTTTTATTGATGACATTCTTATCTACTCAAAGGGCAAAGAAGAACATGCTAATCACCTTCGAATTATACTCCAAACATTGAGGGAGAATCAGCTATATGCCAAATTGAGCAAATGCGAGTTTTGGCTCTTAGAAGTATCCTTCTTGGGCCATGTTATCTCGGCCGAAGGGATAAATGTTGATCCTAAGAAGATTCAAACCATCATCGAATAGAGACCTCCAAGAAATGTTAGCGAGGTAAGGAGTTTTACGGGTTTAGCCGGGTATTACTGAAGATTCGTGAAAGGGTTCTCGATTCTTGCTACTCCATTGACTCGACTCCTTTGAAAGAATACTCCATTTAAATGGCCTGAGGACCAACAAAAGAGATCTGATCAATTGAAGCAAGTCCTAACTCAAGCTCCCATTCTAATCCAACCTAAACCGGGAAAAGACTTTATAATCTTCAGTGATGCTTCCCATCTCGGTTTAGGGTGTGTATTGATGCAAGACGACAAAGTCATTGCCTATGCTTCTCGGCAACTCAAGCCACATGAATTGAACTATCCAACACATGACTTGGAGCTAGCTGCAGTCGTGTTTGCTTTAAGGATCTGAAGACATTACCTATATGGAGAGAAATGTCGATTATTTACGGATCATCAGAGTTTAAACTACATCCTAACTCAGAATGAGTTAAATCTTCGACAACGAAGATGGGTGGAACTACTAAAGGACTATGATCTAATCATTGATTACCACCTAAGAAAGGTAAATGTTGTGGCTGATGCACTCAGTCGCAAACATTCAATTGGTAAGATCGAATATGAATTTCCAACATTGTTTATCCCCTATTCGAATGGATGATATGAATCCACTAATAGAAATCCTTTAATTGTAGCTTCAACTACTTTCAATGCCTATTTTAAGCTCCTAAAGATTCAGAGATATGTGGCAGAACTTCTAGTTCAATCCGAATTGAATTTGAGGATCAAAGAGCTTCAACAAAATGATCCCAAACTTCAGAAGATATTGAAAGAAATTGAATCCAAACCGAGCACTGAATGCTCACTTCAATCAAATGGTGTGCTCTACTTCAAGAATCGGGTTTGTGTACCCAATGATCCAACTCTTAAGAGGGAAATGCTTCAAGAAGCACATAGTAGTCCTTTTTCAATACATCTGGGAGTGATCAAGATGTATAAGAACTAAAAGGAAGTCTATTGGTGGCCGGAATTGAAGGCCGATATTGTTGACTTTGTATCAAAGTGCCTCACTTGCTAGAAGGCAAAAACCGAACACCAACTACCTACTGGACTCCTACAACACATCGAATTGCCTCAATGGAAATGGGAGTGCATAACAATGGATTTCGTATCGAGTTGCCTCTATCAACGCGAAAAAATAATGCTATTTGGGTGATCATTTATAGGTTCACCAAATCGGCTCACTTCCTACTTGTTCGAATGAACATGAGCCTCCAACAGCTAGCTGAATTATACTTGAAATAAGTAATCAGACTTCAGGGTGTTCCTAGATCTATTATATCAGATCGGGACTCTCGTTTTACTTCTCAATTCTAGAGGGCACTTCAAAAAGCTATGGGAACTAAGTTGAACCTTAGCAGTGCCTTCCATCCACAAACCGATGGACAATCTGAAAGGGTAATCCAAGTGCTTGAAGACATGCTTTGAGCTTGCATTATGACTTCGGTAAAGACTGGGAGAAATCTCTACCATTAGCCGAGTTTGCCTACAACCACAACCATCAAGCTTCTATCAAAATGGCCCCATTTGAAGCATTGTATGGTAGGAGATGTATAACTCCCCTATGCTGGTCTAAATTGGGTGAAAACAAGGTATTAGGACCTGAATTACTTTGTGAAACCGAAAATCAAGTTCGAGTGATTCATAGTAGACTGAAAAATGCCTTTGATAGGCAAAAGGCTTATGCCGATCTCAAAAGAAGAAACATTGAATATCAAGTGGGAGATTACGTATTCTTGAAGGTATCTCCTTGGAGGAAAATCCTCAGATTCGGGAAGAAGGGTAAATTAAGCCCTCGGTTCATCAGACCCTTTGAAGTCATAGAAAAGATCGGTCCAGTTGCTTACAAGCCAGCACTCCCTACTGAATTCAATATAATACACAACATCTTCCATGTATCGATGTTGATGAAATATTGATCAGATCCATCACATGTTCTAGAGCCTGATGAAGTGGAACTTAATCCTAATCTATCGTATGATGAAGAGCCAATTCACATACTTGATAAAGAAGTCAAGAGGCTTCGCAATAAGCTCGTGCCATTGGTGAAAGTTCTATGGAAGAATCACAATGTAAAAAAAGCCACTTGGGAACCCAAAACAACAATGAGAAAGCAGTACCCTCATCTATTCTCCTCAGGTAAATTTGAGGACGAATTTTTTTAAGGGGGAGTGAATTGTAACATCCTCAAAATTAGTATAAAGGAAGTTATTGCAATGTCTTCTTTTAATCCCTAATTGATTGGAAATAAGGTACTAAGTCTGGTTATTAAGGACTAGAATGCTATAAATGAAAAAGTGGTAACCTAATGTATAAGTGACCAAACCGAAACAAGCGACAAATTGAAGGAATGCATGCAAAATTCTCACATTCCTAAAATACCCCTACACATGTCATTAATTAGTGGATAATTAAGGAAAAATTAGTCATTTAAGGGAGGAAATAATTGATGAACTATCATCATCTTTCTCCTTGTGGCCGAGTAGGAAGAACAAAGAAGAGAGAAAGTGGTTGAGTGAGAAAACTCCATGATTCATTGATTAAAGCTTGAAATTTGGTGAAATTGGAGTTGCTAACATTCATATAATCTTGATAAGAAGGTAAAATCTCTTCCTTAATGTGTTATAGATTCAAATGATGCAAGTAGATTTAGGGTTCTTGCTTGAATTACATGAATTTGATGAATAGATAGTGAATTGATGCTATGAACTAGTTAAGAAGTTCAATTGATTGATCAATCCATGAAATTGATTGTGCCAGTCAAATGAGTAGGAGAAATTGATGTTGTCAATAGCCAAATTTATGGTGAAATGCTATGCTAGTTTCTAGAAAATTTGGATGATGATTAAAATGGATGATGATAGGTGAATTGAAATTGTGGTTGCTGGAAATTTTAGTGAATTGATGTCTTAATGAATCAAATTGAAAATATTGCTCAATTGCCTTGTTTTTATAGGTTGGATACATAATTGGATTGACCTAGACATGTATGAATGAGTATATATGCTAAACATTTATGTTAGGATCCTTGTTTAAGTGATTAATGAAGCTAGAAACTAGCTAAAGTAAAGTTGTCCAGGATACTCTGTTTTTGGCAGTGAGTTTGAAAATTTGTAGAAAATTACATAGACCAAATTATGGAGTAAATCTTATATTTACAGAATTATGTGTATGTCTAGTTTCGTATGCAGCAAACGGAATTTAATTCTGAGTTATAAAATAGTTTGTAAAGACTAATCTCTAAGGACAGTGCAAACTATCCAGTGACACAATTCTGGCTGTCTTTAAATACAAAACTATATTAATTCACTATGAGTAAAATTGTAAGTCTTATATGGTTAAAAGAACAATTAAGTTAGCTTTCTAATGGTGTAAACGGCTCAAAATTCCGACGTACGAAATAAAAGATATGAACATTTAAGCAAGCAGTGCACATGCTGCCAGGAAGCAACAATCTTGATGTTTGTTTTGAATTGAATGCTTGAGTACATGGAGTCACATAATGTCTCAATTGGTTGTAGGATTGTATCAAATAAACCATGTATTGTATGAATGTTAGATCAAGTGGAAATTAAGGAAAAAGGGGCTCACTTAGATCAACAAGCTAGTAGAGAGAAAGGGATTACAATCCGGGATCGACAATAGCTCGAAATATTCCTGTGAGTGTAGTTTAAAGATTGGAGAGGGCGATAACCTCTCCAAGTATAATTCTGATTTGTATTTCTTATTGATTCTTAAGTATAAATTGAATAATGAGCTTGCTATGGAGCATTAACAAGGTAAGTGTTCTTTGAGTGGTTACTTGATTGTGAAGCATGCTTGAATTGCTATTGATTGATATGATTTGCTTATTGTCTAATTGAACTATCTTGAAATGAAGCATGATGTTATAGATAGAAGTAATTCAATTCATTATTTAATGACATATTGTTGACAATCCTTCATTGAATATTGAAACATTGATATTGGTATTGGCTTGAGCCCTATTCGAATGAAAGGGGGACATTGGCACAAAATGTGCACATTGAATTGAATCATGCTTCTAATTGATTGAAAGTGATAACTATTGTAAGCCTTGGTCTCGAGTCGGTCTTAGATATAGTTGGCATGCCATAGAGTCTATAGAGCTCATTATCGGGGTGGACTATGGTCCGGGACATTGGTCCCTAATTGGTGACAGTAAAAGGGAAGTATTGTTATTGGTTATTGGCGATAGTAGGAGGGATTTGACCAGGTACTTGGTACCATATTGACTATTGTTATTGGTGACGGTTTGGTTGGAGACTCGAGTATCTAGTATGAGTTATCGATTCTCAAGGCTACATCTAAAATGAACTTATACCTCATGTACATTAAACCTATTGCTATATTGAATTGCATTGGTTGATTGTAAAGGAAATTGGATGCCATTTACTATTGACATTGAAACATTGATTGAACATTGCTTATATGAGGTTGCTTGATTGTAAAGGAAAATCAAATGCCATGATCTATTGCTATTGAAACATTGATTGAACATTGCTTATATGAGATTGCTTGATTTGAAACATTTGTTATGTTTAAATGACATGATAAGCTTAATGTTAATCGAATTGGATGATTGAGTATGTCTAAACTTCAAGCCTTGTATTGGTATTGAATTGAAAATTAAGCTATGCATCTAGTAGTGTTTGCCTTGTTCGAATGGTTCCTTTGATGGGGGAACCATACCATCTATTTGATGGTTCGTAGTTGAGACTTATTGTATTGATTGTCTTGTAACTTTAACTCACTCACTAAGCTTTGCTTATTCAAGTCTCATTTCTACGATACAGGTTGATATTGGATACTATCCCGAAGTCTAAGCTCGTACAAGTCACATTTGCTTAAAAGAGTATGTTTCCATTTTGTTATAGTTCTCCTAGGATGGTGGCACCTAAGGCATGTATATTTATGATCATTTAGTTATGGTTTGCATAAATTAACTTCATCTATGATCTATAAGAGAATGGTATGTATATATGAGCATGTATGCATCTTAATGAGCTTGTATGTTGTTAGCCAAATGTTTGATTTCCTATGGTTGAATTATGCATGTGATGGTTGAATAGATCTATTGAATTTGGCTAGTTCACAGTAAGTAAATGTAGTAATCTACATGTTAGACATGAACCACCTTGATCACTTAGAGAGTTAGTTGAATAGTATGTATAACTTTGTAAGCACACGTGTTTAATTAAGGTCACATAAGTAAAGCTTGTAAATCACTTTATTGGAATGCTTGATAGTTACATTGAATGCTGAAATTATCTAATAGACTTCTCATCTAGTTCGAATGATTGCTTGGGAATCAAGTAAGTCTTAATTGGTATTGATTTTGACAACAAAGTGCATTATAGGTCCTTACCTATTCGAAACCTTTCTTAACGAGCAAGAAAGACTTAAAACAAATTGAACACTCTACCTTTAATTGTATGAATCATTGATTGAAATTGTGGTAACTTACCTAATCCTACTAGGGTGGTTAGAGTATGTTACAAATGGTGTGCTCTACTTCAAGAATCGGGTATGTGTACCCAATGATCCAATCCTTAAGAGGGAAATGCTTCAAGAAGAACATAGTAGTCCTTTTTCAATACATCCAGGAGTGATCAAGATGTATAAGGACTTAAAGAAAGTCTATTGGTGGCCGAGATTGAAGGCTGATATTGTTGACTTCATATAGAAGTGCCTCACTTGCCAGAAGGTGAAGGCCTATACCAACTACCTACTAGACTCCTACAACCCATCAAATTGCCTCAGTGGAAATGTGAGTGTATAACAATAGACTTTGTATCGGGATTGCCTTTATCACCGAGGAAAAATGATGCTATTTGGGTGATCGTTGATAGGTTCACCAAATCGATTCACTTTCTACCTATTCGAATGAATATAATCCTCAAATAGCTAGCCAAATTTTACTTGAAAGAAGTGATCAGACTTTATGGTATTCCTAGATCTATTATATCAGATCGGGACTCTCGTTTTACTTCTTGATTCTGGAGGGCACTTCAACAAGCTGTGGGAACCAAACTAAAACTTAGCACTGCCTTCCACGCATAATCCGATGGACAATCTAAACGGGTAATGTAAGTGCTTGAAGACATGCTTCGAGCTTGCATTATCGACTTCGGTAAAGGCTGGGATAAATCTCTACCATTAGCCGAGTTTGCCTACAACAACAACAACCATCAAGCTTCTATCAAAATGGCCCTATTCGAAGCATTGTATGGCAAGAGATGTAAAACTCCCCTATGCTGGTCTGAGTTGGGAGAAAACAAGGTCTTAGGACCTGAATTACTTCGTGACACCGAAAATCAAGCTCGGGTGATCCATAGTAGCCTGAAATAGGCCTTTGATAGGCAAAAGGCTTATGCTGACCTCAAGAGAAGAAACATCGAATATCAAGTGGGAGCTTACGTATTCTTGAAGGTATCTCCTTGGAGAAAATCCTCAAATTCGGTAAGAAGGGTAAACTAAGCCCTCAATTCACCGGACCCTTTGAAGTCTTAGAAAAGATCGGTCCAGTTGCTTACAAGCTAGCTCTCCCTGCTAAATTCAATAGAATCCACAACATCTCCCATGTTTCGATGTTGAGGAAATATCGATCAGATCCATCACATGTTCTAAAACCTAATGAGGTGCAACTTAATCGTGATCTATCGTATGATGAAGAGCCAATTCAAATACTTGATAAAGAAGTCGAGAGACTTCGCAATAAGACTGTGCCATTGGGGAAAGTTTTATGGAAGAATCACAATGTAAAAGAAGCCACTTTGGAACCCGAAGCAACGATGAGAAAGCAGTACCCTCATCTGTTTCCCTCATGTAAATTCGAGGATGAATTTATTTAAAGGGAGGGAATTGTAATATCCTCAAAACTAGTATAAAAGAAGTTACTACAATGCCTTCATTTGATCCCTAATTGATTGAAAACAAGATACTAGGTCTAGTTAATAAGGTCTAGAATGCTATAATTGAAAAAGTGGTAACCTAATGTATAAGTGACCAAACCGAAACAAACAACAAAATGAGGGAATGCATGCTAGATTGCTATATTCCTAAATGCCCCTACACATGTCATTAATTAGTGGTTAATCAAGGGCAAATTAGTCATTTTGTGAGGAAATAATTGATGATCCATTATCATCTTCTTCTCCCTGTTGCCGAGTGGATGAAAAAAGAAGAGAAAAAGGGAATTGAGTAAGAAAACTCCATGTTCATAGATTCAAGCTTGAAATTTGGAGGAATTGGAGTTGCTAGCATTCATATTATCTTGATAGGAAGGTAAAATCTCTTCCTTAATGCATTATAGATTCAGATGATGCATGTAGTTTTAAGTTCTTGCTTGAATTACATGAATTGGACTATTAGGTAGTGAATTGATGCTATGAACTAGTTAAGAAGTTCAATTGATTGACCAATCCATGAAATTGGTAGTGCCATTCGAATGAGTAGGAGAAATTGATGTTGTCAATAACCAAATTGATGGTGAAATGCTATGCTAGTTGCTGGAAAAATTTGGATGATGATTAGAATGGATGATTGATATGTGAATTGAAATTCTAGTTGCTGGAAATTCTAGTGAATTGATGTCTTAATGAATCAATTTGAAAATGTTGCCCAATTGCTCTATTTTTATAGGTTTGGCACATAATTGGACTGACTTAGGCATGTATTAATGAGTATATATGTTGAGCAATCATGTTAGAATCCTTGTCTAAGTGATTAATGAAGCTAGAATCTAGCTAAAGGAAAGCTGTCCAGAATACTTTGTTTTGGGCAGTGAGTTTAAAATTTTGTAGAAAATCACATAGACCAAATTAGGGAATAAATCTTATATTTACATAATCATGTGTATGTCTAGTTTCGTATGCAACAAACGGAATCGAATTCTGAGTTATAAAATAGCTTGTAGAGACTAATCTCTAAGGACAGTGCAAATTGTTCAGTGACATAATTTGGCCTGCCTTTAAATAAAAAACTGTATTAATTCATAATGAATAAAAATGTAAGGCCTATATGGTTAGAAGTAAAAGTAAGTTATCTTTCTAACGCTGTAAACGGTTTGAAATTTCGACGTACGGAATGAAAGATATGAACATTTAAGCAAGTAGTGCACATGCTGCCAGACAGCAACAGTCTTGATGTTTTGAATTGAATGCTTGAGTGTAAGGAGTCACATAATGACTTAAATGGTTGTTAAATTTTACCTGATACACTATGCATTGTATGAATGATAGATCAAGTGGAAATTGAGGAAAAAGGGGCTCACATAGATCAGCAAGCTCGTAGAGGAAAAGGGATTTCAATCCGGGAATGGCAATAGCTTGAAAAATTCCTGTGAGTGTAGTTTAAAGTTTGGAGAGGGTGGTAACCTCTCCAAGTCCAAATCTGATTTGAATTTCTTATTGATTCTTATTATAAATTGTGTAATGAGCTTGCTATGGAGCATTAGCAAGGTAAGTGCTCTTTTGAGTGGTTACTTGATTGAGAAGCATGCTTGAATTACAACTGATTGTCATGATATGCTTCTTGCCTAATTGAACTATATTGAAATGGAGCATGTTGTTATAGTTAGAAGTGACTCAATTCATTGTTTAATGACATATTGATTGACATACCTTCATTGACTATTGGAATATTGATATTGGTATTGACTTTGAACCCTATTCGATTGAAAGGGGATATTGGCACGAAATATGCACATTGAATTGAATCATGCTTCTATTTGAATGAAAGTGATAACTATTGTAAGCCTTGGTCTCGACTCGGTCTTAGATATTGTTGGCATGCCATAGAGTCTATAGAGCTCAGTATTGGGGTGGACTACGGTCCGGGGCATTGGTCCCTAATTGGCGACATTAGGAGGGAAGTATTGCTATTGGTCATTGGCGACAGTAAGAGGGATTTGACCGCTACTTTGTACCATATTGACTATTGATATTACAGTTTGGTTGGGGACTCGAGTATCTAGATTGAGTAATCGATTCTCAAGGCTATACTTAAAATGAACTTACACCTTATGTACATTGAATCCATTGCTACATTGCATTGCATTGATTGATAGTAAAAAAGAAATTGAATGCCACGAACTATTGAATGCCATGAACTATTGATATTGAGACATTGCTTGAACATTGCTTATATGAGAATGCTTGAGTTTGAGACATTGATTGTGTTCAAATGACATGTTATTCCTAATGATATTATAATTGGATGATTGAGCATGTCTAAACTTTCAAGCCTTGTATTGATATTGGATTGTAAATTAAGCAAATGTATCTAGTATTGTTTATAGTGTTTCGAATGGTTCCTTAGTGATGGAGGAACCGTACCATCTATTAGATGGTTCGTAGTTGAGACTTTATGTATTGATTGTCTTGTAACTTGAACTCACTCACTAAGCTTTGCTTAATCAAGTCTCTTTACTACGATACAAGTTGATATTGGATACTATCCTGAAGTCTAAGTTCGTACAAGTCACATTTTGCTTGAAAGAGTATGTTTCCATCTTGTTATAGTTCTGCTAGGATGGTGGCACCTAAGGCATGTATATTCATGATCAGTTAGTTATGGTTTGTATAAATTATCTTCATCTATGATCTATAAAGAGTATGGTATGTATATATGAGCATGTATGCACTTTATTGAACTTGAATGCTTGTTAGCCTAATGTTAGATTTCCCATGGTTGAATTATGCATGTAATGGTTGAATAGATCTATTGAAGTTGGCTAGTTAACAATAAGTAAATGTAGTAATCTACATGTTTAGACATGAACTATTTGTTCACTTATGGTACTAGCTGAATTGTGTATATAATATTGGAAGCATGTATGTTTGATTAAGGTAACTTAAGTAAATGATGTAAATCACCTATTGGTATGCATATTAGCTACATTGAATGTTGAAGCCTTCTATTGTTATCCATCTAGTTCGAATGGTTACTTGAAGAACAAGTCCTAAATGGTATTGATTTTGATAACAAATTGCATTATGGGTCCTCACCTATTCGAATTGTTTCTTGATGTGCAAGAAATGCTTAAAGCGAATTGAAATCACTAGCATTAATTGAATGGATTATTGATTGTAAATGTGGTAACTTACCTAATCCTACAAGGGTGGTTAGAATATGTTACACAATATGCATTTGTTCTTGTTGATGATTACTCTAGATTTACTTGGGTTCTCTTTTTAAGTACCAAAGATGAGGCTTTAGAAACATTCATCACATTTTCAAAAGTAAACCAAAATGATGTTGGTTACTCCATTTCTTATGTTAAGAGTGACCATGGAACCAAATTTCAAAATCTTGGTTTTGAAGAGTTTTGTAACTCAAATGAAATTTTCCATAATTTTTCTAAGTATTTTTGGGACACTTTTAAAGAAAACACCTAATAAGCTTTTCAAAAATAAAAAGTCTAACATTAGTTATTTTCATACTTTTGGAAGTAAATGTTTTGTTTTAAACAACGGAAAAGACAATTTAGGCTAGTTTGATGCAAAAAGGGATGAAGCAATTTTTTCGGGTTACTCTTTAAACTTTAAAGCCTATCAAGTATTTAATAAAAGAACTTTAGTAGTTGAAGAGTCAATTCATGTTGCTTTCGATGATAACCTCCTTTCGAGGAAAGATACTTGTGATGATGATGATGTAGGAATTTTGGATGCCAATGATGGTGGAGGACAATCATCATAGGTAGATGAAGTTCCATCAAAAGAAGAACCACAAGATCCACCTCTATAAGCCTTGAAGGACATGTCCCTAGAGGAAAGAGAGGTCACCTACCCAAGGGAGTTCAACTACGTCAAAGGTGGTGAGATTTTGTTGCAACCATTATTTCCTCTCTTAGAAATACATGTAATTATGTTGCATTAATCTCATGTATAGATCCTAAAAATATCAAAGAAGCATTAAATGATGATTATTGGATATTGGCCATGTAAGAAGGGTTAAATCAATTTGAGAGGAGTCAAGTTTGGACATTAGTTGATAGGTTTAGTAATAAATCTAATATAGGTAATAAATGAGTTTTTAGAAGCAAACTAGATGAGAGTAGTAACTATTAACTCCTCAAAATTACTGATTTTTATGCTTATTTCACAATGCCTTTGCTTGCCTTTGAGTACATTTAGTTGCATTTAGATGTTAAAATCATGCATTTGCTTAAGGAGTTAAGGTGCTATTCTATTGCCAATGTGAAGGGTTATTTTGCTGGTTTTGATGCAGGACACAAGTAGGTAGACATGGCAGAGAACGCAGGAAAATAAGTAGAGAATTGCCGTGTAGTAGTTGGCATAGATGGACTAAACTATGTCAAGCTCGGTAGGCAAAGGATTGAAGTCCGATGCTCGGTCAAAGTAGCCATTGGACCTTGTACACGTCAGCCTTAGGATTTAAAACTGGATAAGATGATCACGCATCTTATCCCTTACACATTCAAAATTCAAACTCAAAAGGTTATCCTAGGGTTTCCACACAAGCCTGTTTAAAGGAGGTCAAGTAACCACTTGGAGAGAGCGGATTGAGGAGATGTTGCACAGTGGTGAACCCAGACGCGACGTGGTTCGACCAGCTAAGACAAAGAGCTTTGGAGCATTTTAAGGGTTGCATAGATGGATCTCCTTCTTGCCCATTCTCTTAGTTTTATTTGTTTTTATTTCGAAATGATGATGAAAAATGATGGTGTTTTGTGGATGAACCCCCAACCATTAACTAAGCTTTTATAGTTAGTTGGGGGATGTTTGTGATTAATTCTTATTTTATATTTGATTTTTAATAATTAGAATGCCTTGGCATTATTTTCTGTCTTCTAGTACATAATTTTTCTAAATCAATTATCATACGACAGTTGGCATTGTGTTCTTGTTGCACCTTAATATCTTAATAGACTTAAGGGGCAACGATCAATTTCCAGATACTAAGGCGAGAAGCTTCGACAGAAGATGTTCAAGTAGATGAACTTACTTCAAAAGTGAGTCTACCCCTTAGGAGTAAAGATTGACACTTAATCAAGTAAATTAATGAAAAACATCACTATAGACATATAGGGGTTTATTCATGGCTAACTTAGGGTATTGCCATCGATAGAGGCAATTTTATCTTTAATCTGCTCAGTAATAAACCAAGAAAGGACATTATTAAAGGCTTGCATAAGTAGCATGAAATCAAGGCATCCCTTGCCAACGCTTATCACTCAATTGAACGCTCTGTTGCCAGACTGCTTTCATTTTCACTACACTATTTTTGCCATATTTTTAATCTAAACCCAAAACATTTCAAACACTTATATTTATTTCAAACAAGTAAACATTGAGTAAACAAGTTATTGGTCAATCCTTGAGGATTCGATACTCAGCTTACTGATGTATTACTTGCTGACCGTGTATACTTGCATGCGTAAGACTCACATTGGCACTATTTCTTTGCAGTTTTATACTAAATATTCTATCTTTTGACAAGAGTTAGCAAAGTCGACAAGTTTTGGTGTCATTGTGGGGGTTTGCTACGGAATTTATTGTTTTAATTTTTACTTGTAACACCCTAAACCTGGTCCAGAAGGAATTTGGGTCGAAGGGATTCACCAGAAAACAAAAAGAGAACTGATACTGAAACCTTACTACATAATGGTAAACTTTTATTATTTTGGTAGGCATACACGAAAATTTCTTAAAACATTACTATTTTGTTCTTAATATCATCACTTTCGATTCCTTAAACAAAAGATTAGAAGGAAGGCAACAAGGTTCCAAACAACGTCATGAATCTATATCATAAATCAAGGACAATAATTTAAATAAGAGAACAACCAAATAATTGTTCCATATTAATGTAATTTAATGTCTGTAATTTCCAATGTTTCTTCTTTACTATGCGCATATTAAACTTAGTTATGACATGATTCAAAGCTTAAGAAACTATGCTTTACCACTCGAAGCTTAATTATAAAAGCATAAATATTTAGCTTAATTAGAACTCAAAAGGTGCTCCTATCTAGTTTAAATATTTCTCAAGAATCACTCAAATTCATTATACAATAATCATGCTTTAGATCGAGAATATGTAACTTAAACTAGTCATTACATCATAGTCTTCTTTAAGACCATATATCTTCAAACTAAAATACTTCAAATTATTCTAGAGTCAATCCAAACTCACTTAACATATCATTAGCCATTTAGACTTTGATCTAACATGCTTTACTATTCATTTTTTCATGAACAATCATTTATTAACCAAACAAAACATATCATAATTAATAATAGCCGGAGCAAGCATCATGCAGTCAATGTATCGTGAAAATTACAACATAATTGGTTACTTAAAAAGTTTTTTTACAACCATTCAATGTTTTTAATATATAGTAATCAAAATGAACTATTTACTAGCATGCTCCTAAACAGATTACTATGCCGCCAACTAAGGTGTTTAACTAAGCAAACGAAATCGATACTCGAAAACTTGAATGTGTGACTTACAACCTTCAACCACAATTGAGCTTCAAAAACTCTTCCATTCTTGTGAATGCATGAAAATCAATGCATTAGGCTTTTATAGACTAAGTGAGGTAGTGACCATATGATATCGTAGCATAATGTCAACGGTAATAAAAGACACCATTCAAAGCAAGCAAAGCATATAATACCAAAAGTAGACTTACATCTTAATCTTAATTTACTTAATTGTCATATGAAAGCTTTATCTAGAGTCTTATTTAAAGTTTCATATCTTATTCAAAACTTATTGGGGTTCTTTCAAAGTTTGTATCTGAGTTCGTATTTCAGTTCATATCTTTTAAAACATTTTTCCTTGGATCATATTTGGACATAGATAGCATTGGTCCGTGATTTACTTAGCACAAAGCACAAAGCAATGGCTAGTTTAAAGCATAATAAACCTAGCTTCTCTTCTCTATCCATCCAACTGTCGCCAATCTCCTTACCATCTCCCCCGTTACCTCCTACTATCACCAATATACTACATATATGGGGTTATCACCCCTGAGCCGTATCCCACAGACCATAGTCCCGAATATATCGTTGTACCATGGCAAATGCCCAAGGGCTTCCATTGTTTAGGCAACTTATATTTTTTTGAGCTTAGTTATTAAGAGATATGTCTTATGGCATAAGTGAGCTTTAAGCTCCGGAGTAATTAGGAATTCCTTACTTTTGAACTTTAAGTTTGAGAGGACTATTTGATGTTTAAAGCTCCAATATGAAGTTATTTATATCTTATGGTATGTGAGTGTTATTGTAACACCCCAAATCCTAGCTTAGAATTATTAGAATCAAATTGAATAAGGGATTAGCTTAATTGAATTAAGAATTAAGCTAAATTGAATAGTCAAGGGCCTAATTGAAAGAATGAATGAATTGAGTGATCAAATTAGAATGGCAATAATGAATTAAAAGAGAAAGATTGAGATTGCATGATAAATATCATTAATCTCTTATCTGCCCTTGACTAATTACAAGATTAGTAACTAATTAAGGGATAGATTAGTAAAATCCTAATTCCACTAATGTGAATAACCAAGTTCTCATCTTCTCCATTTCTTCATTGTTGGCCGAAACTCGAGAGGAAAAGAGAGTGAGATAAAGCTTGGAAACTTCAGCCATTGGAGAAGAAATGAAGCTTGCATGTGTTGTATTTTTTCATTGAAATTAAGCAAGGAGCAAAGTAAGTATAATCCTTCTTCTGTTTAATTGATTTGGCAACTATGATTGTGGAATTGGACTGATTTTGATGTTTTTTTTATGGAATTAGATATTGAATGTGTTGTTGGATGATAGAATGGTTGTTGAATTATGCTAATTTGAAGAATGGAACTAGATACAAGGCTGAAAATTATGTGTTCATGCTAGAGTAATAAACCTAGGTTGTGGAAAATTGAATTGTGTTGTTGTTGTGAAAATTGAATGACTAGAACTTAAAATTGAGCTATGGAATTTATGAATTGATGATAATCATGAATAGGGAATGTATAGAAAGTGTTAAACATATTGAATTAGATGCAAACAATGCTGGAAATTGATGGTAAAAGCATGAACATAGTTAAGTATCATAGAAACTGTTTTGTGGAATTGGAATTGTGTAAACATGAAAGATTATGCATTGTAATCAACTTGCCCTGTTTTGAAAGCCATGTAAAATGGATTAAAATGAACCTAAAATGTTTATAATATCATATAAAATGAATTATAGGACCAAGACATTGGTTAAAATGGATTAAAGGCATTAAAATGTGTCTAGATGCAATCTGCCCAGAATTGCTCTGTTCTGGGCAGTCACTTTGAAAATTCACCAAAAATTGTATAGATTGAATTCAGGGCTGAAATTTTAATGACATGATCCTTAGAATGTCTATTTTCATTTGGTGAAAAAAGAATGGAAAACTGGGTCCTATACTGAAAACTGTAAATAGGAATTGCTGGACAGTGCAAACTGTCCAGGCAGTGTAAAATGCCCTGTATTTGAGCAATGAAATGTATTAATTGGCTAAGAAATAAATTGAAATCCTTACATGTTCTTATAGGAAATTTTGTAAGCTTTCCAACGGTGTATAGCAATCAAAATTCCGACGTACGGATTAAAAGATATGACCATTTAAAGGGACAGTGTGCAAACTGCCAGGCAGCAGTGTCCTGGGCAGTTTGGGACTGTTTTTGCACCTAGTTGTAAACTGTTTCCAAAACAGCTTTGGGACACTGTAATATGTCCAATTATGCTTTAAAATGAAGTAATAACAATGTGGAAATAAATTGGTAAGAAATTCTTAAAAGGGAGTATAAAAACAGTACCTAAATGTTAGGTACATTGTGACAACATTGCTACTATGATTGTATGATATATTGTGCTTGTTTTGATGAAATGTGTATGTGTTATGCTTGCTAGATCAAGGGCAGCAATTTGAGGAAGAAAAAGGAAATCATACAAGGGATAAGAACAAGGGGATATCCATACAAGATAATTGCTAGCTTGCTTGGATTGTATTGTGAGTGTAGTTATCCTTAGGGTTAGGACTAGGTCCTAACCATTACATTCTTGTTATGAAAATGAATCTAAGCATGAATATGACTTAATAAGGGAAGAATGATTAATGAAACACATGAAACTTGATCCTAGTCTTATGTACATGCCTATTCGAAATGCTTGTGCATGAATTCTGATGACTTGGTAGCTTATGTGCTATGATACAACATGGTTGAATGCTATTGACTTGTTTGAGATAAGATGTTATCTCATTTGATGAAATGAATCTTGAAATCACTTGACTTGTGAGCTAAGGCTCAATAGCCTAAGGGCTTAACATGAAATGATCTTGATTTACTTGGACATGATCTTGAATTTGATTACATGAAATAAATGGTAATTCGAACAACCTTGGTAGCTAGTTGGATTAGGTAGAAAGGCATGCCTTAGAGTCTAGAGCTCATTGTGTACGGGTGGACTACGGTCCAAGGCTAAGGTCCCTATTTGGCGACAAATGGAGAGTACGTATGTGGTCTTTGGCGACAGTAGGAGGGTTGACCAGCACTACGGTGCATATTGTGGCGACAGTTGGTTGAAGACTCGATTACCTATACAAACTAAGTACCAAGGGGGTTGTTTAATGAATTAACAAATGAAATAAGACTCAATTATACATGATACTTGTCTTGTATTGCCATGAAATGTATATTGCTTGTTTTGGAAGCATGACTCCTTGGTTACTTGTCTTGCATGAATGTTGCTTGATACATGATTTATGATTTCTTGTGGCCTAATCTTGTTTGCTGAATTGCATGTTATCCTAGATAGGATATTCTTGATGCTTGAAAGACTAGATAAGGTCACTCTTGATACTTGAAAGACTAGCTAAGTCTACTTTAATTCTTGAAAGCCTTAGCTGGGTCTACACTTGATCTAAAAGACTTAAAACAATAGTTACTACCTCACTAAGTACATTTTTGTACTTATCACTCTTCTTTCATTCTTCCCAACCTACAGGTTAAAGGATTCAACATTGCTTGATCTTGAAGTCGATTCCTTGAGCAAGAAGCTTCCTACACAAGCTTGTTAAAGTATGATTTCATACTTGTTATGTATTCTCCTAGAATGGTGGCACTAGTTTGTATCTAATTAGCTTGAACATGCATTTTGAGGGATTGTATATAATGTTTGATAGCCTATCTATGTTTTGTTTATAGTTTAAGGCTTGTAATGAACTTAAGTAACTTATAATGGTTGAATGTTGTTGCGAATATTTGGATGTTATAGAATGATCTTATGATGACCTAAATGGCCTGGAAATAGTTGATAACCTTGTCATGTTTTTGTGAATGCTTGAAATGATCATATGTATGCTTGATTTATGAATCGAAAATGAGGAACCATGTTGCTTAAACCCTATTCGAATGCATGGTAGTAGGATGAGGTTGGTGTGATTTAGCTTTATGCTTGTATATGTTTGGTATAATTGGCCTAATAGTAGTCTCTTGTATTAGGCTTGAATGGTACAAGTTATAAGCTATTAAAGGTTAGATAACTATGCTTAGTAATTGAGGAAATGAAATGACTAATTGTGTGCTAGATAAGGAACACCAAATTGAAATGGAAGCATGTAATACTAAGTAGATTTAAATAGGTTAAGAAACAATGTATATGTGTTGAAAATGAATCATGAAAGAGTAACTTGATATGTAAGCAAGAAAGAAATTAATCTAATGGTTTTGTAGGTATAGCCAAATGCTTAGAATGATTTTTGAAGATTCATTTGAGATTACTTGCATGAAAAGAAATGCATGAATGGTTGCTTATGTCTTGCTTGAATGCATGCTTCTTCCTTGCTTGGTCTAGTTCGAATGGTATGGAAGTGTAGGAGTCAACTATGAGCTTTCTTATTAGTTAGGTAAACAAGTATGAATGTTGTTCTTCTTGGTTGAGTGAATGCCGAATGTATGCATGATTAATATAAATGAATAGGAGTCAAATGTGTTTTCTTGTATGTTAAGAAAGCATGGGTGATAGATTGCTTGTATGATTCGAATGCCTTTCCATGTCTTGTACTTGTCTTGCTTGCTTGCTAAGTAATGCTCTTGAACCGTGTTACTACTAACTCAGGTAGGGGTGTTTCATATAAATTGGTAATCAGAGCTTTAGGTTTAGTCAATTCTTGGACTAAACTAGGCTATCATGCATCATATATGATACTTCTGCCACCTAGGAAACTTGAATTGATTAGCTTGTGTCTTGCTTATTAAACCGAACCCTTAACTATTATATTTGAACGTAGAATGTCTAAAACAAGACTCAATTGGGATAATGAAAGTCCTGAAGGCTCCTCGAATGAAGGAGACAGTGTGAGGATGGAACAGATTCCTCCTCAACATCAAGCTCAACATAGAACTCAAGCTGCTGCTCAACAGGAAGCTCCTGCTATCAATCCTATGTAGCAATAATGCCTTCTGAGTATGAAAGAGATGTTTAATCATCTAGTGTTCGCCTTAAAGCAAGATCATCCAATTGCTCCTACAGTTGACGTACCAAACTGAGCCCTGATTGACAAATTGGCTCAACATCGGGCTTATACCTTCACCGGAACCGATGAAAAAAAATCTAGAAGTAGCTAAGTAATGGCTTGAAGCCACTACTCAAATTCTTACCAAGCAACTACCTAGTCCCGATGAGCACAAACTCAGATGTGCTATAGCTTTGTTAGCTGACGAAGCCTTAAGCTGGTGGGAAACTACTACGTTGACTGCCCCTGCAGAAGCCGTGACATGGAAATTCTTCCTCGATGAATTTAGGAAGAAGTATACAGTGAACAGTATCTGGCTGAGCGCTGGAAATGTTTCTTGTACCTTAAGCAAGGGGGCCGACCTATTGAACAGTATGTAAGCGACTTCTGCAAGTATTGCAAATATGGGTCAGGGTATATCAAAACCGAGGCCGACAAGTGACAAATGTTCATTGATGGGTTAAATGATAAATTAAGCCATATGTTCACTACTCTTGGTATTACCGACTTCCAAAACTTGGTAAACCGAGTCATTGCTACATAGGCGAAGATGAAGGCCTCAGAGAAGCGTAAGAGTGGAAACTCCTGGAAGGATAAGCAATCCAGAAATGATGACAAGCCACACTGGCAGTCAAAGAAAGCTAAGCATTCTAAAGATCACTCTTCAAATTATACTCATGTCCAGGAGAGAAATTTTATACCGAAACCTCAATCGGTAATCAAATCCTCAGCCCCGATGATCTCAGTTGATAGTACGGGGAATTCTGGTAAAGCTATTCAGTACCGTACCTACAAGTTCTGTCAGAAGCACCACATGGGGCAATGCAGAACTCAGCAAAACTTGTGCTACTTATGTGAAGCCTCAGATCACTATATCCGAGATTGTCCTCAGAATCCCAATAAGGTTCCAAGTAGAACTCCTGGAAATGCAAGCTCATCTCTCTCCAATCGAAACAAGGGTCCTAAGAAAGCCTAGTCTGGAAATCAGGGGAGAGGCAAGGGGAACCATTCGAATGCCCCTACTCATCAGGAATCTCGAGCCCCTGCTCGTATGTACCACATTCGTGGTAAAGATGATGAAAAAGCTCCCAATGTTATTGCAGGTATCGTTGAGTTAAATTCTAGTCCTGCATATGCTTTAATTGATTCGAGGTCTACCCATTCATTTGTTTGTTCTGTCTTGATAAACAAGTTAAAATTGGAACCCAAAATTATTGAATCTAGTCTTGTAGTTTCGAATCCATTAGGGGGAAAACACCCATTAACTTGCTCCACAAGCAAGCTTCCTTGACCATTCGAAACATACCCTTCCCTATTGATCTTTATGTCTTACCCTATTGTGAATTTGACTTGATATTGGGTTAGATTGGTTAAGTAAACACGAGGCTTGGGTAGATTGCCAAAATCAGAGACTGTATCTCTGGGGTTTAGAGAAAGAATCCATTCTCTTAATAGACAAGAAACCAACCTCAATCTTTGCTAAAATGATCATTCAAGATGAAATTGAATTCGGCTTGCCTAGTATGCCAAGTGTGTCTAAATTCACTGATGTTTTTCCCAAGGAACTCCCTGCTGTCCCTCTAACCAGAGAAGTAGAGTTTGGGATTGAAGTTCAGCCTAGAACAACTCCGGTGTCCATTACACCCTATAGAATGACACCTGTCGAGTTGAAAGAATTGAAGAAGCAACTTCAGGAGTTACAAGATAAAGGCTTCATACGGCCTAGTTCATCACCTTGGGGTACTCTAGTCTTGTTCGTGAAGAAGAAAGACTGGACTATGAGACTCTGTATTGATTAAAGACAATTGAACAAGCTTACAATTAAGAATCGGTATCCTCTCCCAAGGATAGAAGATCTCTTCGATCAACTCAAGGATGCTTCGTATTCTCAAAGATCGATTTTTGATCGGGATACAATCAAATGAGGGTAAAAAAAGAAGATGTGCCGAAGACAGCCTTTCGTACTCGATATGGCCACTATGAATTTCTTGTAATGCCATTCGGGTTAACGAATGCTCCGGCTGCTTTCATGGATCTCATGAATCGAGTGTTCACGCCCTATCTCGACAAGTTCGTGGTCGTCTTCATTGATGACATCCTAGTTTACTCCTGGAACAAGGAATAACACTCTGAACGTCTCAGAATTGTATTACAAACTCTTCGGGAACGTCAATTGTTCGCAAAGTTCTCTAAGTATGAATTTTGGCTATCGATAGTCTCGTTCCTTGGCCATGTCATCTCGGCAGAAGGGATTAAAGTAGAGCCGAAGAAAATTCAATCCATCCTGTATTGGAGACCTCCAAGGAATGTTAGTGAAACATAAGCTTTCTCGGTTTAGCCAGATATTATTGGCGATTTGTCAAAAGCTTTTCCTCCATTGCCGCAAGTTTGACAAGATTAACCCGAAAGGATAAACCTTTTGTTTGGTCGAAAAGTCAACAACAAAGCTTTGATCAACTTAAACAAGCCTTGACTCATGCACTGGTTCTTATCCAACCAAAATCGAGTAAAGAATTCACTGTCTATAGTGATGCATCTCATTTAGGACTAGATTGTGTCCTAATGCAAGATGGAAAGGTGGTAGCTTATGCTTCAAGGCAACTGAAACCACACGAGTCAAACTATCCAAGACACGATCTAGAATTGGCGGCTATCGTGTTTGCTCTCAAAATTTGGAGACATTACTTGTACGGGGAGAAATGTAATATGTTCACAGATCACAAAAGTCTCAAATACCTTCTGACTCAGAAAGATTTGAATCTAAGACAAAGAAGATGGCTTGAATTGCTTGAGGACTACGATTTGGTTATCGACTACCATCCGGGGAAAGCAAATGTGGCTCCTGATGCCCTTTGTCACAAACCATACTCGGGTAAACTCCTAAATCTAAAGTCTAGTATATTTCAATCGAATTTGAACTTTCTTGGGTCAAAAGAAAGCAATTCGAACACTTACTTGTTTTGCAAGTAACCACTCGAAATTTTCCTTAACGATTCTATGTATTCTTGTAGCTACTCCGGCTATCAAAGCTCATTTTCGTTTATCCAAAGAACATAAATTCTTGTCTGAACTTCAAGTTCAATCCAGCTTAATCTCAAGAATTAAAGAACTCCAGCAAACTAATTTAGATCTTCAGAAGATCATATCCAAGTTAGATTCTGAGCCTAATTATGACTTCTCCCTTAAGTCAAATGGACTCCTCTATTTCAAGGATAGAGTGTGTGTTCCTAAAAATGAGGAACTAAGGCAAGAAATGAAGCTCATCAAAGCTTATTCTCGATTCACCCGGGATCTGTCAAGATGTACAAAGATTTAAAGCCACTATACTGGCGGCCGGGTATGAAATCGGCTATCACAGACTTTGTATCGAAGTGCTTGACTTGCCAAAGAGTTAAAGCTAAACATCGAGTCCCTAGTGGATTACTTCAGCCAATCAAATTCCTTCAGTGGAAATGGGATCGTATTACAATGGATTTTGTTACTGGTCTACCTTCAACTCCAAGAAAGAACGATGTTGTATGGGTGATTGTAGATAGATTCACAAAGTCTACTCATTTCATCCTTGTTTGAATGAACATGAGCTTGGAAACCTTAGCCGAGCTATACATCGGTGAAGTGATTCGATTACACGGTGTACCTACAGCAATAATCTCTGATCATGATCCTAGATTTGCTTCTCGATTTTGGAAGTCTCTACAAAAAGCTCTTGAGACTAAAGTAAATCTAAGTACAGCTTTCCATCCTTAGTCTAATGGACAATCTAAAAGGATTATTCAAGTACTAGAAGACATGCTTCGTGCTTGTGTTATTGGGTTTGGGAAGAACTAGGAGAAATCTCTACCCCTTGTAGAGCTTGCCTACAACAATAGCTATCAAGCATCTATTCAGATGGCTCCATTCGAAGCTCTATACGGGAGGAAGTGTAGAACTCCCTTATGCTGGTCTAGATTGGGGGAAAACAAAGTGCTAGGGCCTCAACTACTTCGGGAAACCGAAGAACAAGTGAAGATCATCCATGATCGATTAAAGGCAGCTTTCGATAGACAGAAAGCATATGTTGACTTGAAAAGAAGAGATATCCGGTATGTTGTTGGAGACAAATTCTTCCTAAAGGTCTCACCATGGAAGAAAGTCCTTTGATTTGGAAGAAAAGGGAAACTCAGTCCCCGATTCATTGGTCCATTCGAAATCACTAAAAGAATTGGATCGGTGGCCTATCGATTAGCTCTCCCTGAAGAATTCGATAGAATCCACAATGTATTCCATGTATCTATGCTCAGAAGATACAGATCAGATCCATCTCATATTCTTGAACCGTGAGAAGTTGAGTTAAACCCCGACTTGTCATATGAAGAAGAGCCTGTTCAGATTCTTGATCGGGAAGTAAGAAAGCTTCAGAACAAGATTGTTCCTCTTGTCAAGGTTTTGTGGAGAAACCACAAGATAGAAGAAGCTACCTGGGAATCTGAAGAAATCATGAGGAAGCAGTATCCTCACCTATTAGATTCAGGTAAATTCGAGGATGAATTTTCTTTAAGGGGGAGAATTGTAACACCCCAAATCCTAACTTAGAATTATTGGAATTAAATTGAATAAGTGATTAGCTTAATTGAATTAAGAATTAAGCTAAATTGAATAGTCAAGGGCCTAATTGAAAGAATGAATGAATTGAGTGATCAAATTAGAATGGCAATAATGAATTAAAAAAGAAAGATTGAGATTACATGATAAATATCATTAACCTCTTATTTGCCCTTGACTAATTACAAGATTAGTAACTAATTAAGGGATAGATTAGTAAAATCCAAATTCCACTAATGTGGATAACCAAGTTGTCATCTTCTCCATTTCTTCATTGTTGGCCAAAACTTGAGAGGAAAAGGGAGTGAGAGAAAGCTTGGAAAATTCAGCCATTGGAGAAGAAATTAAGCTTGCATGTGTTGTAATTTTTCATTGAAATTAAGCAAGGAGCAAAGTAAGTATAATCCTTCTTGTGTTTAATTGATTAGGCAACTATGATTGTGGAATTGGACTGATTTTGATGATTTTTGATGGAATTAGATATTGAATGTGTTTTTAGATGATAGAATGGTTGTTGAATTATGCTAATTTGAAGAATGTAACTAGATACAAGGCTGAAAATTATGTGTTCATGCTAGAGTAATAAACCTAGGTTGATGGAAAATTGAATTGTGTTGTTGTGAAAATTGAATGACTAGAACTTAAAATTGAGCCATGGAATTTATGAATTGATGATGATCATGAATAGGTAATGTATATAAAGTGTTAAATATATTTAATTAGATGCAAACAATGCTGGAAATTGATGATAAAAGCATGAACATATTTAAGTATCATGGAAACTGTTTTGTGGAATTGGAATTGTGCAAACATGAAAGATTAGGCATTGTAATCAACTTGCCCTGTTTTGACAGCCTTGTAAAATCGATTAACATGAACCTAACATGTTTATGATATCATATGAACTGAATTATAGGACCAATACATTGGTTAAAATGGATTAAAGGCATTAAAATGTGTCTAGATGCAATCTGCCCAGAATTGCTCTGTTCTGGGCAGTCACTTTGAAAATTCACCAAAAATTGTATAGATTAAATTCAAGGATGAAATTTTAATGACATGATCCTTATAATTTCTATTTTCATTTGGTGAAAACAGAATGGAAAACTGGGTCCTATATTGAAAACTGTAAATAGGAATTGCTGGACAGTGCAAACTGTCGAGGCAGTGTAAAATGCCCTGTCTTTGAGAAATAAACTGTATTAATTGGCTACGAATTAAAATGCAAGCCTTACATGGTCTTATAGGAAATTTTGTAATATTTCCAACGGTGTAAAGAAATCGAAATTCCGACTTACGAATTAAAAGATATGGTCATTTAAAGGGACAGTGTGCAAACTGCCAGGCAGCAGTGTCCTGGGCAGCTTGGGACTGTTTTTGCACCTAGTTGTAAACTGTTTCCATAACAGTTTTGGGACATTGTAATATGTCCAATTATGCTTTAAAATGAAGTAATAACAATGTGGAAATGAATTGGTAAGAAATGCTTAAAAGGGAGTATAAAAGCAGTAGCTAAATGTTAGGTACATTGTGACAACATTGCTACTATGATTGTATGATATATTGTGCTTGTTTTGATGAAATGTGTATGTGTTATGCTTGCTAGATCAAGGGCAGCAATTTGAGGAAGAAAAAGGAAATCATACAAGGGCTAAGAACAAGGGGATAGCCATACAAGATAATTGCTAGCTTGCTTGGATTGTATTGTGAGTGTAGTTATCCTTAGGGTTAGGACTAGGTCCTAACCATTACATTCTTGTTATGAAAATTAATCTAAGCATGAATATGACTTAATAAGGGAAGAATGATTAATGAAACACATGAAACATGATCCTAGTCTTATGTACATGCCTATTCAAAATACTTGTGCATGAATTGTGATGACTTGGTAGCTTATGTGTTATGATACAACATGGTTGAATGCTATTGACTTGTTTGAGATAAGATGTTATCTCATTTGATGAAATGAATCTTGAAATCACTTGACTTGAGAGCTAAGGCTCAATAGCCTAGGGGCTTAACATGAAATGATCTTGATTTACTTGGACATGATCTTGAATTTGATTACATGAAGTAATGGTAATTTGAACAACCTTGGTAGCTAGTTGGATTAGGTAGAAAGGCATGCCTTCGAGTCTAGAGCTCATTGTATACGGGTGGACAACGGCCCAGGGCTAAGGCCCCTGTTTGGCGACAAACAGAGGGTACGTATGTGGTCTTTGGCGACAGTAGGAGGGTTGACCAGTAGTTGGTTGGAGACTCGATTACCTATACAAACTAAGTACCAAGGGGGTTGTTTAATGAATTAACAAATGAAATAAGACTCAATTATACATGATACTTGTCTTGTATTTCCATGAAATGTATGTTGCTTGTTTTGGAAGCATGACTCCTTGGTTACTTGTCTTGCAAGCATGTTGCTTGATACATGATTTATGAATTCTTGTGGCCTAATCTTGTTGGCCGAATTGCATGTTATCCTAGATAGGATATTCTTGATGCTTGAAAGACTAGATAAGGTCACTCTTGATACTTGAAAGACTAGCTAAGTATACTTTAATTCTTGAAAGCCTTAGCTAGGTCTACACTTGATCTAAAAGACTTAAAACATGAAATAACAAAATGGACATACTAGTTACTACCTCACTAAGTACATTTTTGTACTTATCACGCTTCTTTCATTCTTCCCAACCTACAGGTTAAAGGATTCAACATTGCTTGATCTTGAAGTTGATTCCTTGAGCAAGAAGCTTCCTACACAAGCTTGTTAAAGTATGATTTCATACTTGTTATGTATTCTCCTAGAATGGTGGCACTAGTTTGTATCTAATTAGCTTGAACATGCATTTTGAGGGATTGTATATAATGTTTGATAGCTTATCTATGTTTTGTTTATAGTTTAAGGCTTGTAATGAACTTAAGTAACTTATAATGGTTGAATGTTGCTGCGCATATTTGGATGTTATAGAATGATCTTATGATGACCTAAATGTCCTTGAAATAGTTGATAACCTTGTCATGTTTTTTTGAATGCTTGAAATGATCATATGTATGCTTGATTTATGAGTCAAAAATGAGGAACCATGTTGCTTAAACCCTATTCGAATGCATGGTAGTAGGATGAGGTTGGTGTGATTTAGCTTTATGCTTGTATATGTTTGGTATAATTGGTCGAATAGTAGTCTCTTGTATTAGGCTTGAATGGTACAAGTTATAAGCTATTAAAGGTTAGATAACTATGCTTAGTAATTGAGGAAATGAAATGACTAATTGTGTACTAGATAAGGAACACCAAATTGAAATGGAAGCATGTAATACTAAGTATATTTAAATAGGTTAAGAAACAATGTATATGTGTTGAAAATGAATCATGAAAGTAGTAACTTGATTTGTAAGCAAGAAAGAAATTAATCTAATGGTTTTGTAGGTATAGCCGATTGCTTAGAATGATTTTTGAAGATTCATTTGAGATTACTTGCATGAAAAGAAATGCATGAATGGTTGCTTATGTCTTGCTTGAATACATGCTTCTTCCTTGCTTGGTCTAGTTCGAATGGTATGGAAGTGTAGGAGTCAACTATGAGCTTTCTTATTAGTTAGGTAAACAAGTATGAATGTTGTTCTTCTTGGTTGAGTGATTGCCGATTGTATGCTTTATTGATATAAATGAATAGGAGTCAAATGTGCTTTCTTTTATGTTAAGAAAGCATGGGTGATAGATTGCTTGTATGATTCGAATGCCTTGCCATGTCTTGTACTTGTCTTCCTTGCTTGCTAAGTAACGCTCTTGAACCGAGTTACTACTAACCCAGGTAGTGGGTGTTACAGCTATTGCTCCATTATATCAGAGTTCACAATGTCTCAAAGCTTTATAACGGGCTTAATTAATTCATAGATGTTAAACATTTAGACTTAACTTTCATTTCTTAGTGTCTTATGACAATAGTATCTTTATATTCAATTGAGAGTTCAATACCAATTCAATCTTAATCAAGTACCTTTATCATTTCATATCATACGCATACTATCAAATCATAGCAAACAATTGTGCATATGGAATGCAAACTCAATCGAAAGGTTTGTCAGTGATGTCATGCTATGAATGTAATCCATTCCCCTTAGTGCTCTAAATGAGCCTTATGAAAAATGATTACATAATAGTCATTCTTAAACATTCATGCATTGAAACAAATAGAACAAGGTCAGAATGACTCCGTATCACCTAAGATAAGTACAACTACACTCACCTGATATCCCAAAGTTACGGGATATCCCAATCCACAATTACAGCTTTACAACTTCCTTTCTCGTCCAAGACTTTGTTTCATCCGTATCCCCTAATGTCTAGGAGAAAACAAGCAAGAAATCATGCATTAGAAACAATTATAACCATTCAAGTAACTACTTTAATGGTTTGATATTAAAGAGCATTATTCATTATTTAAAACATTATGCATTTCATCATCCAATTCTGCAATTACAACATACTTATTCACTTCAAAACTGCATATACTAAATTGCATTTCCAGCATAAAACTGCACCCAAACAAGACTGTATTTGCACTAAACTGTTTTGTACTTATACACAAACTGCACAGCATACATAAATAGCATTTTGAGTATAATTTTACATGCTAGCATTACAAACATTAGAAGTATTCCATCACTTTTCTTCATTTGAAAAATCACTAAATAAGCTGTCCTATGCTCTTAGAGACCATTAAAATCAATTATAATGTACATCCATTATTTTCAAGAACATTAATAAATCAAAGCTATTTTTCTTCTCAATTTAATAAAAATAGCAACTATTTCATTGCACAATCATAACATTTGAAATGTTCTGATACTTAGTTTCAATCTAACCAGCCTATTACAAATCTAACTGCAATATCATTCAAATCTATCTATTTAAAAGTAGGCAGCAATTCTATAATTTCTTAAAAATAACATTCTCAAAAACATGATTCAGTTAATAAGTATGACATTCCATGTATTTACATCAAAACTTATTACAAAGACTTCATATGTCTCATGTACCCAAAACCAATTATCTAACCTCCAAGAGGAAAATTAAAAGAGATTTAAAAATAGAATAGATTACATAGTTAATCATCCAAATTCACTTAGCATGAGCCAACTCTCTATTCTCATTTACTACATGATCGATAAGCATCTCCAAAATCGATCATTTGTTGTTTAATATGAAACTTTCCAATCTTTCTATTTCCAGCATTTCAACCCAATCATTGCTTACATTCATCCACTCAAGAAACAACCATGTATATATACTTATCATCCTCATTTCCATTTCCAAGTTAAGCCCTTGTTTCCAATTTTTGGCAATTTGAGCTATCATCAAAGAACTGTCTCTTCAGAACACAGTATACACTGGACTTTTAATTTCTTTACACCATTACAAACTAGATTCAACTATGGTGTTAATGGTATAAGCCTAAGAATTTAACAATGCTCACAACAATTATGAGAATTTTTATAAATCTCAAAAAAGAAATTGTCCAAAGAAGAATCTGCTTCCAGATTTTCTGCACTACCTTCACTTAAAAATTCATAACTTTTTATTTAGAACTTTAAATCAATCACCATTTGTTGGAGACAAAACTAGACTCACACGTGGTTCTACAAATATAAAATACATCCTCTAACTCAGCATATTCAATTTTCTATGAATTTCTAAATTTACTGCTAGAGCAGAGCTTTTTTGGGCAAATTTCATATACATTGTTTTCAACTAATTTAAATGTCCTATCTCAATCATAATCATCAGCAATTCATTCTCAATTGAAACAAAATTATTTCAATATTTTAGCATGCTTTTGTCCTCTCTTTATCCTTCATTTTAATACTCATTATCCTTTACCAAGTATAATATTCAACCCAATCCATAATCATGGACCCAAAGTATTACTTTTCTAAGTTTCTTATTCAACTCTAATTAAAAGCAGAATTTCCAGCATCAAAATCATGCAATTAAGCTTCACTTTCACATGGAAATTTAACTCAATAATATATAAAAAGGTATTGCTTACCAATTAGATAAATTCAGCTACAAAAATTACAACAAATTTTACTACAATTTGACTCCAAACAAAACCGATTAATGAGCTCCTCCCATGGCCGATTCCCTCTTTTTTAGAGCATTTGTGTTGGAGAAGATAATCCTTTTTGGCTTTTCCCTTCCTCCTAGCATAGCCGGCGACTTCTTTTTTTTCTCATAATTCTTTCTTTTTTATACACTTGTCCAAAAGAACCACTACACCATGACACGTGTGTTCCATTAACCACAATTGGTTAAATAACCATGCAACCTCAACATTTTCACTTCCTTTTAATTTGATCCTCTAAGACTATTTATCCTTTCTTACAATTTAGTCACAAACTATTTTCTTTTACTTTACAATTTAATCCTCAATCATTTGATTTTCATTCGAAATTACCTTCTTAATATCCATATATATATATATATACTCCTTTATAATCCTTATAATATGATCACTTTACTTATTAGATACTGATCTTTAGTTCAATTAGCTCTTTTACCTTCAATTTCATTGACTTATTCAATTGACTCAAATTGAATCTTTAATAATCCAAAGATAACATTCTCCAAGCATGAGTTTGCATTATAAAACTCCTAGCCCAGTTTTAGGGGTGTTACATTACTTGTTTTTCTTTTTGTTTCATTTTATTTATTTGTTTTAACCAGTGTATGACCAGAAAAAGCCATGTGGTGGAAGACTGATCATACGATCTAGAAATCAAAAGAATCATGCGAAGGTTAAAGAAAAAGTTTGAGAGATGGCTCAACAAGGTAACGAAGGAGATGATGTCTTTAACAATAAAGAGAATCCAACAATGCACAATAGGATACCACTAGCTCCTGCTACCCCAGCCGTTAATGTGGAGGAAGAGAGACCTAATAGAGAACACTTGGCACCAAACATAGACAATTTGATGCTACGGCTGATTGGTCTCTAGGTAAATACACTAAATTTTGAACTCAAACTGGTGATGAAACAAAAGCTTTTGAATGTAGGACAATTTGATGAAGCACTTACTGGAGACCTGAGGCAACACTTGAAGCAATTCATGGAAGTTGGCTAGCTATTTCAACAGCCTGGAGTATCAGAAGATACAGTGAAGTTGAAATTATTTACATTTTCCCTGAGAGATAGAGCAAAAACGTGCCTAAGCTCTTTGCCACCAAGTTCTATCACCTCATGGGGAGATATATGCTAGAATTTTTTGCTGCAATTCCGGCCACCTAAACTCATTGCCAAGCTAAGGAGTGAGATCATCACGTTTAGGCAGGCTGATGATGAAACCTTATATGATGCCTGGAAGAGATTTAAGAACCTGTTGAGGAGGTGACCCGTGCATGGATTCCCAAAATGGACCCAGATGGAGACCTTCTACAATAGACTCAATGCACAAGCTATAAGTGTTGTCGATGCTTCGTCAAATGGTTCGCTGCTGGACAAAAACTATACAGAGGTAGTTGACAATCCTTGAGAGGATTTCAATTAATGATTTTGAGTATCCTACTACCAGACTTAGGACCAGGACAAAAACTGGTGGGAAATTATAGATAGATGAACTTACACCCATCCACGCTGAGATTTCCAATCTTACTAGCATAGTGAGAACTTTGCAAAAGAGTAATGAATCCCAAGAACTTAAGGCATTAAACCCATTCTGTACAATATGTAGAGAGGATCATCACATGGAAGATTGCCTTGCCAACCCTGAGTCACATTTTGTTGGTAATTTTAATCATAATTATAATCTGAATTCCAATACTTACAATGCAGGATGGAGACAACACCCAAATTTAGGTTGGGGAAATCAAGGAGGTAACCAATACAATGCCCAATAGCAGAATAACAATACCTAACATCAGAACAATGCCCAACAAGGTTTCAGTCAAAATGCGCAGAAGGTGCAAAACAATTTTTATGTAGGGCAAAAGAATAACCAGAGGACTTTGATAAATTACATGGAGAGGAATGATGCAACTATCTAGAGTTTGGCAGCATATATGCAAAACTTGGAGGTACAGATTGGACAGATTGCCAGTGCACTCAACAATAGACCCCATGGAGCTTTGCCAAGTGATACAGAGGATGCCAGACATAGAGGCAATGAACAATGCAAAGTTGTAACTCTTTAGAGTGGAAAACAATGCGAGGTTGAGACACCTGTCAAGCAGCCAATTATTTGCCATTAGGAAGAACTAGTAGATGAACCAAAAAAAGAAAAGAAAAAAAGTGAACATAAGCAATGTCATACCTTAGTCTGATGCCATACCTCAGCCAAATGCTAGCAAAACCTTGGGAAAGCCGACGGAGCCAGCATATGCTTATCCACCTCCACCATTTCCACAAAGACTATAGAAGCACAGGTAGGATCAGCAATTGAAGCGCTTCTTGGAATTCCTTAAGCAATTGCATATCGATATACCATTAGTAGAAGCTCTCGAGCAGATGCCCAACTATATTAAATTCATGAAGGACATCTTGTCCAAAAAGAGGAAAATGGGTGATTTCAAGACTACAACTCTCACTAAAGGATGCAGTGCAATAATACTCAATCGGTTGCCACCAAAGCTAAAAGAACTGAGAAGTTTTACTATTCCATGTACCATTGGCAACAGATTCATGGGTAAGGCACTGTGTGGCTTGGGAGCCATCATCAATTTGATGCCAATGTCTGTTTTCAAGAAGCTTGGCATTAAAGCAAGGCCTACCACAGTAGCACTTCATTTGGCTGATCGATCATTTACTCATCCTAGGGGTAAGATTGATGATATGTCGGTAAAGGTAGACAAATTCATATTCTCAGCTGATTTTATCATTTTATATTATGAGGTAGATGTTAATGTCTCAATTATATTAGACATACCATTAATTGCCACAGATAGATCTTTGATTGATGTTCATAAAGGTTAATTAATTATGCTAATGAATGATCAACACGTTACATTTAATGTGTTTCAAGCTCTTAAATGTGCAAATAAACCTCAGTAATGCTAAGCTGATGAGATGATGGAGTCCATTTTTAATGTGGACGTGGCACAATTGTGCTAAGATGCGAATGATGATGCTACTGAATGAGTTGATGAAGAAGAGACAGATGAGGACACTAAAGGAACAACTTTAGAAGAGATAAGCTATTTCGGATAACTAGAGCCACTGGAGTTGGTTGGTAGAGAGATTGTGGCACCTAAACCATCCATTGAGGAGCCACCTAAATTAGAACTAAAATCGTTGCTAGACCATCTCAAGTATGCCTACTTAGGTAAACACTCAACCTTGCCAATGATCATTGATGCTGATCTAACTAATGATCATGAGGAAAGATTGTTGGGAATTTTAAGCAATTACAAGCAAGCGTTAGGGTGGACCTTGGATGATATCCGAGGAATAAGCTCAACCATTTGCATGCACAAAATAATTCTGGAAGAATATCATGGCAAAACAATTGAGGGCCAGACAAGATTGAACCCCGAGCATGAAAGAGGTAGTGAAAAAAGAAATTATCAAGTGGCTGGATGTTGGGATAATCTATCCCATTTCCAATACCTCGTGGGTCAGCCCGATGCAATGTGTGCCAAAGAAAGGTGGCATGACCGTGGTTCAAAATAGTAACAATGAGTTAGTTCCTTCTAGAACTGTTATAGGATGGAGAGTGTGCATGGATTATAGGAAGTTGAACAATGCCACCAGGAAAGATCACTTTCCACTGCCCTTCATCGATCAAATGTTGGACAGACTGGCAGGTAATGCATTCTATTGCTTCTTAGACGGTTATTCGGGATATAATCAGATTGTCATAGCTTCGGAAGATCAGGAGAAGACCGCATTCACTCTCCATATAGGACATTCGCTTTTAGAAGAATGCCCTTTGGACTATGTAATGCTTCGACAACGTTTTAACGTTGTATGATGTCTATCTTTTCTGACATGATTGAGAACAACTTAGAAGTTTACATGGATGACTTCTCGGTGTTTAGCAAGACATTTGAGGAATGTCTTCAGAGTCTAGAGCTTGTTTTGAGAATATGTATTGGTACTAACTTAGTCTTGAATTGGGAGAAATGTCACTTCATGGTGAAGAAGGGCATATTCCTCGGTCATAAAGTGACAAAGAAAGGCCTGGAAGTTGACAAGGTAAAAGTGGAGGTAATCAAGCAGTTGCCACCTCCTACAAGTGTAAAAGGTATAAGAAGTTTTTTGGGACATGCAGGTTTTTACCACCGTTTTATTGAAGATTTTTCTAAAATTTCTAAACCTTCATTCTTACTTTTAGAACAAAATGCCAGCTTTGTGTTTGATGATCCATGTTTACCGTTTCATGAACTGAAATATAGGTTGATCAATGCCCCCATAGTTGTGGCACCAGTTTGGAATAAGCCCTTCAAGCTCATGTGCGATGCCAGCGACTATGCCGTTGGAGCTGTATTAGGACAAATGCATGGCAAAGTTTTTCATACCATTTACTATGCTAGTCGAATATTGAAAGAAGCACAACTAAACTACACCACTACCGAGAAAGAATTTCTTGCGGTTGTATTTGCATTTGATAAATTTAGATCTTACTTAGTTGGTAACAAGGTTATGGTGTATACAGATCACTCGGTATTGAAATACCTCTTGGCAAAGAAGGATGCCAAGCTCAGACTAATCTGATGGCTACTCTTGTTGCAAGAGTTTGATCTCGAGACAAGAAGAGGAGTGAAAACTTGGTAGCTGACCATCTGTCAAGATTACAACATCACCTTGAGGAAGGTAGAGCCACTGCCATTAGAGATGAATTCCACGATGAATACTTGCTTGCAGTCGATTCCATTCCATGGTACGTTGACATAGCCAACTACCTGGTAAGTAATATCATGCCACCAGATCTGGCAAGCAATGTCAGGAAATGTTTTCTGCGAGATGTGTGACAGTACTATTGGGATAAGCCCATTCTGTTTAAACATTGTGCCAACCAAGTGATCCGCCAATGTGTGCCAGAGGATGAGCAGCATAATATTTTGCATTTGTGCCATACAACGCCGTATAGAAGCCACTTTGTTGGAATAAAGACCGCAGCCAAAGTGTTGTAGTCAGGATTCTTTTGGCATGTGTTGTTTAAAGATGTTCATTACTTTTCCAAGGCATGTGACCGATGCCAGAGGACATGTAACATCTCGAGCAAACATCAATTTCCACTCCAAAATATTATGCCAGTGGAGTTGTTTAACGTATGGGGAATAGACTTCATGGGTCATTTTCCCTCATCATTTTGTAATCTCTATATTCTTGGGGCCGTTGATTATGTTCCAAATGGGTTGAAGCTGTTGCACTGCCAACAAATGATGCCATGGTCGTTGCCAAGTTCCTGCATAAGAACATCTTCACAAGATTTGGTGCCCCTAGAGCCATCATTCATGATGAAGATGCACATTTTAAGTGTAATTTAATCTCTCACTACAAGAAATTTCTATTGTTGTGACAAATTTTATTGTGACTAAATTATTTTTGTTACTATTTGTAGTTTTATTGTGACAAACTAGATAAGCGTCACTTAAATTAGAAAAACATATACAATTGTGACAAAAACTAAAACTATCATAATATTTTATCACAATTAGTAAACTTGTGTAACATATGGTGACAAAATATATTTTGTTACTATTTTTTGTCACAAATATTTCCCTCCATTTTTTGGCGCCAATAAAAAGTCATTAGTGACAAGTTTTGTAGCTATAAATTTTAATAATTATTACAATTTTTTTTCATAACAAATAATGAGATTCAAGTTTTTTGTGACAAATTATATTTGCACTTATATATTTTAATTATAGTGACAAAATGTATGTCACAAATGTTTTCCTCTACTTTTTGGTGCAAAAAAGTCATATATTGACACATTTTGTAACTATAAGTTATAATTATTATTACAAAAAAATTATCACAACAAATAATGACATTCAAGATTGCAGTGATAAATTATTTTTGTAGTTATATATTTTAATTATAGTGACAAAATATATTGTCATAGATGCTTTCTTACATTTTTTGGTGTCAAATAAATTATATAGTGATAAGTTTTGTAACTATAAGTTATAGTTATTGTTACAAAAAAATTATCACAACAATTAATAAGATTCAAATCTTTTGTAATAAGTTATGTTTGTACTTATATATTGTAATTATAATGACAAAATAATTTTTTCAAAATTAAATGTCACAACCTCAAAGGGTTTTAGTTTGTCACAATTGTATACCAAATGAAAATATTTGTGACGAATTATTATTAGGGAAAACTACCCAAATAGTATCCCAGCTATTGCCGAAATATCATTTTAGTACCCCCAACTATTTTTTTAGCAAAATGGTACCTAACGTTATGTTTCGTTTTCAAAATAGTACCCCGCCGTTAAAAATTAACAGCTTCATTTTCTCTCTCCTAGTCAGCATGCCATGCGTATTTTTTTTATGATTTTAGTCTACGTGGCATGCTGACTAGGAGAGAGAAAATGATGTGGCAGACTGCCACATGTGATTTTCTCTCTCCTAGTCAGAACACAGTTAGTTTTTAAAGGCGGGGTACCAAAATGAAAACGAAACGTAACGTTAGGTACCATTTTGCCAAAAAAATAGCTGAAGTACTAAAACGATATTTTGACAATAGCTGGGGTACTATTTAGGTAGTTTTCCCTTATTGTTATGACGATTTAATGTTAAAGAGTGACGTTGTAAATTCACTGGCAATAAATTTTATTTGTTATATTTTAAAAAATGCAAAAGACGACTTTGTATTTTTCTAAAAAATGATTTAATTTGACTAAAATAACCATTTCTCACAAATTGAAATATTTGTTTACATTTTATTTTACGATTTTCAAAAACAACACAAAATTGTGTCACTTAATGCTTGACACCAATAATTAATAGAAAAATTAGAGGATTTATTAGTGAGGAAATTTTGACATCTTAATTGTGTGTCTAATTCAAAATCTAATTAGTGACGAATTTTCTTATATTTTGAATTTTAGGCTCGTAAATTCAATCTTCTTTATATCGGTAATTGTAAAAATATTAAAAGGGTAATGTAAACTTATTGAAAAATTAACACTAGTATGTTATTATGAGTAAATTTTTGATACAAGAGTTGTGTAAAAATTTGCACAACCTTACATATTTACTCTTTATAACTAAAATCTTAAAACCTAAACTAATTGACTCAAAACAGGTGAGTTATTTAACTCGAAAAACTATTTTGGTCACGTAAAAATATTAAATAGTATTGTTTAGAATTTAAATAGGTGAGTAAATTATGCTAGTTGAGTTATTTGAGTAAATTTCATTTTTAAATAATAATTTAAATTTTAAAGGCTAAACTACACAAGATACTACTAAAATTTAAGTTTAATATTGATTATACCACTACACTAAAAATAAATACAATTATAGCACTAAATTTTAGTTTAAGCTTCAATTATATTATTGGACCATTAAAATTGATGATGTGGGCGGATCTTAACTGTCCATGTGCGATTACGTGGAGGAATTGTAATAGTTTAATGGCTTAATTGAAGCTTAAATTAAATTCAGTGATAAATAAAGATAGTATCGATTTTTAGTTTAATAGTAAAATCGATATTATATGAAAGTTAATTGGCTTCGCTTTTTTCTCTAAAACTTTCTTTGTGTTTCATTATCGCGTTTTGGGTTTTGTTCCTCTCTTTTTTTATCTCATTACCCTAAATCCCTTTCTTTCTTGAACTTTATCCTATTAAAAAAATGGCATTTAATTCCCTTTATTTCCTATAATCCACCTTCTCTGCTCAAAACTTTTCTTTAGAAATCCTACTCTTTGGATAGCATTTCTCATACCCTCCTCGCCTGAAATTTTCACCGTCTCTGAAATTTTTTTCCGACCCTATATGTCGCTCTAAATTCTTCAATACATATGCAATTTTGAAGAACAATGACCAAAAAGTTTGGTTAAGGGCTAAGGGTAGGGTCGGTGTTAAAGATATTGCTAATACGATTTCATATATGAGCCTAAGATTTGAGGTTGTACGAACAATTTTTTGCTCCAATGAAGCGAAGATCGAAGCCCAACAAAGTGGGAAAGGAGAAGCAATTCGTACCTTGAGAAAGGAGTTTCCGGTCATCTTCTACATGGAGCAAAATTTTGATATTTATTGGTTTGGATTCGATTAATTTTTATTTTAGCATTTTTTATTTTTTGGATCATTTTTTATTTTATTTTAGTACTTTGAGAAATGGAGAACTTTGTAGAATAATTTAAATTTTTAGAACTGCCCAAGTAATGTCACCAGGAATGCCAATATACTACTTGAAAGAGTGAAATTAGAACTTATATCACTACAAATGTGAAACATAATTCAATAGGGTAGAATTCTCATGTTCGTTTAGTAGTAACGAAATATGATTTATTGGAAAATAGAATTTTTTAGAATATATATAGTTATTGTGTTTATAGGGCTATATAATTCTAATTAAATAAACTTTTGATTTCTTAAATCCCCGGTTTGATTTCTCCCTAATTGGTATAATGCAAATCAATTATGAAATCTGAGAAAATATCAATTTTTGATAACAGACCTGAATCATGGCTTCAAAAGTTGAAAAACATAGATTTCCAAAATATAATCCTTTTGTTTCCCTTAGTTTTCATTTGCCATTAAAGTAGTTCATTACTGTCAGGTTTAGAATTCAAGTCTTTAAATGAAAAAAAATAAAAATTGTTGTTATCTGTTCTCGAGTAAGTCATACTAATACATTCTAAGATTACGTTTTTTATATAATTATATATTCTATACTTGTTTGCAAGGATGAAAGTACTTAACATTAGCTTAGAACAATGAAGCCAACAAGCTTTCTTAATTGCATTCATGTTTGATTGATTTTACAAATTGATGGATAGTAAAGTTAATTTCGATAAGGGCAAAGTGTTGTTTGAACCCTTAAATTGCATGAGGCACAAAACACAAAGAAAGTGCTTGCCTGAATGAAGTAAGATACAACATGTATACGACTCAGAGTCTAAAGCTTCACAAATATAAAATAGAGTCGTTCGATTTTGAGGTCAGCCTATTTCTTTTCTTAAACTTTTCTTCTTCTTACCCTTTTTATTTTCTTCAAAATAATGATTAATTGGGGGGAAATCAATATCTAAAAACTGGATATATTACATTATGTGATTTTTAGTTATACGAGCTAATTAATAATTAATTTAGTTAAAAAATACAACAGCAAGATTAGTCTATGGTTGATGATAGCCAAAACCTTCTAGATTAGAAAAATATCGCTGCTAAAAACTATTTTGTCGAGTAATACTGCTCAAATGTAGCTAAAAATGTAGCAAAAACAGTAGCGAGTAAATGTAGAAAGCAGCATCTATAGTAAAGGATGTTTTGGTTATTTAAGTAGATGGTTTTGATGCAAATAAGTAACTAAACTCAAGAGGATTGTTGGTAACCTTTAAAAACTGAAGAAAACAATTTTAAGTCGACTTGTGTTTGCACACCAATGTATTAACTATATTTGAAATTACCTAACAAGATATAGTTGGCAGTGACGTGCCTTCGTTAATTCATGCATTGCTCTTTAAGGACTTTTATTACCAGGTGCAAACTGTATATAGCTATGTAGATTTCAAGTGATCATGTTCTTTGATAGGTTTATGTGTGTTTTCACTTGTATGTGGCATGTTGTATGTAAAGTTGTCTTCTAAGTTACCATGTCATATGTTTTTACCTTTTACAACAATGAGGATATGTCTCATCCTTGTTCATTTCACATCATTTCTTTTGTTAATTTGCTAAAATGGCATATTCACACAATAGAGCATTTTAAAAATAATTTTAGGGCATTATCAAGTACTAGGTTTTATTTGTTCAAATCAACTATTACATTTTATAACTTTCATGTTGTAAATAATGCAAGTATATTTAATTAAGAGAATGTTTCCATTTATACTGGAATGGAGAAAATCATCGTGTTCTAATAGGTCGCTAATTTGGGACAATGGCGAAGGTTTGTATAAAGGGTTGTTTGATTGTAACAACGAGTGATGTCCTGCGAAGATCGTCATAAATTATGGTACGTTCTGTTGAAAGAGAAAAACATGATGATGATACAACGACATATGCTACATGCCCAGAATTTATGCTTTCCAAATCCATAACGCATCTCTAAGGTATAATCCTACTACTTCTACTTGTTATTTGACCTACTTTGTGATTACTGTTGCTTGAATATCCTCAAGGGTCTGTGTGGGTAACGTATTTTAGAACATAAATTCATTTTCTAGTATGTTAAATGCTTAAAATACAATTGCTTGCTAGATATATTTTGCTTTTGATGAAATTTAGGTCAGGAAGTCGATGTGTCGTATCAAGCAAGTACTTATAGAAAGAGCAATTTAATGACCCTAATCCGAGGAGGTCAGCAGCGGTGAAGAGGATGATTAATGCTTTGTGATATTGTACTAATTTGCCTATCACTTTTCTTGAAGCCTTCTGATTGTCTTGTTGGAGAGATTTTGTGATGTGTTACTTTTCCATGTGTAGGACTGCAACATTCCATTATTGAATCAAACATCGTAGGCGTTGTGAAGCTTGGTCGCTGACATGTGATTCGATGAGTGGCTTCGGCTGTTGACATGGTTGCTGAGGTGACGCGAAGATGGAAGGTTGCGGGCCACCTTCATGGAACTTTTTGAGTGTTGGAATCTAGGTTGACGACGCCAGTGTACTAGGATTTTGGGGTTCCAACCATGGTAGTTTTTAGGTTCTAGGCTCCGTGGGCTCAATTATGTTTTAGCTTTAAGTGTAATGGTTATGTTGTCTATTTTTACAATTTTGCGAAAATAAATTTGTCACTATAAAAAAGTTGTGAGAAAATAAACTTTGTTGTAATTTTTGATTTTGTCACAAAAACATTTATTTTCGATGTTAAAATTCAAGCTAATTGTGAAAAAATGTACTTTTTATCATGAAATAAATATTTTATTTTAACAAATATTTTGTTCTTATAAGTAACATTTAGTGACGAAATAAAAGTAGTGAGAAGTTAAATTTTGTTGTAATATTTATTTTTATCACGAAAATCTTTTTTGTTCGATGTTAAAATTTATGTCAATTGTGACAAAGTTCACTTTTTGTGACTAAATAAATATTTTATTCTAACAAATATTTTGTCTCTATAAGTTATATTTACTGATGAAATATGAGCAGTGAGAAATTAATTTTTCTCACAATATGTATTTTTTTCACAAAACCCTTTTATATTTGATGTTAAAATACAAGTTAGTTGTGACAAAACATACTTCTCGTGATAAAATAGTTAATTTATTGTGACAAATATTTTGTTAGGATAAGTTAATTATAATAACACAATTTCATCGTTACGAGAAATAGTATAAAATGGTAACAAACAAAATTTCGTCACAATATACTTTACATGACGAGGTTGTTCTAACAAACATGGTAACAAACAAAATTTGTCAAAATAAATATATCGTGATAAATTTAATACTTTTAGTGATAAATAATTTTGTTGCAATAATATAAATTTCTTGTAGTGTCTAGAGCTTTGTACAGGTACAGAATCCAGCAATGCATTGCCGCAACTTATTATCCCCAGACAAATGGCCAAGCTGAGATCTCAGATAAAGAGATCAAGAACATTCTGGAAATGACTGTGAATCCATCGAGGAAGGACTGGTCTTTAAGACTAGAGGATTCCTTATGGGTTTACAAAACAGCCTTTAAGACTCCGTTGGGAACTTCTCCCTATAGGCTCGTGTTTGGGAAGGCATGACACTTACTAGTGGAATTGGAACATAGAGCTCATTGAGCAATCAAAAAGCTCAATATGGAGTGGGAAGTTGCTGGTACAAAATGATTATTGAACATGAACGAGTTAGAGGAATTCAGAACACATGCTTACGAGAATGTCAGACTCTACAAGGAAAGGACAAAACGATGGCATGACAACAGGATCGTGCCAAGGCAATTTGAGGTAGGACAACATGTTTTTCTATTTAACTCGAGACTAAAGTTGTTTCCAGGAAAACTCAAGTCTAGATGGTCGAGACCCTTTGAAGTTGTGAAGTCATATGCTGATAGAGTAGTAAATATTAAGGATTTGAAGACGAGAACAGTTTTCAAAGTAAACAGCCAAAGATTGAAACACTATTTGGAAGGTACTCAAAAGGATGCCAAGGAGGTTGTCCTCCCAGCAGAGGTACCATGAACATCATAATCATTATTTGATCTTTGTATATAGTAGGTTAGATGTTTTTCTTTTTTAGTATTTTTTTATTTTTCTTTCTTTTAATTTGGATTTTTTCCTTTGCTGCGTTGAAACGTTTTTCTTTAAATAAATACAGGATTTGTGTGCCAGGCAGAATGCCAAGGTAAGTGTAACATCCCAAAATACAGTCTAGAAGTATGATACAAATTTGAATTTGTTTTAACTTGATTTTTTTATTGCATGATACCAAATACCATCTTTGGTTGTATAATTATGCTTATTATAGTAGTATCATTTGATTGATACATGTATATGTAAAAGTTTTGGATTCATTAAAAGCTAGGACCAATTTATAGTAACATAAAAATGGAGAACTTTTAATGAAGTACTAAAGTGAACAATGTAGTAATTATAAGAATTGCATGTTAAGTTTTCATATTGTGAAGGGTTTGTATACATGTCATACTTTCAGGAAAGACATGTGCTAAAATGGGTTCAAAGAGATTATCCCAAAGGGGGGGGGGGGCGTCTTCTTCTTGATCCAAGCTAAATATTAACCGAACCATTATACTTAGAGAGAGAGGGAGCTTGAGTTTGAAACCATGGAAATTTTGATGTGCAAGCTACAATTCGGTCAATTCTTGGTGTCTAGCTTGACTAAGCTTAAACAATAAGGTGAAATGTTGTTTCTATCTTTTGTTTATTCCATGAAATCTAGAAATTCTTCTTTGAATCACGAATTAGGATAATAAGGAGTCTTAAGGACTATGAGAATACTTGAAATGATTTGATTGAATTCAAATGAAGGTTGCCTTAAATGTACCCTGTTTTGAACTATTTTGGGATAGCCTAAATGAATGTTGATTATTAGGAAGATTAGAAAATGTAAATGCATGGCTATGAAAGTTATGGGTCCTTGAGTAATGAGTTTGAGGTAATGTAGTGGAAAATTATAGATGATTTAATGAGATCATTCGAATACTACAAAGAGTAAATCGGGGTGCTTTGTAAATTTACAAGATAATTAAGGTGATGCTTAGATCAATAATGAGTTCATAGTAATTGGTTTTGGTTTTGGTTTTGGTTTTGGTTAAGAGGTTAAAACATTATGAAATTTGATTAGAGAATTGATGCTCTGTTTAAAGGTCTCTTCCAAGCTGTTTTGATTAGAATTATAGGTGTATGTTTCCTCCATTAGCGTAAAATTAAGATCATATTATAAGTATCTATAATGTGTAAACAGTTGTAGAATCTGCACTAGACTTTGAAAAATTGCTATAAATTGTATTTGTGGAATTGGAACCTATAATTTATATATTTGAAAAGCTTGTCATGTCTAGTTTCATTTAAAACAAACGAAACTAAATTCCGAACTATATAGCAGTTTATAGAGACAATTGTTCAAAGACAGTGTAATCTGCCTGGTGGCGGAATTGAGTGTATCTTTAGATTAAAATCTGTATTAATTCATAAGGATTAAAAATGCAAGGCCTATATTGTTAGAAAGCTAGTTGAGTCAGCTTTTCAACGGCGTAAACGGTTCGAAATTCCAACATACAGAATGAATGTTATGAAATTTTAAATGAGTGATGCGCAGTCTGCCCGGCAGCAGCAGCCATATAAGATATTAGAAAATATCATGGAAAACATTAATGTATGGAAACTGTTTTGAGATTATACATAAACATATGTGATTTTGGACTATCTTGAGTATATATATATAACTATAGGTTGTTTGATAAAATATAAATGTGTATGTATGTGATTTGGATTGCAATGTAACATGTTAACATACATGTTTGCTGCCCAGCTTTGAAAGAATGTGTATATTGATGTGAAATTCAATTGATTCATGTTGATTTACATGCTTGCTGCCCTATTTTGAAAAAATGAATGTATGTAATTAAACTACCATGATATGAGATTTTGCAACTTAACTAAAATGATTAATATGCTTGATTATGTGTTAGTGGCTTAATCAAATTGATACATGCTCATGGATGTGTATACATGTCATTAAGAACTGTTTTGCCATGAATTAAACATAAGTAAACTGTTTGAAACATGTGTAATTAAATAACTTTGAATTAGTAACTGTTTTTGAATGCTTGTGAGAGTCATGGGCTGTTTTGTGAGTACATGATTTCATATACTTAAATTGAGGACTGTTTGTATACATTTGAAAGTGCCTTGGACAGTTTTATATTCACATGACTATATTTATAAATTAAGTAAGAAATGAACTGGAAAAACAGTTTAAAACTGAGCAGAATTAACTGTGCAGAATTTAACGTCCAGTATGTGCAGTTTGTGCAATTTTATGAACATAGAATAATGCAGTTTTGTGATGGTAACGCAATGCAGTTTTATAAGTTTATTTGAGGGACTGTTTTGCATTGTAAATGGACAGTTTTATAAGCTAATTAGAGGGGCTGTTAAGGCTTCTAAATGGGACTATTTTGTACTTGTAATTTTGTATCTCTGAAATTGAAATTGTTTTGCATAATTAGGAACTTTAATGGACTGTTGGTAGATGAATTGAATAGATTTTAATGATTTGTTATTCTGTTGAGGTACACATTTTGTTAAGGAAGAATGGAAGAAGGAGTTAGTTGGAAGCTAGAGAGAAATGTGGTTCAGGTATCCCGTAACTTCGGATAAAAAGGGGTGTGTAGTTGTGTTTGTCTCGGTTGACACGGTGTCATCCGAATACTGTTTATTGATATGCTGATCTGATCTAAACATATGCATATGGCTCCTTTAGAGCAAGACATGTGAAGCATGCATGGCATGGCATCATTGATAAGCATCTAGTTATGCATGTATTATGTAACACCCCCTACCCGGGCTAGTAGCAAACCCGGCTCGAGAGTGTTACTTAACAAGCAAGCAATATAATACAAACAATGAACAAGGCAAGCAAGGCAATACAAGAACGAACAATCATACTTACTTATCATACAAGCAACTCCCAATTGAATCTTATTCAACCTAAACCATTCGGCTATCTATACAAGTCCACTTGATTAATTCCTTTCATGCTTACATTACAAGTTACTACTTTCATGGTTCATATCACAACATTCAATCTTTGTTAACTTATCCTATTCGAATGACCTAAGAGTACCAACATGTTTCGTTTCAATTCAAGGTTCCTTAGTTTGTATACATTTAGACATCTTAATCCTGTACTTACTAAACATAATTATCTAAACATCCAATAGCATGAAAGTAGTTCTATTCAAGCCTTATACTAACTCATACATCATGGTATAAACACACACAAGTGACCATATGGTTCTCAATGTATTCGAATAGAAGGCAAGCAATGTGGTTTGGTTATCCTATATTCAATTCAAGCAAGTCATGTGCACAAACAAAGCATTCAATTGTTATCAAGGTAAACTAGATCAAGTATTTGATCATTCCATTCTTAATTCACCATATGCGCAACAACAACATTCATTACATGATACTTAAGTTCATTACATAATTTATAATGTTATACAAAATCAAGACACAGTAGGCCCATCAAGAACATTATATACATGTACCAAAATGCATGTTCAATATATACTCTAAACAATCTAGTGCCACCATTCTAGGAGATATACAAAACAAGTATGAAACCATACTTAGGCAAAGCTTGTGTGAGTTGCTTCTTGCTCAAGGTAACATGCTTCAAGATCAAGCAAACTCCTATCCTTTATCCTGTAGTTGGGAAGAATGAAAACGAGAGTGATAAGTACAAGAATATACTTAGTGAGGTAGTACTAAGTCTAACCATTCGTTATGTCAAGTTTCATGTGTCATTTTAATCAAGTATAGACCTAGCTAAGGCTTCCAAGCATTAGAGTGATCTTAACTAGGCTTTCAAGCATCAAGATTATCCTAGCTAAGGATATCAAGCATCAAGATAATCCTAATTAAGGATTCAAGCATTCGACTATTCAAGTAACAATAATCAAGAAATTCATATCATGAATCAAGCTCATCATGCTTGCAAAACAAGAAATCAAGGAGTCGTGCTTTCAAGTCAAGTAACATACAATTCATGGCATTCAAGACAAGTATCATGTGTTATTGGATTGTTATTACAATTGTTATTCATTAAACAACCCCCTTGGTACTTAGTTTTTATAGGTAATCGAGTCTCCAACCAACCGTTGCCACAAGATGCATCGTAGTGCTGGTCAACCCTCCTACTATCGCCAAAGACCACATACGTGCCCTCCGTCTGTCGCCAAATAAGGGCCTTAGCTCTGGACCGTAGTCCACCCTTACACAATGAGTTCTAGACTCTAAGGTATGCCCTTCTACCTAGTCCATCTAGGTACCAAGGTTGTTCGATTTACCATTTATTCATGTGTTTCAAGATCAATATCATATCAAGCAAGTTTATTTCATGTTAGGCCCTTAGGCGATTGAGCCATACCTCACATGTCATGTAGTTTCATGTTTCATTTCATCAAGATGAGAATATGTCTCAAGAATGTCTTTAACATTCAATCACATTGCATCATAGCACATACAAGCACAAATATACCATACAACCATGCTTAGCATTTAAATTGATAATGTAAATCAAGATGTGATCTAGTTTCATGCATTACTAGTCATTCTTCCCTTATTAGGTCATGTCCATGATTAGGTTCATTTAACAATTAAAGAGTATAAACAAATATGCATTGGTTAGGACCTAGTCCTAACCCTATAGGTAACTACACTCAAAATACTCCAAGCTTAGCTAGTCTTGGATCCACACTCCCTTGTTCTTGGCTTTAGGATGATCCACTCTATCCTCTTCCACCAAGTTTACTCCTGGTTCTATCACATTACAAAGTACATGTCAAGACAAGTTCATATGATCACCAAATCAAGACAAAGTTACAAGCACACAATATTCACAAATTTGGGCAGCATGCTCATATACATTTTCCATTACACTTAATTACACTTTTCTACATTCTAGTTCATGTAAAACAATGCATAATCAAAGGCCTAAAACTATTTACAAGACAGTTTACAAAATGCCACAAAACAGTGTGCATTTGCCTATACAGCTGCAGCCATGCAGCTTGCACTCTAGTCACTAAATCATGTATAACTTTCATTCTGTACGTCGGAATTCAATTGGTTTACACCGTTGGAAAGTAACAAAATTTTCTTTATGACCATATAAGGCTTGCATTTTAGTTCTTTTCCAATTAATACAGTTTTTAACTTAAAGATAGGGCATTTTGCCACACTGGACAGTTTGCACTGTCCCTAGTGTTTCTTCTCTACATTTCAGTATACAACCCAGAGTTCAGTTCTGTTTTCTCCTAATGAATTTAGACATACCAATGTGTTGTCCATAAAAATTTCAGCCTTAAGTTCGTTATATACAATTTATAGTGATTTTTCAAAGTTACTGCCCAGAACAGAGCATTCTGGGCAGATTACACTAGGTTGAATTTCTAGCTTCTTAACTCATTTTAGCAAGGTCCTAACATGGCAATTCCATTCATGTTCATGTTCATGTTCATACATGTATAGGTCATCATAATTCACCTATAAATGTTCTTAAAATAGGGCATTATCATGTTGAACCTAATTTGATCTATTTGATCACATTTACACATCCAATTCATCAATTAGGCAGTCCATTACCTAATTTAACTAGTTCAATTAGGTGTAGTCATTTTCCAGCAAGTTATCTATTCAATTCAATCTTCTTTTTATCTAGCAACATGATCAAAACAGGGTCCTATGTTCATTTGGCATGTTTACACAATTTCTCCATCAAAACAGTCCCCAATCAAGACTGTTTTCAATCATGTTCATACTTCTCAAATTTCCAGCAACCACATATATATTTTATTAGTAATTTAGTTACTAGCATTCAATTTCCAGGTTCTAATTGCAACTAGCATGACCTAACATGCATGACATTCATCCAATTTCATCAAGGCAACAAGAACATCATCATTTGCATATTCAAACAATCTATAACAAGTTAGAATCAAGTATTATACCTTCTCCAAGCTTAATTTGATCAATGGATGAATCAAGAAGCTTGAATTGAAGGTGTTCGCATGCAAATTTCTCTCCACTTTCTCTCTCTAGAATCGGCCAAGAGGATGAATTATGGAGGAATAAACAATTTGTTTGTTATTCCCCCTCCTTGGTCGTGAGTCATCCATGGATTTGGCACATGTTCTCTTCATTTGAGAACATGTGTCAAGGCCCTCAAACTTAATCCCCATTGCATGCAAACTCTAATGTTTTGTATGTTCATATTTCCATCCTTTCATTAATGCCTTATAGTGTTCATTTCTATTCAATTTGGTTCAATTTCACTTATTTGATTTTAAGGATGGCCAATGTTCATTCTTCTTTTAATTTGATTAGCTTATGAATTCAATTAGCCTATAGTTTATATTGTAGTAACATTACTAGGCCAATTTTAGGGTGTTACATATTACATGAGTATTGTATGCCTTGCTATGATGTACTTGTGATGGCGATCTTGAATACTTTGTGATAAAGCTTGAAATTGCTCACTGACCAATAAAACAATAAGATTCTTTTATAAGATTGAAAGCTAATGTTATAAGTACCTTGAATATTAAAGACTTAAGAAGCAAGAAAGTATAACTTATGCAATACGCTATTTACAGGAAGTAACAAGTAAGACTATTTGTACAATAAGATACTTCTCCAATATCAAAAGAAAGATAAGATATCTAAGTTGCTCTGTTAATGGAAGTCCTTGGACACTTGGGTTTAATACTTGGTCTGCCTGGAACTACGGTCCATGAGTCTTGGCTCGGGGGATGCTTTTACTGAGTCTCGCCTGGACCTATATGGTCAAACTCGGACCAATGCTATTCTTGATCAAACATGTGATTCAAGGCAAACAAGCAAAGACATGAAGCTAATGAGAAATCAAATAAGAATTCTGAAGAATTTGGTAAAGCTCTTGGTGAGCATGAAAGTGAATAAGCTCTTTGTGAGCAAGGAAGTTTACAAGGCTCTTAGTGAGCATAAAGTTGATAGCTCTTGGTGAACATAAATGATATCTTATGGAGATCAATTGATTGATACAAGATTAAGACACGAAAGATACCTCAAAGATCAGAATCTTTCAAGAACTTCTATTAAACAAGAAAAGTTTAAGCTAACTTAACTCACATGAAAGCTCGTGTACAGTCACATTCTTGAACTGTTTGGTTTCTTTATAGCCCTATCCATTATTGCTTTTTATCTTGTCATTACTACCTCACCTAGGCTATATAACCTAACGCATTCATTTACATGCATTGCATGTTACTTTAGAAGTTTTTAGTTGATCGGGTACGAGGGTGATTAGTTACTACAAGACCTTGTTTATTGTCTTGTTTTTTATTCAAACTCCTAGGATGGTGGCACTTTACATTGTCTAAGAATCTACTTTTATCTTTTGATATGTAAATATTAAGGAATAATGTTATCTAGGCTTAACCTAGTTTGGTTGTGAATATCTAATATGTTTGACGATTTATATAGAAAATGAATGCTCATAGGAATTAATGATTTGAAAGCTAGTTTAAATGTTCATGATTGTTGTAGGGTAATCCATTAGAAGATTGATAAATGGTTTCAAATATGATGGTTAGAAGTTCGAATGGTTTCTTAATTATTAAGTTACTTTGGAATGCAATCTAAATCATAGCCTATTGTTTAAGTTATATTAAAATGGTGGCACAATGTTCTAGTTGGTGCCTATAATGAACCCTTGATATGTGATGATTTAAAATGTCTTATGTTAAATATATGTAATGGTGTATTCCTAAAACTTGATTGAATGCTTGAAGACTAAGTTAAGTATATTTGATGTATAGTTAACAAATTATTGATGGGACGTTGCTAAGATTGGAATGAATGATTTGTAAAGTGAACATTGGTAGTATGGTTTAGTTATATTCGAACAAGGACTACTAGACTTAAAAATTGTAATAACTCTAGCAAGGTTATGGTTATATGAGGAATCAAATATGGATAATGTGGGATAATTAATGACTTTGGAAACTGTATGTATGGATTGCTAAAAGATTGGAGCATGAATGGATATGTAACATGATTGTTCTTCAGTTTAGAGTTCGATCCATAGTTCGAATTCCTTAGTGAGTAGTAGAATAAAGAAATAAGGAAAAATGGATATTGCTTGAGTAGTTCGAAAGGTGAATAATATAATGTCATAATTGGTCCATAGACAATTGACCTATTTTGGGGCATACGTTTGAGATGAATGAACCAAGGCAGTGAAATAATCTATCTAATATCATTTGGATTTCCTTAGTTACTATTCTCATGTTCTTAATTTGGATTCACGAGTTAAGTTTGTTTTTGGAAGTTGTAATTTAACTGTTAATTAGTCAAGACTACGATTATGCAAATATGATTAATTATTGATCCCTTGCCTGATTGTAAAGATAATTCTTAATTTTGCTAAGGGCTTAACAAAGCATGACAATAAGAACCGAACTTATATAAATAATAATTTGGATTCAGTTGGTTGATAAATGAGGGTCTAAGACTATATCTTGTTCGAATGTCAATTGGTTTGCTATATATATGTGTGTGTGGTAATTGACCTAGAGAATGATGAATAGTAACTATAGAACGTATGTGAAATTTGTTATGTGAATCAAATGACTATATTGTTTAACTATGGTTAATTCAGAAGATTTGATTTTTTTTTTCTGGTTCATGTTTTCGGTTTTCCTTGCTGTGACATCTTAAACTCCAGTTTTCTTTTAGGTCGGGTTTATGACGTTACAGTAAGAGCTTGGCATGGGGCGATTGAAAATATGGAGAAAAGAATTTTGTAATACCCCAAAATTTACTAAGTTGATTAAGGGTCATTTAGTACTATGATAATAGCTTAAAAGCTAACTTAGTGACTAAAATGACAAAAATGCGAAAGTTGGGATTTCTTTAATTATGGGTTTTGGAAAGGAAATTTATAAGGTTTAAAGGTCTCATGTGATAGATAGTGAATTGAGTAAATTATTCTTAAAGTTTGGTTGAATTCCAAGGAAAATTGGAATGGGAATTGAAGTTTAAAAAGGTAGTGACCAAAATGTAAATTTTGAAAACTTTATGTCTAAAGTATAAACTTTGGAAAAGTTTGGGGACTAAACTTGTAATTTCCCAAAAGTTAAGGGTTTTTATTTCATAAATAAACAGATCACCTAAGGGTGTGAATCGAATGCAGAATTATTGGTTCGATCTGATACTTCGATTATTGGGAAAATCGCAGTTAAAGTTTAGGTGGAATTCGTATACCGGGATCGAACTGAAAATTTTTGAAAATTTACCATATGATAGAGAAAGGTTATAAAAGTCATTTCCAGGTGTTGGAAATATTTTTAGTTTGATTCAAGATGAATCCTATAGTTTATTTTTGAGTAAAGGATTATTTATCGGTATATTGGATCGAATGGAAATTTTGGAGAATGATCCAAAAGCTATGGAAAAGTCATAAAATGTTATTTTATGAACATTTTATTATGGTTGTTTGAATTCTAACTAGATTTAGTTAGATTGTAATGGAATGGCAATTTGGAAACAAACTAGTAAATAAAGACTAGTTGGAGGGAAAATTGGTCATTTGGCCCCAATGGAAATTTTGAAATATTTAAAAAGTTATAAGGGAAATTTTGGAAAGATTAAAAGGAAGATTAAATCTTGGCCCTTGATTGATCATAGAATCAATCTCAACCATTGGATAAAAAGGGCAAAATTAAAATTTCACTATTAAATGAATTTAATATTCATTTAATAGATATATGTGTAAAGTAATGGTAAAAAGATGAACAAGATGTTCAACTTTTCCAGCCAAAAACGTGAAGGCTAGGGAAAGAAAGAGAAATTTTTTTCCAAGCTCGATTCAAGCCCCGAACTTGGTTTTCAGGTAATCCTTCAACTACAAAGTTGTTCTACTCTTCAAGCCCTATCTTTTGATATCAATAATTCATGGAATCCATGTTTGATTGATGAGAATTTACATGAGAAAGAAATTAGGGTTTATGGATCAAATTGAGGCTATTGAGATTTTATGATTCCATGATTGAATTCAAGTTGAAATCAAGCTAGTATGATGTTAAAATCATGATATTGAGTTGGGATTTAAGTTTTACATGTTTTGATTATTATGAAGATGATTAGGGTTCATGGATTCAAGTTTAATTTAGGGTTTGTGATGTTGAAATAATGATCTTGTAAGCTTGAATTATTGTTTGGAAGCAAAAACCTAAGTTAAATTGTATATGGACCATTTCGACAACTTGAAAAGTTGAAGGAACAAATCTAAATTTTTAGAATTTGGAGTTTATTTGTGTTATTAATGATGTTAGAGATAAGAAAATGAAGTTAGAATGCCAAATTGGTGTTGAATTGAATTAGTGACAATTTTGACAATTTGTCAAAGTTAAGTGACCAAATCGAAATTGAAGTTTTATATGGGGGTTAAATCTGATTTTTAGTTGTAATGATGGAATTAAGGTAGTAATGTTGAATTGAAGACTAAATTGCAAAGTTAAGAAGCTTGAATCCTTATCTTTGCATTTAGTGACTATTTCGGTAAATAAGGAAAATTCGGGAGAATTATTGTGAATAATTATTTGGTGAAGAATTTGATGAGTTGGTGGTTTAAAGCTAGTGATTGGACTAAATTGAAAAGTAGAGAAATAAGGAGAAGTTAGTATAAAAGTTGAAGTTGTTTATGGAAGCTGTGTAGGAAAACATGTTTATGACAGTAACTTTGAAAATTCACCATAAATTCTACAAAAATGGTTAGAAGGTGAATTTTATACCGATGTAAATATTTTTTCGTCTAGTTTCGTGTCCAACAAACGGAAACTGATTTTGAGTTCCGAGTAAAAATATATGCATTTTTAAGTGGTGAAAGGTCAGAAAACAGTATAGCAGGCTGTTCCGAAATTCAATACTGGAAATTGACTTTGAAAATTCGCCATAAATCGTACAAGTTGAATTTAGGCTATTAATTTATATGGGTTAAAAGCTTATTGAATCTAGTTTCTTTCAGAACAAATTGAATCAAATTCCGAGTTATAGATTATTTTATAGAAATATTTCTTTGGAGGTACTACTAACTGCCAGAAAATGAGAATTGATACACTTTGTATCTAAGGTTGATTAGTAAGCTTGAAAAGGGTTAATGAAAGTTCAAATTGGTCACTAAGGACCATAATGAGTTTTTGAACAATACAAGGAAGAAAATAAAAATGTTTGGAGATTTTTCATTCAAATGATTATATTGGACAATATGTCTAAGATATTGTTAGATTGAGATCTAACAAATATTTTACTTATTTGAATTATGAAGTTAAGTTCGAATCAAGGGAGGTTCGAGGTACAATGAAGGAAATGATCAAAGAGGACTTAGTGAGACATACTAATACATGGCCCAGGTGAGTGCAATGCATACATAACATTATACATGGATGTTTTATACATCACCGGTAAGACTTGCGATGAGTCTACCTGGTTTATATATTGTCATGATAATTATGTCATTGATCATATATTTGACATACTTTAAATATGTCAAGGGTTAAAAATAAATGCATTGATCACTAGTTATTGATGATGGTTTACTATTAATGTTATTTGGTTATGAACCGCTTCATGTTAATATAAATTGATATACATTGCCATTGATGAAATAAATTGATGATATAAAGCCCAATGTATGATATAGAGGTTCAAAGGTATAGTTGGTTAGCCATAGAGTCATAAACAGCTGTATAAAGATTCTAAGCACTTCAGGTAAAGTGCAAATTTTATAAATACTCATTGAGGAGTATACTCATGCATGGTTTGAGTATACAGACTTATTACGGGTGCTAAGCACTTCGGTGTAATTTCATAAAAAGTCAATGAGGGATAGATTGTATACTTCAGTAAGTATACATAAGCATTTCGGTGCTAAGCACTCCCAGTAGAGTGCAAAAAATATACATACTCAAGAAAGGTTGGGTATGTGGGGATGACTGTGTACATAGAATCTCTTAATTTGATACCTTGGGCTAAATAAATTGAAAAGAATAAAAAAGAAACAGGAAGATAAGCTTGAAAGATTGAAGATAGAAATGGAAAAAGGGTATTAGTAAGCATTGAAAGCTTACAGATGGAAATGGCAACGATATTGGTAAGATCTAATCTTATCACTTTGATATACATTTTATTTATGTTAACTAGCATGTAATGGTAAAGTGATCATATGCATTGTTAATCATTAATATTGAGATTATGAAAGTTGCACTTGAATTTGAATTATTGCCTCACTAAGTAAATACTTAACGTGTAATTGTTTTACATGTAGTAAAGAAGAAATGGTTGGAGTAAGGAGCATATACGGACATCATCAATCAATAACATGTACATCAGTATCAATAAGATATCTTTTGATACTGTTTGATATTTACTAGTTGACATGTATATTAAAAGGGTATGTCTGCTCTGATAGAATTTGTATTTTATTTAGTATCTGGATGAATTTTAAATCATGCAGTTTTTAGGGAGTTTTATTAATTATATCAAGACAAATTAAATTGATAAGTTGCTGCCTGAAAATAAACTCGATTTGAAGATGAAAATATTATTTTTAAACTTTACGCGAATAACTAGATTTGTAAATAAAAACTAAATACATTGTAATATTTTTAAAGAAACAAAATTTTACCGAATTACAAATGTAGAGGGTTTTACGAATGTTTTGTGATACATCTGACTCGTATTCAGTGTTGGATACAGGAAAAGGGGTGTTACATTTATTGGTATCAGAGCTACAGGTTTAGCCTATTCTCGGCCTAAATGAAAATGGTTTTATGTTAAAGAGAGTATACATGCCACTAGGATATCAATATTGCTGATATGATGTTTGTATGATCCGATTGATGTCGCTCCTTACTAATGTAAATTGGGACGAATTATAAGAAATATTTGAGTCAAGAAAGCGTGATGAAATGGTAAATTGGAAGCTTTGGATGGAATCAAGAGTAGTAACAATAAGGTTAATAATAACCCTTCGGATAAATTGGAACAAGAAAGGGGCACTGGTACAACAAGAAGTGTCTGTGCCGGATTAAGGAACTAAAAAGTTTAGAAACACCTTAATTGAAAGGAAAATCAGATTAAGGTCCAATGATTGTTGATTTGTACTTGAATAATCTAAGGATTACACTGGACGGATTCCATTATTCGGATACCAAGAAATTGGATGGAGCTTTTTTATTGCTCCGAGATTTAAGCTAGATTAGAAAACCATCTAAATTTGCTTCATAGCCAGGATTGCACATATCAATCTGAGTTTATAACATCATGACTGATAAAGATTGGGATGATTCGAAAATCATAGAAGGTATATCTCATCATTTTGGATAAACCTGTATTGATGTTGATGGGTCCTAGCTTTACACATTCGTATATAAGTACGAAGTTGAATGGTGAACGAGATATCCTTTTAGAACCCATTTCAAGTAATATAGCGTCACAAATTTGTTGGGTTGTAATGGAAGGGCGAGCTGAACATGTGGAATTGCTTGATAAAAACATAAGAAATAGAGTTCCCGATAAACTTAATGGAATTATCTTTCGAGAAGTTTAAGATGATTGTGGGCATGAATTAGTTACCTTCCAATCAGGTCATGATGAATTGTCGCATAAAGCGATTAGTATTGAAAAACACGGAAGGTACAAAAATAGTAGCAGTTGATAAAAAGGTAAATCCCTTCTCTAATGTAATTTCAGTTATTTTATTAAGGAAATTGTTGTTATAAGGTTGTTAAGTTTTCTTAGCAAATATAGTGGATACTCGGGCTGTTGAAGTTAAATAGGAAAATAAATCGACTGTCAAAAATATCCGGATGTATTCCCAAATGGGTTACTCAGAATTACCTCTAGATTGAGAGGTAAAATTCAAAATAAAGATGTTACCAGGCATTGCGCCTAAATTAATGGCCCCGTATAAAATGGCTTCGACTGAACTTCGAGATTTAAAGGTATAATTGCAAGGAATGTTAGGTCGATTTTTTATAAAGCCAAGTGTGTCATCTTGGGGGCGCACCGGTGTTAATTGTGAAAGAGAAAGACTAATTTCCATCAGCTCAAGAAGGTAATAGTAAAGAATAAATATCTTCTTCCGAAGACTGATGATCTTTTGATCAGTTAAAAAAAGATGAAGGAAGAAGAAATTCTAAAGACAACTTTTCGGACTTGGTATGAATTTTTGTGATGATACCTACGCTATTTATAAGCCTAATGAACCAAGTATTCTAATTTTGCTTGGACCAATTTTTGGTAGAGTTCATTGAGTATATTTTGGTCTATTTGAAGGAAAAGGGAAGAATAAGATGCCCATTTTTGCATTGTTCTTCAGACCTTTCGAGAAAAGCATCTATATGCTAATTTGTTAAAGTGTGAATTTGGTTGTCAAAAGCTGTTTTATTAGTTGTGTGGATTTGGTAGTGGGAATCAGAGTAGACCCCAAGAAAGTACAAATTATAGTCGAATGGAAACCTTTGAAGAATGTTTTAGAGGTTCAGAATTTCTTGATGATTGTCTCCTCATTAACCAAGCTATTGAGGAAAGAAATGCCACTCAGTTGAACAGATAAATGTTAAGAAATCTTTGAGACATTAAAGAAGATCTTAATAGAAGCCCCGGTACCAGTACAACCAGAATCAGGTAAAGATTATGTGGTGTATAGCGATACTTCTCATAACGGTTTGGGATGCGTAATTATGAAAGAAGGAAAAGTAATGCTCTATGCTTGAGACAACTTAAGATATATGAGAGGAATTATCTTACATAGGATTTGGAGCTGGCAATGATTGTATTTGCTTTAAAAGATATAGCATCATTATTTATACAGTGAACGATGCTATATTTATATAGGTTATAAAAGTTTAAAGTATATGCTTGCTAAAGAAGAGTTGAACTTAACGCAAAGAAGTTGGATCGAGTTTCTTAAGAATTATGATATGGTCATTGACTATCATCCAGAAAAACCTAATGTGGCAGCTGACGCTCTCAGTCGAAAGACAATTGTTGTCTTAAGAGTTATGAATGCAAGATTTGCATTAAAAGAAGATGGTGTTTTGATTGTCAAGTTCAGAATAAAATTTACCATATTCGATAAAATAAGATATCTTTAAAGAAAGGATGAGAAATGTTGTCAAGGTTCAAACAAGTGGAAAATAGTGAAACTGAAAACTTGGAAGTTAGGTTTGATAGATATTTGTATTATCAAGGAAGAATTTCCATCTCAATGATGGAAACTATATGTTGACCCTAAAAGGAAAGATATTTAATATGAAGTTAAGGATAAAGTATTCCTTAAAAGTTTCACCTTGGAAGAAGGTGTTATGGTTTAGACAAAAAGAAAGTTAAATTCAAAATTTATTGGGCTATAAGAAATTGTGAAAGGAGTTAGTCTGATAGTTAAGCTTAATAGTTAGCTTTATCATTGGAAATGAACAAGACTCATAATGTATCGATGCTCTGGAAATACTGATTAGACCTTTCACTTGTTGTTACTCCAGAGAAAATAGAGATTCAACCGGATTTAAGCTATGAAAAAGAATTGGTAAAGATCCTAGCACATGGAGTCAAAGAACTAAGGAAACAATACAATCCCATTTGTCAAGGTTCTTTGACAAAAAATCATAAGATTAAAGAAACGATTTGAGAGAAATAAGAAGAAAATATAAGAAAATAGTTTCCTCACCTTTTGAATCAAGTGCGTGTTGAAAATTCGAGGATGAATTTTCTTAAGGGGAGAGGATTGTAATACCCCAAAATTTACTAAGTTTATTAAAGGTCATTTAGTACTAAGATAATAGCTTAAAAGCTAACTTAGTGACTAAAATGACAAAAATGCGAAAGTTGGGATTTATTTAATTATGGGTTTTGGAAAGGAAATTTCTAAGGTTTAAAGGTCTCATGTGATATATGGTGAATTGAATAAAGTATTCATAAAGTTTGGTTGAATTCCAAGGAAAATTGGAATGGGAATTGAAGTTTAAAAAGGTAGTGACCAAAATGTAAATTTTTAAAATTTTATGGTTAAAGTATAAACTTTGGAAAAGTTTAGGGACTAAATTTGTAATTTCCCAAAAGTTAAGGGTTTTTATTTCATAAATCAATAGATCACCTAAGGGTGTGAATCGAATGCGGAATTACTGGTCCGATCTGATACTTCGATTATTGGGAAAATCGTAGTTAAAGTTTAAGTGAAATTCGTATACCCGGATCGAACTGAAAAACTTTGAAATTTTGCCATATGATATAGAAAGTTTATAAAAGTCACTTCCAAGTGTTGGAAATATTTTTAGTTTGATTCAAGATGAATCCTATAGTTTATTTTTGAGTAAAGGATTATTTATCGGTATATTGGATCGAATAGAAATTTTGGAGACTGATCCAAAAGCTATGGAAAAGTCATAAAATGTTATTTTATGAATATTTTATCATGGTTGGTTGAATTCTAACTAGATTTAGTTAGATTGTAATGGAATGGCAATTTGGAAACAAACTAGTAAATAAAGACTAGTTGGAGGGCAAATTGATCATTTGGCCCCAATGGCAATTTTGAAATACTTAAAAAGTTATAAGGGTAATTTTGGAAAGAGAAAATGGAAGATTAAATCTTGGCCCTTGATTGATGATAAAATCAATCTCAACCATTGGATAAAAAGGGCAAAATTTTAATTTCACTACTAAATGAATTTAATATTCATTTAATAGATATATGTGTAAAGTAACGGTAAAAAGATGAACAAGATGTTCATCTTTTCCAGCCAAAAACGTGAAGGCTAGGGAAAGAAAGAGAAAAAAATTTCAAGCTCGATTCAAGCCCCGAAACTCAGTTTTCAGGTAATCTCTTGAACTACAAAGTTGTTCTACTCTTCAAGCCCTATCTTTTTATATCAATAATTCATGGAATCCATGCTTGATTGATGATAATTTACAGGAGAAAGAAATTAGGGTTTATGGATCAAATTGGAGCTTTTGAGATTTTATGATTCCAAGATTGAATTCAAGTTGAAATCAAGCTAGTATGATGTTAAAATCATGATATTGAGTTGGGATTTAGGTTTTACATGTTTTGATTATTATGAAGATGATTAGGTTTCATGGATTCAAGTTTAATTTAGGGTTTGTGATGTTGAAATAATGATCTAGTAAGCTTGAATTGTTGTTTGGAAGCAAAAACCTAAGTTAAATTGTGTAGGGACCATTTCGGCAACTTGAAAAGTTGAAGGAACAAATCTGGATTTTTAGAATTTGGAGTGTATTTGTTTTATTAATGATGTTAGAGATAAGAAAATGAAGTTAGAATCCCAAATTGATGTTGAATTGAATTAGTGACCATTTTGACAATTTGTCAAAGTTAAGTGACCAAATCGAAATTGAAGTTTTGTATGGGGGTTAAATCTGATTTTTATTTGTAATGATGGAATTAAGGTAGTAATGTTGAATTGAGAACTAAATTGCAAAGTTAAGAAGCTTGAATCCTTATCTTTGCATTTAGTTACTATTTCGGTAAATAAGGAAAATTAGGGAGAATTATTGTGAATAATTATTTGGTGAAGAATTTGATGAGTTGAAGGTTTAAAGCTAGTTATTGGACTAAATTGAAAAGTAGAGAAATAAGGAGAAGTTAGTATAAAAGTTGAAGTTGTTTATGGAAGTTGTGTAGGAAAACTAGTTTATTGCAGTAACTTTGAAAATTTACCATAAATTCTACAAAAATGATTAGAAAGTGAATTTTATACCAATGCAAATATTTGTTCGTCTAGTTTCGTTTCCAACAAACGGGAACTGATTTCGAGTTCCGAGTAAAAAGATATGAATTTTTAAGTGGTGAAAAGTCAAAACAATATAGCAGGCTGTTCCGAAATTCAATACTGGAAATTGACTTTGAAAATTCGCTATAAATCGTACAAGTTGAATTTAGGCTATTAATTTATATGGTTGAAAATCTTATTCAATACAGTTTCTTTCAGAACAAACGAAATCGAATTCCGAGTTGTAGATTATTTTATAGAAATATTTCTTTGGAGGTACTGCAAACTGCCAAAAAATGAGAATTGATACACTTTGTATCTAAGGTTGATTAGTAAGCTTGAAAAGGGTTAATGGCAGTTCAAATTGGTCACTAAGGACCATAATGAGTTTTTGAAAAATACAAGGAAGAAAAGAAAATGTTTGGAGATTTTGCATTCAAATGATTATATTGGACAATATGTCTAAGATATTGTTAGATTGGGATCTAACAAATATTTTACTTATTTGAATTATGAAGTTAAGTTCGAATCAAAGGAGGTTCGAGGTACAAATAGTATAAAACATACTTTAAATCGTGCTTAATAGTAGGTACCATGTAATTCAAAAACAAGTGCATAAAATCAATTTCATTAAAGCACGACCAAGAGAGAATTTTTGTCATACTTACTTCCGAGTTTAAACCAGCATTTAAAGCTTAATTTAAACTCCCAAAATAACCTTTAAACCATTTCAAAGATGAAATCCACGTTTTCACTCACCGACAATGCAAAGCCTCATTTGCCGATGTGAATCACTCCTCCAAAGCTCCCGAAGCGACGCTATTAACTTGATGATCAGCCTCCCTAGATTCTACCACACAAAAATAGAGGATTCAATGCAATAAAATGCATTCACAAACCCACCAAAATCAACTCATAACGATCATCTTCAAACTCTATCTGAAACCACCCAAAACTATTAAAATCAATATCAAACATCTTCCAACCTTAACCCATCCAAAACCTAATGATTTAATCTATTAATTACCTTCAATTGACATCCAAAAACAACTTAACATTGACCTTATACCTCCAGAATACATTAAACCTCCAAAACTCCTCAAAAACACATAACTAACAACCTAGAAAATTAGAGATTCACATAGCTTTGGGATTCTAATGTTAAATCTATCTATTAATATCATAAAACATCAAAATCATGATTGAAATCAATAAAGAACTCAGCAAAACAGACACAATCCGAAAATCACCAAATCTCACCAATTAAAGCTTGATTTAACCAATTTCCATAATCAAATCATTAAAACTCATTAGAAAACATATATAAAGGATCAAATAATTGGGAATTTCAGTAAAGAACCATTCATTACAGGATAAGAGTGAACCTTACCTCTAATGGATGAATTTCCCCTCAATTGGATGTTTACTCTTGAAAAGCAAAGGAAAACAAAGAGACTTCAAAAATAAAGATTGAAGAATCCATTAGAAATCAATATTTTAGAAATTCAAGGTCATTACCTGAAATCTTTGATGAACAAAAGAGTGTTTGGCTGAAGGAATTTTGAGATAAAGAAAGTTACGTCAAAATTAGTTTTAAGAAATAACTACCTCATTTTAATTAATCCTTTTTTAATCTTTAATTAAAAATATTAAAAAATAATCCCAATTGAGAGAAAACTCTAATAAAAAAATTTAGGTAAAATATCTCTTTAAATATTCTAAGATTTGACCCTTTTACAATATAGTTATTAAAACAATTTTCATTCTTTACATTTTGGTCACTAGCCAAAATGTAACATTTCCAAATTTCATTTTTCAAAATTGGCTTTACCAGAAATATATACATATTAAATAATGATTTTTAGCTATTTTTCTCACAGCAAAAATTTTTATTATGATTTAAATCCTGAATATGACTCGAATCTCTAATCTCAGTCCACCGGACCGTCTAATCAACCTAAATACCATTAGGCCCAAAACTGGGGTGTTACAGGTAAAGTACAGGCTGTCGAACGTGTGCCAAAGGCCAAGGTGTCAAAGGCAAAATCTGCGACTCCAATGCTAGTTAGTTCTGTGGTAATGCTTTCCCAAATATATCAACGCCAGGAGATCATCCTCTGGAAGTTAGAGAAAGCCGAGGAGTAGAAATCGATAATGTGGTAGTATGTTTATGCCAAGGACCATGCCATGAAGAAAACACTTGAGGACATGTTTGTTTACACACTGCCAACATTTTTTGAGTTTTTTGTCAACCTCTTTGCAAGAGATGATATGCCAACCAGTCCTTACTCTATCCATACTCCAACCCAATCTGATGCCATCGTACTAGTCTTGCCCGTACAAGTTGAATCTACAAAAAAAAATACGCCAACAGAATTTGAAGAAGAAGGAATCCAAAGCCAAGACAAAGCTGCTGCCACACCCGCCGCACCTGCCTCATTTGCTGCCACTAACACTCATGCCGTCTCGGAGCTAGTCAAGAAAGTTCTCAATGACATTGGAGCTTCCACTACCGTATCTAAGCCTAGCATGAAAGGAAACAAATGCATAGCTCCTAACCTTAGGAGCTTTGTCAAGAGAAAGACTTGCGTCACACGCCAAGAAACCTCTAAAGAGGAGTCTGTTTCCCCGTAAAACCCCTTCCATTCATTTTTTCATGCATTTTTATTTTCTTTCATTTGTTTATAAATGTCTACATGCATTGAGGATAATGCACACCTTTGTTTTGGGTGTGTGTGTTACCTCACATCCTTTGCCATGCCATACATTCATGTTTAAATTTCAGTTTGCCATATAGAATAGTTTGCCATGTAGGACTAAAATTTGCATACCAAACCACTAAAATTTTTTTTCCCTCGGTTAATAAATTGTTCTAATAATTTTGCCAACACTGCTAGTTTAGTTAAATTTGTTCTAGATTTATCAGTCCAATGAAGAAACTAAAATTTTAGAACTTGTATGACAACAGGTTAGCATTGCCAAGTATCTTGGCAATTGAACTCTATTTTAGGGAACTTTAGTTTCAATCTACATGAGGTATGCATCTATTCTATAAAACAAACTTAGGTTCTCTTGGAACTGAACTCGGAATAATTGTAAAAAAAGAAAAAAAGAAACAATGCCATGGTGGAAAGAAAGAATAAGGAAACAATGTTTTGCCAAATGTTGAAATATTTTAGAACACTCCTATGCCTTAGAAAAAATAATTAACTTGGGTCAGGTGGTTTGTTCCCTCTTAGTTCTCAAGCCAACATAACTTTAGGGTATGAGTGTAATGGGTTAGATTCATGATGTAATATGGATTAACGTGGGTATTCATGGTTTGCTCCCTCTTATGTCTCACACCAAACAATGCATGGCGCAACCCTAATTTAATGCCAACATTAAAAGACCCTTGGCCAATAAACAAATAAAAAATGATGAATAAATTATGAGTTTGGGTAGAAGTTGACCAAGGAAGTTGAGTAAATTTGATGCATATTGTCCGCACTTCATGCACACTTGATGACCTTAGACTGGAGATATATTGTTGCACTTGAATTTTCTTATTTTCTTCGCATTGATACACTGAATATCCGAGAACATACCTAAGGTCATATTTGCTAGCTGGCAGGTGCTGGGGATCATGATAATTTTTGCTGAGGTACTTTCTTGTTGTTTTTTTTTCTGTTTCTATATTTTTAGTTACATTACTTGATGACAACCAATGAGCTAGGTTTGGGGGTGTTAACTCCTCAAAATTACTAATTTTTATGCTTATTTCACAATGCCTTTGCTTGCCTTTGAGTTCATTTAGTTGCATTTAGATGTTAAAATCATGCATTTGCATAAGGAGTTAAGGTGCTATTTCATTGCCAGTGTGAAGGGTTATTTTGCTAGTTTTGATGCAGAACACAGGCAGGCAGACATGGCAGAGAAGCGTTGGTAGAGAACACAAGAAAAGAAGTAGAGAATTGTCAAGTAGCAGTTGGCATAGATGGACCAAACAATGCCAAGCCCGGCTGGTAAAGGATTGAAGTCTAATGCTCGTTCAAAGTAGCCGTTGCACCTTGTACTCGTTAGCCCTAAGATTCAAATATTGATAAGATGATCATGTATCTTATCTCTTGTACATTCAAAATTCAAACTCAAAAGCTTATCTTAGGGTTTCCACGCAAGCCTATTTAAAGGAGATCAAGCAACCACTTGGAGAGAGCGGATTGAGGAGATGTTGCATTGTGGTGAACCCAATGGCAACTTGGTTCAACCAGCTAAGACCGAGAGCTCTGGAGCATTCGAAGGGTTGCATCGATGAATCTTCTTCTTTCCTATTCTCTTAGTTTTTATTTCGAAATGATGATGAGAAATGGTGATGTTTTGTGGATGGACCCCCAACCATGAACTAAGATTTTACAGTTGTTTGGGGGATTTTTACGATTAACATTTATTTTATATTTGGTTTTTAATAATCATAATGCCTTGACATTATTTTATATCTGCTAGTATGTAATTTTTCTAAATCTATTGTCATACGACAGTTAGCATTGTGTGCTTATTGCACCTTAATACCTAACAGACTTAAGGGGAAACGATCAATGGTCAGATACTAAGGTGAGAAGCTTCGATAGAAGATTTTCAAGTAGATGAAATTATTTTGGAAGTGAGTCTACCCTTTAGGAGTAATGATTGACACTTAATCAAGTTAATTAATGAAAAACTACACTATAGACGTATAGGGGTTTATTCATGGTTAACTTAGGGTATTGCCATCGATAGAGGCAATACTATCTTTAATCTACTCGGAAATAATCCAATGCAGGACATTATTAAAGGCTAGCATAAGTAGCGTGAAATCCAGGCATCTCTTGCCAACGCTCATCATTCAACTGAACACTTCGTTGCTAGACTGCTTTAATTTTCACTACACTATTTTGCCATCTTTTTAATCTAAACCCAAAACATTTCAAACACTTTATTTCTTTCAAACAAATAAACATTGAGCAAACAAGTTCTTGGTCAATCCATGAGGATTCGATACTTAACTTACTATTGTATTACTTGCTAACCGTGTATACTTGAATGCGTAAGACTCACCTTGGCACTATTCCTTTGCACTTTTACACTAAATATTTTATCTTTTGTCAAGCGTTAGCAAAGTCGACAGTAACATAGTGGGAAACAAGGCTAGACTTGTTGCTCAAGGTTACACTTAAGAAGAAGGAATTGATTTTGTTGAAACCTATGAACCCGTAGCTAGAATGGAAGCTATTAGGATGTTCCTTGCATTTGCATGTTATCATGAATTCAAGCTTTTTCAAATGGATGCTAAAAGTTATTTTTCTAAATGGTTTTATAAATGAAAATGTGTATGTAGAACAACCACCCAATTTTGAAGATCTAAAATATCCAAACCGTGTTTTTAAACTTTCAAAAGCTTTATATGGTTTGAAACAACCTCCTAGAGCTTGGTATGAAATATTGTCAAATTTTCTAATAGAAAAAGGTTTTGAAAAAGGAAAGGTTGATACTACACTTTTTATAAGAAAGAAGGCAAGGAAATTTATGTTGATGATATTATTTTTGGTTTTACTAATGAATCTCGTTGCCAAGATTTTGCTAAGCTAATGCAAAGTGAGTTACAAATGAGCATTATGGGGGGAGCTCTCATTCTTCTAGGGACTTCAAATCAAACAAAGGAAGAATGGCATCTTCATTAATCAAGAAAATTACATCAAAGATATGCTCAAGAAGTTTGGCTTAGAGAATGTGAAGCCTCAAGCCACACCAATGAGCTCTTCTACAAAGCTTGACAAAGAAGATGGAGGTAAATGTGTTGATCTTAAGCTTTATAGATCTATGATAGGATCTTTGCTTTATCTTACCGCAAGTAGATCGGATATTATGTTTAGTGTTTGCTTGTGTGCTAGATTTCAAGCTAGTCCTAAAGAATCGCATTTACAAGCTGTTAAAAGAATCTTTAAAAAACTTAGAGACACCCATTGTTTAGGTCTTTGGTATCCTAGAGACTCATCCTTTAGTTTGCATGCTTATTTGTATGTGGATTATGGAGGTTGTAAAATAGACTCATCCTTTCGTTTGCATGCTAGTCCTAAAGAATCACATTTACAAGTTGTTAAAAGAATCTTTAGATAACTTAGAGACACCCTTTGTTTAGGTCTTTGGTATCCTATAGACTCATCCTTTAGACTCATCCTTTAGTTTGCATGCTAGTCCTAAAGAATCACATTTACAAGCTGTTAAAAGAATCTTTAGATAACTTAGAGACGCCCCTTGTTTAGGTCTTTGGTATCCTAGAGACTCGTCCTTTAGTTTGCATGCTTATTCGGATGCAGATTTTGGAGGTTGTAAAATAGATAGAAAGAGTACCTTCGGTACTTGTCAATTCCTAGGTAACATGTTAATCTCATGGTTTTCCGAGAAGCAAAATAGCGTTGCGCTATCCACCACCGAGGTAGAATATATTTTGACCAATAGTTGTTGTGCTCAAGTCTTTTGGATGAAGCAAAAACTCTTAGATTATGGAATTGATGTAGGTACCATCCCCTTAAAGTGTGACAATACTAGTGCTATTTGTCTCACTAAAAATCCCATCAATGCATATAGAAATAAGACTTCATTTCATTAGAGATCATGTCTTGAAAAATGATGTAGTTGTAGAGTATGTAGATACCTTGCATCATTTAGTGGATATCTTCACCAAACCTTTAGATGAGGAGCGTTTTTGGACTCTTAGGAAAGATTTAGGGATTAGTAGCCTTTCTTGAACCTTAGAGCCTTTGTTTTGATCTTAAAAATGCTTGACTTTGTATGATCTTCATGTTTGTGTGATCTTCTTCTTAAATGCTTCTATTCATGTTGTAAGGGGGAGTATGTATCTATTTTTGCCCATACATGTTGCTCTCATATCATAATCACATATTTCGATTCGAGTAAATTTGAATTTTTGGGTCCTTTGTAGCCAAAATTGTTAATTTTGGTCAGAGGGTATCAGTACGGGGATAGTTGTATTAATACGGGTTATCAGGGGCAACATTTCGGTACATACTTGTTTGTACTAGTACAAGTCGAGGATCGTTACGGTGTTATATCGTTTCGGTACGTGTTGTTTTTGGTATGTGCTTTAGCCGTACCAATACACGTGCGCATTGGAGCCATAAATAGGGGTTTTCCTATTTTAAATCAAACACCAACTTTTTCTCCTAAAAACACTAGCCAAAAACTCTATAAATTCCCTTCAAATCTCAATTTTTCATCAAAAACAATCAAATCTTTTTTGTGGCTTTTGTTTCAACATCAAACCCAAGCAATTGTCATCAAGCTTTGTGCAAATCATATCATCATTCATCCATTCGTCCATCATTCGAGGTAAAAACCCTATTTTTATACTATTTCAAATTTATTTATACTTTTATAGTTTATAAGTTTAATTCTTGTATATTTAGGATGTATATATCCATGATTTCAAAGTTTTTACAAAAACTTTTTCAAAACTAATTTTTTTATTCTAATATATATTTATACTTGTATTTTTTATTTTACAGATTTCAAGTTTTAAACTTATCAAATTTCTTCTTTATATTTTTTATATGGTTTTAAACTATACAATATAGATTTTTACCCTACCTTGATTATTGGATTAAATTTGATGTGTTTTCATACATATGTTTTTGTGATTTGAATTTTGCAGGTTTTATAAAAACCCTTTACCAGCCTCACAGAAAGCGTTATAGAAAATATCTTAGTGCTAGTTCTTCCAATCCCGGTAAAAATGGCACCAAACCTAACCTTGTCCAACTTTTTGTCCATTGTTTTAATGAACCAAAAGACCCTCAAACTATGAACTTTTTAAACAATTTCAAAACTTTAAATTCCGTCGTGAGTGAGTTGTTGATTTTGTTTATATGTGCTCTGACGAGTTTAGTTTTAAATACCTTGATTTAATGATGGAATGTAAATTTATGACTTTTTTAATTATCCTCGGCATTATCTATAAAAACCTTGTTCGTATTTTTTTACTCAAATCCCAGTGTATTTTAAATCAAGACAAAACTGAAACCATTTCCCTTGAATCTTATCTTATGGGAAAAACTATTATTCTTGATTCTCAAAAACTAGCCGATCTTTTGGGTTTGAAAGACATTGTTATAAATGATGAAATTCTCTTTTCCTCCTACCTATAGTGGCTCAGTGACCGTTCTTGATCCCATTAACATTTTCTTCACCTTCTCATCACTTGGTGGTTCCGACCATCTGGTGGCAAGTGATCCACTATTCGCTTGGTGGATGACTTTTGGCTTTATTGCTTTCGTGAAAGAAAACGTCTAAACCTAGCCCAAATCATGTTTACCAAGATAGTTCACATCGTCAACAACCAGTGTACCACCCTTGTGACCTCTTTCACCTATGGCACCATTCTTAGCTTCATTTTCCACAAGCTCGACATCAATTGCTCTTGAACTTAGGGTTCCTCTTACCGAGCTCATTGATGCAAGATCTCTCTGAAATGCCAAGTTCACCTTTTCCAATAAAGAATAGATTCACAATGCTAATCTTCTCAATGAAGTACCCATAGATATAGAACCAGTTGTGGATGTTCCCGTGGCTCTAGTTGCTCCACCTTCCCTTGATGCTCTCATGGCCTACCTTGATGGGAAGTTTGCCACCATGGATACTAGGTTTGACACCATCGACTATCTCTTGACTTCCATGGATATTAGGTTGACTTCAGTTGAGCATTGCGTGTCTTCTATAGACATAAATCTTACCGTTTTTCATCAAGAATGGCGTGGACATGCTCTTGGAAGCAACGATGATGAATAGGAAGACAAAGACGACGAGGACTACTCTTAGGCTTTGCATCACATCTCATCTCATATCATATCTATTAGGATTTGAGTTTATGCACCTTTGTTTTATTTGATATTTCCTATGACTTTATGCTTTGGTTTATGCCTTTAATTTAGTTGGATATTTTATGGCTTGGATATTTTATGCTTTGGATTTATAATATTATGTCTTTATTATCTTTGGAGTTATTTTGGTTTATTTTGCTTTATGTTTGTTTTTTTATTTTACCCTATTAATTTTGATTTAACACAAAGGTGGAGAAGTGGGATATAAAAATAATATTTTTTAAAACAAATAGCCTTTTCTAAAAGAAAGGATGTAACCCCCTCGACCCGGCCTAGACACCAGACCGAACCGAGTGAGCTACATTTGGCTTGCCGAAAGCAAACCCGAAACAATTAACTAAGATTAGGTCTATTTTTTTTTCTTTTTATCTTGTCTAGATGCAATATTATGACCTAAGGTGATCATGCTGGCAGAGAGTAAAATAGCAATTGATTCGTCCGTTGAATTGACATCCAATTGTGCGTATTTGCAATTTAGGGACCAAATTGCAAATCTTGATAATTATGAGGATTTAATTAGTTTCGAAGTATCAATCCTTAATTAGTCAGGTTACATGCTTACTTGTCTAGTTTCAGCTTTAAATGATCAACCAACTCATATGATTGCATACATAAAAATCAGAGACCAAAAAGGAAGAATATAAACCTTAACGACACATCAACCGCCAAAAACTGTCACCAGTATCGGTACGCGGGCAACCGTACCGATACTGGTATATGTATCAAAGGGGCATACTGGTACAGTGACAGGTTTTCTAAATATGGAACGTTTATCCCAGCATCAAAAGTATGCCCTGTCGAGGAAGCAGCTCGTGGGATCATGTCTGAACTTCTCAACTAGCGTCCACCCCCAAACCGACAAACAAACCGAACGAATAAATGCCTTACTAGAGACTAAAACTCTAATTTTAGTAGCTAAAGCTCGTACTGGTATGCTCCTTCGCGTACCAAAACCTCGTCCAAAACATTGCATAGTATGCCTATAGGGAAACATTGCATATTAACCCAAAACGATGCAAATATAGTAGCTAAATCAAACCATTTTTAAAACCAAAACATGAAATCTGCAAGCTCATATCAAAGCCGATAACAAAGTGAAAAAAGGGAAACTTACGCTTGAGCTCAGTTAAGCTTTTTAGGCTATAACCAAACCCCCATGATCAATCGGCAAATCTTTAAATAGCTTTAACACGTTTATACACTAACTGATACACTTCGCTTCACTTGCTAACGCAAATCGAGCCCCTGAAATGCAACGTACGCAACTAGGCAACCTTGCCTTGATTGTCCCCTATTTTAACCACATAAAACCAAAGGAAAATGCATCATTATGCATTCTAAACTTTTCCAAACAACAATCCCATGCATCCTTTTCATTATCTTCCAAAAATTAACCTAAATAAGCGAAATCGACATCAACCTTCATTCAACCAACACCTAACTACAAACCAATGATTCTAACACTCAATCTACATCAAAACATAACCAAAACCACTTCCTAACTATCCTTATACCTCCAGCAACACAAAAACACTCATAACAGCCTCAAAAACCACCAAAAACTCATCTAAAATTTAACCAATCAAATAGTTTCATGATTTATTTAAATACTATCATTTCACATTATGATTACCACATCAAAACATGAACTTAACCAATCAAAATATCCATGTTTCATCAACTTAAACAAATCTTTAAGCAAATCATCAAAATCTCCATTAATAACTCAATTCTTGAAATCCATTGCAAAACTAAGTTAAAAACAATCCAATATCATCCAACTACTATTGAATATCAAAAAAGAACCTTAGTTTAAGAGAGGAAAATGAAATTCACCTTTGAAGAAGCTCCCACCAAAATTGACGTAAGATTTTCTTAGAAATCAAACTTGTGAAATTGATGAAATCTTTGAGAAATTCTTCTGAGGTTTAGTTAGAAATCAAAAGTAGAATCAAATGATGAACTCTCCATTGAAATTCTTCTGAGGTTTAGTTAGAAATCAAAAGTAGAATCAAATGATGATCTCTCCATTGAAAATCAGCAACCAATTGAAATAGAAAGTGGGGGGAAATAAGGAGAGAAAATCAGAGAAAATTAGAAAGAATAGGAAAATGATTTAGAAACCAATTAACCGTCAATTCCTTACTCAATTGAGGTGGTTATTTTTTGATTAAAAACATTTAGAAATAATAGCTCTCTAAGGATTCTTAGTATTGGCCCATTTATAAAATAGACATTTAAAACAGTTTTGCAATCCTTACAATTTAGTCACTAATCAAAATGTCACATTAACCAATTAAATTAACTCCCAAAATAATTACCTAAACACTTTATAATATAATTAAACATTTTTGGTAAGTCAAACCAATTTTTATCTCCTCAATTCATATTTTTAAAATATTAATTTTCCCAAAACACACCTAACTTGTTAATCTGGTTCTATCGATTCGAACCCAACCTGGTCAAACCTCTAAACATCTAGGCATATTATGTGGGTGTTACAACTCTCCCCTTCTTAATAAATTTCATCCTCAAAATTTACCTGGAGGAAAGAGATGAGGAAACTCTTCCTTCATATCCGCTTTCGTCCCCCAAGTGGCTTCTTCCACACCTCTATGTTGCCACAACACCTTAACCAGTTCAATGGTCTTGCCACGGAGAACCTTGGTACTAGAATCCAATATCCTTATTGGTTCTTCATCTTATGCGAACTCCGATCGGAACTCAATCTCCTCAACAGGCACAACATGTGACAGATCCAACCTATACCTCGAAAGCATCGACACATGGAAAACATCATGTATCTTTTCAAGCTTGACCAGTAATCTCAATCTATACACCACCAGACCAACACGCTCAATCACCTTATAAGGTCCAATGAACCTAGGGCTTAGTTTACCATTGTTCCTAAATCTCATCACCTTCTTCCAAGGTGAAACTTTCAAAAATACTTTATCACCCACTTCATACTCAACCTCTTTCCGCTTCAAATCTGCATAAGAATTTTTCTGACTAGAAGCCACCTTAAGCCTTTCACAAATGAGTTTCACTTTCTCATTCGTATCCTTAAGCAAATCGGGACCCGCTGCATGCTTCTCGCCCAATTCTGTCCAACAAAGAGGTGTACGACACCTACAACCATAAAGAGCCTCATAGGGAGCCATCTGAAAGCTCGAATGATAGCTATTATTCTAAGGAAACTCCACCAATGGTAGTTCTTTCTCCCATGTCCCTTGAAACTCAATTAAACAACACCTCAACATATCCTCCAATATCTGAATAACACGTTCAGACTGCCCATCCATCTGAGGATGATAAGACGTACTGAGATTAAGCCTCATACCCAAAGCTGTCTGTAGACTTCCCCAAAACCTTGATGTAAAACGTGGATCCCTATATGATATAATCAAAAATCACCCATATTGAATCCTTTTTGGACAGTTTCAAGGGCAGAACCATCACAAAATCCATGGTGATCCTTTCCCACTTCCTTTCCAAAATTTGAATAGTTTGCAACAACCCAGAAGGGACCTGATCTTCAACCTTAACCCGTTGACACACCATACAACGAAAAACAAACTCGGCCATATGCCTCTTCAAGACAACCCAATAATACAAATCCTTCAAATATCGGTACATCTGGGTACCACCGGGATGCATAGCAAAACGACTAGAATGGGCCTCAGTCAAAATAGTGTACCTCACCAGTGAATTGCATCGAATCACAATACTAGAGGCATACTTCCTAACACCATTCAACTCAACGTCCAAAGAGGAATTCAAGGTACATTTCAGCATATGCATCACATTAATGAACTTAAACTAACATTTTAAACATGCTTGAACCACAAAATGATAGGCGTAGGCATATCCACCTTATATGCATACAATGAAATCCTTCAAGCATCAAACACATTATACAATTCACTAACCATTAAGCCTCAAGGCATCAACATATTAATCCATCAAACCATGACAAATAAACCTCCAAAATGCCATTAAAAACCAGATTACAAGTAACCCAAAACCTGGTAACACATTGCCTTATTAACCAATCTAAAACTAGGTTTTTCATACTCAATCAAATGTCTCGCTCTTGGACCTTTCTTGTCGAGATAACGCTACCCCTCAACTATGTTGGTCTTTATCAATGGAAAGGGAGTTCGTAAGTGTAACACCCTTTCTTGGTCTGGTAGAGAACTGGGTCGGAAAGTGTTATCGGAAGACGGATCTAGAGATTAGGGTCAAAATTGGGATTAATTTAAAACCTTTCAAACTAAAAGGACTAAATTGTAAACGTTACATATTAGCTATCCTAATCCAGATTCTTTATTACCAACTTGTAATTAGACTCACCAATTATTAACCTGAGAAGTTTCGTTGTTATCGGATATTTTTAACCTATCCATTTGAGCCATATAGTTATTACTAACCAAATTGTAATATTTTAAAACTATTTTTCAAGTCTTTTAACGAAATTAACTAACACCGTACCGATACACTATAGGCCATATTGGTACGCTAAGTTGAATTTCACAATTTCCAAGTTCAAGGTCAACGACCCCGTATCGATACGTCTATGCCCGTATCGATACACTTTGACTTGGGTTGACTTGTTTCGGTACGCCTAAGGTCGTACCGATGCAATTATTTTCTCAAGCCTTACTATCAAGGTCTGTATTGGTACACTCCCTAGTGTATCGATACTTCCTGCTTTACCAAGTCCAATTATGTAAGGCGGTATTGATACAGCTAGCCTCGTATCGATACACATGTCTTGTAATGATACATTTTATCTGGTTTTTACCTAATTTAACCCCTCAAATGTTGTCCAATCATTACCAAACTTTACCAGCAAGCCTAAAATCCATTACTCTACTGTCATACCAAATTTTATAGCATTTCGAATCTGTTTAACTAGTTTTCACTTTAGGATCATTTTAGGTTCATTTTAATAAACTAAACATTCCCAAAACATACCATTTCATGCATACAACACTAAGTCATTATAGGACTTTTATACAACCATCAAAATACTTATATAAAACATGTTTAGACCATATGCAACTTGACTAGGAGTTTAAGGCAAAAGATAGGCATACATATACTTATGAAGAGGTGACTTGCAACGGAGGCACACGATCGAAAGCCGAAATTCTTTCTAGGTCCGGAAAATGCATGAGACACACGTGTTAGGCTTACATAGCCTAGTGAGGTAGTTATAACAAGTGCAAATGATAGCTAGTGTCATGAATGGCATAGTGATCAATTGGATAACACATGCATGATTTGAAACATATAATTTCATGCTTAATCCATAAATCATACAAATTCATAATCATCAAGTTATACATCATATGCATACATTATTTCTTGAATTGGTACCATTGGATACATGGATTCCCCTTTACACCATTCATATTGGAAAATAGGCCGTAGCTCCGGAGAAGTTCCCTTACACAATTTATCCTTATTTGCCCCACATATAGGTCATAGCCTCGGACAGTAGTCCATCCCTTACTTATACGAGCTCAAAATTAATCCTATGGCATGCCATTTGTATCTAATGTCCACTTGTACACAAAAATCACATAAGTAACATATTTCATATATTTCGGATCATAACATATCATATATCAAAGTTGAGCCTTAGCTCAATGTATCACATATCAAGCATGTCTTATCCATAATACACATATCAAAGCAATACAAGGTACTTATCGAAATCACCATTCGAATCCAACATAGTTGCTCTACATGAGCCCTTAATCAAATGCAACATATTCATCAAATAATGCAACGGCATGGCACCGAGCCTATCCCTTGACACAACTACACTCACCTTAGGATACGGAAGCTTTTAGGATTCCTGAGTTTCGATCCCTTTGTTCCTAGCTCCGATTGGAGATGGTGAATTGCTCTCCTTCAAGTTTTGAGCTAGGGAAAACATAGGGAATCATTACAATAAAAATGTTAACATAACTCAAGGATGGCTTAGGTTTTGAATTCAAAATTAACGTCAATTGTACATGAAATTTGATAATAGATAGAGGGCTTTGCCTTACCCGATTGATAGCCTTATTATGGTACTTTCAAATTGAAGAAAAGATGAGCATAGGATGGGCAAGAAGAGATGTGTGTGATTAAGAGCTCAAGGTTGAAGACAATGGTGGTGCTTGCTTATTATTGAAGATGAAGGAAAGTTTTACTTTTGGAATGGATGATCAAAATGAAGAAAGCTTTTCCCTTTTGCTTATTTTAAAACAATACACTTCAATCATTTCTCCACCACCCCAACAACCAATAGGAGTATTTCCCTCACTTGAGGGTTTTCTAATCCCAAACCATTTCACAAATAAAGGGATTAAGCTATCACCTTTTTAGTACAAGGGTGACCCAATCACATGGGATGACAGCCAAAATGGTGACTCACCACTTACATCTTTCATTTCCTTACACAATGACATCATTTTTGTCCTAGATAGAGGACCCGTATCGATACGCTTTTGTCCGTATCGGTAAGCTCATGCTAAAATAAGAGAGTTACTTATCGACGGTTAGACCGTATCGATACTCACATGGTCGTGTTGATACAACTAGCTCAGATTTGCACTTTGGGCTTTGAATCTCATACAAGGGTCCATTTACTCACATAGGGCCAAAATGTAATTTCATTTATCATGAAGGATACAAAAGTCAATCATTACAAACATCATTACATCAGTTTCAAAATTTCTGATCACTGGAGCCTAATTTCAACTAGGCTAGTTTTCAGGATGTGACAAGTCTCCCCCTTAAGAAAATTCATCCTCGAATTTTCACCTTAATTGAACAAATGAGGATATTGCTTTTGCATAGTTTCTTCGGGTTCCTATGTTGCTTATTCAACAAAATGGCTTCTCCATAGAACCTTCACTAGGGGAACGGATTTACAATGAAGTCGTTTTAATTTCTCGTGCGAGGATATGCACAGGTTCTTCTTCGTATGTTAGATTGGATTGAATCTCTACATATTTTGGTTCAATCACGTAGGAAGGATCTGACCGATATTTACGTAGCATAGATACGTGGAAGATGTTATGAATCTGACTTAACTCCTCATGAAGAGCCAATCGGTAGGTAACGGGTCTAATTCTTTCGTTCACTTCAAATGGACCGATGAAACGAGGACTTAACTTTCCCTTTTTCCCAAAACGAAGGATCTTCTTCCATGGAGATACCTTGAGGAAGGTTTTTTCACCAACCTTGTACTGGATGTCTCTTCTTTTCAAATCAGCATAGGACTTATATCGATCGAAGGTAGCCTTAAGTCGGTTGCGAATAATGGTCATCCTTTCTTTGGTTTCCCGAAGCAAATCAGGGCCTAACATCTTGCCTTCATCGAGTTCGGTCCAACAAATAGAAGTTCTACATTTCCTTCCATAGAGGGCTTCGTACGGGGCCATTTGAATTGAAGCCTTGTAACTGTTGTTGTAAGCGAACTCGACTAAGGGTAGGGATTTCTCCTACGTGTTCCCAAAGTCAATGACACAAGCTTGGAGCATATCTTCTAGGATATACATGGAAGAATCAGGATTCATATGGATTACTTATACACACGAATTGAAGGGAGATATAAGGTTACCTGAATAACCTTTTCGAATTGACCATCGGTCTGAGAATGGAAGGTAGTGCTTAAATGTACTCGAGTTCCCAAAGCCTCTTGCAGGGTTTTCCAAAATCGGGATGCGAAACGTGGGTCACGATCAGTAATAATGGATACAAGGACTCTGTGTAACCAAATAACTTTACGGATATACAATTCCATGAGTTTAGGTAAACTGAAATCCATTTTCACCGAAAGAAAGTGAGCAGATTTGGTGAATTGGTCCACAATGACCCAAAGGCACCATTCTTCTTTGGTGTCAGTGGCAGACCACTAACGAAATCCATTGTAATGCGTTCCCATTTCCATTGTGGGAGCTTGATAGGCCGCAGCAGGCCAGTTGGTACTTTTTGCTCAGCTTTGACTCGTTGGTAAGTCAAACACCTAGCCACGAAGTCTGTGATCTTGTTCTTCATACCAGACCACCAATATAACTCTTTTAGGTCTTTGTACATCTTGATTGTTCCTGGATGAACGGAGAAAGGACTAGAGTGAGCTTCTCTTAGAATCTGATTTCGAAAATCATCACGTCAAGAACACAGATGCGATTGCGGAAACACAATAAGCCCTCAGAGTTTATAGCAAAGTCAAGATCTGGGCTATCCTTAACTTTGTCAATAAGACTGGAGCATAAGTAAGAACTTGTTTGAGCTGATCGAAACTTCTTTGTTGATTCACAGTCTATGCAAAAGGAGTTTCTTTGCGAAGGAGTTTCGTTAAGGGTGCAGCAATCAAAGAGGATCCCTTAATGAATTTGCGGTAATAGCCGGAAAGGCCTAAGAAGCTACGAACTTCTCCCACATTCTTTGGAGAAATCCAGTCAAGGATGGCCTGGATCTTCTTTGGTTCAACTTGGATTCCTTCAGAAGGAATCACATGGCCTGGAAAGGACACTTCGGATAATCAAAATTCACACTTACTGAACCTGGCATAGAGTTGTTTCTCTCAAAGAGTTTTCAGCACAATTCGAAGGTGTTCTTCATGAGCAGCAGAGTTTTTAGAATAGATTAGGATGTCATCTATAAAGACAACCACAAACTTATCCAGATAAGGCCAGAATACAGGGTTCATTAAGTCCACGAAAGCTACAGGTGCATTTGTGAGCCCGAAGGGCATCACCAAGAATTCATAGTGGCCATATCTAGTTCGGAAAGTAGTTTTTTGGAACATTAGACTCTTTCGCCAACATTTGGTAGTATCCAGATCAAAGGTCGATCTTGGAGAAGACCAAAGCATCTTTTAATTGATCAAAGAGGTCATCGTTCCTTGGAAACGGATACTTGTTCTTGATCGTGACTTTATTCAACTGGCGATAGTCAATGCACAGGCACATCGATCCATCCCTCTTCTTGACAAACAAAACTGGTGCTCCTGAGGGCGAGGAACTCGGTCAAACAAATCTCGTATCCAAAAGAGCTTGTATTTGGGTATTTAGCTCTTTCAACTCTACCGGGGCCATTCTATACAGAGTAATAGAGACCATATTAGTTTCAGGTTACACTTATATCCTTAATTCTACTTCTCGAGTAGGAGGAAGTCCCAGAAGTTCATCAAGAAATACATCGGAGAATTCTTTCACAACTAGTACATCTTTGAGCTTTAAGTCTTTCTTAGACTCCATAGAACACATAAGGGTCTTTTTAGGCTTAGGTTTGGACTTCATCAAGGTTATACTCTCCTTACCGAGCCCACGGAGGTACAATTTCTTTTTCGAGCAATCCACCCAATCTTGGTGTTTAGCTAGCCAATCAAGGCCTAGGATGAGGTCGAATTCTTGGAAGGGCAAGACCATCAAATTGGCCAGAATTAGGATCCCTTGGATCCTTAGAGGGCAATCTTTACAAATCATTCGGATGGTCACACTATCTCCTAGTGGATTAGAGACAACTATCTCGGAAGTGACCGGTTCTGAGTCTAAGGCATACTTCTCAATCAAAGGTTCACTAATGAAAGAGTGCGTAGAGCCTGGGTCTATCAATGCATAAACATAATTGAAGCATAGCTCTACCATACCTGCAATCACATCAGGATCATCTTCCTGCTCACGACCTCAGACATGATACATCTGAGTTAAAGTTTGCGGATCACGGCCGACTGTAGGTTCATTGTTGTTACGAGTTTTTCCTGCGGATCCGGATGGCATTGGCTTCGCTCCTCTCCCTTTAATAGGATTATTTTGAGAAGCTACAGATGTAGGTGTGTGTAGGCTCTGCGGACACTGTCGGATAAAATGGTCAAACTCTCCACAGAGATAGCAAGATCCAGACTGTCTACGGCACTACCCCGGATGCTCTTCTGGCAGTAGTTGCATAAAGGGATTTGAGAACCTTTCATAGAACCACTCGTACTGTCCATCGAAGTTGTACGAGTAGCAGATGTCCCTGTGACTGAAATTGTGGTGTGTATCCAGATCGGGGCAGTTGTTGGAAGGTGACAGATTTCTTATCCCAATGCTTACTTTTCTTCTAAGATATTAGAGGCTTAGAATCCTCATGAAATCTCTTATCAGATCGGGCTTGGTTCTCTTTCCTTCTCTCAGAAGCCTTTTGGGAAGCATCGGTTGTGAGAGCTCGGTTGACAACCGTCTAAAAGTATTCTAACTCTTAGACAGTAAAGATGGGGCGCAATTCGTCACATAGGCCATCAATGAATATTCGGCATTTCTCTTTCTTCGTGTGTATGATCTCGGTACCATACCTTGCATACTTGCAGAAGTCTTGATTGTACTGCTCCACAGACATTCCCCTTGTCTCAAATGGAGGAATTTCTTGCGCCTCTCAGCAATGTAATGATTATTGATGTACTTCTTGTGAAACTCCTGAAGGAAGAAGTCTCACGTAACACGGTGCTCAAGAATAGTGAGAGTCACCGTATCCCACCAGCTTTGGGCTTCTTCCACAATTAAGGCCAAAGCACATTCAAGTTTGTGCTCATCAGGGCACTTCATTTGCTTGTTCAGCACTTTCAAGGTATTCTCCAGCCAGTACTCTGTGATTTCAGGGTTAACCAGATCCTGGCCAGTGAATGTATAGACTAGGTACTGTTTGAGCTTATCAATTGGAGCTCGGGACACAGGCTGAAAAGCTTCAGCAGGCTGAGGAAGTGGTTCCTATCGGAAGGACACCACAACTTGCTTAATCATATCTGCCATCGACAAAGGATACTCCTATTGAGCCGAAGGCATCGGAGGTGGACGAGAAGGGTCATTCTGCCCCACTCATCCAGGCCTTAGTTTTTGCCTCATATTATCCCCCTGAGTAGAGGAGGATTCGAGATTGGGCTTGTTTATAGCACGCCTATCAGTAGGTGCTGACATTTTCATATCTATTCAGACAGAAGAATTAAATCGTGTAAGCTGCAAGTCACAGATAATGCATTCAAATAAACTCCTAAGTGGCATATGCAAATGTAGACTCGTAACGGATGCATGTTTAGTCCTAGAATTGACTAAACCTAGGCTCTGATACCATAACTGTAACACCCCCTTCCCGGTCTGATAGAGATCCGGGTCGGAAAGTGTTATCGGAAGACAGATCCAGAGATCAGAGTCGAAATTGGGATTAATTTAAAACCTTTCGAACTAAAAGGACTAAATTGTAAATGTTACAAGTTAGTGATACTAATCTGAATTCTTTATTACCAACTTGTAATTAGACTAACCAATTATTAACCTGAGAAGTTTCGTTGTTATCGGATATTTTTAACCTATCCATTTGAGCCATATATTTATTAGTGACCAATTTGTAATCTTTTAAAACTGTTATTCAAGACTTTTAATGAAATTAACTGACATCGTACCGATACACTATAGCCCGTATCGGTATGCTAAGTTGAATTCACAATTTCGAGGGTCAAGGTCAACGACCCGTACTGATATGTTTATGCCCGTATCGATACACTTTGACTTGGGTTGACTCGTTTCGGTACACCCGAGGTCGTACTGATGCAATTATTTTCTCAGGCCTTACTGTCAAGGTCTGTATCGGTACACTCCCTAGTGTATCAATACTTCATGCTTTACCAAGTCCAATTATGTAAGGCCATATCGATACAGCTAGCCTCGTATCGATACGCATGTCCTGTAATGACAGATTTTATTTGGTTTTTACATAATTTAACCCCTCAAATGTTGTCCAGTCATTACCAAACTTTACCAGCAAGCCTAAAATCCATTACTCTACTTTCATACCAAATTTTTTAGCATTTTGAATTTTTTACCTAGTTTTCACTTTAGGCTCATTTTAATAAACTAAACATTCCCAAAACATACCATTTCATGCATACAACACTAAGTCATTATAGGACTTTTATACAACCATCAAAATACTTATATAAAACATATTTAGACCATATGCCACTTGACTAGGAATTTAAGGCAAAAGATAGGCATACATATACTTATGAAATTGCATGAGACACACACGTTAGGCTTACATAGCCTAGTGAGGTAGTTATAACAAGTGCAAACAATAGCTAGTGTCATGAATGGCATAGTGATCAATTGGATAACACATGCATGATTTCAAACATATAATCTCATGCTTAATCCATAAATCATACAAATTCATAATCATCAAGTTATACATCATATGCATACATTATTTCTTGAATTAGTACCATTGGATACACGGATTCCCCTTTACACCATTCATATCAGAAAATAGGCCGTAGCCTTGAGCCGTAGCTCCGAAGAAGTTCCCTTACACAATCCATTCTTATTTCCCCCACATATAGGCCATAGCCCCGGACTGTAGTCCATCCTTTACTTATACGAGCTCAAGATAATCCTATGGCATGCCAATTGTATCCAATGTCCACTTATACACAAAAATCACATAAGTAACATATTTCATATCTTTCGGATCATAACATATCATATATCAAAGTTGAGCCTTAGCTCCATGTATCACATATCAAGCATGTCTTATCCATAATACACATATCAAAGCAATACAAGGTACTTACCGAAATCACCATTCAAATCCAACATAGTTGCTCTACATGAGCCCTTAATCAAATGCAACATATTCATCAAATAATGCAACGGGATGGCACCGAGCCTATCCCTTGACACAACTACACTCACCTTAGGGTACGGAAGCTTTTAGGATTCTCGAGTTTTGATTCCTTTGTTACTAGCTTCGATTGGAGATGGTGAATTGCTCTCATTCAAGTTTTGAGCTAGGGAAAACATAGGGAATCATTACAATCAATATGTTAACATAACTCAAGGATGGATTAGGTTTTCAATTTTAAAAATTAACTTCAATTGTACATGGAATTTGATAATAGATAGAGGGCTTTGCCTTACCCGGTTGATAGCCTTATAATGGTACTTTCAAATTGAAGAAAAGATGATCTTAGGATGGGCAAGAAGAGAGGTGTGTGCTTAAGAGCTCAAGGTTGAAGACAATGCTGGTGCTTGTTTATTATGGAAGATGAAGGAACGTGTTGCTTTCGAGAGGGATGATCAAAATGAAGAAAGCTTTTCCCTTTTTGTTTATTTTAAAACAATACACTGCAATCATTTCTCCACCACCCCAACAACCAATAAGAGCATTTCCCTGACTTGAGGGTTTGCTAATCCCAAACCATTTCATAAATCAAGGGATTAAGCTATCATCTTTTCAGCACAAGGGTGACCCAATCACGTGGGATGGAACCCAAAATGGTGACTCACCACTTACATCTTTCATTTCCTTACAAAATGACATCATTTTGGTCCAAGACAGGGGACTCATATCGATACGCTTAAAATAAGAAAGTTAGTTATTGACGGTTAGACCGTATCAATACTCACATGGTCGTATCGATACAACTAGCTCAAATTTGTACTTTGGGCTTTGAATCTCATACAAGGGTCCATTTACTCACATAGGGCCAAAATTTAATTTCATTTATCACAAGGGATACAAAATTCAATCATTACAAACATCATACATCGGTTTCAAAATTTCTGATCCCTGGAGCCTAATTTCAACTAGGCCGATTTTCAGGATATGACAGTAAGCACACATGCTTAGTGAGGATGCTCTTAATAAACATTGATGCATTTCAAAATTCATTTAAAAACCACATATCATGTGAAGTATGATGCATGCTCAATTAAACCAAAGCATTTTCTCATTTGTTTCCAAAACAAATCATGCACAACAACCATATGCATCAAAACTCTTTTCATATATCTCATATCTTACATATATTAGATTTAAGGGTGACCCAGATACACTTACCTCTATCCTTACATTCAAAACTAAATGTTAATTACCACATCGGATACACAGATTTCTCATGATAGTCTTACCTCCACCAAATCTTACTCCGACCAAGAATAGGCTTACCCCTACCTTGTCATGATAGACTTACCTCTACCACACAACAATAGGCTTACTCCTATTGTAAGAAACCGAAGAATACCATCACCTGAGTAGCCATACCGCTATACCTCAAGAGCCAAGGAGTGATCGACTTTATTTTATAGTGCACTTAATCCTATGGCATGCCAACCATATCCGATATTTTCTCATTTACGTCACAAAGCCAATATATCATTTTCAAATACATTTACTTATTGTTTTCCAATGCATTTCTCAAAATTGTTTCATATGCAAAACAACATTGCCAAAGGCAACAACACATTCCCCTCAAGAAACAAATCTCAATGCTGATAGGCATTAATTTACTTTATTAACCATTGCATATTAACCTGAAATGATGCATTTACAGGAGGTAAATCAAACAATGTTTGAAACCAAAATATGAAAACTGCAAACTCATATCAAAGCCGATAACCAAGCGAAATAAGGGAAACTTACGCTTTAGCTTAGTTAAGCTTTTTAGGCTATAACTAAACCTCCATGATCCATCGATCAAATCTTTAAAGATCTTTAACGTGTTTATACACTTACCAATACACTACACTTGTTAACGCGAATCGAGCCCTCAAATGCAACGTACGCAACTAGGCAACCTTGCCTTGATTGTCCCCTATCTTAACCACATAAAAACAAAGGGAAAATGCATCATTACGCATTCTAAACTTTTCCAAACAACAATCCCTTGCATCATTAACATTACTCTTTTGAAAATTAACCGAAACAACTAAAACCAACATCAACCTTCGTTCAACCAGCACCTAACTACAAACCAACGATTCTAACATTCAATCCACATAAAAACACAACCAAAACCACTTCTTAACTATCTTTATAGCTCCAGCAACTCAAAAACACTCATAACAGCCCCAAAAACCACCAAAAACTCATCTAAAAATTAACCAATCAAATAGTTTTGGGATTTATTTCAATACTATCATTTCACATTATGATTACCTCATCAAAACCTGAATTTACCCAATCAAAATATCCAAGTTTTATCAATTTAATCAAATCTTTAAGCAAATCATCAAAATCTCCGTTAATAACTCAATTCTTGAAATCCATTGCAAAACTAACTTAAAAACAATCCAATATCAGCCAACTACTATGGAATATCAATAAAGAACCTTAGTTTAAGAGAGGAAAACAAAATTCACCTTTAAAGAAGCTCCCACCAAAATTGACGTAAGATTTTCCTTGAAATCAAACTTGTGAAATTGATGAAATCTTTGAGAAATTCTTGTAAGGTTTTGTTAGAAATCAAAAGTAGAATCAAATGATGAACTCTCCATTGAAAATCAGCAACCAATTTTGGAGAATCATGTTTAGAAATTGAAATAGAAAGTGAGGGAAAATAAGGAGAGAAAATCAGAATGAATAGGAAAATGATTTAGAAACCAATTATCCGTCAATTCCTTACTCAATAAAGGTGATCATTCTTTGATTAAAAACATTTAGAAATAAAATCTCTCTAAGGATTCTTAGTATTGGGCCATTTACAAAATAGTCATTAAATAGTTTTGCAATCTTTACAATTTAGTCACTAAATCAAAATGTCATATTAACCAATTAAATTAACTCCCAAAATAAATACCAAAACACTTGATAATATAATTAAACATTTTTGGTTGGTCAAACCATTTTTATCTCCTCAATTCATATTTTGAAAATATTAATTTTCCCGAAACTCATCTAACCAGTTTATCTGGTTCGACCGAGTTGAACCCAATCCGATCAAACCTCTAAACATCTAGCCCTATTTTTGGGTGTTACAAAGGGCAGTGAACTAAAACTTTATTTTTGTTTTGTTGTATCAAAAAGGGGAGATTGTTAAACCTATATTTGATTTTGATATAACAAGGACTAAATTATAAAAAGAAATAAATTTTTAAGATGCTTAAATTGCTCACAAAATTGACAGGCATTCAAACGTAAATATTTCCTAAGTCAAATCTTGAATCCCCAAATATTTTCTAAGTGTATTAGTACTCAATTTAGCCAATTTGGTAACTAAGTACTAGTACAGCCTATGGTGTACCGGTACGAATTTTCGTTACTGGAAACCAAATTTTTGTTTAATGGCTAAAGGGTACTGCTACATCTATACATGTATCGGCATGTCTTTCTGAGTTTGGAAACCAAATTGAGCTACGAGTATCGGTACGCCCTATGACATACTAGTACGAGGTTAAGATTTCTAAAATCTTTTCATTAAATATTTGATCGTTGCCTTTTCAGATCTATAGGCACCAGATTTTTAAAAGCCTGTTAAGCGTACCAGTATAGGTAGACGTGTACCGATACAATGTTTTAACCAAATGTTCCAAGGATTCTAGTGAGCAAATGAGTACTGGTATGGTACAGCCTGTACCGATACCCTTTGTTAAATCTTCACTCTGTACCGATACGCTTGCTCGCGTACGATACCCTTTGTTGCAATGGCTCTTTCTTCTTTTGGCAGGTATCAATACGACTGTTCATGCACTGATACCCAGTGTTGCCAAACAGTATTTATTGCGAGAAAAGTACAGCCCAATGGCTCTATTCAATATCCCAACTACCCAAAAGGCTAGAAATCAACGAGGGGTATAAAATCAAGTCTCCAAAGCTTATTCAACAACAAGACAACTATCCAAAAGCATTCAAGCACATATCCAACCTTTTAGAGCTTTCATTAAAAAAATCGTGTAACCCACTTAAGTGATTTTCATTGTATTTTATCTTTCATTAAGTTTGGGGTTTTAGTGAGCTTTGAATTGTGCAAACATTCATCCTTTAGAGGATTTCATAGTTTGCTTCTTTGTATTCATCCTTTAGGAAAAAGGGATCACTAGACTTCGAGGTATAAGTCTAGGTGTTTGTGAGGTTATCTCCTTTAGCTTAAAAGGTAAGGCAAATTTGTGAATTTGTAAAAATTATTAGTGTGGATAGCAAAGGTAGTGGATGTAAACCTTGTTTAGAAGGTTGAACCACTCTAACAACTTGTGCAAATTTTCTTTCTTTCTGCTATTTGCTTCCACCAATTTTTTTAATTTCCAAGTCACCCCCTCTTGGTCATTTCCATTGATTGTTCAAACAACATATACCTTAAAGAGTCAAAAGATAGCCAAATTTTCATTTTTTAAAGAAGGTTTCGATACCTCTACTTAATGGTTTCAAAACCTTTCGGGCATAAAGGTTTTGGAATCAAAACCTAAACTAAGGTTTCCATACCTTTCAAAAGGTTTCGAAACCTGTCACAAGGTTTCCATACCTCCAGAAAGGTTTCTATACCTTTAGGCTATAATGGCTAGTTTTTCATTTGAATCCCCTAAAGGTTTTGAAACCTCTACAAAGGTTTGGTTACCTCTGTGCAGGTGGGAATTTGAAGCACGACTTTATGAGTTCCCAACTGTAACATCCCAAATGCTGGCCTGGGTGTATTTTGATTTGAATAATAAATCATTGTTAGGGAATTATGATTTATTAGATCAATTTAGTGAATAGGGATCTAATTAAGAAGAAAGGAAACTCGAATGATTTTTTGGAGGGACTAAAGTGATTATCGGATGGAAGATTGGTGATTAATTTTTAAGGACTAATTTGATCAATTAGAAAAATTCAATGTTTGCATGAAGAATTAAAAGATGTAAAGGGTTATTACACATGGCATTTGAAAGGGTTGACATGTGCATGTTGGAAGGGGAGAACCGGTCATTTGGGAGGCCATTTTTTTGTCTCATTTACCCATCAATGATCGAAAATAATGGAGAAAGGGAGAGTTTATGGCCACGAAATTGAAAGATGGAAATTTAGAGTTTTGTTAATCCTTTGAGTCCTTGATCAAGTATTCCATGGAAGAGAGTAAGTACTCTCATTATTTTGTTTAATTTACTCTAAATGTACTATGAGAATTTCATGCTTAAGGATCTCCTTGCATCTAGAAAGTTAGATGATTTTAACCTTGTGATGTTGTGATGAATTTGAGATATTATTGCTTGATTTCATGAATTGTAGTCATTGGTATGTATATGACAGATTCGAACCAACCTTGTTGTTTGAACAGAAGTAATTAGAACCTGATTTGAGGTGTACGAACATGTATGTAAAGATCATAGGAACATGTTTTGGTTTGCTTGGTGATTTATATTCAAATGATGCTTTGTTTCGAATGTCTTAACAACCTCAATGGACTGTTTTGTGGATTCAGTTGGAGAAGGGATTTTAGAGCTGATTTGAGGTTGTTTAAAACGTGTTTAATAGGATAAAAACAGAGGAGAATTTTGTTATGCAAGTCTAGAAGTAAATTTACATAGAATAAGGACTGTTGGAAAGGTTTTTCACTGATGAAATCGAATATAAAATTCATGTAAAAATCTGGGCAGATTAGTAATGAGACAAAACTGTTTTGGACTGTTTTAAGTCAAAAATTTTTGCTAAATGGATTTTAGAACAGATCGATATCGAATAGAGTTTTAATGGGACTATTTCGGATGTATATGAGGGTGTATTTCACTGTTTGATACATTAGGAGTCTAAAATGGTCTAATTTGAATCTATGTTGAAGTATATACACATGTAATGCCCTGCTTTGCATACTGAAAGTAGGAAAATGGATTGTTTCAGATATAAAGAAAAGAGTATAAGGCTGTTTTACATGATTTAAATCATTAACAAGCTGTTTGATCAAATGGAAGCAAAGGCAAACATCCTTAAATTGAGTAATTGGACTGTTTTGTTAAATATAATTACGTGTAAATATACATAGAACTGCCTTGTTTGATTTTGTTGTTCTTTGGGCTGTTTGTATGATACTACATGTGATCATGAATGGCTTAACTAGTAAAGGGTTACTAGGAAATTATTCTAGTGATTGATAAATAAGTGATAGATTGCAATTAAAATCCTAATACACAACTATAATGTTGTTATAGATAGATAGATAACAAAGGGATTGATCAAGTTGGTGAAAAGCTAAAAGGAGTTTGATAGTGGCAATATAGGAATGAGCATTCAGGTATCTCGTAACTTCGGGATAAGAGGCGAGAGTAGTTTAAGTCTTGGGATAGCAGAAATCCGTCCCGAGCACCTTTAATTGCTTTAATTTACTTGGATTGTTAGATAATATACGTAACAAATCGCAATCCAGCTTTGGCGGATAAAATAGGTGACTACAGCATTGACGTGTGTACGCTTGCACAAATCGTGTGACGTTATTTCACCGATCAAGTTTTGGCGTCGTTGTCGGGGATGGTTTTTGTTTAGTGTTTATTTTTGTTATTGTATTTTTTATTTTTTACTAACTTTATTTTCTTTTGTTTTGTTATTTTTTATGTGTTATAAAAAGAAAGCAACAAATATGCGGGAGATAGACGTCGAACCATTCGAGATGGCATGATGTCCAAAGCGGATGTTTATGCAACACTCTCAGCATAAATGTCCGAATTGGACAACAAGATCAAATCCATGCAAATGTCGAGAGTAACCTATAGAGTCGATGTCCATACATTTAGTTGTGAGATTTGTAGTGACATTCACAGTTTTAAAGACTGTCCACAACTCTTATGGAAATTCATATAATGCTGTTGCACACAATCAACAGTCTTGGAGAAATCAAAATTTTGGTCGATTTGTTCGGGCATTTTGTCATGGGAATATTTTTTCCCAAGATGGTTATAATCCAAGACAAAGGAATTACAATCACTGCAGCCACAGTACAACCAGCACACTCCGCTACAGTCACAACAAACTTCGTTGCAGCCACAATATCTTTAGTTGCCACATATGCATGCTCAAGCACCTATACAGCCATAATATGCCTCAACTTCCACATCTGATCCCTGTGTAGCTCCTGTAGCTTTGATGTAAGAGCATTTCACTTTGACGAAAGCAATTTTTCAAGGAAATTCCTCATCGATTCATGCATTAGAAGAACAATTGGGACAACTTGCTTCCACAACGAGTCTTAGACCGCAAGGCACGCTTTTGAGTGATAAGGAATCAGATGTACCAACTCAAGAAAGTGGAGAAGTGGATCATAACAAAAAGATTACATTTGAAGAGATTGTTGATGAACCAGAAAAACTTGTTCCAAGAGTTGTCACTTCTTTGCCAAAAGTGCTCAAATCTAATATGTGGACGCAACCCAAAATGTAACACCCTTACCAGTACTTATTACCCAATACTAGTATAGAGTGTCACATGATGTTTAAACCACATTTTATGCTATTCATACAAATAAAAATGTCGATTTTAAATTTTTCTTTTTAATCGCGTAAAATTTATTTTCAATTTTTTTAATCCATCAGATAGACCCCGATTTCAGGCAGCAACTTGGCAATTTATAACTATACTTTACGATTAACAAAGCTGCCTAAAAATTGCCTAAAACAAAAATCGTTTTAATTACTCTAATTTTTTTTGTAATCTTACTCGATTTTATTTACTAGCAATTTCCTCAAACTAGCATCAAGTCTAATAAAATCCAACATCATATATTAACCACTTATCTAGATGTTAATATTACAATCCACATCTAGAGTAGTTTAAAATAGCTAATATTCATTCATACATGCCAACTAGAAAATATCAAAATACATCAAAGATGTAGTTACCGATATTGTATATTGATAAGTGTTCAAAAGTACTATTTTTCTTACCCTTTTCACTCATATTATTGTTAGACTTAGGCTCATATTAGTTACATAATTAGTCATTCATGAATTAATCCATGTTTCCTTCTATCGTTGAGCTTGATTGCATAACTTGGTTGCTTTTGTGGGAAAAGATGCTGCTTTGGTGTGTTTTGTGTGTATGTGCAGAATCACTTGCCAAAGCAAGGCTAGAGCTAGTTGCCAGGGCAATGCATGAAGGAGATGCTGAGCTAGTTGCCAGGGCAATGCATGAAAGAGATGTCGAGCCAGTTGCCAGAGAAATTGTCGACAAAGAATAAGGTGATATGGTAGTCGAAATTGATGACTAGACAAGCCCAAGATGACGTGGAACAAAGCTAAATCCCAAAGGAGTTTGATTTCCATGAAGAGGTTAAAGAATAATTAAATTCCAAGAAGATAAGAGAAGTTCTAGAAGGAATATAATTATAATAAAGAATTATATTCTTTAAAGATAATTTAATTCCAACTTAACTTCCTCTTCAAATGAGGACTTTGACCTAGCCCTATAAATAGATCACCAAGCTGTCAACTCCAAAGGGGAGAGAGGAGAGAATTTTTGACAACATCAAGGGCAAGGAGGATTTCGACAACGCTTCATCCATTCTTCATCTTTTTCTTTCTTGTTCAATTATGTTCATGCTAGGGATTCTTTATCTTGTGTTTCTTTGGAACCTAGCCATGAACTAAATCTATTTGGCTAATGTTATTGTGTCTTGTGGTTGTGAGAAACTATTGGATTTTGTTTAGGTAATAAGAGTTTGCACTTTTCTATTCAAGGTTTATTCATTCTTGGTTCTTATTCTTGTTTGCGAGTGAATTGGGAGAGGATCTCGTAACTTCATCTATTTATCTAATATCGGGAGAGTTAGATTCAAGAAACGAATGAATATGATCTTTATTCAATCTATTGATGGTGAAGATTAATCCGACTTAGGAATAAGTTAAGGATTTCAACGGCTAAGAGGAGCGCAAGATTGGTTGTTGTTCACCCTTGATTCACGCAGGGATGTATTATCAAGGCATGCACAAGTAGCTAGAGTTTCGACTTAGAGATAAGAAGAAACCATCGAAGAACGCTCTGTCGAACCTTGAAGTTGCTGCCTAGACGCCCAACTAGTTGCCCAGGCAACCATCGATTAGTTGCCAAGGCAACCCCATTGTGCAAGTTGACACGGCAACTGAGTTGCTCTTGCACTCTTTTACCAAGACGATCCAATCTATTAATCACACCTCAACTCACGATAACCTAGCCTATCTCTCTCATTTGATCTCATCTATTCTTTTACGTTATTGCTTTCTAGTTTAGTTATTAGTTAAACTCCTATAATCTTCTATTTGTGTTTTTACTTTTTATAAGAGACTAGATTCTTGAAGTGGCACCAATCCCTGTGGAGATGATATCTTGTATACTATAACTGGCGACGTGTACACTTGCACAATTGCGGAGCACTTATTACGCGCAACAAGTTTTTGGCGCCGTTGCCGGGGATTGGCAATAGCGACTTTGTTTTTATTTTCTTGCACTTTTTCTTTTATTTTTCTTGTTTAAGATTCAAAGGGCTAACAAACTTTGGTTTTGCATTGGTATATGACCAGGGCAAGACCGATTACACCAAAATATCCCTTTGATCCAGAAATCGAACGAACTTTACAAAGACTTAGATGAAGGTTATGCGTAGCAATGGCTAATCAAGACGGCAATATGAATCAAGATGTTCCAGCAGGAGGAGGAGTGATTCTTTCACGAAATAGAACTATCCGAGAATATCTTGAAGAAGATCTTGATGGACTTAATCCAGGAGTTGTCGCACCTGAAATTGAAGCCGGCCACTTTGAGTTGAAACCGGTGATGTTTAATATGATCAACACTATTGGTCAATTTGGCGGCTCAGCAACTGAAGATGCACGACAACATCTTAAATCTTTCCTCGAGATTTGCAACTCATTCAAAATACACGGAGTCACCCCTGATGTTTTACGATTAAGATTATTCCCCTATTCACTGAGGGATAGGGCGAAAGTATGGTTGAATAGCATTCTTGCCGGATTAATAAGATCTTAGACCGATCTTTGTCATGATTTCCTTGCTCGGTTTAATCCTACAAATTTGACTGATAAGCTTCGTAACGACATTACTTCTTTTCGGTAGGCAGATGATGAATCCATGTACGAGGCTTAGGAGCGATACAAAGAACTTCTACACAAATGCCCTCTACACGGATTCCCAGTGTGGACACAAGTAACAATGTTTTACAACGCCGTGAATACACCAACAAGTATGATGCTAGACGCCTCGGCAAACGGCATACTCCTAGATAAGTCACCGGAGGAAGCAGTGCAAATTCTAAATAGGCTTGCTAAGAATGATTATCAATTCCCCTTTACTAGAAGAGGAGGAGTTAGACGTCAAGCCACAATACATGAACTAGGATCATCAGACTCAATTTCGGCACAATTGGACACTTTAACCAAGATGGTCCAGAACATGCAGAAACCAAACAACACACATGAGGTCAAGGTAATGGATTCTTTTTGTGAGTTATGTGATGGTAACCATGATTCTTCTGAATGTATGCAGAATCCGGAATCCAGCTTCTATGTGGGGAATTACAACCGGAACAACAATGTGATGTCCAATACATACAATCCAGCTTGGAAGAAGCACCTGAATTTTTCATGGAGTAATCCAAACAATGCTCTAAACCAGAACAATCAAAATGCACAAGCATCGGGATTCCAGTAGAATATGCCACGACAACGGTTGCCGCCTCAACAACCGACAACATCTAGTTTTTTGGAAAATTCTCTCAATGATTTTATGTTGAAAACTGAATCTTATATGGCTGAGAATAGTCACTTCATAAAAAGAACTGATGCTTTTATTAACAGGACCGAGATGAGATTGCAAAACCAAGAGGCGGCAATCAAATCATTGGAAAATCAAGTCGAACAATTTGCTCAAAACCTGAATACTAGACCGCAAGGAGGTTTACCTAGCGATACTGAAGTTGCAAGAGGAACTTGACATGAGCAATGTAAGGCGATCACCACTAGAAGTGGCAACAACTTAAAGAGGCTCAAGCTCGCTCACCAAAGAAAACTCTACAAAAAGATCACAACGAACCCAGTGGCAAAACCTCAGAGGATGAACCAGGAATTGCCGCGGCAACCGGCAATAAGCATGCCTCGGTAACCAACGATAAGCATGCCTCAGCAACCAACGATAGGCAGGCCACGGTAACCCCAGTTGATGATGCCTTGGCAACTCCAGTTGTCCCAGCAATACCGTCAATCAGGTTCCAAACCAATGAAAGGATCGAAGATATCCGACTCCCACCACCATTCCCACAAAGATTGAAGCGACAAAAGCAAGAATATCAATTCAAGAAGTTTCTTGATATCCTCAAGCAAGTCCACATCAACTTGCCATTGGTTGAAGCAATTGAACAAATGCCGAACTATGCCAAGTTTCTTAAAGACATTGTGTCTAAGAAATCAAGGCTATGAGAGTTTGAAACAGTTGCCGCAACAGAGGGATATATGGCCATGTTGCACAATCGTATGCCACCCAAGTTGAAGGATCCCGGAAGTTTCACAAAACCATGTTCCATTGGAAACCACTATGTCGGGAAATCATTATGCGACCTTGGGGCTAGCATAAACTTGATGCCTAAGTCGGTTTTCCAAAAACTAGGAATCGGGAAGGCAAGACCTACAATAGTTATGCTACAGCTAGCTGACAGATCCTATGTGCATCCAGAGGGAAAAATCGAATACATACTGGTAAAATTTGATAAATTTATTTTTCCCGCTGACTTTATTGTTTTGGATTGTGAAGCAGATAAGCATGCACCTATCATTCTCGGGAGACTATTCCTAGCAATAGGGAGAACCTTGATCGATGTTGAAAAGGGAGAACTCACAATGAGGGTGAATGACCAGCAAGTTAAACTAAATGTGTTCCAAACACTAAGGAATGCCGATGATCCAGAAGAATGCCAACTTCATCATGCCACGGCAGAGTTTAACTTCGACGAGGAATTTAGTTGCCTCGGCAACTACATTGCCGATCAAGAAGAACCTGAGGAGTATGAAGAACCGGTCGATGAGGAACAACAAGAAGAGGCAAATTGGCTAGTCAATCGACCAGGTACATACTTTGAACCACTAGATTACTCAGGTAAGCTCAAAAAGCCCTCTATTGAACAACCACTGATTCTTGAGTTGAAACAGTTGCCAGAGCAACTAAAATATGCATACTTAGGAGCCGATAATACATTGCCTGTAATTATTTCTTCTAAGTTACAGCCTGAGCAGGAAAAGAAGCTGATCAAAATGTTGATGCTACACAAGAAGGTAATTGGGTGGACAATTGCCGACTTGAAGGTAATTAGCCCGGCAGTGTGCATGCACAAGATTTTGTTGGAAGATGATCACAAACCTTCAATTGAGGCACAGAGGAGAATGAATCATTCCATGAAAGGGGTTGTAATGAAAGAAATCATCAAGTGGCTTGACGCCAGCATTATATACCCTATCTCTGATAGTACATGGGTAAGTCTGGTACAATGTGTACCAAAAAAGGGAGGTATAACGGTGGTAAGTAATGAAAACAATGAACTCATTCCAACCAGGACTGTGACCGGTTGGAGAGTTTGTATGGATTATCGAAAGCTAAACAAAGCCACTAGGAAATATCACTTCCCATTACCCTTTATTGATCAAATGCTTGACCGTCTTGCAGGTAAACCCTTTTATTGTTTTCTTGATGGTTATTCAGGTTACAATCAAATTGCCATAGCACCAGAAGATCAAGAAAAGACAACCTTCACATTCCTATATGGTACTTATACTTTCCGAGGGATGCCATTCAGATTGTGTAACGCCTCGGCAATCTTCCAAAGATGCATGATGGCACTATTTTGAGACATGGTCGAAGAATTCCTTGAGATCTTCTTGGATGATTTTTCTATTTTTGGTAATGACTTCGACAGCTACCTCGGCTATTTATAGAAGGTGTTGGCAAGATGTGAAGAAACTGATTTAGTCCTCAATTGGGAGAAGTGCAATTTTATGGTAGATGAAGGAATAGTGCTCGGCCACAAGATTTCATCCAAGGGAATTGAAGTAGACAAAGCCAAGATGGACATGATCGAGAGATTACCCCCACCAAGTTCGGTTAAAGGAATTCGAAGCTTTCTTGGACATGCAGGTTTTTACAGGAGGTTCTTTCATAATTTTTCTAAAATTACTAAAACCTAGTGTAATTTGCTTGAACAGGATAAAGTCTTCGATTTTGATGATTCTTGACCCAAGCATTCAAAACCCTAAAGGAAAAGCTTACATCGGCACCCATTGTCGTTCCACCAGATTGGATGCTACCTTTTGAGCTCATGTGTAATGCAAGTGATTTTGCGGTAGGAGCAGTCCTAGGCCAACGCACAGGTAAGACCTTCCATGTGATATACTACGCTAGTAAAACTCTTAATAGTGCTCAAGTGAATTACACAACAACGGAGAAAGAGTTACTAGTTGTAGTTTTCGCATTTGACAAGTTCCGATTCTATTTGATTGGTACAAAGGTAATTGTTCATAAGGACCATTCGGCAATCAAATATCTATTTGCTAAAAAGGATGCCAAACCTCGTTTGATTCGTTGGATATTACTTTTACAAGAATTTGATATTGAAATTAAGGATAGGAAAGGAACACAAATTCAAGTGGCCGATCACTATCACGTTTAGAACGCAATAGGAAGGAGGACGCGGATCTAGAGATATGCGATGCATTCCCAGATGAGCAACTTTTAGTTGCCTCGGCAACCATAGATGTGCATGCCTCGGCAACCCTCAACGCCTCGGTAGCCTTTGACGCGTACGCCTCGGCAACCCTCGACGCCTCGGCAGACCTTGACGCGCACGCCTCGGTAACCATGGATGCGCATGCCTCGGCAACTCTCGACGTCACAGTAGCCCTTGACGCGCACGCCTCGGTAACCATGGATATGCATGCCTCGGCAACCCTCGACGCTTCGACAGCCCTTGACGCACACGCCTCGGCAATTTTGGGAGCAGTCGCCACGGCAGCACATGCCTCGGTAATACCCTGGTACGCGGATTTAGTTAATTTCCTTGTTTGTGGTATTTTACCTTATGGTCTTACTCACCAAGGGAAGAAGCGGTTCTGCCATGATGCTAAGCATTACTTTTGGGATGAGCCTCTTTTGTTTAAACAATGTGCAAATCAGGTTATACGCCGATGTGTCCCTGAAGAGGAGCAGCAAAATGTACTCCGGCAATACCATTCTTCACCCTATGGAGGAAATTTTGGAGGAACTCGTACCGCGGCCAAAGTTTTGCAATCCGGTTTGTATTGGCCAACATTGTACAAAGATGCCCAAGACTTTTACAAGCAATGTTATCGTTGCCAGAGGACGGGCAATATCTCTAGACGACATGAGATGTCGCTCCAAAACATCATCGAGGAGGAATTGTTCGATGTATGGGGGATCGATTTTATGGGACCTTTCCCATCTTTATTCGACAACCTCTACATTCTACTTGCTGTCGACTACGTGTCTAAATGGGTTGAGGCAGCTGCAGTTCCCAACAACGATTCCAAGATCGTGCAACGATTCTTGCAAAAAAACATATTTACACGGTTTGGGATGCCAAGAGCAATTATCAGTGATGAAGGCAAGCATTTTGACAACAGACTTATTGCCAAGATGTTGCAACGCTTTGGCGTATCACACAAGATTGCCATGGCATATCACCCACAAACCAACGGGCAAGCAAACATTTCCAACCAGGAATTGAAGGGTATACTCGAGAAAGTTGTAAAACCCTCTAGGAAGGATTGGTCATTAAGACTAGATGATGCACTTTGGGCATATCGCACTACATTTAAAACACCCTTAGGTATGCCCCCTTCCGACTTGTCTATGGCAAAACATGCCATCTATCGGTGGAAATCAAACACAAGGCATATTGGGCAATCAAGACCGTGAATATGGATTGGGAAAGTGCCGGACAAAAGCATTTGTTGGACCTCAACGAGATAAAAGAATTCCGTGCACTCGCCTATAACAATGCACAAATCTACAAGGAGAAAACAAAGCAATGGCATGACAAGAAACTATTGCCACGGTAATTCACGCCAGGGCAACTAGTTCTCTTATTCAATTCTCGGCTAAAACTTTTCCTGAGAAAGTTGAAATCAAGATGGTCGGGACCATTCGAAGTTGTCAAACCATTATCCCATGGTGTCGTGATAATCAAGTCCATCACTGACAAACATGAATTCAAAGTTAATGGACAAAGATTAAAGCACTATAATGGTGCCCATGTGGAACGTAAAAAAGAAGTGGTCAACTTAGGGGATGCATGAGCAAGCTCTCCTTTCGATATTTTATTTTTATTTTTATTATTTCCGATTTTTTTTTTATTTTTGAACTAATTTTTTTCGAATATTATTATATTTTTAGGATAGATTTATTTTCTTTTTTTATCTTTTTAAGTTTAAGAATCCCTTTACACATCTTTATTTATTTTCTTTTATTAGTTTATCTTTATTTTTAATCCTTATTTGATTTGTCTTTGAATTGTAGGAAAAGAGTTCAAGATAAAGAGGAATTTTGATCCAAGAAGGAAAACATCTTCAACAAGGAAATTAATGGGCTGAATCTAAGGCTTATATAAAGCCTCCAACTTACCCTAATTAAACCCCCTAGCCATCAGCCTTCCCATAAACCGAAACCCCCTTTATTCTCTATCCAAAATTAATCCCACCCACCATATTTACTACCTATCTTTTCTATATAACCCATCACCCTTAACTTCCAAGAAACCTATTCCTACTTTTCATCTTGCAACTCTTTAGTTTCTTTTATTTTCTTTTCCTTGTTTCTACAAAACTCACAACCAAGATCATCCATGGCATCCAAAATAAAATTTTTGGTTCATCCAAGTTCCTTCAAAGAACCAAGATACAAGAAGTTTGCTACACCGGTGGTTCAAGAAAGATTTCACTCCAAGTTTGAAAGCCGAAAGATTTACGAAGAACAAGGCTTTGAATACTCCAACTCTCATCAAGATTTCGGCTTTGAACCATTCATCTTCGAGAGGATTGCACATCAAAAGTGGCAAATCTTTTGCCATCAATCGGAATCGGGCAACATCTCATGGGTAAGAGAATTCTATGCTCACTCACCTAACCCAGATAATCCTTATGTTTTTGTTCGTGACAAGGCCATACTCATAAGTCCTGAAAACATCAACACCTTTTACGGGCTCTACATTGAGAAGGACGAGCATCAAGCCTTTGTTGATCAAATCACGCCCAAGCAACTCGACAAGGTGCTTTAAGAACTCACTCAACCGGGAACTTGTTAGAACGACGGTAAATACAAGGGCACGATAAATCAACTTCGGCTTAAACCCGAGGCAAAACTATGGAATAAGTTTGTTAAAACTTCTTTAATGCCCACCACACACAATACTACTGTTGATATACCACGTCTTTTGCTCATACATTCTATTTTGCATAATCGCATCATTAACATTGGAAAAATTATTTGTGATGAGATTTTTGTATGTAGCTCAAAAGATAAGGGTTCTCTTTTCTTCCCTTGCTTAATTTCTAATCTTTGCAAGGAGATGCATGTCCCAAGTGAGTCCACCGATGAAAAGGCCCTACCAAAGTCCGGTTGGAATCAAGCACAAATCTGAAAACTAATGGGAGAGGCACCGGAAAAATCCTCAAGGCCTCTAATTGTCGCGGCAACTCCTGCCGCCCCGGCAATCCCTAATGCCCAAGCACCTAAAGCTCGGGCAACTCGGCCATCAACCCCGGGACACTTTGAAGCACTCTTGCAACAATTGGCGAGCCACCTAAGGCAAATTGAAGACCGACAACTAATGTTCATGCGGTACATGAAAGAGCACAACAATGCCATCACCCAAGTCATCCTAGAAAAGTACCCGGACAGCCGCTTGTCGTTCCCAATTTTTCCTACCGAGATCCTTTCCCCAACAACCAATGATGCAATCGCCACGACAACCGCAACAGATGATACCACGGCAACCAACCCTAAAGATGCCAAGGCAACCAAAGCTAAAGACATCCTGGCAACCACTGCAAAAGCCAAAGGTAAAACACATATGCCCGAATCAACTCGTACGGAATTATTGTCTGATTTTTCAGATTCGGACGATTCCTCCATTGCATAAACAAAGACCGCACCAATTGAATCCTCCAAGTGAAAAGCCAATGACATTGATGAAGAGGACGATGAGGATAACCCCGTACGAGAATCGATTCAACCATCGGCAACAAGGAAACAACCATCGCATTCAAGCAAGAGAATCAAGACACCGACCAAAAGGAAACTAATCATCCATGACGACGAACTCTCGGAGTAAGTCCTCATTTGCATTTTATTTTTTGTTATTTTTATTTTTCTTTAATGCATGCATTGAGGACAATGCCTCACTCGAGTTTGGGGGGATTGTTATTAGTAGTTACCATGTTTAGTTACATTCATATTAAGTATTGCATTTAGGATACATAAATTGCTTGCCATGCCTTTAGTTGGAACAAGAATTGCCTAGATTTGATGAATATCCGATGATGACTTTGACAATGCACTTAATTGATAGAATTTTTATTCTAGGATAACCATGGAAAAACTTAAAATTTTACTATGATGCTAAATTTGATGAAACACTATTGTGGTTTGATTGATTTAAGGAATTCTAGTGAACTTAGGTTGATAATTAAAAAAATTGGTGGATTAGAATAAAAATTGGATAAATGCTAGAGGTGCCCAAAATTGGCTCTATCATGTGCTAAAAATTTGATTACTAGAGGTGCCCGAAACCGGCTCTAGTATGTGCTAAAAATTGATCGCTAGAGGTGCCCGAAACTGGCTCTAGTCGAATAAATTAATTAACTTAAGAAAACTAAAAACAAAACACTAGAGGTGCCCGAAACTGGCTCTAGTTAAAACATGCTAAAAAGAACCCAATGAAGTAATTTGAAAACCTCTTGTTTGCATAGAATCTGAAAAATCAACTTGCACACAACTCCGCACACACTCACAAGCATTATAGTTTGATTCGAGTAACTCCTAAGTTTTCCGAAAAAATGAAAAGCCAATCATACTTTGTGCCCCGGTTATGAGAATTGAAATCAAGTTCAAAGCTAAGTTTGTGAAAATTGAAGTCTTGGCGGGTAATTATTAGTTTGCACTGCTTGAGGACAAGCAATAGTTCGAGTTTGGGGGTGTGATAAGTGTTCAAAAGTACTGTTTTTCTTACCCTTTTCACTCATATTATTGTTAGACTTAGGCTCATATTAGTTACATAATTAGTCATTCATGCATTAATCCATGTGTCCTTCTATCGTTGAGCTTGATTGCATAACTTGGTTGTTTTTGTGGGAAAAGATGCTGCTTTGGTGTGTTTTGTGTGTATATGCAGAATCACTTGCCAAAGCAAGGCTAGAGCTAGTTGCCAAGGCAATGCATGAAGGAGATGCCGAGCTAGTTGCCAGGACAATGCATGAAAGAGATGTCGAGCCAGTTGCCAGGGCAATTGTCGACAAAGAATAAGGTGATATGGTAGTCGAAATTGATGACTAGACAAGCCCAAGATGACGTGGAGCAAAGCTAAATCCCAAAGGCGTTTGATTTCCATGAAGATGTTAAAGAAGAATTAAATTCCAAGAAGATAGGAGAAGTTCTAGAAGGAATATAATTATAATAAAGAATTATATTCTTTAAAGATAATTTAATTCCAACTTAACTTCCTCCTCAAATGAGGACTTTGACCTAGCCCTATAAATAGATCACCAAGCCGTCAACTCCAAAGGGGGGAGAGGGGATAACTTTCGACAACATCAAGGGCAAGGAGGATTTCGACAAAGCTTCATCCATTCTTCATCTTTTTCTTTCTTGTTCAATTAGGTTCATGCTAGGGATTCTTTATCTTGTGTTTCTTTGGAACGTAGCCATGAACTAAATCTATTTGGCTAAGCTTATTGTGTCTTGTGGTTGTGAGAAACTATTGGATTTTGTTTAGGTAATAAGAGTTTGCACTTTTATATTCAAGGTTTATTCATTCTTGGTTTTTATTCTTGTTTGCGAGTGAATTGGGAGAGGATCTCGTAACTTCATCTATTTATCTAATATCGGGAGAGTTAGATTCAAGAAACGAATGAATATGATCTTTATTCAATCTATTGATGGTGAAGATTAATTCGGCTTAGGAATAAGTTAAGGATTTCAACGGCTAAGAGGAGCGCAAGATTGGTTGTTGTTCACCCTTGATTCACGCAGGGATGTATTATCAAGGCATGCACAAGTAGCTAGAGTTTCGACTTAGGGATAAGAAGAAACCATTAAAGAACACTCTGCCGAACCTTGAAGTTGCTGCCCAGACGCCCAAGTAGTTGCCCAACTAGTTGCCCAGGCAACCATCGATTAGTTGCCAAGGCAACCCCGTTGTGCAAGTTGCCACGACAACTGAGTTGCACTTGCACTCTTTTACCAAGACGATCCAATCGGCTATCACACCTCAACTCATGATAACCTAGCCTATCTCTCTCATTTGATCTCATCTATTCTTTTACATTATTGCTTTCTAGTTTAGTTATTAGTTAAACTCCTATAATCTTCTATTTGTGTTTTTACTTTTTATAGTGCAAGAGACTAGATTATTGAAGTGGCACCAATCCCTGTGGAGACGATATCTTTTATACTATAACTTGCGACGTGTACACTTGCACAATTGCGGAGCACTTATTACGCGCAACATATATATCCTTCTTTGATAATGATGCCTTACTCCGACCTGGGTTTCCTACCTACGCGTGAAAAATCATCACACGCTAAGTATATACTTAGTGAGGCATTATAACTATTTAACATTAATCAACATGCTTGAATTATATCAATAATATAATAAACATGTAGTTTGATCACTATTCCTTTATTTCCCTTATGTTAATCAAATTAGCATAATATAATCCGGATTCATAAATCCTATTATTATCCTTGCCATTATCCGAGAGTTTACCCACTCTCTAAATTATTTATCATTTATTACCATTATCGATAGTTAAACACTCTCTAATTTATTAACCATTTATTACCATTATCCGAGAGTTCACTTACTCTCTAATTTATTAACCATTTATTACCATTATCCGAGAGTTCACTTACTCTCTAATTTATTAACCATTTATTACCATTATCCGAGAGTTCACTTACTCTCTAATTTATTAACCATTTATTACCATTATCCGAGAGTTCACTTACTCTCTAATTTATTAACCATTTATTACCATTATCCGAGAGTTCACTTACTCTCTAATTTTATTACCATTATCCGAGAGTTCACTTACTCTCTAATTTATTAACCATTTACTATCTAATAGATTATTGCCCAACATAGTTTTAAGGACTTGAGTACACGAGTCAAAACCGCACCAAAGTGCTAATAAACCACACCGAAGTGCTAAAAGATCGCACATAAGTGCTAAAGAACCGCACCTAAGTGTTAATAAACTGCACTGAAGTGCTAAACCGCTGGATTCTATGGCATGCCAACTATACTCTATACCTCAATTACCTATTTGGGCATACTTTCCAATTCCATATTCGATTCATCCATGGTAATATAATTAAATATTGGGCAGTTCATACCCTAAATATAACATAAACATACATACCTGATATATCTAGTGATCAAATGCATCCTAGTTCTACCTTTGACATTTCTCAATATGTCAAATATAAGTTCATGATTTAAAAATATAATTATCAAGCAATTATTAATAAGGTAGACTTATCACAAGTCTTCCAAATGATAATCATAGTATTATCCATGCATAAAAATGCACTCACCTTGACACATTATACTTTATCAATATTCAACTAGCCTCATTAAGTTCAACTTTGGTCCCATTCTTTTCCTCAATTGCTAATTCGATCTTGATTTTGTGCACAGTCTACAAGTGTATTAAAAATACCATAAGTACATTCCAAATTATATGTTAGTATCTTACTAACACATAAGCAATATAGGAATAATTTTCCTAAATACACCCTAATATTTTCCAAATATTAGTTTCATGACATAAGTCATTTCATCCTCAATACTTTGTATTTCTTCCAACCTTTACTCAAAGAATGATTTATAACTCATTCTAACCTTAATTCCAGCATAATACTTCCATGAAAACAATTTTTTCACTTTAGTCCTTAACTTTGTCCAAAATGCTGAATTGGTCCCCAAACTTTCCAAGATTTCTGAATTGATCCTTATGTTTTTACAAACTTCTAAAATGGTCCAAATGACATTTTAAAGCTTGTAAAATCATAATTTCATCATATCCAATCTTATGGAATTTTTTTCATAATTTCTTCTAATTTTTCTTCTTTGACCGAAATGGTCCCTTACTTTCCAATATTTCCATTTTGGTCCTAAATTATCAAATCAAGCTAATTTGATCAGAATCTCATCATTTCTAATGCTAGAATAATTTTCACAATAATTTCCCCTTTATTTCCAATTCTAACCGAATTGGTCTATTATTCTTCCTAAGGGAAATTTTTTATTCTAACATCAAATTAAGGCTTCTAACATCAAAAATCATTCATTTCCATCCTTTATTAAATTCCCTAACCAAATCCACAAATTCTAGGGCTAGGGTTTATAACCTTGAACATAGAATTAAACTAAATTCAAGCTTGTTTTCATGTGTTACAACACTTGAGTTACTTAAATCAAGCCTTAATTCCAACATAGTTCATGAAACTCCAATTTCTCTCTCTTTAAGAACATGAATTATTCTTCATAATAGCATACAATATTACTATCAAAAGAAATAGCATTAAGCATAGATCAATTTATTTCAAAGCAACATACCTTGATTCTAACTTTAAAACCTTCAAAATTGCCAAAGAAAATTGTCTTCTCTTTTCCCTCTTGTGTTTCGAAAATATCCCAAGAAAGATGAACAAATTAATTCATCTTTTATCCTTTTAATTCACATGTGATAATTAAATGAATTTTAAATTCATTTAATTAGTAAAATTACTAATTTAGCCTTCAAATCCAATGGCTAAATTTAATTCACATGTGATAATTAAATGAATTTTAAATTCATTTTTCTAAAAATTCCCTCAACAATTCAAAATATTTCAAAAATGTCATCCATGGCAAATGTCCAATTTGCCCTCCAACTATACTTATTTACTAACAAGCCTTGAAAATTGTCATTCCATCACCATCTAATTAAATCTAGTTAGAATCCAACCAAATGTAATAAAATATCCATAAAATAATATTTTATGAGTTTTCCATAATCTTTGGAACTGTCTTTACAATTCCAATTCGATCCGATTACTCGATATTCACTTTCTACGATTTCTCCACTTTCCAAACTATCGGGTAAAATCTGAAATTCTCATAATTCTAATCTCCATATGTAAATATTTTTGACATACAAAATATTCCATAATTTTGTAAAAATCAAAATCTTGAAATTTTGACTCGGTCCAATATACTGATAATTTACCCGAAATCTTTATCGGATAAATTTCTCTTACTAATCCTTGATCAGATATCCATAAAATAAAATTTCAACTTTAACTAATTCCCCTTTTTATCAGTCTCAACTACTGACATGAGACATTCCCATAAGGTCACCCATCCTAATGCTACTCTGCTTTGAGCACGCTTAACAATTTTTATTTCGATCTAAATATCTGGAAATTTTCTCGAACTTTAACACTTTATAGCTCTTAATACAAACTCCGTATCAAAAATCTATGTATCACGAAAATGCCACTCTTGGGGGTGAACTGTTCATTTACGGGACAAATACATAACTTTTTAAAATTACAATTTAGTCCCTAAACTTTTTGAATTTTACACTTTGGCACCAACTTTACAAATTTTACATTTTGGTCACCAAACTTTCATTTTATTCATTTTGGTCACTAACCAAATTTTTTAGGTATTACACAAAATGTCAGCGCAATCCAAAGTGTCGACACAATCCAAAGTGTCCTCACATCCACCTTTGCCACGACAAGTTCATGACTATGTATAGAGTCAGCAAGATGGAAATACTTTGTCAATGGAATATGAGCAGGTAATGGTTGAATCTTTGGAATTTGAGGAACAAACATTGCTATACTTGAAGTCGTCGAAGGAAGGGTATGAACATTTGGGAAAAGATACTTTATCCATGGCGATTGCCACCAATATTAATGATGCACCAAAATCTCTACTGATGGAGATGTTTGAAAAGCCTAAACAAAGTGGTGGGTGGATGCTTGAAAATCTTTATAGAATTGGTCCTTCACTTGGTTTCCATAGAATTTTAACAGAGGATTGCTACGAAAATTGGCTGGGGAAACAATTGTTACTACAACGAAGGCTACATCCAACTATGATGAAGTCGATGAAAATGAGGTAATCAAATGGTTGGATTTTGAAAATGTTTCTCATATTGACTTCATACCTTCCAAGAGAGTAGCAAGATGGAGAGTACGCATGGACTTCAAAGGAAAACAAAAAAAAGATAAATCTACCAAGGCAACACAAGTGGGAATGGTTGCAATTAGGGGCGTTCAAATTCAGGTACCCAAGTTTTCGGATACCCGAGGTACCAGGTACCTAGACTTCAGGTAATAGCTTAGTCGGCCCGTGTGTCGGCCTATGTTGGTCGGGTACCCAACTATCGGGTACCCAGATGTTGTCGGTACCCATAAAACTAGGTAATTGGGTACCCAAACTTTTTTTTATCTTTTTCAAACCATTAATAGTTCGAAGTAATTGAAAAGGAACAAACGACAAAAAAAAACTATTAAACATTTACTGGAGAAATAAAAGTATAAGCAACCTTCAAAGATACAATCCTCATCCTATCAAAAACTATTTCTAACATTTACTGGAGAAAATTCATACAAAGAACTAATTAAGAGAACTAAAACCAAATTGAAAATGATCTCAATCTAAGAGATTCACCCATTGCTAGTATAATGGAGAATTTATTCTCAACTTTTAGACACAAAAAAGTTCATTTACAATAATTGCTCAGACCATCGTTTCCTTTTCTCCCCTTTTGAGTCATCTTACAAGCATTGCATTAACCAACAACTTGTTGACAGAAATGTTAATTTCAAATATATCTGGGTACTCGGGTATCCGAGTACCCACAAATTTAGGATTTTTTTAACCGGACTCGACTCAGGAAATGGCGAGATAGGTACCCGACCTAGGAGGTAAATTTTTTTAATAAAATTACCTAAATATTTTTGATCAGGTTAACGGGTCGGGTAATTTTGAACACCCCTAGTTGCAATCACTTTAGCCCAACTATTTTGGGGCAGAATTGTCACTCGCTGTAGGGTGAGAATGGACTATAAGAAGCATCGAAAATGACTTTTCAAGGCAACCCCTATCACAACAAAAGAATAAATGGGTGCTTATTGTGAGTGCATTTGGATTTCATTAGAATAAGAAGAGGCTGATGATGCCAAAGTTCACCAGAAATAGAGGAGGTACCTATGGACTGAGCTAAGATGAGAGAAAAGAAGAAGGTGATGAAGACGTTGCTGTGAAAATTATCACTGCATCTGATGTTGTGGATGCAACTACTGAGAAGGCAATGCTACAACGAGAAGAAGAAGCACCATGCAACCACATCGAGAGCAAAGAAACACTAAGTTGGTTTGTTTTTATTTATTTATTTTTTAGTTTGTTCTGATCATGCATTTCATGTAGTTGGTGTTTCTTTTTGTTACTACATTTTGTTATTGTCTTTGCATTTATCATTATAACTGCATTCTGTCATTGCATTTTGTTTTTGCATTGTGGACAATGTAATCTTTAAGTTTGAGGGTATTCACCTAGGGTTTGAGATGTATCCCCATTACAAAAAAAATTAAGCAAATGCAAGGTTCATTTTGTTGGATACATGTGATGGAATGTTGTATTAGAATTCTATTATGAATGAATTTGGTTGCTTGAGAAATAAATTTCTAGCACCATCTCTTAGATCTTAGATGAATCTGCCTAGTTCAGCTGCTATTATATATGTTTATATATATCATATTATGTGTAAATAAAGAACACTCCAATGTGGGTGCATAATGAAAGTAGCTTGAGGGGCAACGAACACTCTAATGCATGCGTTAGAAAAATAAATCTGGCCAAAGGCTATCGCTGCATGAGTGTGTGTCAAAGAAATGAAGTACTCCTTAGGGGTTCGTTGCACAACATCTTACTTCTTAGAATCTTAGGGTGCATTCATTCTTTGATATCCCTTGCTGCTTAAAAAAGAAAAAAAAATGGAAAAGTAGTTTATGCATATACAGTATAATGAAATAAAGGTTGTTTAGGTCAGAGGAATTTGAGATGTAAGGCATGATGTTAGCTTTGATGAATTGCATGTTCATTCATTCATATTCCTGAGTTGTCGATGCAATCTTCTATCATGTAGATATAATTAATTCATTGATAGTTGTGATGATTCAAGTTGCTAGAATGTTCATCAATTGGTGTTTAACCTTGCTGCTTTTTATTTTGCTTGAGGACAAGCAAAAACTTAAGTTTGGGGGTGTGATGGTACTTTAAAAGACATGTGTTTTCACCTTATTTATTGATTAGTTTGTCCTTATCATGTTATCTTTTGCATGCATTTTAGCATTTTTATCTTTGTAGTTGCATTTTCTTAACTCAATAGCTCTTTCTTGAATTTATTACATTTTTCTGTTAATGTCACTACATGAGTTCTTCTGGAGTTGCAGTCAGGATTGTTGCCGCATTGGGATGTCGCTGCAATACTGATGTCGTTGCATAAGCGTTGTTTAGATTATGCCCAGATCTGTTGCCACATTGACAGTTGTCAAAAAAGATAAGATCAAATGATGCCAGCAAGAAGATAAGAACAAATGACAATGAGCTAGCAGTTAGTTACAAAAACTTTTGTCTGGACCTGACGTAGGCACAATGAAATAGTAATTGTCACTGCAATGACAACTGTTAGGATAAAATCAAAGAATTATGAGTTGTCCATTAGTACAGCTATCTTATACGAAATTTTATTTAGAAAATCTATGAGGGGCATCTGTAAACACCCAATTGGAAAGTGATAAGGATATATATACAAATATTCTTACCCTAAAGAGGGGAGGCTCATATCTTATCATCTTTTTCCTTGGTTTTGGAGATGTCTCTTGATGGCTATGGCGGCCAAAAGCTTCCATGGGGTAACCGAGGTGAATTTGATGTAGAATTAAGTAGTCATGACGAGTGTGAAGGAAAAGGAAGCATCAAGGAGAAATCGAGTTAGCTAGAAATAGTTTTCCCCATTTTGTTCTTAATGTTTCTTTTGTTTAAACGCTGATAATTATAGTTTAATTTCATTTTGTATGAAAATACTTTATGAATGTTAATTGAATGTTTATCTTATTAAGCTTTTCCTCTATCTTTTGATCTTTGGGTTTGAATGTCTTTATGCACTAAAGTGTTTATTGCAGTCACTATCAATGAGAGTTACAGTGACAGTTCAAGTTAACAATTATGACAATGAAAGTTGCATGGGAGTACAACGAAATTAGACTCAATTGTTCTTGTGTTTGCTTATTAGCCATCACTAAAAGGTGTGGTGAGTGGGCTCATAAGTCTTTGATTAAGGGTGGAAGTTGAGATTGGTAAGATATTCATGTGCTTTATTGCATCGACAATCATCTTTTCTTTTGTTTCTTGCTAGCATTCATTATTTTGTTGATGAATCACCAAGGAAACCCCGCTGCCATCATTATATTGTTTCTGTTTTAATTTTAGTATGTTGCTACGATATTACCTACACCATTTACCTTTCATTGTTTCGACGTTACCTATTGCATTAACCTTATTTTTCTTATTTATTGCACTAACATTGGTAGACATCCGAAAAATCATCCTCGTGGGATCCATATCCGACAGGAACTACCTGTCAACCATACTTGTATCGACGTGTGTACGCTTGCACAAATCATGTGATGTTATTTCTCTGATCACATGTCGTCACATATATATGGCAACATGAGAATAAAAAATTAAAGGAAATAAGTGTCGCCACCTACATACAACGACATATATGGTTACTATAGAAGAAACCTCATTTTTCTTAAGTAATGTTGGACACACCTCATCTCCCTAATTTTTTATTTTAAGGACATTATTTCCTTAAAAAGCCTCTACAAGATGAAAACATTTATTAGAAAATACACTTTTGGTTTATGTTCGATTCGGGTCATATCGTGTTTGGTTCAATTTTAGATTGGGTCTATGCAATTTTGGTCCAATTCGGATATTGTGTCGGGTCAATATCAGACCAACTGATTTTTCGGGTCGGACCAATATCGGATCAAAACGATTTTCAGTTCGGATCAATATTAGATAAGTCGATTTTTGATTTTAGTCAATCTTCAGATCTTTAAGTCAATCCGAGTTGAGTTAGGTATGTATCCAATTGAGTATGTATAGAATGATTGATATATTTGTGTAAAAAATATGTTTTTTTGTTTGTCAGTCTTATCATTTATGCTCAATTTCAACTTTTATCCGATTAATGTTTCGAATTCAACCATCTTTAAGAGAGGATAATTTGACACAAACTCAACCTATAAGGATTGTTAAAGTTTATGACTTGAATTTTGTATTGTGTTCATGATGGAATTTCAACGGTTTGTTTTGTATTTTTTAAAATAAAATTTTACATAATTTTTAAGATGAAAAAGTATAATCTTACAAAATTAGAATCATGCTATATAAAAATTATTGAATAAAATATAATTTTATCATATAGATTTATTTATAGGTTAAAATTAATTTAGATATTTTTTAACTATTTTAGATTTAATTGAATATTTAAATTTTTACTTGAATATTTAATTAATATCATAGATTAAATAAAAGACTGAACCAAATAAACAATTAAATGTAAAAACATAATGTTATAGTGTGAAATAAAATAAATTTATTTTATAATCCTTAATATCAAATATTTTTAAAATAAAAAATTATTAAAACAAATATAAAAATTTTTTTGGAGGAAAAAAAATATATCAAGCTATTAAACTTTTAGTAAAGTTAATTATTAATCCGTAATATAATAAAAGAACAAAACATATATATTTATTATATTATTATAAAATAAACAAAAATAACCTATCCATTCATTTCAGGTCAAAATTAAATTAATATTCGGTTTGATCAAATTTGGACAAGTTAAATGCGAGTTATTTTTTATTCAAATTACTTTTTATTTGGATTGACTTTTTATCGGGTTCTTTTTAATTCAGGTTGATTTTCGGATCTCAGGGTTGCTTTCAATTTCGATTATTTTTTCAATTACCTTCGTTTCGATTAATTTTCGGTTCATTAAAACTCAAGCCGGTTTTGGTTCGAAACGATTTTGATTCGAGTTGGAGTTAAGTTTAGACCACCATGTTTGATCTATATTGGGTCTCGGGTCTGATAAATCGGTTGGGTCTCGAGTCAAATTTACTTCATCTAACAAATTCTAACTTTCAAAATGGATTTAGAATTCTATATTTCGTCCCATCAAAATTGAAATTTGATTCGTCCAAACCCATATCCACCATCAATTTTTTCAGTTCAAATCCAGGTATCCAAACGTAGTATACCTGATCTTGTATTCAATGATCAAAATATATCATGTCTGTTGTCAACAACTTAGACAAGCAAGACTGCGTTTATACAACCATCGTTCTCTGGGTTATTTGTCACTTGAGCATATTTTCCTGCATTCAGAAAATCAAATAGGATATAAGCATTAAAATAATAAAGCAAAACCAGTATTTCTTGGTCATGCTTGAATATCGTGCAAGAATCTTTACCCCAAACAACTTTCCCCGCTGGTGTGACCAGACCCAATTCACTTACATTCACCTGAATTTAACATACACAAATGAGGATTACTGATTTCAAGCAAACAGAAGTCGTGATTAATCATTTTGAAGGGAAAAAATACCTCGATGATAGTTCCTTTGGTCATAACACCAAGAGAGGTATACATTGGGCCATTGGGATTTTTCTTCACTCCTATAATGTCAAGGTTGAAGGTGCATTTGAGTTCAGGGTGCGTAACATGAGCTTTAGTAAATCGCAATCCTGATGGACGGATAAAGCGCTCATATTTGGGAGGTTTTCTGGTAAAACCAGGACCGACAAATGTGCACTTTGTGACCATCCTCTTCCATTGCTTGGCTGACAGAGAAGGAAATCAAGAAGAAATTAACCCCGATGATCCAGTATTTCTCTTAAAAATACAAAATAATCCTTTTCTATGGTGCAACCGAACTCCAGATACAGAAGATTGTGCTTTTTCAATTAATGGTTCGCACAATAGGAAGAAGCTAATTATATATATACTTACTTTTCCGTTTACCAGATCTGATCACCTTAAACATCTCATCCTCGGCAACAGGCCTTACCTTAAGGCGGACAAAAGTTAAGGAAATCGAACAAATTTACTAGCAAGAAAAATTATATATCCTTTTAATAGCAAATATACACATATATTTATATATATTAAGCAAGAACATATTAAAACGTAACAAAGAAAGAACATCGTTTCACCTTGGGTATCGGAACCTCCCATTTTCTAGCTTTCTCTTTCCTTTTTTGTTTTATGGTGTTGCTGAGAACCTAAACAGAAAATATAACGTTATACTTAAAATAATGTCATATGAATTGATGATTGTATTAATGTCATTTATCAGCATACCTTTGCTCGTGTGGTGTTTTTACGATCCATAAGATAGACAGGAATAGCTCCATCTTGCACTTCATCATCAACCTTCCGCCTAGATGATGATTCTTCATGCATGGCCAATCTATTGATATGATGCAAAATTAATTCCTAGTTAGTATATTTAACAAAGAATTAAAAGAAATGATTAAAGCTATAATCACTCCTCAGAACAAGGTATAGACCCGATGCAATAGCTTTAACACATCTTATAAATTCATGGCTCAAAGAGAAGTTCCATTTCATGACTCGATAACCAAGACCTTGGAAACAATAGGGTATTTTTGCTACATACTCAGATCTTACATGTTCCAATTAGTCCTAGAGAAACTTACAAACGGGGACCAAAAAGGGCACTTAATTCCATATGACGATTCTCAAGCATCCATAGATGCAACTTAACCATCATAAATTTACCATATAAAATATTGACAACTAAGTTTAATTACCATTTCAGTGAAAAAAAAAGTTAACAAATTGATAAACATGAATAAGGAAAAGAGCACTGTCGGTTTCTTAGGAATAAGAGGGCATGAACAAGACATTGGTGAATGGAAGACAATACGATCATTATCATCTATCCCATATAATCAAATCAACTATGACAATAATACATTCGCACTAAATCTTGCAGAATCTAATTGTCAGCTGAAAAATACTATAAATATAACTTATCACAACTCTTTCAAGTGCAAAACAAAACAGAACTTCTATGAGATTTTAATTGGATAAAAAAACTAACTAAAAACAGATAATAACGAAAAATAACCCAAATTAGAAGAAAAAAATGAAAAGAAAACTCACGTTTTTTTCATGAGGGCTTTCTCAGCATAATTTTTCTTGGTGATCATCTTACCCTTAATACCAAGGGCCTATAGAAACAATATAACAGAAACAAATTAATTCGTTCATAAAATACTCACACACATACACAAACACACACACAAAAAAATCAAAATAAAAGGGAAAACGAAGAAAATAAAGACCTTCTGAGCTTTAGCGGAACGCTCGTGAACTTGACGAGCTTCCTTCTTGCGCTTCTTCTCGAAGAAGTCATGGCGATAACCATGCCTCTTTCTGTGTAGCTCAATGTAATCTCCTTGCGGCTAAAACATAGATTAGATAAGAAATTTAGCAACATCGAAACAATTAAACATTCAAATTAGTTCTTCGAAAGCAAAGAGAGTGAAGTAGACATGAACTAACCATGGCGACGAAGCTTTGATCCTTACTTGGGCGAAGATAGAGGAAAACCCTAGGGCTTTAACCTTAAAATTTTGTGTGGGGTGACAGATGGGGGAAATGGTGTAGAAATGTGGGTCGGGTGTTTGTTTGTTTGTAAAATAGTTAGGTCGGTTAAAGGGTTGGTTGTGCTAATACGTTATTGAGATACAAAATTTGGAATTTAGTAAAAGAATAATTTTTTCTATTTTATTTATCTAGAAAATTTTATTCAATTGTTGATGCTATTAGTATATTTCATTGGAATTATTGTTGATGTTAATACGTGTGTTTTGCGCCATCGATTGTTTTGAGTTAGTTACAACTGAATAATTATAAAATTAATATTTTAAAAAAAAAATTAGTTCAGGAGTCTATTAAACATGAAAAAAATTAAAGTATTCTCATATCGTTCTAAATCGATACCTTTTTAAAATATGCATTGTCTCGATTTTTCTTCAAAGAATTACAAATTTTTATTTAAATTTAAAATATGATACCTTGAATGAAATTTGAATACACGATTTGTGTCTGGGTCTGGGTTAATTTTGGGCTTAGCCGTTGGGTTTCAAATTTTACCCGGACAAAATCTAATATGGACATTTTTTTATAATATGCATGTCCGCTTTACAGTTCATGTTCGGGGTACGAGGCTGCCTCTCATAACAATGTCGTCTCCAATGATTGAATTTGTGTCCTCTCCTTGGGAGTGCAATGTGCCTTACCAATGCACCCAACATTTGTTGGTAAATCCAATATGGACATTTTGATTATCAATTGATGGCACATATTGACTGAAAATAATATTTTATGGATTATTATCCTATAAATTGATGGTGAAAAATAAAGCTTTCACAAAGAGGAATTATTTAGGATTTTAGTTTAGCGCGTAAGTTGTATGGTTTAAAACTTAGGGTTTATGGTTAAAATTTAGAGTTTAAGGTTAAATTTTTTAGGTTAGAGTTTTAAGGTTTTAAGATTAAGATTTTAAATTTTAGCTTAAAAATAAACATGCTTATATAAAATTTTTCATATATATTCACTCAGTTTATAACGCAGTAAAAAAACCCAAAGGAATATTCGAACTCACGTAGTTAGCAAGTGTTTTTTTTAGCTGGTTGCCAATATCGCCATAGTCATCCTCTCTTTTTACTTCTCTTTCTTTCTTTCTTTCTTTCTTTCTTTGTGCTCCAAGGCTTTAGTTGGGTGGAAAATGGGAGGGGAAATAAAAAATAAAAAGAAAATAAATTTTAGGTGTGTTTAGTAGGAAAAAATGGAAGGAAAGAAAGCTAGAGAATAATCGTTTTCTATGTTCATGTGTAAAAACAAATCAATCATAAAATTGAAATAAAAATAGAAAAAATGTGAGAGAAATACGAGTTAGTTCAAAATATAAATTTTTAAACCTTAATTTTATTTATTTCCAAATTTCAACTATGCCGAACAAATAAATGGAAACAAAATACAATTTTTTCCTCGCCTTTAGATTTTGCATGATATAAATTCATAAATAGTTGTGTTTGAAGAGTGTAAAATAACTTGCATGATATGGAATGTAGGTCTAGTCACAAGAATCCACAATAATTCAGAGTGGAGTTAAAAAATAGCACATACGCCAAGTAATCTTTGACACATGCATGCATTGAATCCAAGCAAACTCAAGCCTTTTTTTTTTCAAATATGATAGACAGCAAGTAAAGCCGAATAACAAGGACCCATACCTCATAAAAAAAGAGAGAATTAAAATCTTTGCTCGTTATCCATGTCAAGTTTCGATACTGTGTGGTTGATGATTTGATTTTGTTATAGGATTGATGATGACAGGTGCATGAACATGAAGAAAAAAAATTGGAATCTTTAGATAGCTACATTATATCATTAAGATGAACTTTCCAAGAGGGTAAGATAAAAGAAGATAGAACCCACTTCATCTCGATAAGGTTTCTAAAGTTGTCTGCAAATTATCTAAATCATGAATACATGATACAAATACGATAGACACTAATATAATGATCTAGTAAATTTTAAAAATTAACGACACCAAAAAACAAAAACCCTAGCAGCTTATTTCTTTGTTCTCTAGTTCCTTTTTTTTTTTTTGCCTAATCGACGACGACATTAGTTTTGATGTTGATCGCTGTCGTCGATTCGTATTCTTTTGTTTTTTTATTTGATTTGATTTGTTTTCTTTTTCTCTGCACATCTTGATGCGTTTTTCTGTTCTTCCGTGGCATGTTTTTCTGTTCTTATGACACGTTTTTTCTGTCTTTATGGCACGTTTTATGATTATTTTCGTGGGTGTTTGGTGTTCGTATGGCGGCTCTCATGACGCTTGTTTCTTATTCGTGTTTGTCGGTGGTCATGGATAGTTTGATCCCCTTTTGGATTATTTGTCGATGTCATTTGTAGCAAATCGTCGTCTTTTGGAATATGCGTGAAAGGTGATTGTCGATTTTGGAGATTTTATCTAGTTTATGTTTTGACAACTCCCATGGGGTTTCATCTAGTTCGTGTTTAGACAATTTCCCAAGAACCCTTCCTATAATGGATCTTAAAAAAATTTGGTAAAAAGAGAAAATGTCTGATCTATCATTTTTCTTTTTCATTTTAAATTTACTGTTTTTTTTCTTTTTTGATGATATTTTTTTTTTATATTTAAAACCTCTAATAAGTTACCTTCTTGTTTAACTTTTGTTAATCTATAAAGCCGTCTGGTTGATGTGTCAAAAAAAATTACAAACACCAAAGTAAGATGACGTGACAATAATACAATATTTTATATTAAAAATATTTAATATAAGGGTAAAATTTTGATATACAGGCATTGTAAAATTAATTTTACACAAGCCTGTGTATTTACACTATAAAAACCCAAATTCTAAATTTTTAACCTAACCCTAAAAAACTAAACCCTAAATCTTATACCCTAAATTCTAAACACTAACCTTAAATTCTAAACCCTACAACCTAAACCCCTAAACTTTAGACACTAAACTAACACTCTAACCCCTAAAATTAAAAGGCACGTGTAAACTAAAGTTTACACGGCCTGTGTATCAAAGTTTTCCCCTTAATATAATATGAATATATTAATGTTGTTACTAATATAATTGATCAATTTGATAAATTATTTTAAGGTAAATTGTAATTTCATCACTCAACTATCTTTTCATTCCTATTTTAGTTAATGAAATTAATTCTTTTTTAATTTAATCACCAAACTTTTGAATTGCTCATTTTTTATCACTGCACGGTTAAACTATAAATGGTGTTATGACATGACAATCTACATTAAAACGACGTCGTTTTAGTTCATATAAAACTTATTTTTTTCGTCATTTTACCTCCTCCATTTTTTCCTTCTTCTCCTTCCTCCTCTACCTGACAATGACCGAAGGACATCAAAGCACCCTTCGAGCTTTCTTGAAAGCAACCTCGCATGGCGACACAATCATCAATTAGCAGCCCCGAAACATCCATCCCCCGGTTTTTCAATTTTTTTACTCAAAAAATGGAACTGTAAAATTCTTAATCCTTTTGTTTGTTACTATTAATTCAACACTCCGTTTCCTTCCAACTTTCCCTTGTTTTCTTTTCTTTGTAGTTATTGTTTGAATCTAATTCCTACTGGTCTAGTCCCCCTCTCCATTACGTTTCAGAAGCAAAGTTTTCTTCTTCTTTTTAGGTGATTTTAGTTTATCTTCTTTAAGTAGACACGAGCAAACGAAATTGTATTCCTCAGGAGCTACAGCGAAGAAAAACTATGGATATGGACAGTGGCGGAACATAGAACTTTTTAAAATTTGGAGATTTAAAAGAAAATTTTCAAAAATTTTAAGAGCTTAACTAAAATTCTAATAATTATGAGAGATTTAATCAGAATTTTAAAAATTTTAAGAGGGAATTTAATTGAAAATATTTAAACTTTTGAAGATTAATATAAATTTTTAAAAATATTGAGGGAGCAAATTAAAATTTTTAAAAAGTTTAGGGGTAAATTTTGGGGTGTAGTCACCTAATTTTGTCCGGCCCGTATTAATTTTTCGTGTATATATGTATTATTATTATTATTATTATTATTATTATTATTAAACTCAATAATTAAAAAAATATAAAAAGAGTCCATTAAAAATATAAAAAAGAGTCCATTAAACAATAAAGGCCCATTTTGTCTTTTTGTATATATTTTATTTCATTTTTATTTTTAATTATATCATTATTAATGTATTTTTTTCGGATCACACAAGATCCTTATCACATCATATATAGGAAGATTACAAGAGATCATGTCCAACAACTATGGAAAGTCGAGTGATGCACAAGGAATTCTCAATGTGAACTCACGACAAATTTCCGACAGGATCTGAGCATTTCTGGATCAGGATGTCTTCTTACATATTAATCGTTTTTCAGTTACCTTTCCAACGCATCTTGAAACGCATCAATTCGATGTCAGGAGCTCAAAATATGCTCATTTTACTGTACACAGCGCGTGTAGAAAATTGGATACGTATTTAATACGGGAATTTAATTTTATTACAAATTTTAATTATTTTATTAAATATTTTTAATTAAATTCAAGCTTAGACATTTTCCTATTTGTTTTAACTCATTTAGGATCAAATTGAATGTAAGGAAAGTGGTTTGATGCGTAAGTAAAGGCATTATTCCCTTTCCAAATGTATTTAGCAAAGAGGAGATATGATTTTAGAGTTTTTGATTTTAGGGTTTCTTGAAGCCTATAAATAGGCTTCATTCTATGGTAATTCAGAACCACACAACACAAAAATCAAACATACCATATTGTAGAGAAATAAAAGCTATAGTTAATTTTTGAGGTGTTTTTTTATACCCAAACATTGTTTTTTATATTTTTTCTTTGTTACTTGATTTCGAATAAGAAGGAAAAGGGGTATGAGTTCTCACCAAGTCAAGCTCGAGGAGGTTTCTCTACTGCCGAGGGTGGAACCGATGCCACTACCAAAACTGGGAGTGGGAGCAGCAACTACGCGTCGTCGGTGAGCGGCGTTCGATGCCCATACGTGGCTGTAGGAGTGGTGGTGCGGCATAATCTATGGTTCGCCTGTACCCCATCGTCGACAACTTTATGCTTCGACCCTCATTGTTTGCAATCTATTCACTTTAGCCTTTTATTTATTTAAATTTCAGTCATTTTAATTTTCTTTTTTACTAGATGCAATTTGATCCCTGCATTCTTTAGTTCGTATCTTTTTTTTACTAAATCAAATTGGTAATTGTGTTATGTAAACAAAATTTAACTTTTGAGTTAAAATATGTGATAATATTATTTCAACATAAAAATGACAATTTTTTTTTAAATAAATTAATTATAGAATTCAATCATAGGCTAAATTCCTTTGTAAATAATTAATAAGTTTTAGATGGCTTAATTAAATTTTTGCCTTGTAGGTTAGTTTACAAATAATATAATTTAATTATAAATGTCTTAGGTTTATGTTCCTTAAATAATTTGTCTCTTAATAACTAACTTGGTAATTTTTAGAAAAGTAAATAATTCATTCTCCTTAATTGTAAATAAAAACCCTTTTAGATAATCTTTTAGAAAAGTAAATATTTTCTTTAAATGCAAATAATTAAAATAAAGCCTTTTAGGATTAGTTTTTTTAAATGCATGTTTCTAAACAATAATAATTAACTTTTAACATTAAATCACCCATAAAAATTAAAAGGAGCATAAATGCCATTTAAAAAGGATTTTTATTGCATCATGAAAAACATAATATTTTCTCAAGTAGGGTTAATTTGGTCTTCTCCTAACAGACGGGGGAACAGTCGAAACTCCTATGCGAGACTGTATTTTCGGATTTTGGTGATTAATGCCTTGATCCCTTTGCATCTAAAACGATCGGGGTTTACTTAGCCGTGAGCGAATTCAAGTCATTTTTAGAACTCTACGGATTTTTACATTAATCTTTGCACGCATTCATTTGGATTACAAGGAAAATATTAATGATCAAGTAAGTATTGTTTTTACGGGCATTGTAGGGGTGTTAATCCTTCCCTACACGTAATCGTGCCCTTGAACCCTTGAGATTTTGTAATCTCTTGTTTATTTTTAGGTTTTCGGCCCGCCTAATATAATAAAAGAGTTCGGTGGCGACTCCACTGGGGATAGTTTTTTAAGAGGGCACAACTTTTACTTGATCACGAGTTATTTTCCTTGGTAGTTCGTTGCATTTTTTGTGTGTGCATTTTTGGTGTTTTAAATTGTCATTGCATCATGACATAAGCCTTATACTCGGGCTTTATTCAACATAAGTGGAAGAAAATAGCTATGCCTTCGTGAGTAACCCTCCGCATGGGCATAACGGAAATGCATCCCCTTGAACCTGTTCGATCTGCAAGCCTGTACTCTAAAGGCCTCCACATGCTAGAATTCCAAACTGATAGTGCTCCTCAATCCCACGATCCAACGATCAACCTACGCACGAAAACAGCGATTCTGAGCACTAAGCTTACAAAGCTCAGTGGTACACATCTACTCTACTAAACTTTATGCTAATAATAAACATAAGCATGCAAGCTAGTACGAGCAAAAAGGAGAGATAAATAAACAGGTGGCGCTACCAGTAGTCGCCTAAACACATGCTCTCAACATAGAAATCATCATACATGGCCCACAAAGCCTAACCATATTCGAGATCCCACCGGATCCTCTGAGCAAAACACACAATGTCATAATCACAAAATTGAAGTGAGGCCCAGTGTCATACAACCTCGGGAGCGTACACTCGTGCTCAAAATCTCACATCAAGCATCAATACTCAAAATCTCGCGTCGAGCATCATCACTCAGAATCTCATATCGAGTGGTCTTCTTGTGTTGCCACACTCTACCACTGGGTATCTGGATCCCACCAACTAATGGCGACTCAACCACACAAGTGCCTAAACTTGGCACAGCTTAACACACGATCCACTAAGGATCCCTATGGTTTACTATTTCTAACAAGTCACCCAACATTACCGATTTATTACTCATTATCGAAGTGTACATTAATTATCTCTATTAATGTATATTATCTCATTATCATCTCACGCAAATTCTCATCTTTTATTAGCATTATAAATTATTTTGTTCAGTGGGTACCAATACTCTCACGCATACCGAGACGACTAAAGCATGTGTCTTTACCCTAACCACAGATCCATACCATATCCTCAGATTACGATACTACAATGCTTTATTCAATCCCTAAAGCTTATGAAAGTCATTAGGGTTTGTTTGCTAACGTATTTAAATGATTGTGGTGGCGGTGTACTCTATGGCGGCTTCAACGACCGTAGATCAGAGTTCAAAGACTCTCCTCCTACCTTTTTCTCTCTTTCCCTCATTTTTCTTTCTCCCCTAAAAATAGCTCATTTTTTCTCTCCCCCATCACATCACCAACCACCTTTTATTTTCCAAACTCCCACTTTTCTTTTCCTTCCTTCCTAAAATACCCTTACTCATTTCATCTCCTTTAAAATAAACTATCCAAGATTTGGACTTCCAAACCCAAGGCCCAATAAATTGGGTTTGAAGCACAATTCGCTAACCCGATTTTTAGGTCGTTATAGTGGAAACAAACATACCAAATGAATGTGGCCATTTTTTCTGGCGTTGTACCTAACTATACAAGTTGGAGAAAGCAAAGAATCGACAACATAGGCATTCAAGTCTTGTTTAGCCCATAAAATAACCCTTAGCCTGGCATCCTTCTGACCAAGTTAGAAATCTACAAACAAGACTTTGAAAGAGAAAAGGAAAAACTGTGGGGCAGAGTCACTAAACTCGAAGGCAAGCTCATCGCCGAACAATACCAAAGAGGGGGCTACCAAGAAAAGGTAAAAACCTTGCTATCAAAGAAAGAACTCCACTTGAAAGATGTGCAAGAGTTGACGAAAGAGAATAACCGCTCGAAGGCTCGAGGGGAACGTACTAGTAGCTCCAAAACCTTGAAGAAAGAAAATGCACATCTCGAAGAAATGAAGAAGGAGCTGAAAGTTTGGAAACGTGAGGCCTGGAAATAGAAAGAGAAGATAGACTGACTTTTTGGGGGGAAAGCAACACTTGGAGGGGCAATACTCGGAGGCATACAGTAGCCTGAAAAAATGTCGTGAGCATAATCAAGAACTCTAAGAGAGATTAAAGAAAGGAATGACAAAGGGTGCGAAAGCTAAATTGCTCCATTACGGTCTCGAAAACTTGAAAATAGTTACAAGAACGCAAAGACCATATCTGCATTAATCTCGATGACTGAGAGAATGAGAACATCCAATGGGCCAACTCTAAGAGGTCTGTTAATGCCGTATGCTTGAGGAGACAAGTTGTACATTTATCATTTTACTCAGCAACTTCAAAATACAGTCTCAAAGGCTCAAGAAATAAGGAACCGAGCTGAAGATTTGAGAGAGAGGTTTATTCCAATGGGGGAGGATGGGCAGCATCTATTATAATTCCTGTATGAGGCAGTGGTCCAGTACCAACAAGTTAGCCAGTATTTTGGTCGTATTCAGAGAGAGCCCGCACCGGGTGGAGAGCTCGAGCAATCGACACCAAAGCACATCAAAAGAGGGGAGCAATCAGCATAGGAGACCATTTTCTTTATTTTTGAGAATAATGCATACTCGAACCTTATGATCTATAAAGTGCACTTTTATTTCAGAATATCAGCAATCTTGCATCATCCTTATTTGCATCATTATTTGCATTGCATTTTTCGTATCTTATTAGTGGTTTGAAACATTTCAAAGTCGATCAAAAAGTGTTGTTATATGATGCTTGATTAAAGTTTGAAGCTAGGTAAGCTTTGTTCTCATTGGATCAAACCATTTATAGTTACTAATGCATTTTTTTCATGGCATAGTGGAAATTAAAAGCTTGGATTCAGGAAAAAGCTCCAAGGCCATGGCGAACATGAACAACTCCAAGATAGATGGAAGTGATTCTTGAAAGAGGTTTCGTTGGGGCAAAAGAAAAGCGGGCCATTAATGCAAATGATCAATATGAAATGGAAAAGATATGACTGAATTGAATGGGTGTATCACCTTGCGTGAGGAAGGTTTTTATCCTTTGCACTTTCAAGTGGGGATACCTCTTGAAGACATAAAGTCTCTTCCACACTTTTAAACGAAGAGCAAAACATCTCATGCACTTTCAAATGGAGATATCAAGACGTCATCCGCACATTCAAACGAGGACATAAAAGTATCTACGCACTTTCAAACGAAGATCCAAAGCTTCTTCTTAGAGTAAAGCTATCAAACATTCTCTGTATTTCAAACAGGGATACCTCCTAAAGATATAAAGTCTCTTCCGCTCTTTTAAATGAAGAGTAAAACATCTCATGCACTTTCAAATGAAAATATCAAGACGTCATTTGCACTTTCAAACGGGGCCGTAAAAATATCTCCGCACTTTTAAACGAAGATCCAAAGTCTCTTCTTAGAGAAAAACCACCGGGCATCCATCTCATGCCCCTAGCCCTATTCCCGCTTCAAGTGTCCAGCGAGGAAGCATGAACCATCCCATCCACAGTAAACTCCTTGTTAGTTTTCCTATTTTTTCTTTTGCATTTATGTTCATGTAGCTGCATTGAGGGAAAGTTTTTTTTCTCAAGTTTAGGGCAAGTTTGTCCATAATTAATAGCTAGTTTTATTTTATTTGGTCTTGTAATTATTTAAGGTTGCTATGGCATTGGCAGTTTGAGTATGCTGTTTAAATTTTTGATGATGTCCTATGATGATGACTTCTACTTAATTAATAACAATGTGTTAAAATCTTTAGTGATTTGAACTTAGGGTTGGTTTTGTTGAAAATTATACTTGACACATTGCATGCTTTCAAACGCTTAAGAAGCCTTATAAAATTTTAGGTCGACTCTCTGATGCCTTAGCATAAATTGGTAATAATAAACCGAATGCTCAATGTTAGCATAAAAGCTAAAAACTGAAACTCCTAGAAAAATTGAGAAAAAGAATGAAAAAGATGAATTTAAATGTAAACTCGATGCCAAAGGCAAACTGTTGAGGGACACTCTAATATGTTTTGCTAGCTTAGTAAACTAGGTGAGTCGTGTTTGCTCCATTTAACTTTTCCTGGTAGGAATAGTAGTATTATCATAAGAGTGAATAAAATTTTTCACATGATGACTCTGCTCGTAGGGCTCGGGGATGGGGTGTTTGCTCCACTTTATTTTTAGGCCTGAAGAGTAGTTGTGATAAGCTGAAGCCCCAAGGATACAATTTAATGAACTAAATAACTAAGGGAGTAAATTAATGTGCTAAAAAGGAAAAAAATTCTAGGCAATAATAGAGAGCAATCCTAAAAATTCTTTAAGGTCATTAAGTATTGATTGTATGCAACACAACACACATCGCCCTTATAGTAGAATCGGTATTAGGAATGAATCTGTTGAGCTTTGATATATTGCATATATCCTTGATTTTTTTGAGGATTTAAAAAATGGTGCAACGTATTCAGATTGTTGATGCCATAGTTTTGCATGTCATTGCTTAAGGACAAGCCATAGCTTGAGTTTGGGGATGTGATAACTCTGTAGAAAACCTATATTTTATGCCATTTTATTTGAGTTGTTCACATAGTTGCATTTAGGTTTAGTTTGCATTAATTTCAGGAGTTTAACTTTGTGCTTCAACAATTTATATTTGGATGCTATTGATGGGAAAGGTAGGGCATTTTAGTGGTGTTTGCGCAGGAAACTATGAAGTAGTAATGTGCCGGAGCAGTGGAGCAGTGCCCATCACTAACTCATCATAATTATAACACTTTTTAAATTTTGATAGAGGTCATTTTTTGGCTCTACATTACTTCAAGAATGAGGGGAAAAACACCGTGCATCATTTCAAGAAGTAGAAATAGAGCAAGACACCATACATCCTAGATTTTTCCTTTTATATCCCTTTCACCTAGCATATTGAAATAGGAACCAATGGATTTTCATTTATACAACATAAAAGATTTTTTAGCATTACTCTAAATGTGGTTTAAAAGTACATGGACCATGATGCATTTTATTATTCTGACTCTAATCATATCAGTTGCATAAAGCATAAATGTATAGATTGGGGCAATTGCTCGGGCTAAAAAAACGAGATTCCCCAAGCATTCGAAGACATTTAAGGTGTAAGTAAGCTTTGCAGCGAAGATTCCCATGCAAGAAGCCCAAAAACGAGTTCCTTGATTTCGAATAAGGAGGAAAAGGGGTACGAGTTCTCACCAAGTCAAGCTTGAGGAGGATCTGTTACTATTAAGGGTGGAATCGACACCACTAGCAGAACCGGGAGTCAGAGCAGCAGCGACGTAATCCGTTACTATCGTTGGTGAGCATAGTTCGATGCCCATGCGCGACAACGGGAGCGGTGGTGCGACTTAATCCGTGGTTCACTTGTACCCTATTGTCGACGAGTTTATGCTTCGGCCCCCACTATTCGCAATCTCTTCATTTTAGCCTTTTATTTATTTATTTATTTAAATTTCAGTCATTTTAATTTTTGGGTAATTATGTCATGTAAATAAAATTTAACTTTTGGGTTAATATATGTGATAATATAATTTCCATATAAAAATAACAAAAAAAGAAAATTTTAAATAAATTAATTATAGAATTCACTCGTAGGCTAAATTCCCTTGTAAATAATTAATAAGTTTTAGATGGCTTAATTAAATTTTTGCTTTGTAGGTTAGTTTACTAATAATAAAATTTAATTATACATGTCTTAGGTTTAAATTCCTTAAATAATTTATCTCTTAATAACTAACTTGGTAATTTTTAGAAAAGTAAATAATTCATTCTCCTTAATTGTAAATAAAACCCTTTTAGGTAATCTTTTAAAAAATAAATATTTTTCCTTAAATATAAATAATTAAATAAAGCCTTTTAAGATTAGTTTCTTTAAACACATGCTTCTAAAAAATAATAATTAACTTTTAACATTAAATCACCCATAAAAATTAAAAGGAACATAAATCGTCATTTAAAAAGGATTTTTATGGCATCATGCAAAAAGAAATATTTTCTCAAGTAGGGTTAATTCGATCTTCCCCTAGCAGTTGGGGAACAGTCGAAAGTCCTATGCGAGATTGTATTTTCAGACTTTGGAGATTAATGCCTTAATCACTTTGCGTCTAAAATGACCGGGGTTTCCTCAGCCGTGAGCGAATTCAAGTCATTTTTAGAACTTTGCAGATTTTTATATTAATCTCTACACACATTCATTCGGATTACAAGGAAAATATTAGTGATCAAGTAAGTGCCATTTTACGGGCGTTGTGAGGTGCTAATCCTTCCCCACACGTAACCGTGTTCCCGAACTCTTAAGATCTTGTAATCTCTGGTTTGGTTTTAGGTTTCTTGTCCGCCTAATGTAATAAAAAGTATCGGTGACAACTCTATTATCACATGAGGCCATGTCCCCCTTTAATCGTATAGAAGTTTCGCCCCCTAGATTTAAATATTGGATAGCATAATGATGGACAAAGAGCTGGTGATGGCGGAAATGGCGTTCAAAGATTCCTCATATATCATCATCAATATTCATACAAGGTTGCCTGATTTCTTCGTGAAGCTTAAATACATTGAATTGAGATCGTATGGGTGAGCGCGAGGATGAGGTTGAGGTTGTAAGGTTGAGTTGTCGGTGAAGGTTTGAGGGGTAAGGTTTGGGATTAACTTTAAGAATTTTAATTTTTGTTTTTTATTTTAAATCATATTTGGTATTGAATATTAATAAATTATGGTAATTCATAATAAAAAATAATAAATAATTCATGTCATAACACTGTCAATAATTTAACGGTAGAATGACCAAAATAGGAGTAATTCGAAAATTCAGTGCTTAAATTAAAAAAATATTATACTTTAGTGACCAAAATAAGAGTGAAAAAAAGTTGAGTGATGAAATTTGTAATTTAGCCAATATTTTATTATTACACAAATTTCCATAAACTTATATACACCAAGTTTGCTGTCGTCGATGATGGTCTTTAGATGCCATATCCTACGAGGAGACTCGTCTCGGCCACCTGAATTTGATTACAAGATCTGTTTTGCCAAAAACAACTCTTTAGTCTGTAAATATAGGCATAAATGCTTCACCTTCCCCCTTTATTGTGCATTTTTTTGCTCATTTTTCCATCCCTTTCACGATGTGGCTTGGGTTTTGAATAGGGATATAAAATCGATCGTTGCAGAGGGTGATTGGGAGTTCTTTTTTGAATAGTATTATAAGATAATATCTATTAGGATGAACATCATTCTATTTTCCACTTAGACCACTTGTTGGGTTCGTTATTGAGAGCTTCCAAATAAACATTATTGAGGATGATATATTAGGAGTGGCAACGGGGCGAGGCAAGAATGATTTTGCATTCTTCACTCCGTCTCCAACACTTGTGGGTACGGTTTCGAAGAATCTTCATTTAATGTATCGGGAATTTTTTCATCCACATACCTTTCCCTTTGCAGATCCTCAGGGGTTTCAGGGAATCTCATCCCAACAAAATAAACAAAATTTACTACTTTAAAGTTGGTGTTTTTTTCTCTCCCGTAACAAAAGTCGACAATTATGACAAATTCAGTATCACAATATATGTTCACTAATAACACTAGTAAACCAATGTAACAAAAAACATATAAATCAAGACACCAAATTTTTACGTAAAAGACCTTTTAAATCAATGGTAAAAACCACAGGATTTTAGAGTCCAATTAAGAGCTCCAAAAGAAACTAGACTCAAATGTCTTTCTAAACATATAAGGTTGTACTTCTAATTCGAATTGTACAATTTATGGCGAATTTCTAAAGTTACAACTGAGTTATTATTAGGAGCAATCTGGTGCTCTATTTTTTTGATCTCCAACCACTTAAAAATTAATTTTATTTAAAATACACATCGAAATCGACTGCTTTTTTGTTCTAAATGAACTAGACTTAATCATAGTTACAAATATGTATAGATCACTTACTAATTATTTATATAGAATTTTTTTGTGATTTTTCGAACTCATTGCCTATACATAAAATCTTGGACAAATTTCATTAACTTGATTTTTAATTCTATTAATTATTTTAAAATTCTGCTAAATGCTTACAAACATATAATAATAATAACTATAAAAAAGGTTATATTTCATAGGACTAAAATAACTTTATCAAAGATTTTAGTTCAAGTATAAATAAATTTTAAAATCTTTACAGATATATTTCGGGGATTTCTACGATGATTTATATGGGTATAGTTGAAAGATTCTAACGGTTCAGATATAGCAATCCCCGTCCCCATCCTCATTTGAACTTCGGAGATAAAGCTTCCCTCATCCTCGTCTCCGTGGGTGAAGGTTTCAGTTATTCCTTATCATTGTCAGTTCGGATCCCTACAGTTTTTGGTTATTCCCCACTCAATTGTCAGCCCTATAATTTGACCAATTAAATAATATTTAAATCTACAATTAAATAATATATAATGATAAATGTTGATTTGAGTAATCAAATAGAATGGCAAGAAGGGGTGAATTGAAAATTTTGGTAGGGTCAAATTACAAAAAGAAAGAAAAGTTTACAAGATGATTTGTAGTGGTTCAACCTTCTTAACAAGGTCTACATCTACTACCTTAGATATCACACTAAGGATTTCACAAATTCACTAATTTTTCTTTCCTTTTAGGCTAAAGGAGATAACCTAACAAATCACCTAGACTTATACCCCAAAGTCTCGAGACCCCTTTCCTAAAATTGAGTACAAATAAACAAACTTTGAGAATCCTCTTAAGGAGTTTGTTTGCACAATTTTCAGCTCATGAACACCCCAACATTTGATGAAAAATAAGATTACAAAAAGCTATCTCAAGTGTGTACAATATAATACAATGAAGAATCTCTCAAAAACTTTGGATTTTTGCTTGGATGCTTTAAACTAGTTGTCTTGTTGTTAAAGAAGCTTTGGAGATTTGTTTTTATACCCTTATTGATTTCTAACCGTTTGAGTTGTTAGGGAATTAAATAGAGCCATTGAGATGCATTTTTTCTACAATAAATGTTGTCTAACTACTGTCCGTATTAGTACCTGGAAGTCTGTATCGTTACCTACTTAAAAAATAGCCGTTACAAGATAGGGGTACCGTATGCGGGCTTACATAGCAGTACTGTGTAAGGGGTACCGGTACGTTAAGGACTATATCGGTACTTGAAATTGTTCACTGGAATTTTGTTAAGGCTTTGGGTATTGGTATGATAAAGGCCGTATAGGTACTTAAAGAAAATTCCCTTAGATTTAAACAGACCGTATCGGTACGGAGTTCACCGTACCGATACTAGCAAGCAACCTTTTAGAAAAACTTAAAGTCTCGTACCGGTACGCTGAGGACCGTATCGATACTCATGTACCATTTTGAATTCCAGTGTTGATGCATTTGTACCGGTACACATAGAATCGTACCGGTACTCACTGACCAATATGAATTCTATAAATTCTAGTGTTGGATGGCCTGTACCAGTATGCATATGGTCGTACCAAACTCACTGACCAAAATGGTCTATATGAGTACCAAAATACTTAGAAAATATTTTCTGTTGAAAAGTTAACTTAGGCAAAATATTTTCTTCAAAACAGGTTATGCTTGTTCGAATGCTTGTCCATTTGTGAGTAATTTCAAATACCTTAAAATTTTATTTATTTGCAAATTAGTCATTGTTATATCAAAAATCAAAATATTGGTTTAACAATCTTCTCATTTTTGATATAACAAAACCAAATAAATTTTTGAGTTCCTCCACTTTCTTTAGGACTAAAAGTCTATAGGTTTTAAAAAAATTAATCCACACTTCTCCCTTTTTTGTTAGATCAAAATCAATAGGGTAAATAAAAATTAAAGCATAAATGTAAAAACATATAATCAACATAGCTCCAAACCTTAAATATAATATCCATAATATTATAAAAGTTAAAGCATAGGAAATCCAACAATATCCAATGTATTTAAAAACATAAAATCCAACATAATCGAAGTCATTAGAAATCATAAAAGCAACCTAGGAGCATAAAAAAAAATAAGTCTATGATATGATATACATGATAGAAACTAAGAGGCTGACGTATCATTATCATCATCGTCCTCCATCCCATCCTCGTCTCCATGAACATTTGCACGCCATTCTTGATGAAAGGCGAAAAAAGATATCTCGACCAAAGAAACTTGAGTCTCAATGGAAGTCACCCTCGTGTCCAACGAAGTGAACCTCGCATCCATGCTCGTGTCAAGGGCAACAAAATTCTCATCAATGTATGCCATGAAGGCATCAAGGGAAGGTGGAGCAACCGTAGGTGCGAGAGGTGCTTCAATTGGATCGACCAGAGCATTCTCATCATCTCCTTCTTGAGCATTAGGATCCAAAACCCATTCACCATTAATGAAGCGGAATTTGGCTTTGTGAAGGGATCTAGCATCTATGGGTTCCGTAAGGAACAATCGAATTCTAACTTATGGAATATATGACTCAAGATAGTTCTACAGATAAAGGATTTGATGATGTTGGTGTGACGGTGATTGATGGTGTGAACCATCTCGACAAAAATAATTTGGGCAAGGTTAGGATGTTTTTCCTGACGAAAACAATAGAGCCAAGAATCATCTATGGCTCAAATGGAAGACCACTTACCAACAGATGTTTGAAACCACCAAGTGATAAGAAGGTGAAGAAAACACTCATGGGCTTCAAGGATTTAACAAAGGCACCTAGATTATGAGAAGTGGTAAAGGAGGTTTTACCATCTAGACCCACATCTTTTAAACCTAGGTGATCGACTAAGATTTTGGAATCAAGATAAATCATTTTTTCTATGACATAAGACTCAGGGTCGATGGTTTCGATTCATTCTTGGTTTAAAACACACCTAGCATTAGCATAGAAAATTCGGACAAGGGTTTTGTAAACAATGCCGTAAACTTGAAGAAAATACATGAATTTCCAATGTCGCATCAAATCAAGGTATTTGAATTTAAATTCATCGGAGCACATATAGTTAAAATCGACAACTCACTCACGACAAACATAAAAGTTTTGAAACATTTGAAAATGTTCAGATTGGTTTGGAATACCTTCTTCGTTAAAACTTTGGGCATAGATGGCGTCAAAATTTAGTTTAGCATGGTTACTAGAGGAGCTAGAGGGACCATTTGACCGATGAATTAACGTCACACAAGCTGTGCAAGCGTACACCACCAATGCAAGTATAGTTAACAGGTAGATCCTGTTAGATATCAATCTCATGAGGATATGTATTTAGTTGTAATCTTATGTCGTTGTAAGCAATTCTGAAAATCAAAGGGTTGCGAGTGTAATTGTGACTGTAAAGGAAGAATAAAAGGATTGAATGTAAGGTTGATGTCAAAGCAAAAGAACAACTTAACGAAGGTATAAGAAATATCGATTGATGAACTGGATCAGCTTGGCTTAACTTAGCAGATTACCATGTGCAAAAAGGCAACAACATAAGATGATTAAATTGACAAATAAAATAATAAGCTTGCTTACTGCTGGCTTTCATTCAACTCTCAATCGACGACTCAAATATATAGATTAACCACAACTACCATTGTTCGTCAAAACTACACATCCTCGAACAAGTGGATCAACTCTTGTTGTATCCTCATCCAACTTTTGTTGTAATGGCTTGTTAATATGAACTGTCACTATATCTCTCGATGTTAGTGATTATGTTAAACATTCTCATGCAAGCAAAGCTCAAATCCAACAATTGAAATGTGAAAAAAGCTAATAAGAATATATTGAACTTAAAATCCAAGATAAATCAAGTTCAAAACCAAGCTAAAGAGTAAATTTGTGTATTGATATTGATCCTGTTACATATTTCCCCTTGTTCCGACACATGGATCTTCGTTTCCACAAAGGATTTTGTCTCTTCTCGCCTCATTTCTCCATAAGGTAGGCTTAAACGGCAATGGGAGGAGCTTAAAAGGGTTAAAAATGATAGATAATGATAATATAACTTTGTGTATTTCTCTCTTCTCCAAAAATATCCTTTTATAGGCTACGGTGATATGGACACATGTCCTTCATGTGGATTGTGTGAAAGACTATCGTACTAAATCTGTTATAACAGATTATATAGCTGGCATATTTGTCTTTATTCCTACCGATCTAGACAGTTGGTTACTACAGTGCCGAACCTAGCTAGAGTGATGAAACTTCTATAGGGACATTAATAATGCAACGATAAAGCAACAAAAAGGTAGAAAGATGCATAGAAAGAGCAAATATGACTTGAGCTAAACAAAATATAAATAATAGACAAAAAATGTAGTAAGGAATGCACGAAATACTGATGTGAGGACAAATTAATTTATAAATAAAGGAGAAAAACATGCTCTTTAGAGAACCATCACACCCAAACTTGAGTTTTTTCTTGTCCTCAAGTAAAATTGAATGTAGGAAGGTAACACAGGTTTAAGAGCATTATAGCTGCTTGAATCATTCCAACCAACAATGAATCAACTGCATCGACATGATAGAGGATTGCATCAACAACTAAGGCATAAAATGAATATGAACAAGCATTTCAACAATACATAGTATCATGCCTATCATCTAAGATTCTTTCCACCTAACAACATTTATTTAATACAACACATAACAACAATAATAGATAATATGTATATATGTATATTTTTTAAGTAGAGAGGGATATCGAACAATGAATGCACCATAGATCTTGAGATGTAAGATGTTGTGCAATGAACCCCCGGGAAGTACTTCATTGCTTCGACACACACTCATGCAGTGACAACCTTTGGCCATATTCATTTTTCTAACGCATGCATTGGAGTGTTCCCCTTAAGCTACGATCTTATTGCACACACATTGGAATGCCTTTTATTTACACATAATAAGTACTATTAGCAAATACAAAAACACCTGAACAAGGCAAAAATCATCCAAAATCAAAGAGATGATGCTAGATATCCTTTACTCAAATGAGCAAATTTATTCATGCCGAGTTATAATGCAATCATCCAACATATATATCCAACCAACTCATTAACAATTAGTATGATTCAATATTTAAACATCAAATGTACTGAAAAGATTTTTAACACAAAAGAACCTTGCATTTGCTAAAACAAAAAAAATTGAAATGGGGGTGCATTTTAATTCCTAGGTGTATACCCCCAAACGTAAAGATTGCATTGTTCTCAATACAAAAACAAAATGCAATGACAGAATGCATATTGCAGTTACAAAATGGATGCAATGAAAATAAAACTAAATGCAATTACAATGATAATGCAAATGTAATGACAATACTTTTAACTAAAGGAAATTACACTACATGATATGCATGCCTATAGAAATCTTAGCAACTAACTCAGTCATGCCTATAGAAATTACACTACATGATATGCAAATGTATCGATATTGGACTTCAATTGAGTCAAATTATTGTTCAAGGACCTCATTGAATGTATTGAAAATCTGTTTAGTGACTAAATTATAGAAATTGAAAGTTTGAGGGAACAAGTATAGAGAATTAAGGGTTGAGGGACTAACCTTGCGATTAGCCCCTCCTCAAATATAATCACCACATACGTGGGATTATCTGATGCAATTCCTTGAATTGAAGGAAAGGTTATAGCTATTAGAGCTTGTGAAATAGAAAAGAAAGATAGAAACTTACCCGATTATCCGATCAAGCTAGCACCTCTATCTCATCTTGTTTACCTAAGCAAGCACCTCTATTGGAGCTTGATTTCAAGCTTGATTTTTCTTCAATTTATTGATATCGAATCGTTGCTATCGATCGAGTAAGCTATAATCCCCAAACTATTGATGAAATCCATGGTATATGAAGCCTAATCTTAAGCTAGGGTCTTGACTATCCATGGAGATTCATAGCTAATGGCTATATTCAAGTTTAGATATTGATTTTGATATCGATATATTGATTTTGATATCGTGTGGTGAATTCTAAAATTTTACCTATTGTTTACCTAGTTCAAGAAGTAGAGAAAGAACATCCACCATCACTGTCGAAGGCTAGGAACAAAGGAATTGTCATCCGAGATTCGTAGGAGCATCGGATTATCAAGGTGAGTGTAGTCGGAGTCTCAGGATAGGCTAGGTGCCTTTCCCGATCCCATTGTCATTGATTATTGTATTGCTAACATCATTGTTAAGGAATATTGCACCGAATCACTTTGTGGATGCTATTGGTAAGCATCAGTAAGTATAGTATAGATCATTAAGCATCGATATTACCAACGACATTGTTATTGGACATCGATATTGATTTCACTGTTGTCATTGTCACTGAATTATAGAAACATAGAACATTGATAATATAGCATAGTCATTGCCATTATCATTGTTATTGTCATTGAGTATTGTTATTGATATAGTTATTGTTATCGGAATATCATAAATGAAACATCGATCATTGCTATTGTCATTGAGATTGTTGAGCACTGATATTGTTATTGATATTGTCATTGAACATTGATTTCGAATCATTGCTTACTGATAAGAATATTAAACATTGTTGTTGTTACCGAACACCTATCATTGATATTGTTACCAGACCTTGGATTCAAAAGGACATTGGATACAATTGTCATGCCATAGAATTCATGAGCTCAGTGACGGGTGGACTATGGTCCTTGGGCTACGACCTTTATTATGGCGAGGCAGAGGGATGTTTGTGTTATTGGTCATATTAGCGAGGTGGAGGGACTAGACCATTCATTGTTTGGCGAGGCGTAAGAATTCACGTATCCACTATCCCGAATCGATCCAAGGATTAATATTGAAATATGAACTTATTGTTATTGAACATGATCATGCATTGTTAACATTGTGTTATTGCATTGTTATAGCCTATCAATAACTTGAAATGCCTACCATTGCTATTGTTTTAGACTACCTCACTAGGCAAAGTATGCCTAATGCATTTCAGGTTAAGAGATTCGCAGTTGAAGATCAGGGCAGTTGAAGAGTTTGACAAGTCACAATCAAGGCCAAAGTAATGTATTTTGTCTCTATGAACTCCTAGGATGGTTGCAAAGTAGCTAGACTAGTCATATGTGGTCTTTTTGGTGTGTATAAATTATGCTTGCCTTGTAATAGTGTTTAAGGCTTTAAAATGGCTTTTTAGTATGGCTTAAAATTGGCTAAATATGCATATTTGGCACTAAAAGGTGAAAACCTAGTAAATGGATTCAAATGGCCCTAAAATTTGACATGCTAGTAGATTATAGTGATTGAACATTGCTAGTAAAATTTCATTGCATTTGGACATCGTTCAACAGGTTAAACAGATGAAAAACCAGATAAAATCTATTATTACAGTGTAGGGCATACCGATACAGGTTCACCTATTTTGGTACGGCTGTGCATATTTGGTCAGTCAACGCTCAGATCAACCTAGGCATATCGAAACGGCCTAAAGGCATTTCGATACGGAAACTCTCAGAAGCATTTAAGATTTTAATCGTATCGATACGACCCTAGGGGCGTATCAAAACGGTCAATGAAGGTCAACAGGCATCGGCACGACTTGAGCTGTATCGAAACGAGTTCTTGAATTACTGGAAAATTGGGTTATCACCTTGCATGCTGTACCGATACGGTCTCGATCGTATCAAAACAGGTTTGGGCAGTGAAATCTAGATTGCATAATCCAATTGTGTCGTACTAATATGGTCTATAGTGTTTCGATACGGGAGCGGTTAATTCCGTTATAAGTCATTAAGTACAGTATTGAAACTTTGCATATTGATCACTAAAACGTGGTAAGTCTAATTGGATGGGTAAATGACATCGGATTAACATGAAATTTTATAGGGTGGTTAGTTATGGATTGAATTCATTATTGTATGATTAAATTCTGATAAGGACCCCTAATTTCCAAAAATTGTAGTTTAGTCCCTAATAGTGGTTAAAGTTTAAAATTGGTCTTAAATCTGATTAGTATCGTTCCATATCAATTCATTGACCTAGCTTGTAGCCATAGCATTGAATTGCATAGCCTAAAATTGAATTTTGAATGAAATTATTGTACCATTCACTGTATTGTTTTTTGATAACGCTTTTCAACCTGGTTTTCTACCAGACCGGGAAAGGGGTGTTACACGAAAAGTTCCATCCTCTTCTTTTTTAGGCTCTTCTTCTCATTTCTTGGCATCATCGGCTGTCACTATAGTGGGAAATAGTTGGGGTGGTGCTTTGTAGACCACCATAGCAAGAGGATTTTCCTCTTGTTCTTCCATTTCAGGGACAACTTCTGCTTGTCTCACTGTATCTCGCTCCAATGTAGTTCATTCACATGTTGCATCCACAAACTTGGATGCAACAAACTTATCTTCAACATCAACATCTTTAGAAACAACCATCTCAACTTGGGGCACTCTTGTCTTCACTTTCATCAACATCTTTTACAAGAATTGCTTCTTTTTTGGAAAGGTAGGGATTGCGTCTACTTCAATTGTGACATTCAAATCAAAGAGACAGTATTTGATGATTTTGCTCGAAACTTCCTCTTTCTGTGTGTCCTCAACCTTTATCACATTCTTAGGAGAATTGACAGATTTCTCTGGGGATTTTATTGTGGTTGCATTAGAGGAAAAGTCATAACTGCAGATAATTGGTGGAAATTCTGGTAGAGTGATTGAAGCAACTCTACTCTTTGCAGTGAAGGTAGACTTATGCCTCGTCTTGACATATGCACAAAATAAGTTATGTGCAAGGTCTAAAGTTTGTGTTGTGGCTGTAACTTTCCCCATTATGCTTGTGACTACATCAACTTTGTCTTCAATTTTCAAAACCTTCAGCCAAACTTCATAGTTTTGTGGGATGTCCTTATCAGCAGTTTCCACTTTGGCCTTCCCTTTTTCATTTCTCATTGTAGCACCCAACTTGGGTGTAGGAGCCTCGATGTTTCTTACAATTTTTTTGACGAAGACCTCATTATGTGGCCCTTTTGTTGGACGTCATTTGTTTATTTTTAAGGGCTAAATCCCCTTTAGACTACAAAATTGAATGATCAGTGATGGAAATGCCAAAATCCCCTTCTTCCTCTCGGCACAGTCAACAATCTCCTTGTGGATAATCTCACTCATGTTTGTCTTTCTTCTCTTGACAATCGAATGTATCAAACACATTCAATCCAAGGAGATCGTGGTGCTATGAGTTGATAACAACATCTTGAAATTGACAAATTGAAACCAAATCTTTGCAAGCAAAGTTAGGAACTTCCTATACATGGTATAGTTTTCCACATTGGTCCCCGACCAATATGCATCTTCAACACATAAATCCTTAAACAAAAAGTCTAGTTTCGCATCATCAACCTCCTTAACAAATAGAAAGTGCTCATATATGTTCACAGTAGTACTTAACACCTTATTAATTGTGGCAGTACTATAGGGTATAGAATTCTCTCTCACAAACACTAACTTTATAAAGGGCTCATAAAGGTTAGAGTAGAATTCCCTTACTAGAGCAAGTTTGAAACTGTCTGGGTGAGCACAAAACGTGCTCCATTTGTGAAGTTTGATGAATCAACTTCCCAGGTTCTCATTCCAATGACAACGCAATCCTTTGTTCATGTAGTATATTCCTCTTGATGATGTTTTCTTTGTGTCGCTCTTCTGCCATTGATGTTAAAAACACCTCATATTCAGTTTTCTCAACTGGTGCAATAAGTTCCTTGTCTTATGGGTTAGAAGCTGAACATTGAGTTTCTTTGGCCATTGTGTCCATAGAGATTTTTTTGGAAACCCTTGTTTTTTCTATGAGTAAATGTAGATAATCGAAGAGGGAGAAAACTTGCAGAAAGATTGAAGCTTTGTAATGTTGAGGAAGAAAAAAATAGAACTAAGTGAAGAAGGTCAATAAATCCAATGTTATTAAATAAAGGAGAAAGAAAAAGGGAAATGAAAAGGCGCAAACTTTTACCGTCTGGTACTATGAGATTTAATGGTTGTGATAGTGGCGCAAAAATCATGTCCATCCAATGCATCTCCCGCTCTCGCAAATCAGAGGGTTGTGATTGGGTGGATAAATTAGTGTAATTAAATTTCCCAAAGTCATGCACAACTTGTTTAGCCTTTGTCGTACAACACTTTTAAAGAAAAGAAGATTCCATACCAAAGCAAGGGAAAATTATTCTGCAAAAAGAAAAGCTTAAAAAATAAACAAGGAAAGAAAGAAAACTAAATCTATGGCTATCAAAGAAATTAAAGAAATTCATCAAAAATTTTGACCAATTTAATGGTCTCAACACTTTTAGAATCACAAACACCAAAATAAAGCTTGAGCCTTTGCCCGTTAACTTTGAATGAGTGCCCCTATTTGCGATCCTTGATTATGACCGCACCATGTGGAAAAACCTCAACAACTTTAAAAGGTCTCGACCAACGTGACCGCAATTTACCTGGGTGCAGCTTCAGTTTTAAATTAAACAACAAAATTAATTGTCTAACTTCAAATTGTCGCTGCAATATGATCTTGCTATGCCAGCGTTTGCTTTTTCTATGTAAATAGAGGCATTTTTATAAGCTTTGAGGTGAATTTCTTCTAGCTCAGTGATATCCAATAATCTTTTCTTCCCCACAGCTTCATAATCCAAATTACTTTGCTTCAAATCCTACATGGCCATGTGTTCTAACTCAACAAGTAAGTGACAGGATTTTCCAAAGACCACCTGATACGATAAAGTCTCAAGTGGAGTTTTGAAAGTAGTTCAAATAGCCCACAAGGCATCATCCAATCGCGAAGACCAATCCTTCCTAGTGGTATTCACCACTTTTTCCAAGATATTTTTGATAGCCCGGTTAGAGATCTTGACTTGTCCATTAGACTGAGGATGATAAGTTGTAGCAATTCTATGATTTACTCCATGTAACCACCTCGACCCGACCTAGACGCCATACCAGACTAAGCGAGCTACATTGGGTTTGACGAAACAAACCCGAATAGATTAAACTCTAATTACGCCCTTTTTTCCTTTTATCATATCTCGATAGAACATTTTAACCTATGGTGAGCATACTAGCAGTGGGTGAAACCTCAACTCAATTGGGCATCAAATCGACATCCAATTGTTTGCAATTGCAATTAAGGACCAAATTGCAATTCGGTAAAACTAAAGTGGCTTAATCTATTTTAAAGTTACCGAACCTTAATTAGTTAGGTTACAATCTCATGGGCCAATTACCAGCTTAAAACAACCATCCAAACTCATCCAATTGCATACAAATCAAACAAGGACCAAAATGAAAGAATCAAAACTTCCAAACATCACTTTAACCAACTTAACTGTTGGCCGTATTGGTACACGAGCAATTGTATCAGTATATTTTTACTTTTCCCAAATTATAGATTCCAGTAGCTCAAAACTGTACTAATATGCTTTCTCGTGTTTCGATACGCTCATCCTAGATGCACTAACCTGTATCGATACAGGTACACTTGTTTCGAAACACCACCCCAATTATGCCTATGCGTTTCGATACAGGGATACGCGTATCGAAATGCCTGGACCTAAAATGTCCCAAATTGCTGGTTAAACATGCTTTCAGGGATTCAATCACATTCTAACATGCTTCACTCATAAACACCACTAATCTAAGGATTAAACCATACAGAAACATCACATAATTAGGATCAAAACATGGCATCCCACTTCAAATAAAAATCTAGAGGCATGTTTCCTAAGACCAAGTAATCCAAAGCATGAATCATAAATCCAAAGTAAAACCAAGTATTTAAGGCCATTTACAATCTCAAAACAACATAACGAACTCGCTAAAATAGGGAGTTTAACAAAACATCTCCCAAAACAACAATGAACCCCATTGCCTTTATTACTACAAGTCTAGCTCGAAACCATACGTTCAATAGCCAAAGTCCTTGGATATCCTTCGCTTTCTTCCTACCTCTAAACCTTTAATTTTCTGCATTGATGGACAAAGAGAAAGCAAGCACATAAGGCTTAGTGAGGAGAGCTCAAACAACACACCATCAATGCATTTAAAAATCATTTTCCAAAACCACATTGAAATCACCATTTCAATGATCTTATAAAACATCATGCCTTGAAAACCATGCAATTAACACTTTCAAAACCAGCATATTAAACCATATGCAACATGTATCATGGATCATAAACAAATCCCATTGCTAACCCTCAATTTAAGCCTTCCCATGCATAACAACCTATATGCAAAGCTTAAAGAGTACACATGCATAAACCAAATTATACATTAACAACCATCAACATGGTACATCAACAATTATATTAGCTTTCAAGCGATCCTTAAACAAATCCACTTTCCAAAATATTACATCGGATACACAGATTCAACAAGTGTCCTCTCAACACTTCATGCCATCTCAACCGAAATTGTGGTACCACTTACAACCCGGGGACACAACCCCAATCATCGGTTAGATGCATATTCCACTAACTAGAGTTTTCGGTACCATATAACCCCTCAATTGTTAGGGTACTCATGGTGGAGTATTTGGTACACATAAACCCCTCAACACCTGAGGTGACTTATTTATAGTGCACTATCAATCTTATGGCCGGCCAACTATATTTGGTAACATTTTAAACCACATCACTTGTCAATATAATTCATTATTAACCAAGTACCTCACTGGCTTTTTATGCATGAAACCAAACCATTTCCAAAGCAACAAACCATGCTTTAAAACAAGTATTTCTACATACTTACATGGATCATTTACCAATGCATCCATCATCATTATATGATCAAAAACAGTATATAACATACTTAAAAGCATGCTTCAACAGTTGGTACCATGTCATTCAAAACAAGTGCATAAAACCATTTCGTAAAAACACGATTGAGGGAGAAATCTCATCATACTTACTTTCGATTTTAAACCATCATCAACCTTTAAACCATTTCAAAGCTAAAATCCACGTTGTCACTCACTGGTAACGCAAAGCTTCATTTGTCGGTGCGAAAACAAGCGTCCGAAGCCCCCAAAGCTTCACCAACAGACTTAGGATCACTCTCCCCTATTTTAATCACATAAAAACAGAGGATTAATGCATCATCATGCATTCATAATCCCAGCAATACAACTCATTAACTTCGCCTCACTAAAACTACCAATCGCTGCCTGAAAACACCATCACATATCATCCAAATGTTACCCAGCTAAAACATAAAGGTTTGAACCATCAATTAACTTCAAATGACATCCAAAAGCAACCTAATATCGACCTTATACCGCCAGCATACATTAAACCTCCACAACTCCTCAAAAACACATAACTAGCAACCTAGAAAATTAGAGATTCACATAGCTTCGGGATTCTAATATTAAAATCAACCTATTAACATTATAAAAATCACAATATTGATTCAAATCAATCAAGAACTCAACAAAACATATCCAATTAAAAAATCATATAATCATACCACTTAAACCTTGATTTAACCAATTTCTCATAATTAAATCATTAAAAATCATTAGAAAATATTTATAAAGAGTCAAGAACTTGGGAATTTCAATAAATAAACTTTGATTAGAGGTGAGAAATGAAGATCACCTTTAACACTTAGGAGTAATAAAGGAATAAAAAATACACGTTGTCACTCACTGGCAACGTAAAGCTTCATTCGTCGATGCGAAAACAAGCGTTCGAAGCCTCCGAAGCTTCACCAACAGACTTAGGATCACTCTCCCATGTTTTATTCACATAACAACAGAAGACTAATGCATCATCATGCATTCATAATCCCAGCAATACAACTCCTCAACTTCGCCTCACTAAAACCATCAATCGCTGCCTGAAAACACCATCGCATATCATCCAAATGTTACCCAGCTAAAACATAAAGGTTTGAACCATCAATTAACTTCAAATGACATCCAAAAACAACCTAACATCAACCTTATACCTCCAGCATACATTAAACCTCCACAACTCCTCAAAAACACATAACTAGCAACCTAGAAAATTAGAGATTCACATAGCTTCGGGATTCCAATATTAAAATCAACCTATTAACATTATAAAAAATCACAATATTGGTTAAAATCAATCAAGAACTCAACAAAACATATCCAATTCAAAAATCATATAATCATACCACTTAAACCTTGATTTAACCAATTTCCCATAACTAAATCATTAAAACTCATTAGAAAATATTTATAAAGAGTCAAGAACTTGGAAATTTCAATAAATAACCTTTGATTAGAGGAGAGAAATGAAGATCACCTTTAACACTTAGGATTAATGAAGGAATCAAAAATCCATGTTGTCACTCACTGGCAACACAAAGCTTCATTTGCCGATGCGAAAACAAGCGTTCGAAGCCTCCGAAGCTTCACCAACAGACTTAGGATCACTCTCCCCTGTTTTAAACACATAACAACAAAAGATTAATGCATCATCATGCATTCATAATCCCAACAATACAACTCCTCAACTTCGCCTCACTAAAACCATCAATCGCTGCATGAAAACACCATCACATATCATCCAAATGTTACCCAGCTAAAACATAAAGGTTTGAACCATCAATTAACTTCAAATGACATCCAAAAACAACCTAACATCAACCTTATAGCTTCAACATACATTAATCCTCCACAACTCCTTAGCAACCTAGAAAATTAGAGATTCACATAGCTTTAGGATTCCAATATTAAAATCAACATATTAACATTATAAAACATCACAATATTGATTAAAATCAATCAAGAACTCAACAAAACATATCCAATTCAAAACTCATATAATCATACCACTTAAACCTTGATTTAACCAATTTCCCGTAATTAAATCATTAAAACTCATTAGAAAATATTTATAAAGAGTCAAGAACTTGAGAATTTCAATAAATAACCTTTGATTAGAGGAGATAAATGAAGATCACCTCTAACACTTAGGAGTAATGAAGGAATCAAAAAGAGAAATCAAGAGAATCAATCTTTGATCATTTAGGAGTAGAAAATGTAGTTTGGATGCTAAGAAAATGAAGAGAAAATTGTGAGCAAAATTATTTACGTAAGAAAAGTGATTTTTAATCAAATAAACTCCTTTTATTAAATCCCTTTTATTTCCCATTAATTTCTAACTAAAAACTAATTTAAAATAACCTTAATTAAGGGGAAAATCTGATTAAAGCCTTTAGGTAAATTAGATCCTTAAATATTAAAATTTTTGACTCTTTTATAAAACAATCACCAAAAACAGTTTTCAATCTTTACATATTGGTCACTAGCCAAAATGTCACATTTCCAAACCTCATTTTCCAAAATTGCTTTTACCAAAATTATCCATATAATAAATAATTATTTTTATATATTTTTCCCAAATATTTTCCCACTCAAAAATATTTAATCCAATTTTAATCCTAAATCCGACTCGAATCTCTAACCCGGTCCACCAGACCGTCTAATCAGCCTATAAACTTCTAGGCCCAAAACCGAGGCATTTCACTCCATATCTTTTTAATGCAACAACCACTTGATTGCAATTAAAATGCTTCCCTTGGTCACTGATTAATGCTCTCAGTGTCCCAAAATGACTGAGTATATGTTTGTGGAAGAACTTTAATGCCATCTTGGCATCATCCTTCGGCACAACCAAAACTTCTATCTATTTATAAACGTAATCCACAAAAACTAAAATATAGAGATTGCCAAAAGAATTCAGAAAGGGACCCATGAAATCCAATTCAATTTCCATAATTGGTTGTTGTGGCATCTCATTTCGCCTGGATATTGATCCTGTGCACTGACAATGATCACATTGTTGTGCAAACTCATGGGCATCCTTAAATAATGAAGGCCAATAGAATCTCGATTGAAGGACTTTCACGACAGTTCTCATACCACCAAAGTGACCTCTATACGACGCATCATGACAATGCTGTAAAATTGGTATCATTTCTTCCTCTGGAACAAAATGTCGGATGACATTATCATTGCAAACCTTGAACAAATAAGGTTCATTCCACATAAATGAACACTATAATCTTTACACTGACAAGATAGGAACAAAACTTGTCAAAAGCAAAGATTACTTTAATAGATCTTTCTATGTGGTTGTGTAATTAATCTGAGCCTCAGTTAAGTGTTACTAGCATAATAGATTGCTTGAAATACCTTTTCTCATCTTTGGCCTAGAACTACCCCAACAACAAAATCACTAACATTACACATGAGTTCAAATGGTTGCGCTCAATTGGATGCAACGACAATAGGCATTCACGTGGTGCTTCTTAATTCTACGGAATGCATCCTGACATGCATCATCAAAGACAAATTTCTTGTTTTGCTCTAACAATAAACATAATGGATTTATGATTTTCAAAAATTCACGGATAAATCTTCTATAAAATCCAGCATGGCCAAGGAAACTTCAAATGCCTTTTACATTAGTTGGTGGAGGTAGTCTTTCAATAACATCCACCTTAGCAGTATTGACATTAATTCATGCTTTAGAAATTCGATGACCTAAAACAATTCCCTTTGTGACCATAAAATGACATTTCTCCCAATTCAGAACGGGATTGTCGATGCAAAACTCTATCAAGATTTTCGACTCAATGGTCAAAATCATTCCCATAAACTGAAAAAATCATCCATAAAAATTTCCAATTAATTGTCAATCATGTTTGAGAATATCGCCATCATGCACCTTTGAAATGTAGCTGGTGCATTGCAAAGACCAAAATGTATACGACGAAAAGCAAATGTACCGAATGGGCATGTAAATGTAGTCTTTTCTTGGTCTTTAGGTGCAATAGCAATCTGATTGTAGCCAGAATATCCATCTAAAAAACCATAATACTCCTTGCTAGCAAGCCGATTGAGCATTTGATAAATAAAAGGAAGAGGGAAGTGATTTTTTCTTTTGGCCGCATTGAGTCTCCTGTAATCCATACAAATCTGCCACCCTATAGGAATACGAGTCAGAATTAATTCATTGGCATCATTATGGACGGCAATGATGCCACTTTTCTTGGGAACACAATGGATATGACTAACCCATGCACTATCAGATATTGCATAGATAATACCAGCATCCAACCATTTGAGAATATCTTTCTTCACCACTTCTTTCATCTTTTCATTGAGTTGGCATTGAGGTTCAATAGATTGTTTACTATCATCATCTAACTTGATCTTATGCATATACAAAGATGGGCTAACACCTTTAATGTCTGCAATTGTCCGAGTAATGGCACGTTTGTGCTGCTTCAGAATATTGATCAGCATAGCCTCTTGAATTCCATCCAGAGTTATAGAGATAATAACTAGGAGTGTGTCCTTATCACCAAGAAATACATACTTGAGATTACCTGGTAATGGTTTTAATTCCAGAGTATGAGCTTCCTCAATAGATGGTTTGAAGGTAGGAATTGTCCAGTTCGCCAAATCTAAGGATTCAACCTTCCATTTTTGTTGAACAACCATTGCAAGTACTTCAACAATGTTGTCACAAGTAGGGAGATCGTCTTTAGTCGTTATCAGCGTAGCGTATGCAGCAATAAGTATACTACGATGATTCAAGTCCTCTTGAATGAGATCTTCAAAAAATCAATATAATGACATTTTTTGTATTCTTTCAAAGACCTGAATCAAACATCCCAAAAGTAATCTAGTCATCATTGACTCGCATTGTGAGTTTTCCTTTAGAGATATCAATAAGATCTCTCCCGATTTCTAAAAAGGGCATCTAAGAATAATAAGAATATCCTTGTTTGCTTCATAGTCTAGAATAATAAAATCTGCTGGAAATACAAACCTGCCTACATAAACTAGCGCATCTTTAATCTATCCATTTGGATAAGTCAAAAACCTATCAGCTAGTTACAATGTGACTGCAGTAGGTTTATTCGTCCAACGCCTAACTTCTAAAAAGTAGAAAATGACATTAGATTAATATTGGCTCCGAGATCACAAAGAACTTTACTGAAGTAGTGATTGCCAATAGAACAAAGAAAGATGAAATTGCTAGGGTCTTTCATTTTCATGGGTAAATGATTAGAGATAAGCACACTATACTCTTCAGTGAGCATAATGGTCTCTATGGCACTAGTTTTTTCTTCTTAGATAGAATTTCTTTCATGAAATTTACATAATTTGGAATCTGTGTAAGAGCATCCATTAAGGTAATTTGCACCGTGAGCTGTTGCAAAGTATCTTGAAGGAATTCAAATTTACTACCATGCTCAGTATTCTTGAATCTTTGAGGATAAGGTAGAGAAGGAGTACTTGTGGATTGCATCAACATCTAAAATTGCGTCGACAACTTAGATTACAAAACTGGTGGTAACGAAGTAATAACTAAAGGGGTATTATTCTCCACACCAACCTTCATTCCTTTTTTTCTACAAATGGTCATTTTTTGAAGACTTCCATCGCTCTTGAATAGAAATATGCGAGTGTTGTGTCGAAACACTAGTTTGCTTTCCACTACGGAGAGTGATAGCCTTGCATTGTTTTTCTCCTTGTTTAATGAGCTCTCAGTATTGCTAGGAAGTGTGTCCGATTTGTCGAGAGTTCATATCAGTAGCTAATTACCCTAGTTGAGCTTTTAAAGTAAGGATCGAAGAAGAGTAACCTTGTACTATAGCTTCAGTTTGAGAGAAGTGTTCTCGCATCGTTTCCTCAAAAACAAAAAATGGATTAGATATAGATGATGGTGCATAGTGACTAGTCTGTGATTATATCTAAGATGGTGCTACATACAGTGATTGTGCGATATACTGTGATTGTTGAGTCTGTGAAGAAGAATATTGTGGTTGCACCTTGTTATGTTGTGACTGCAATGAAGCTTGTGGAGTATACTGTTGTTGCTGATAACTGAAATTCCCTTGTCACACACTAGAGTTTCCTTGAAAAGTGTTATTCCTAGAGCGGAATACTCCTGAGTTTTGTGCAGAATTAGAATTAACCCAATATTTCCTATTAGTTGTGTTGTACGAATTACCCATGGGATTGCCGCTCATGTTGCTTACATAACTCGCATTTTCTGCATATTGTGGGTAATCTTCATAACTATGGTTCTCACCATAAATCTCACAAAAGAACATATGAGTAGTAGTTTGTTGAGCTAACTAAATAGAAGCAACTTCATTTGTGCCTTCCATATTGTTAACTCCTTAAAAGTTATACTTTTCACGCATATTTTCCCATGTTATTTCTTGATTTTGGGCACATATTTGTGCATTTATCTAGTAAATTCATGCATTTGCATTAAGGAGTTAAGAAATGAATACTTTTCATTGCTAGAGTGAAGGGGTGTTTTCTTGCTGTGATAAGTAGGTTTGGCAAGTTAGGAGTAGGTCAAAAGCAGGATAGGAGCATAAAAGAAATACGAAGCGCAGATGGCAGAATGCAGGAAAGAGAAATGTTGAGTGCCATTGGCAAAAGTAGGTGATAAGTGTTCAAAAGTACTATTTTTATTACCCTTTTTACTCATATTATTGTTAGACTTAAGCTCATATTAGTTGCATAATTAGTCATTCATGTATTAATTCATGTTTCTTTCCACCGTTGAGCTTGATTACATAACTTGGTGATTTTTGTGGAAAAAGATGCTGCTTTGGTGTATTTTTGTGTGTGTGCAGAATCATTTGCCTAAACAAGACTAGAGCTAGTTGCCAGGGCAATGCATGAAGGAGATGTCGAGCTAGTTGCCAGGGCAATACATGAAGGAGACGCCGAGCCAGTTGCCATGGAAATTGTCGACAAGAGCAAAGGTGATATGGTAGTCGAAATTGATGACTAGACAAGCCCAAGATGACGTGGAGCAAAGCCCAAACCCAAAGGAATTTGATTTCCATACAGAGATTAAAGAAGAATTAAATTCCAAGAAGATAGGAGAAGTTCTAGTAGGAATATAATTATAATAAAGAATTATATTCTTTAAAGATAATTTAATTCCAGCTTAACTTCCTCCTCAAAGAAGGACTTTGGCCTAGCCCTATAAATAAGATGGAGATTTCGACAATCTATAGAGAGGAAGAGAGGGGAATTTCGACAAGTCCAAGGAGGGCAAGAGGAGAGAATTTTCGACAAGCATCTAGATGCAAGGAGGATTTCGACAAGCCTCCCTCTTCATCCTTTTCTTTCTTGTTCGATTGGGTTCATGCTAGGGATTATTTATCTTGTGTTTCTTTGGAACCTAGCCATGAACTAAATCTATTTGGCTATGGTTATTGTGTTTTGTGGTTGTGAGAAACTATTGGTTTTTGTTTAGGTAATAAAAGTTTGCACTTTTGTATTCAAGGTTTATTCATTCTTGGTTCTTATTCTTGTTTGCGAGTGAATTGGGAGAGGATCTCGTGATTTCATCTATTTATCTAATATCGGGAGAGTTAGATTCAAGAAACGAATGAATATGATCTTTATTTAATCTATTGATGGTGAAGATTAATCCGGCTTAGGAATAAGTCAAGGATTTCAACGGCTAAGAGGAGCGCAAGATTGGTTGTTGTTCACCCTTGATTCACGCAGGGATGTATTATCAAGGCATGCACAAGTAGCTAGAGTTTCGACTTAGGGATAAGAAGAAACCATTGAAGAACGCTCTGCCGAACCTTGAAGGTTGCTGCCCAGACGCCCAAGTAGTTACCCAACTAGTCACCTAGGCAACCATCGATTAGTTGCCAAGGCAACCCCGTTGTGCAAGTTGCCACGACAACTGAGTTGCCCGAGCACCCTTTTACCAAGACAATCCAATCGGCTATCACACCTCAACTCACGATAACCTGGCCTATCTCTCTCATTTGATCTCATCTTTTCCTTTACTTTATTGCTTTCTAGTTTAGTTATTAGTTAAACTCCTATAATCCTTTATTTGTGTTTTTACTTTTTACAGTGCAAGAGACTAGATTCTTGAAGTGGCACCAATCCCTGTGGAGACGATATCTTTTATACTATAACTTGCAACGTGTATACTTGCACATTTGCGTAGCACTTATCACACGCAACAGTAGGACGAGGATTGCCAAGCTTGGTTGGCGGAAGAAGGACGGTTGATGCCCAGTTAGTTAACCATTAGTCAAATTAACCCTAATTCAGAAAGATAATAACATGCCTATAATGGTGCGTAAAAAACTTTCAAAAATCAAACCCTTGCTAGGGTTTCTACGAGCACCTATATAAAGAAGCCCAACATCGAGCAAGAAGAGGCTGCATCGTGAGGAAGAAAGAGGGTAGAGGGAAAATTTTGATTCGACCAGGTTGTGACCGAGAGCTCTAGATCCATTGAAAGGCTGCATCGACAAATCTCTTTCTTTGTCCATTTCTCTTTGTTTTTATTTCTGATTTGATGGTGATGTTTAAAAACGATATGGTTTTGTTGGTTTCCCTAGCCATGAACTAAGTTTTTAAAGTTGGCTAGGGGTGTTGGCGATGAACGCTTAGTATTTTTAGGTTTTTAATAATTGAATACCTTAGCATTTTGTCTATTTTTCTAGCACTTCATTTTATCATATTTTATGCCATACAACAGTTATTAATTTATGTTTTTGTATGTGTGAAATCCAAGCATCCCTTGCCAACACCAATCAATCATCTGGATACATTTGTTTGCCAATTTGCCTGAATTCTCACTCCATTTTCCTTTAGTCATTCTCTTAATTAAAATTCGATCTCAATTACCAACATATTCATTCCAATTCACAAGTAATTATTGTGACATTTAATTTCTAGATAATCCCTGTAGATACGATACTCAACTTACTACTATATTACTTACTGACCGTGTATACTTACACACAATTAGAATCTTGGCATTATTTACTTGCTTAAATACATTAAACCATCAATTTGTTGTGAAGCATTAGTCTGTCGACAAGTTTTTGATGTCGTTGATGGGGATTGCAATGGGATTTATTGTTTTGATTTTTACTTGTTTTTGTTTATTTTACTTATTTTGTTTTGTTTGGTGTATGACCAGCAGTTGCATTCCGAAAGAAGGTTTTTATATGACCCAGAGATTGAAAGAATCCTACGCATATTATGAACAAAACTCCGAGAGATGACTCCTAATAGAAACGGTGGAGTAGACGGTGTTATAAATAATAAAGAGAATCCGACAATACATGATGGCATACCACCCATTTCTGCTGTTGTTGTGGAAGAAAAACAACCTATTAGAGAACATTTGGCACCAAACATGGATAATTTGATGCCAGGACTAATTAGTCCAGAGGTAAATATAGCTAATTTTAAACTTAAACCGGTAATGATACAGACGTTGTTGAATTAGGTCAATTTGATAGATCACCTACCGGAGACCCAAGGCAACACTTGAAGCAATTCATGAAGGTTTGCCAACTATTTCAACAACCTGATGTAGCTGAAGAGATAGTGAAGTTGAGACTATTCTCATTCTCTCTGAGAGATAAAGCAAAATCGTGGTTAAGTTCTTTGCCACCTAGTTTAGTTACTTCGTGAGCAGAATTATGCCAAAAGTTCCTTATGAGATTCTAGCCACCTAAACTTAATCCAAGCTGCGAAGTGAAAACATTACTTTTAGGTAGGCTGATGACGAGACTTTGTATGAAGCCTGGGAGCGTTTCAAGGACCTAATAAAAAGATGCCCCATGCATGGATTCCCTACTTGGACCCAGATGGAGACCTTTTTATAACAGACTCAATGCTTATGCCCGGATTGTGGTTGATGATTTGAAAAATGGTTCATTACTAGACAAAAATTATATGGAGACATTTGATATTATTGAAAAGATTGCCACCATTGATCTTCAGTACCCTACTACTAGATTTAGAACAGGAAAAAAACTGCTAGGAAATTAGAGCTTGATGCACTGTCATCTCTCAATGCTTAGATTTCCAACCTTAATAATATAGTGAAAATGATACAGATTCCTACTAAAGTTTGAGAAGTAAAGGCACTAGAACCATTATGCACTATTTGTAGATAGGATCATAATATGGATGAATGCCCAACAAACGCAGAATCAGTAAATTTTGTTGGTAATTACAATCGTAATATTAACCCACATTCTAATACTTATAATTCAGGTTGGAAGCAGCATCCAAACTTTTCATGGGCGAATCAAGGAGGTAACCAATTTAATGCCCAGAGTTAGAACAACAATGTACGGCCAAGTTTCAACCAGAATGCGATGTCACAAAGAGCATAGAACAATTTCCATCCAAGGCAGAGATCTAATTAGGGGAAATCTTTAACAGAGTACATAGAGCGAAATAATGCAACTGTCCAAAGTTTAGCAGCTTCTATGCGAAACTTGGAGGTCCAGTTATGACAGATTGCTAATACACTCTAGAACAGACCCCAGTGAAATTTGCCAAGCAGCACGAAAGATGGTTAGAAAAAAGGGAGAGAACAATGCAAAGCAGTCACTCTCCAGAGTGGCAAACAATTCGAGAATGCAACATCTGTCAAACAAACAATTATTTGCTAGAATGAGAAGTCGGTGCCAACAGACAAGTCCAAGGAAATAGAGAAAAAATGTGAGCACTAATAATTCCAGACCTCAATCTTATGCCAACACCACTTCAGCAAAACCAGTGGAGCCATCATTTGCCTACGAACCACCACCTTTTCCACAGAGGCTCTAGAAACACAAACAAGATCAACAGTTTAAGCACTTCTTGAAAGTCCTTAAACAACTGCAGATCAACATACTATTGGTGGAAGCTCTCGAAAAAAATGCCTAACTACGTTAAATTCATGAAGGACATCTTGTCCAAAAAGAGGAAGCTGGGTGATTTCAAGACTGTCACTCACACTGAGGGATGCAGTGCAATGATAACCAATAGATTGCCACCTAAACTAAAAGATTCAGAGAGTTTCACTATTCCCTACACAATTGGCAATAAATTCATAGGTAAAACACTATGTGATCTGGGTACCAATATCAATTTGATGCCAATGTCAGTCTTCAGGAAACTTGGTATTGAAGCAAGGCCTACCACAATAACACTCTAGTTTGTGGATCGATTTTATACACATCCCAAGGGTAAGATTAAGGATGTGTTGATAAAGGTAGATAAATTTATATTCCCAACTGATTTCATTATTTTAGAATATGAGGCTGATGTTGATGTCCTAATAATATTGGGAAGACCATTTCTTGCCACGGGTAGGCCCTTAATTGATGTTCAAAAAGGTGAAGTTATTATGCGTATGAATGACCAACAAGTTACGTTTAATGTATTTTGAGCTCTTAAGTGTGCATATGAACCTGAAGAATGCCAAGTTGTTGAGCTGATGGGATCCATTCTTAAAGTAAACATAGAATAATTTTGCCAGGGCACAGATGTTGATGTCGTAGAGTAGGATGATGAAGAAATGATGAATATGAAGAACCAACAATGTTGAATGATTATTACATGAGACCTGAGCCACTTGAGTTAGCCGGCAGAGAAATCACAACAACCAAACCATCTATTGAGGAGCCACTAGAACTAAAACTGAAACCTTTGCCAAGCCATCTCAAATATGCTTAACTAGGGGACAACTCCACTTTTCTAGTGATCATTGTTGTTGATTTGACTAAAGACCAGGAGGAAAAATTGCTAGAGACACTGGGTCATCACAAGCAAGCCTTGGGATGGACCTTGGCTAATATCCAAGGGATAAGACCAACAATTTACATGCATAAAATTATTCTGGAGTACCATGGCTAAACAATCGAGGCCTAGAGAAGACTGAATCCTAGCATGAATGAGGTAGTCAAGAAAGAAGTCATAAAATGGCTGGATGCTGGGATAATTTATCCCATTTCTAATATCTCGTAGGTCAGCCTGGTGTAGTGTGTGCAAAAAAATGGTGGAATAATCGTGGTTTAGAATAAAAAGAATAAACTGATCCCCTCGAGGACTGTAACAGGATGGATGGAGTGCATGGACTACATGAAGCTAAATAATGCCACTCGGAAAGATCACTTTCCACTGCCCTTCATTGATCAGATGTTGGACAGATTGGAAGGGAAGGCATTTTATTACTTCTTGGACGGCTACTCGGCCTATAATCAGATTGCCATCGCTCTAGACACTACAACAAATTTATTAATTAGTGACGAATTTTCTATATGACATTGCATAAAATGTCACAAAATATACTATAAATGTGACAGTTATTTGTTTTCGTCACATTTAGTAATTGATGATATGTCTTCTATGAAAATTTTAAAGAACGTCATTGATTTTCGTCACTATATGTTTGATGTCAAAATTTCCCTCTAAAAACTTTTGGCAGGAAACATTTCAATGACGTTTAAACAAAGCGGCGACGATACAAAATCGTCCCAAAATAAAAATTTATATCAGTGATGAATTATTATTATGACGATTCAATTTGAATTGGCGGCGTTGCAAAATTTTCATCGATACGCTTTATTTGCGACAATTTTATTCATCATATTTTATAAGACATAAAAGGCGACGTTTTATTTGAGTCATAAAAAATAGGTTTAACGTGACGAAAACAACTATTCGCCACCATTTTTTTATCTCCTATGTATTATATGATGATTTTAAATGACATCATAGGATAATGTCACTTAATGTTTGACGTCAAGAATTAATACAAAATTACTGGTGGAAAATTTTTACAGTAACTCCTCAATTACGTTACTAATTCAAAATTTTATTTATGACAATTTTTTAAAAGTTTTAGATTTTAGACTCATAATTTTGATAACTTCTGCCGGTGTTCTTAAAGTTATCTATTACATGTATATTTGTATTTAATTCTTTATTTAGTTTAGTATATATATTTATATTTTATTATTGTTGATGATTCTAATATAACTAATTACATTTTAATTTTTTAGTAGTTCTTACTTCTTAGTGTGTTTAGAAGTAAAGACATAAGACATTCTATGATTAAAGGGAAGAGCTTTGTTTGTAATTTTAATTTGTTGGTAAACTTGAGATGGTAGCCCAGCTCTGATCCCGACGGAGTATGGGGACTTCGTCCCGCGATACAGACTCGCCATCCAACCATTTTCTTGTCCTTACACAATTATATATTTAAATTTTTCTTGAGTGATGATACTTAACTCTCTTATACAATGATCATATTAAAAATAAAATAATATTTTAATAATTATTATTTTAAAATAAATGATATTTTATCATATAAAATTAATATAATTAAATTTAGATTGTGAGTTATGTATTTAATATTAATAAAAAATAGTAATGAATTTTTATTATGGGTAATTATTCCATGCGCTGGCGGTGGAAATATTTTGTTTCCACAAGCGCCCTAATTTTAAGGGTTAGAGATTTAGTTTAGGGTTCATAGCTTAGGGGTTTAGGTATATGTGCTTAGAATTTAGGGATTGTGGTTTGAATTTAGAGTTTAAGTTATAATTTAGGGGTTATAGATAAAAACCTAAATGTCTACCATATTACCCTAAAACCTAAACACTAACCTCTAAATCCTAAACCCTAACACTAAACCTTAAATTCTAACTACAAACTCTAAATTCTAAACCCTTAAATTAAAACTCCTAAACTATAAACCCTAAACTAGATTCCTAACTCCTAAATTAAGGCGCTTGTGGAGACAAAATATTTCTATTGCCAGCACATCATATTTTTTTCTTTTTATTATTAATGTTTAAAATTATAATATTATATTAATAATACTTTAAATATTTTAATATTTTTTAATCTGCATATTTTAACATAACTGTAGGTTTTGTTTTGTTTCTCTCTTCTTCATCCCGTTAAACTAATTAATCCACATCCTCTAAACCTAAATTTCCAAAGCTTCACAAGAGAAACGTAGCGTCGGACGATCGGCAGCAAGGAACTCTTCGTACCTCTATTGAATTTTGCCATTGTTGATAATGGAATTGCAGGTCTAGTTTCCCCGATTCCATCAATTTTACCTTCTTGAAATCACTAGGGCTTCGTCCCATTATGTGAGTCACTAATTCATAGTTTCTGTTGATGTCTATCGAAAATGTAAATTTTCTTTATTTTTAAATTTTAAATTTCCTTTTATGTTCCTATTTCTGTAGAAATCTTTTCCCTGAGCCCTATTCGGAAGCAAACAATTAGTTCTTAAAGGCTAATGGAATCAGGCTTTTTCACTTCGTTATCAATAGATGAAAGGTATGCAATTCATTTTTCCAGTGTTTTTGGCTTAATTCCCTCAATTATTTATCACCGTGATCATGTCTCAAGGTTAAAGATTTTTTTTTTTAATTCTGGGTTGTTACCAGTTCCATTTTTTGAAATGGACATATAAAATAGTTCTTCATAAGCTTAAAATCAAAATATTAATTTTTACAGTTAGTCTTGTTTTCTTTATATCCATATACTGTTTTATATCGTAAACAGAACATGCTAGAATCCTTTTGAAAATTGAAATTGATAGCAAAGTAGCGTCCTTCCTTGCATCATCATCATAACAACAGTTTCTGCTTAAGTTTTTTCCCTTTCCTAGTGGTAGTAACGAGAACTTGTTCTTATTGAAATTTAAGGTTTGGCATACATGATGGGATCGAATATCGATCTTATGTGTATTGCCTGAGGCAAGAAACTCCTCAAAAAAATTTGCAACTCTTCAATGTCATATATTTGATGGTTTGTTTTAATTTAGTTTTTCTTTGGTCTTCTTAATCTATGAACTCAATTAACATTGTCTTTTAGTATTGTATATGCTACAAAAGCTTAACATAAAATTGATTTCATTCATGATTTTCATGTTTGAGGCTTCGAGCTGTTATGGGTATCTTAATGATATAGTCTCTCTGCTCTCATCAACTATTCAAGGACAAAAACTCTCGCTCCTTTACTCACCGTCCAATTTCAACCAGTAAGCTCCTTTAATTCTCTAACCCAATTTTTCTCTTTCAACCTATTGATTTACACTCGGTTATTACAGCTGATTTTCAAATATCCATTTACCAACTTTTTACACACAATTTCAGAAATTAAATAGATTCTTTTATATGATTGTAAAACGATGTTGGATGACGAGAGACAGTGTTTGAAAAGGCGAGGGAGAGGCGCGCCTAGGCACTGAGGCGCAACGACACGAAGCAAAAACGCCTTGTCTGAGTGTAGGCACAGCGAGTTTGATGAAGCGGTGGAAGGCGCTGAAGTTAGGGTTGAGGCGCTGAAGTTGCAGAGGGTTGAGGAGTGAAGGAGAAGGAGAAAGAGAAAGATGAGCTTTTTAAAATTTTTGTCTACTATGTATTTTTTTATTGTTTTTATTCTTTTATTATATTTTAGATACCTACTACTTATTTAATAAAATTCTAATTGGATCAGACCAATTCAAGTAAAATTATGGTAAAAAAATCACAGCAAAAAATTATAAAAATGGGAATAACCAAAAGAAAACATGACAATTTATCGCGAAAAAAAAGTTTTGGCTCTATCTCCAGAGTTGTTGAACTTATAGTCCTTATTTTCTTTATTGTTTAGTACTATGTTTTATGTGCATTTATAAATTCTTTCCGATTGGTTTATGATAAAATTGAACATAGAAATTATTCTTAACACATAAAATATTCTTATATATACTCTTTAGTATTTACATTACATTAGATGTTCTTTACAATTGAAAAAAAAAATCTGTACATAGTTAAATTTTAAAAAGTACGCCGTACTTCGATCAGGCGCTCGCCTTGCGCCTTGGCTATAGGACCCCGGTCGCCTTAGTGCGCCTTGAACCCTTTTTAACACTGAAGAGAGAGGAGAAAGAGTGAGATCTCACATCCTCTGAAGTTGTTAGTAAATATATAAGTGTTGCTGAGATTGTTAACAATTAATCCCTTTCTTTTTATTTAATTAAAAATTAAGTTTATTGGAATGCGTTTTGAATGTAATTTTAGTTTAACTTTTTTGTTATGTTTGGAAATTTACAAAGACGCTACAATTAGCTGTAAATAATGCAAGACAAAAACTAAGATTGTTGACATTTGTGAGAAGGGTGATGCACTTATAGGAGAGTAAGTGTTTTTAATGCTGTTTTTTGTTCAAAAGTTTGAAAATTGATAATCAAATTTGTAATTTAGTCTTTCTTTTTTACCTTTTTGAATGGAAAATGAATAGCTTTTTCTTTATCCCCTTTGGATGCAGTGATATGGTTGCCATATTGACGGGTTTATTGTTGTAGTTGCACATACTCATGTTAGGAACTATCCAGTCATCGGCAGGCAAATTGATGTTGTTGTTGCTGCAATAAATTACTGATGAACTGGCTTGAGGCTTGTTAGGCTAAAAGGTAATTGTTTTGCATGTCTATCTAAAACATTCTTTGTTATCTTTTTTCTTCTTCTCTTGAACGTTTCTTTAGAGTTATTCTGATTTTGCTACCTCAAAGTTCTTTAACTTTTGATTTGAATATGTGGATGATGGTTTTCTTAAAAGAGTGTAAGACTATATACGTTTGTTGTTTTACTTGATCCCCTAATTGATGATTTTTTTATTAGCCATAGATCTACGTTCAAATGAAGTCTTTTGTCATGGTTACTTTGATAGGGAAATTCTTCTCTTAACTTTTGCGTCTACTTTTCTGGTGATACAAATATTTTTTTTCGTTTAATTCTTTGAAGTGATTATAATATATAATAGAAACTTATTATCATATATTATAAAATAAATTCATTGTTTAGTTTAATTTGAAGACTAATACATAAAAGTTTGAAACAACATTAGTTATTCAATTGATAAGTAATTTTGTGTCCGTTTATTGCGAATATAAGTTTGATTTTAATCATTCTATTACCTTAAAATCATAATTTGGAATTTGTTAACTCGAAAGTAACTAATGTTTATCAGGGTATTTGCTATGAGAAAAAGTTTGATACACAATCTGTGTAAATTAAAGTTTACACGTACTTTTTAAATTTAGGGGTTATGGGTTTAGTTTAGGGTTTAAAGTTTACGGGTTTAGATTTTAGGGTTTGGAATTTAAGGATTATGGTTAAAGTTTAAGGTTTAGGGGTTAGAATTTAGGGTTAGAGTTTTAAATTTTAGATTTTATATAAGGGTTGTGTAAAAATATTTTACACGGGCTGTGTATCAAAATAAAGCCCATTTACTATTAGTTCTGCTCAATATAACTTTTGATGCAAATCTACTAAAATAATAACCTTTTTAGCAGTAAATGAAAACCCCTTTGTTTCACTGTCTATGTACATCTCAGCTAATTATGCATTTATGTCTTTAAAATTTTATTTATTAGGTTTATTTTATCAAAGGCTTTAGCATCCAAATAGTGTAATGAATATACTGCCATAATTTTTTTAGAAAATTGTAAGGAATTAAGGCTTTGGAGCATTATACAAGGGTCTGGTCCCTGATTCCGTGAAGGTAATGTCTTTCAAATTAATTTACATTCAATTGTTGTTACATTCAAGAATTTCTTTGTAGTTTTTACGAGTATGGAAGTAAAACAACTAAATTAATTCCTTATGGATGTTTCCAGTCATGGGGAAGGCTGGTTATGAGGTGTCTTGCCTAATTGTTGTTGCTGAAGATGATTTGGATTCATTTTTAATGGTTATACAAAATTCTACCAGATTAAGTCATCAATTTGCCAAGAATATGGGATAGACACACCTATTACGGTCAAATTCTTTCTTTTAACATTTAAGTTTTATTATTTTAGGAATAAAAAAAAGGTCGACAATTTTGATTGTTTCACATTTATTGTTCGGTAGGAAATGAATTATATGAGATTTAGAATAATGTAAATATTTTTGAAGAATAGTGTAATTTTTTCTTATCATTTTATATGAAAATAATTATGTCATTTTTATTTTTTATGATTTTGCTTCTATCAATAATAATTCCATTGCATTATTGGTAACAATCTTAATATAATTAATGACAATATAGTCTAATTAAGTTATAGAATTGGTAATACGTTAAGATTTTAAATTGGAAATTAATAAAAAAATTATGACATTATTTTAGTATTTTTTTGGTAATGATATATTGCGTCACTAAAAATGTGACGATGTTGTTTTTGTCACCTGCATGTTGAAGTTAATGTGGTATTTGTGACAATAACAATGATCAATAATGATATTTTTGTAATTTGGTGATGTAATTAGTTGTCATCGAATATAAATTATAAGTGACGTTATGTACTATCGTTATTCATGCTATTATTAGGTGATGATATACTATGTCAATAAAAATGTGACGAAATAATTTTCGTCACTTACACAACGATTTTTTTTGTATTATTGGCGACGATACAAATGATCATGACAAAATTTTATATCATTTGATGACGTAAATAACCGTCACTGAATACAAGTTATAAGGTGACATTACACATTAACGTCACTATATTCTCGACAATACGTGACGAAAACAAGTACATTGTCACGCTAGACATTTAGCGACGCACCTAGCGTGACGAATGTTGTGACATCAAGTTTTACGTCACAAAATATAAATAGTGACATAAATGTAAGTTTTTGTGACAATATTTTAGAAGCCACTAATAAACAAATTTGTTGTAGTGAGAAGATCAGGAGAAGACTACGTTCACTTGTCTGTATGGGACATTCGCCTTCAGAAGGATGTCATTTGGATTGTGTAACGCTCCAGCAACGTTTTAGCGGTGCATGATGCCAATTTTCTCGGATATGATTGATCACAACCTAGAAATCTTCATGGATGACTTCTCTGTCTTTGCTAGAAGTTTTGAGGAATTCTTTTAGAGTTTAGAACTTGTTCTACGAAGATGCATTGAAACCAACCTGGTCATGAACTGGGAAAAATTCCATTTCATGGTGAAGGAGGGAGTAGTTCTTGGACATAAAGGGACTGGAGGTAGACAAAGCAAAGGTAGAGGTAATTAAAAAATTGCCACCACCCACAAGTGTCAAAGGTATTAGAAGTTTCTTGGGACATGCATGTTTTTATCGTTGCTTTATTAATGATTTCTCAAATCTTTCTAAACCTTTATGCTTACGTTTGGAATAGAAAACAACTTTTGCTTTTGGTGATTCTTTTTTGAAAGCTTTTAGGAATTGAAAGACAAGTTGGAAGGAGTCGTTCGAGCTCATGTGCGATGCCAACGACTATGTCGTTGGAGCTGTGTTAGTACAACGGCGTGTCAAAATTTTTCATACCATCTATTATGCCAGTCGTACGTTGAATGAAGCCCAGCTTAACTACACAACAACTGAGAAGGAGTTCCTTGTAGTTGTCTTTGCATTCGAAAAATTCAGTATAATGCCCTAATTTTGGGTCTAGAAGTTTCTAGGTTGATTAGACGATCCGACCGAGATTAGAGATTCGAGTCGGATTCAAGATTAAAATCGGAATAAGTATTTTTGGTGTGAGAAAAATATGGGAAAATATTTTAAATTTATTATTTAATATATGGATATTTTTGGTAAAGTGAATTCTGAAAAATGGAATTTGGAAATTGGACATTTTGGCTAGCGACCAAAATGTAGAGAATGAAAAACTTTTTTTAGTGACTATTTTGAAAAATGGTCAATTCTTAGAATCTTTAATGAGCAATTTTACCAAATGTTTTAATATGATTTTCCTCTTAATTTGGATTATTTTAAATGAGTTTTAATTAGTGAATTAAAGAGGACTTAATTAAGGATGGGGGGTTAATTTCCTAAAACTACTTTTGATGTAACAATTTTCTATTAAAATTTCTTCAGCCAAACAATCTTTTTTGCATTAAAGATTTGAGGTAATGATCTTGATTTTATAACTCTTGATTTCTAATGGATTATTCAATCTTGTTTTCAAAAATCTCATTGCTTTCTTTTGTTTTTCAAGAGTAAAACATCCAATTGAGAGGAAATTCACTCATTAGAGGTATGATTCGTTCTTCTCCTCTAATGAATGGCTTTCTACTGAAATTCTCAAGTATTTGATCATTGTTTAATGTTTTCTAATGAGTATTAATGATTTAATTATGGAAATTTGTGAAATCAAGGTTTAATTGATAGAATTGAGTGATTTTCATGTTGGATCTATTTTACTGAGTTCTTGATTGGTTTTAATCATGCTTTTGATGATTAATAATGTTAATAAGTTGGTTTTAACGTTAAAATCCCGAAAGTAAGTGAATCTCTAATTTCCTAGGTTGCTAGTGATGTGTTTTTGGTAAGTTTGGGTGTTTTATAAATGCTGGAAGCATAAGGATGATTTTGAGTTATTTTTGGATGTTAATTGAAGGTAATTGTTGGATTAGACCTGTAGGTTTTGGCTGGGTTAAGTTTGAAAGGTGTTTGATGTTGATCTCAGTTGTTGCAGAAAGGTTTTTGGATAAGGTTGTTGGGGATTAATGTTGTTGAGTCTTTGAATGCATTTTGATGCATTGAATCCTCTGTTTTTGTGTAGTTAAATTAGGGGAGGTTGATACTCAAGCTTGAGGATTTATGTAGTTGGTGAGTGAGAACGTGGATTTCAGCGAAATTGATCATTTATTTTCGAAGGGGTAGTTCGCATCGCCGAACGAGGTTTTATGTAGTTGGTGAGTGAGAACACAAATTTCAGCTTTGAAATAGTTTAAAGGTTATTTTGGGTGTTTAAATTAAGCTTGAAATGCTGGTTTAAATTCGGAAGTAAGTATGTTGAGATTTCTCCTTTGGTCATGCTTTAGCGAAATTGGTTTTATGCACTTGTTTTTTAATTACATGGTACCTACTGTTTAAACATGTTTTAAGTATGTTTTATACTGATTTTTGATCATATATTGATGATGGATGCATTTGAAGAATGATTCATGTAAGTTTTGGAATGCTTGTAATGCATGGTTTAATGCATTGGAAATGGTTTTGAAGTTGCATATAAAAAACAGTGAGGTACATGGTTAATAATGAATTATATTGGCAAGTGATATGGTTTAAAATTTTATCGAATATAGTTGGCCGGCCATAGGATTGATAATGCACTATAAAAGTAGCCTCGAGTGTTGAGGGGTTTATGTGTACCGATACTCCACCACGAGTACCTTAACGGTTGAGGGGATGTTATGATCACTTGAAAGTCAATATACTTTATAATGTATCACGTTGATGGATTATGTTGTTTAATGTTGGCTTATACATGTTTTCTCTTTAAGCCTTGTATATGGGATGTTATGCATGGAAAAGCTTAAATTGAGGGTTAGCAAATGAGATTTTGCTATTGACCCATGATACATGCTGCATATGGTTTAATATACATGTTTTGGAAATGTTAGGTGCATGGTTTAAAAGGCATGATGATGTTTTAAATGATGAACTCATTGAGAGTTGGGAATTGGTTTTAAATGAATTGATGTGTCTTGTTTTATGCATTCCTCACTAAGCCTAGTGTGCTTACGCTCTCATTGTCCATCAATGCAGAGAATTAAAGTTTGGAGGCAGTGAGCAAGCGAGGGGAAATCTAAGGACATGGTCGACTTGAAAGTATGGTTTTCAAACTAGAATAGTAGTAATAAATGCAATGGGGTTCATTGTTGTTTGGGAGTGTTATTTGCTAAACTCCCGGTTTGTGCAAGTTTATATTATTGTTGTGGAGTTGCATGAGGTTTTATATGTTTGGTTTTGAAGTGGATTTATGTTTTGTACGTTGGTCGGATTGGTTTTTAGGAAGCATGCCTCTAGACTTTTGATTGAAGCATGTTGCCAAGATTTGATTATGTTTCCTTAAATTGCAAATATGCGCAATTGGATCGACGCCCAATTCAGTTAAGATTTCATCCGCTTCCAGCATGCACACCTTAGGACATAATGTTACATTTAGATAAGATAAATTGAAAAAATGGACCTAAGTTTAGCTAATCGGTTCGGGTTTGTTTCAGCAAACCCAATGTAGCTCACTCGATTTGGTCTGGCGTCTAGGCTGGGTCGAGGGGGTTATATTTTATGTTATTTTAGCCAAGTTTCCAATATGGCATGAGGTTATGATTGTTGGAATGTTGTATTTGATTGGTTACTATTGTTTGCTATGCACAATAATTGTTATATGTACGTTAAGTGTAATATACCATGTTGGAGGGATATTTTGTGGGGCACATTGACTTATTACTACAGTCTGAAATGTTTTTTTTTTGAAATGGAAGTCTTGGATCCTTGCTTGAAGATGGTTTTATTCCTTTTGTTTTGGTGTAATTATCATCATGCCTTAGATTTATTAGCACGATGGGACTGAGGAGAGAATTGAAGTCTGACACGAATGTTGTTACCATTGGGCAAGAGAATCAGGAGAACGTTATACCTCATGGAGGTTCGCCACCTTCTCCGCCTAAACTACATGTAGAAGTTGAGCACGTACCACATGTACCAGCTGGGCCAATGTTGGGTGATATGACACCTTTGATATAGGCGATGACCGGAGCTTTTCAAGCTACTGTTACTGGAACGCATGTGCCTGCGCCAGTTGCTGGGCAAATGAGGTTTCCGTTGGAACGTTTGCGTAGTCTGGAAGGAGTTAAGATTTGAGGGTTGGCACCTGAGGCATCGGAGGAGTGGCTGGCCAGTACTGATTGGATTTTGGATCAAAAGAGGTGCAATGATGCCCATAAGCTAGAATGTGCGGTATCTTTGCTGCTAGGAGATGCCTATAGTTTGATCTTAAGCTAGAATGCCCGTAAGCTAAGACATGCCCATAAGGCATGTTAAAGCATGTTTGAATCCATGATTGTATGAAAAACTAGAAAAATAATACATTTTGGGTTAGGGCGTACTGATATTCGAGGACTCATATCAGTACGGTTAGGTTGTAAAATAGCCTAAGATTGGTACACGGAGGGCCATATCGGTATGAGCTTTAGCTACTAGAATTCAAGATTTTGTAATCGAGCCTGCGTACCGATACACCTTATTACCGTACCGATATGACCCTGTGTAATGAAGCCCCGTATCGGTACGGGTGCCCGTGTACCGATACGGGCAACAGTTATTTTGGTTTAAGTGATTCTTGATGTTTCTGATTCTTTCATTTTGGTCCCTATTATTTGGGAATACAATTGTATGATTTTGAATGATTGTTTTGAGCTGAAATTTTGGCAAGCAAGCATGTAATCAGACTAATTGAGGATTGGTAAATCAAATTTTAACTAAGTCCTTGTAACTTTCTGGATTTGTAATTTAGTCCCTAAATTGCAAGTGTGCGCAATTGGAGGTCAATTTGATGCCCGACTCAGTTAAGATTTCACCCACTACCAGCATGCACACCTTAGGACATAATGTTGCATTTAGACAAGATAAAAAAAATGGACCTAAGTTTTGTTAATTAGTTCGGGTTTGTTTCGGCAAACCCAAAGTAGCTCACTCGATTCAGTCGGGCGTCTAGGCCGAGTCGAGGGGGTTACATTCAGGTCAGACCTTGTGGGTAGTAAAGCTATGGTATACACAGACCACTCTACAATCAAATATCTTATGGCCAAGAAAGATGCCAAGCCCTGATTGTTTAGATGGACACTTTTGTTGCAAGAGTTTGATCTCGAGATAAGAAAGGGAGTGAGAACCTGGTGGCTGATCATTTGTCTTGTTTAGAGCACCACAATGTAGATGGCAATGCCACTGCCATTAGAGATGATTTCCTTGATGAACAATGTCTTGCGATCACTACCATTCTTTGGTATGCTAACATAGTCAACTACTTAGTCAGCAATATAATGCTACCAGATTTATCAAGTAATGCTAGAAAGCAATTTTTGAGGGATATCTAGAAATACTATTTGGATAAGCCATTCTTGTTCAAACAGTGTGCCGACCAGATCATTCATCATTGTGTACCAGAGGATGAAAAACAAAATATTCTTCAACTCTACCATGCAACACCATATGGAGGTCACTTTGCTGGAATGAAGATAGCAGCCAAGGTGCCGCAATTAGTATTTTTCTGGTCAACACTATTCAAGGACGCCCATTATTTTGCCAAGGCATGTGATAGTTGTCAGTGTACTGGAAATATTTCTAGCAGACATCAATTTCCATTTTAGAATATCATACTTGTGGAGCTGTTTGATTTGGGGGTAGACTTTATAGGTCATTTCCCCCCATCATTTGTAAATTTATACATACTTGTGGCAACGGATTATGTCTCAAAGTCGGTTGAAGCTGTTGCTCTCCCCACAAATGATGCCAAGGTAGTTGCCAAGTTTCTTCACAAGCACATCTTTACCAGATTTGGTGCCCCCAGAGCCATCATACATGATGAGGGTATCCATTTTAAATTCCATTTAATCACTAAAGCTCTGTGCAGGTACAAAATCCAGTAGAGATTTGACATTGCATACCATCCTCAAACAAATGGCCAGGCAAAAATTTTAAACAAGGAGATAAAGAACATCTTGGAGAAGATGGTGAACCCAACTCAGAAGGACTGGTCTTTGAGGCTAGATGATTCCTTGTGGGCATACATAACAGCTTTCAAAACTCCATTAGGGAATTTCCCATACAAGCTTGTATTTGGGAAGTCACACCATCTTCTGGTGGAGCTAGAACAACGAGCTTATTAGGAAACCAAGCAGTTGAATATGGAATAGAGGGCTACATGTAAGAAGTGTTTGTTAGATTTTAATGAGCTAGAAGATTTCAGGGCACAAGCCTACGAAAATGCCAAGTTGTATAAAGAGAGAACAAAGAGGTGGCATGAAAGTAGAATTTTTCCAAGATAGTTCGAGGTTGGTCAAAAAGTTCTATTGTTCAATTCCAGGCTCAAGTTGTTTCTAGGAAAACTTAAATCTCGATGGTCAAGACCCTCTGAGGTTGTCAAGCCTTATGCTCATGGAGCGGTTGACATCAAAGACTTAAAAATAGGGACAACATTCAAATTGAATGGCCAGAAATTGAAGCATTATTGGGGAGAAAGTCAGACGAATGCCAAGGAGATTATTCTCCGGGCAGAGATTCAGTAATTTTTGCCATCATAATTTGCTCATTGGAAATAGTTAAGATAGTTATTTTCTTTTTAGTATTTTAGTTTCTTATTTTAATTTTCCTCTTTTTTGTTTTGAAAGGTTTTGTGAGTGTTAGCGCAAGTTATTTTGCCAAGACAATATACCAAAATAGGCTAACATTCAGACGCCCATCATCACAAGTCTGGATAGCACGTGGACCATTTTTAAATAAGGCCCAAGGGACTAATTTTTTGTTGAGTGGGAAACCCTAGCCACCGCTTAGGTTAAAAATTTTCAAACTTTGAAATTTTACCCTATTTTAACCAAGCCTTATTTCCAGCGCTGTCAACTCCCACTACCCCAAACCCATCATAATCCCAATCCTCCATGCACGCTATAACTTCTATGATATCATTATCCCCACTAACCTCACCATTAAATTGTAACACCCCTTTCCCGGCCTAGTCGAGAACCGAGTTAGAGTATGTTACTGGTGTTCAATACAATGATCGAAACAATATTTTAATCCTTGTTTAGTGTTTTAATGAACTAAAACTCATGCAATGTTTGATACGACGTCTTAAAACAACACTAAGTCTATATAGTAAAGCAGTTATTTGAAGTAACTCAATAGTCTTGAATTTAGGATCAATTTTAAACTTTTATAAGATTTAGGGACTAATCTATAATTTCAATAAATTAGGGGTACTTTACTGAAATTAAATATACTAAAATGAATTCCACCTATAATTAGTGAGCATGCAAATTTTCACATCAATCGGAATTCAATTACCCATTCAATTAAGCCAATCAATAGTTAGAGACCAATTTGTAATTTTTCAGAATTATTTTATAAGACCTATAACTGAATTACCTGTATCGCTACTGATACTCGAGGGGCCATATCGGTATGCCATGGACATTTTACAAATTCTCAGATTCCATTGACCAAAACTCGTATTGATACAATTCTATCTGTATCGATACGAGTGATCCCGTTTCGGTACGCCCTAAAGCCGTACCGATGCAATTTGCAAACCAAATTCCAGTGTTGACATTTCATGCCAATATGCTAAAGTCCGTATTGATATGCCTTATTGACCAGGTCCAAATATGAAATACCGTATCGATACACCATCACTTGTATCGATACGCCATGCTCTATAATGATAGAATTAGTATGGTTTTTATCAATTTTGATCTATCATACAATATCCAAATCCAATGAAATATTACATGAAAGTTTATAACACTATAATCTACTATCATACCAAATTTCATAGCCATACGTATCTATTTACTAGGTTTTTACCTTTTTAGTCCAAGTTGCATGTTTTATCACTTTTAGCCAATTTCAAAACATCATTTAGGGCCTTTAACACTTATACATGCCATATGCAATAAATACACATCAAAAGGGCTAGAAGCAACTAGATTAACTACTTTGCTACCATTCTATGAGTGTATAGGGATAATATACATTAATTTGAGATGGTAGTGACTTGCCAAAACTCCCAACGTTCCCCGATCTAGCAACGGTGACTTTCTTAACCTGGAATGCATGAGATGAAATGCATTTGGCATACTTTTCTTAGTGAGGTAGCCATAAAAAATAGTAGAAGTGATGTTATGCAATTCAAATCATGCTAGGATGATAACAATACTATAGTTATATCAAAGCTATGACAATTTCAATGCTATGGCAATATCAATACCAATGCTATGACAATATCAATGATATAGTCATATTCAATAACATGTTTTACATATATCAACAGTATTTCCTTGGACTAGATCAAGATAGTGGATACACGAATTCCTACGCCTCACCAAATTAATGAATGGCCTAGTCTCTCTGCCTTGCCACAATAAAAGCCATAGCCCAAGGACCGTAGTCTACCCGTGCCAATGAGCTCATGAATTCTACGACATGCCAATTGTATCCAATGTCCTTTCAAATCCAAGTTTCAATAACAATAGCAATATCGGTGACAATGACAATATCAATCTGCAATAGCAATAACAATATCAATACTGATGTTCAATGGCAATGGCAATATCATTATCCAAGGTTACTACAATGACTATTATCAATGTTCAATGACCAATGTTTCTATATTTCTATGATTCGATGACAACAACATCGATAACAATAAAGCTATGATCTATATCCAATACAATAACTTACCAATGCTTACCAATGATGCCTCCAAAGAGGTTTGATGCAATATCCTTTAACAAAAGGTTAGCTAGGAAAAAATTCAATGTCAATGAAATTAGGAAAGGCACCTAGCCAAACCCGAGACTCCGACTACACTCACCTTGATTTCTAAAGCTCCTACGGCTCTCGGATGACAACTCCCTTATTCCTAGTCTTTGATAGAGATGACGGATTTCCTTTCTCCAACTCTTGAGCTAGGTAAAACAATAGGAGATTGTTACAATCATTATAACGACATCAAAATCAACATCTAGGTTTAAAATAGCTATTAGCTATTTGATTTCCATGGATTTTAGACTTAAGAAACCTACGTACAACTTTGAAGATTACAATATCAACTTGAAATTAATCTCCTCTTATCCATGTAATTTGAACAATAAATTAGGGCTTACATTTACCCAAACCGATAGCTATTCGACAGGATTGATGGATCAAAGAAAGCTAAACCTATGGAGAGCTTATCAATGGAGGTGCTAGCTTTGAGAGTTTGGAGAAGAAAACAATGGAGGTCTGTGCTTAGCTAATAACTCAAGGAGAATAAAAATGAAAGTTTAAGAAGGAAGGGTCAGTGGAGTCATATTTTTTTAAGAGTTTCAACTCACTCTTTGGCTAAAATTCAAGTAGTTAAATGGTTTCCTTCCTAGGGAGAAAGTCCTATTATTAAATTGGTATTTATCCAATCTTTACTTTTCAATAATTATGATAATGCCTTGAGTTTGTCATATTTTTCTTTATTTCTTAGCAAAACCATGTGAAGTGGGAGGCAAGCTAGGAGGTGAGTCATCCCAAAATGGGATAATTACAATGATAGTCCCTCAACTTATCAAACCTTATTCTTTTGCCCCTAAACTTTCTATCTTCGCAATTAAGACACTAAACAATATTTTGATAAACTCAATAAGGTCCTTAATCAATGAATTGACTCAATTAGAGTCCAATGTCAATGTAATTGACCACACGGTCAAATTCAATGAATATTTGGACCTTTCCAATATAGTGTTTTTGATCACCGGGACCCAATTCTAACTAAACCGATTTTCAGGGTGTTATATAAACAATCCCAACTGTCTCCATTAACTCCTATTTTTCCTTAATCAAGACCTTTCACATTTTCCTCCTCTCGCACCGGCAAGAAGAGTGGTAGACCTTTCACATTTAACTCCTATTTGACTTCCTTTTCATGCATGCATAGACCTCTTCCATAATAATCTTGCCTACATCAAATGGCCTCCCATTGAGAATAGAGTGAATGAGGAGCAATCAATTGATGTAGGCGGTAGAGTGGTGGGATGTAGGCATCAAACGAGTTTTGACATAATGGTTCTACAAGTTAGCCTCAGGCTTCAGGCATGTTTTCTCCACTGATTTGCTAGAAGGGTCCAATTCGGTACCCGCAAAGCAGAGATCCTTCAAACCTCCTTGGACATTTGGGCGTTGGCTTCTTCAACAAAAGGCGTGTGTTGGTCTACCATATTTCACAGTCCATAAAATTTGTTTACTGCCGCGGTGATAAACTTTACCTGGTCCCCTCGCACATATACTGCATATTGTGTGGCGCTGGTGAGGTGAGTATAGAACTCCTTCACTAATGGTAGTGAGATATCGTCTGGGTACTTGACGAACAATTCCCAGTTGTGTTTGGTGATGACCTCTATCACCAACTTGTCAAAACTTTCTCCCCCTTAGAAGAGAGTTTAAACCCCTTCTCGGCAAAGACCTTTCTTTCTTTGATGAGTTAAAAGCGTTGTTTGGCCGTTTGATCACAAAATTTCACAATTTCAATTATAGGCTGGGCTCGTGCACTACTGGAGGCACCTTTGACGTTTTTGCAATGAACCATGGTGGAGAAAATGAAGGGAAATTGTTTTGGTGCGGTAAGGGTTTTAGGGGAGGAGTATGGTTTTAATGGAATTTTTTTTATAATGTTGGAGAAGATGACGGAGTTAAGGAGATAAAGTGAAGAATTTATGAGGGGTAGTTTAAAAAGAAAGAAACTGCCACAATTAATTAGAGAGAGAAGGTTGATGTGGCAGTTATGAGGCATGGGGAGGGGGAGAAATGTGATGGGTGTTTAATGGAAAGCAAAAAGAAGGTAAGAGAGTGTGAATAGGTATGATGTTGTAGGGTTTTGATAGTTAAATAGGAATAAAATCCCTTTTTTTTTCTTTTAATGGCGCTACCTTACACCTTGCAAAGAGTTTAGCTCTTTTCAACTTCCCTTAATAGGATAAAGACAAACCCTAACCCTAATTGTAAGGATGCTGCTTCCACTGACCAAACCCTAGCGCACCACCTGCAGCTTTTGAAGGCAATCTGACATGGGATACAAAGGAAAAAATAAAAGCATAAAAAAGGAAATAAAGTAAAAAAAATAAAAGACAACTAATTAAAAGACAAACATAATTATTTATTAACATAAGAAACATACTATAGAAAAATAAAAAGAGTGGGAGGATGCAAACCTATCAAGGATTGTGGAGAAGCAAGGATGACTTGTCTTGCAAGATCAGAGCTCCATTGTAAACCTTCAATCGATGGCCATTAACCTTGAAGACAGTGTCATCATCAAGGTTCCTGATCTCCATTACACCATGAGGGTGAACCTTGTGTACTACAAAAGGGTCTGACCATTTAGATTCTTGCTTGCCTGGGAAGAGCTTGAGCCTAGAGTTATAGAGAAGCACTTGTTGTCCTTCAGAAAAATGCCGTGGCAAAAGATGCTTGCCATGCTAGTTGGGCATCCATGTTGATCCTTTTAATGGCCCAATAAGCTTTGCAATGCCCATAAAGGAAAAATGTCGTAGCAATTTTGTGCCTCACCCCATATCTTTGCAATGCCTTGGTAATTAGCTTGTTGTCAAAGTGGGTGCCTTCATCACTTATGATGGCTCTTGGTGCTCCAAACCTGGTTAAGATTTTCTTATAAAGGAACTTCAAGACTGTCTTGGAGTCATTTCTTGGAGTAGCCACTGCCTCGGCCCATTTAGACACATAATCCACCGCTAACAAGATGTAAAGATCTCTGAAAGATGAAAGGAATTGACCCATGAAATCTATTCCCCACACATCCAAGAGTTCTACTTCTAAGATGCCTTGCAATGGCATTTCATGCCTCCGAGATATGTTCCCCATCCTTTGACATCGATCACATGCCTTGCTAAATTCATGTGCATCCTTGAAGATTGTGGGCCAATAGAAATCCAATTGTAGGACCTTTGCAGCAGTCCTAGCTCCTCCAAAATGGCCTCCACATGAAGATGAATGGCAATGGAATAAGATCTCATTTTGCTCCTCTTTAGGGAAACATCTTCAAATCATTTGGTCGGCACATTGCTTGAACAAATAGGGCTCATCCCAAAAGTAGAATCGCACATCGTGCATGAACTTCTTTCTGCCCTGGCTATTCAAATCAAAGGCAAAATACCACTAACGAGAAAGTTAACAATATTAACATACCATGGAATTGCTGCAGCAAATAATATTTTCTCATTAGGGAATTCCTCATTAATTTCCAATTCCTCAGTGTTTTCACCTTTGTTCTCTAGCCTAGAAAGGTGGTCAACCACTTGATTTTCACAACCTTTTCTATCCTTAATCTCTAAGTCAAATTCTTGCAAGAGAAGTATCCACTAATAATTCTATGTTTTGCATTGTTTTTAGTTACTAGCTACTTAATAGCAGAGTGATCAATATGAACTATTACCTTAGTGCCTATCAAGTATGATCTAAACTTATCAAAGGCAAACACAACAACCAGCATTTCTTTTTCAGTGGTGGTATAGTTGCTTTGTGCATCATTTAAAGTGCGGCTAGCATAACAAATAACATGAAAGAGCTTACCTTAACGCTGCCCCAGTGCTGCTCCCACTGCATAGTCACTTACATTACACATCAGCTCGAATGGTGAGGTCTAGTCTGGTAGGACAACTATAGAGCTAAGATAAGCTTCTTCTTCAGTTCTATGAACGCACTGTAGCATTTTTTATGAAACACAAAGGGTTGGTTATGCTGTAGCAAAATGCACAAAGGCTTGGAGATCTTGGAGAATTCCTTGATAAACCTCCTATAGAAGCCGACATAGCCCAAGAAGCTTTCAGATTCCCTTCACGGTGGTGGGAGGTGGTAGTTTCTTCATCACTTCAACCTTAGCCTTATCCACCTCTATCCCTTTTTTTAAGATCTTGTGGCCTATAACAGTCCCTTTAGCCACCATGAAATGGCACTTCTCCCAATTGAGAACCAAATTAGCTTCTTTGCATCTCTTAAGCACCTTTTCTAAGTTTCCCAAGCATGCCTCAAAGTCATCTTCAGAGACTGAAAAGTCATCCATGAAAATCTCCAAAAACTCTTCAACCATGTCTGAGAAAATGGCTAACATGCACCTTTGAAAAGTGGCTGGAGTATTGCAAAGTCCAAAGGGTATCCTTCGAAATGTGTAGGTACCATAGGGGCATGTGAAGGTTGTCTTTTCTTGATACTCTGGTGCTATAGCAATCTGGTTGTACCCTAAATATCCATTAAGGAAGCAATAAAAGGCCTTGCCCGCCAATCGTTCTAACATTTGATCGATGAATGAAAGTGGGAAATGGTCCTTCTTGGTGGCCTTGTTGAGCTTTCGGTAGTCCATGCAAATCCTCCACCCCATGACGGTCCTTGTTGGTAAAAGTTCATATCTTCATTGCTTACCACGACCATGCCTCCTTTTTTGGTACACATTGTACCGGACAAACCCACGAACTGTTGGATATTGGGTAAATAACACTAGCATCCAGCCATTTGATTATCTCCTTCATCACCACCTTCTTCATGACTGGATTAAGTCTTCTTTGGGGTTCAACAGAATTGTTGTGGCATTCATCAAGCAAAATTTTGTGCATACAAATAGTAAGGCTTATACCCTTCAAGTCAGCCATAGTCCAACCTAAAGCTTTTTTATGTTGAGCTAACACATTTATCAAGCTATGTTCTTGCTTAGGTGTAAGACTAGAAGAAAGTATCACAAGCAGAGTCTCATTGGAACCCAAATAAGCATATTTAAGGTGTGAAGGTAATGGCTTTAATTCTACTATGGGTGCATACTCAAGTGGGGGTTTAGGAGGGGAAAATTCAGCAAAATCCAAAGGTTCAAAATGCGTACCTGGTCTAGCAACTAGCAGACTGGATTGTTGCACCTTTATTGGGAACTCCTCAAGCTTATCGTTATCATCCTCATTAAGTTTCACATAATCTTCAATTTGCACAAAATTGCTGCAGCATAATTTTGCAGCTTCCGCTTCTGTCTTGGCATCCATGTATTGACACTCCTTATGTCCATCCACGTATTTGAGGGTATTGAAGACATTTATAGTCACCTTCTAATTACCCATTCTCATGGTGAGCTCACCCTTTTCGCAGTCAATCAAGATTCGGCTGGTTGCTAGGAAAGGCCGCCCCAAGATAATGGGTGCATTATCATCCGCTTCACAATCGAGAACAAGGAAGTCTACTTGGAAGACAAACTTGTCCACCTTTACCACGACATCCTCGATTCTTCCTTCCAGACGCACATGAGATGGGTCAGCTAGTTGAAAAATGATTGAGGTAGGCCTTATATCTCCAATGCCAAGCTTCATAAAAACTGATTTGGGCATTAGATTCGCACTAGATCCAAGGTCACATAGGGCCCTCCCTATATAATTATCACCTATTGAGCATTGGATGATAAAGCTGCCTGGATCTTTTCTTTTAGGTGGCAGTTTGCTCAACATAGAACAATACTCTTTTGTTGTGGCAACAGTCTCATATTTTTCGGCCTTCATCTTCTTGGTGACAATATCCTTAAGAAACTTTGCGTAAGTGGGCATTTGGTCAATGGCCTCTAGAAATGGGACCTTGATGTGCAGTTGGTCAAGAATATCCACAAATTTCTTGAATTGGAGGTCTTCATTCTGCCTTTTCAATCTTTAAGGGAAATGTGGCGGGGGTCTGATTTCTTCCGCTACTAGTGGGGGTCTCACTTTTGATGTGGCAAGATGCTGTCTTCCATAAGTAGGTTCATTTTTCGAGACCTCATTTTTATCTTCTTCAGGAGCTAAATCCTCTTTCAATTCAAGTTCTTCTTGCACTATCCTAGGGTTGGAATCTCCTACTTCTTTCCCCCCTAAACTTATATCTTTTGTTGAGTTTTGTGCCACTCCTTAAAGTGAGTGCAACATTGCTCTTTGCCCTGATTTCTAGTGACTTCAGTATCACTAGGGAGATTACCTTAAGGTCAAACATGTAAAGCTTGCACGATTTGACATAGTTGGGTTTCCAAAGCTCTCAGAGATGAGCTATGACTTTGTAAAAATGCTCATTGGATCTTGATAGACATAGCATGGTCTTGAAGTAAAGCCTTTGTAGTTGTCATAAAGTCTTTCAAGGTAGCTTCCAAAGAGTTCTTGTTTGATGAAGATGTTGAACCCTTGTTATCAAATTTCCATGGCATATTTTGCTGGAAACCTGGGGGTTCAGTCTGATTTTGTTGCCATTTCGAGATGCTAGGATTGTTGTTTCCTTGATTCCCCCAAGATAGATTAGGGTGCTGACGCCATCCTGAGTTATAGGTGTTCGAGTAGGGGTTATGGTTTCTATTGTAATTCCCCACGTAGTTGGTAGACTTGTGGTTCTTGGGGCACTCGCTCAAATGATGGTTTCATTCACAACGCAAACAAGTGGATGCAACCTTCACTTCCTTCACCTCATTAGAACGTTGGAGATTTTTCAGCATGGTGGTAATGGCTGACAATTGGGCTGATACTAAATTATTAGCCTCAAGGTCACTTGTCCCATGAACCTTCTTTCTCGTTCCAAGTCTTGAAGTCAGAAACTGGTAGTCATTATTTGCTATCCTATTAAGGATATCAAATGCTTTTTGTGGTGACTTATCTAGCAGATTTCCATTTGCTGAAGCATCCAACATCATCCTCGTTAGAGCATGACACCATTTTAGAATATTACAACTTGTGTCCAGTCTTGAAAACCGTGATTTGTACACTTGCGAAACAGTCCCTTATATCTATCCCAACACTCGTACATCGACTCATCATCAGCTTGACGAAAGGAAGCAATGTCATTCCTCAATTGGGTGTTCATGTTGGGTGGATTATACCGTAGCAAAATTTTTTTGCACAGATCTGTCCATGATTCCATAGAATCGACTAGTACTCCACTCAACCAAACTCGTGCTCGATCACGCAATGAATAAGGAAATAATTTGAGCTTCAACACATCTTCATGCACACCTTGTTGTCTAAAGGAGTCACACACCTCCAAGAATGCTCGAATGTGTTATCTTGCATCTTTGTGAGGTGAGCCACAAAATTGTCCAATTGAGTTCAACATGTTAAACATCACTGGTTTCAACTCAAAGTGGGCTACCTGAATCTTGAGAGCAACAATCCTAGGGTTGAGATCATCTAAGATAGGATTGAGGTGGTCTTTGATAGGTCGAGGTTGAATTATCGCTCTAGGATTTGCTACAGCATTAGGATCATCCAGATCCTCAACTGGTTGATTTCCTTGGTTGCCTCCTTTATACATGGTTCTCAAGGCTTCTTATATACGTCTTCTTTGGCGAAACAAGTGCTCGATTTTAGGCACTATAGGTGTTAATGGTTCTTTAGGTCTTCCTAGAGTCATGCAACAGCACGACAACTAGAAAAGGACAAACAAAAACAACAAATAAAACTATACAAAAGAAGAAATAAAACGGTGCTAGAAACTAAACTTAAAATAGCCAATTGCCAATCCCCAGCAACGGTGTGAAAAACTTGTTGCGTGTTGTGATGTACTATAAATGGTATGCAATTTGTGCAAGTATACACATCGAAACAAGTAATAAAGTGATGAGTGAGTATCGTCTCCACAGGGATTGGAGGTATTTCAAGCAAGGCTCAAGCTCACAAAACACAAACTAAAAATAAATGCAATAGCAGGAGAGAATAAGTTAAGAAATGCTATAGCAAATGACTATAATGAAAACTGGGATGATCTGAAGAGACATTAACATCTCATCTTTTGTGCGTGAAACTCTCAAATGGGATGACAAGATGGGTATATCAAGGAATCCTATGCCTAGTTCTCATGGATGACTAACACCTTCTAGCCTATAACATGCTCGATAGATTTTACTTATGTACTTCTAGACTATCTCTAGCAAGAAACCTAACAGCAAGAATGCTATGGCAATACCTCTCAGCGTGAACCCTAGCATGCTACTATCCTTGAAGTTCTACTCCTTTTAGTCATTGAAACTCTATCCTTATCTTTAAGGTGAGTTAGGGTTTTGCTTCTCAGCAGCAAACCTCATTGTCCACATAGATCTAAGCTTAACTCTCTTGACCATTAAGCTATCAAACACCTAAGTAACGGCTAACTCTCGAAAGATCTTACAAACTTAAGGCAATAAAACAATGAACAAAGCATGCAACGAAATGAAAAATACTAAAACATCCATTTAAACTAAAACATAATCATCCGCAATAAACCCAAGCCACTTAAAGTTACTTCATGGCTAGGAAAATATCACCCATAATCATTTTTCTAAAACAATCCATCCTAGAAAAATATGCTAAAGCAAAGAGAAACTAAGAGTAAGGGAAACTCCCAAGCTGTCGTGGACTATCGTGAACCACCCTAAGCTTGCCGCTTCTCTCAAAGGCTAGCAAGATCGTCTCTTGGAGATTCAACAATAGAGGACACCAAGATAAAGAAGAAGAAGGGCAGTCGCCTTTGCTTCTCTCTTTCTTATCTCATAAAGAACTTTTTTCAGCTCTTCCTCTAATGTGTGTGTCATTTTCTTTATATAGTGGGGGCTCCTAGGGTTTTGTGCCCTTAATTCCTAGGGAATATTCCCTTCACATATGGAGGCACAGTTGGCCGGTGGAATCACGTGTGGGGGCTACAAAATATCTTTGTTCTTTTGTCCTTTACTGAGCCCAGAAATGTCGTCCAAAATGTTGTGGCATTTTTCCCTTTTCCCCTAGAATGCTCTTTAGCTTTCCTGCACATTACCACCCAAAACACACTTTTCCCAAGCAGCACCAATTTTCACAAATATAGAAAAAACATACAAAGCAACAATACCCTATGCAATTATATGAACTAAATGCAACTATATGCAATGAAATGAGATGAAATGGGCTTGAATTCATACAATAACCTAAGTTAAAGGGCATGAAATGTATACCTTTTGCAAGGTTATCAATATATCATGGCAAGACAACAACAAGGATTCAGCATCTTCATCGAACAACAGTTCTTTGGAAGCTACTTTACAAGACTTTATGACAACTAATAAGGCTTTATTTCAAGACCATGTTGCATCTATCAAGAGCCAAGGTGCATTTCTACAAAGTAATATTTTGTCTTTGAGAGCTTTGGAAACCCAAGTAGGTCAAATCGATCAAGCTTTACATGTTCGATCTTAGGGTTGTCTACCTAGTGATACTGAAGTCACTAAACCTCATGGCAAGGAACAATGTATTGCACTTACTTTAAAGAGTGGCCCCAACTTAATAAAAAAGATAAGTTTGGGGGGGAAGAAAGTGGATGATTCCAGCCCCAAGACTGTGCATGAAGAACAAGTGTTGCAAGAGGATTCAACTCTTGAAGAGGACAAGGATGAGTGCTCGACAAGTGAACCTACTGATGGAAGACAGAATATTGCTACAGCAAAAGATAAAACCCCACCAGTAGAGGAAGAAGTCAGACCCCCACCACCATTCCTACAAAGATTAAAGAAGAAAAATGAAGACCTTTAATTCAAGAAATTCGTAGATATTCTTGACCAGTTATACATCAATGTCCCATTTATGGAGGCCATTGATCAAATGCCCACTTATGTGAAGTTTCTCAAGGATATCGTCACAAAAAAGAGGAAGGTTGGGAAGTATGAGACAGTTGCTACAACAAAAGATTGTTATTTTGTAACACCCCCCTTCCAGCCTGCTAAGAACCAGGTCGGAGCGTGCTACTGTTAAACGATACGGTAATCGATGCTATAAAATTCCAATAAAAATTGATAATTAAACGATATTATGCTTTACAAATGTTATTAAACAATACCATAATCCATATTTAGTCAATATGAAACAATGATACACCTATTAGGACCAATTTCAATATTTTACAAATTCTAGGGAGCAAACTATAATTCTGATAATTTAGGGGTCCTTTTTTGTAATTAAAAATACCACTATGAAATTCAATGCTATAATAGTGAGCTTGTAAAATTTCATGCTAAATAGAGTTCATTAGCCCTATCAATTAGACTTATAAGATTTCAGTGACTATATTGCAAAAACTTAAAAGCTGTTCTTTATCCCTTATAACTAATTTACCTGCCACCGTATCGATACTCTGGAGACTATATCGATACACCATGCTTAATTCAAGGATTCCAGATTCGAATGCAACAAGCTCGTATCGATACAGCTAGGATCGTATCAATACAGGTTGACCACGTTAACTCTGTATCGATACACTATATGATCGTACTGATATCTTTAATTTTTTTTCCAGATTCCAGTGACCAAAATCTATACCGATATGCCCTATTTAGTATCGATACACCCCTTTTGACTCATGTTGACCAGGCCAATTAGGCCGACCGTATCGATACACCATCACCTATATTGATACGCCTTGCCTTGTAATGATAGATTTTAGCTGGTTTTTATTCGAATTAACCTAGCAAACAATGTCCAAATACAATGAAACTTTACCAACAAGTTTATAACCATTTAATCTACTAGCATGACAATTTTCATGTCAATATGAATCCATTTACTCAGCTTTCACCTTTTTAAGCCAATTATGCCATTTTAACCATTTTTAACCAACACCAACATATCATTTAGGGCCTTTAAGACCTATACATAACATAGGCATTACACACATAACAATATTACCATATACCACTAGTTTAAATACTTTGCCTCCATTCTAGGAGTTCATAAGGACAAAACACATTACTCTAAGATTGTGGTGACTTGCTAAACTTCCAACTAGCTCCGATCTCGATCCGATATACTCTTTTATCCTGAAATGTGGAAGATGGATGCATTAGACTTACATAGTCTTAGTGAGGTAGACATAACAATGAATGAGCATGGTATGCAATCCAAAATGCTTCAATAACAAGTCTAACCATACTAATAAAAGGCATATGATTCAACATGGCATAATTATCATGCTCAACATATAACATGACATCAATAATCATCATAACAACAATAATCAATAGCATATCAATAATTTCATATCAATGATCACTATCAATGCTATAATAATAGTCAATATCATATCCATACTTAATAACATATTTATCGATAACAATAATTTTCTTAATGTCTTATTTAGTCTTTTAACATCATTTGCCTTGGATCACCTTTGGACATCAATGTCAATGATTCGATGTAAAGCAATCTCAAAGCAGATAGCAATGGCATGTATCAATACATAATCAATAATTTAATGCTTTCAGTGCTCGTACTCCTTCCAATCAAACCTCCTCCTTGCCTAGGGTCGTCACCCTTGAGCCGTGGCTCATGGACTGTAGTCCTAATATATCAAGCATCATGCCAAGGTGTCCAAGGACTTTCATATTAAGCATTTCTTATGTCAAGAGTGAGCCTTAGCTCCAATAGTCTTTTTCAATAATTCGATGAGACAATGATTCAATGATTTAGTAACAATATTCAACAACAATAACAATATCAATGACAATGTTCAATGATCTCAATGGAAATAACAATGGTCAATACTTCATTTACCATGCTTCGATGACAATGAATATGTTGATAACAATGTTCAATGACAATGATTATAACAACAACAATGACAATGTTCCATGACCAATGTTCAATGTATTCTCTAATTCAATGACAATAATGATGATAAAACCGATGGCGATGATCAATAACAATGACTATGACAATATCGATATCTGATACTCAATACTATACTTACCAATGCTTACCAATGACACCAACTAAGTGGTTCGATGTAAAATCCCTTAGCAACAATATTAGCAATGCTATATACAATGACAATGGAATCGAGAAAGGCACCTAGCCTAATCTCGAGACTCTGACTACACTCACCTCGATTCCAAAGCTTTCAAGGCTCTCGGATTACAACTCCTTTGCTTTTAGCTTTCATTGGATATGACATGGGATCTTTCTCCAATCCTTGAGCTAGATTACAACAATAGGAATCGATTAGAATCGGTGGTATGATATTGAAACCAATATAACAACATCAAGTTTGATATCTATGCTCGAAATAGCAATTCGCTATTAGATGGATAAATTTCCATGGATTAACGTATAAGCTCAACATCTTGAATTTGGAATTAAACTCATTATATCCACAGATTTGAGCAATTGATAGAGGGCTTATTCTTACCCAATCAAGAGCTATTCAATAGTATCAATAAATCGGAGGAAACTCAAATTCTAAGAAGTTAAATAAGAGAGGTGCTTACTTGGGAGCTTAAGGTTGAAGATGAAAATGGTGGTGCTTGCTTAATCTTTGGTGGAAAAGAAATAAAAATAGGAAACTTGGTCTCAGTTAACGAAGGTAATGTATTCCACTCCCTTTCCCTTTTCTTTATTAGGCTTAGCCATGTAGTTACTACTTCAAAATGGTTGCCTCCCAAGCAACCAGCCAAGTGGTTTTCTACCTTGGGAGGAAACCCCTTTTTAATCATTTCTCTCTTTTCTAGCTTTTAAGCAATTTAGTAGCAAATTGCCATCCTTCTAACATTTCAGATGATCCCACGTGATGTGGGTGACAACTAAGTAGGTGAGTCATCCCCAATTTCCAATTTTTATAAATTGACCACTAAAATAGATTTTAACAAGGACCCGTATCGATACCCCCATGGTTGTATCGATACGGCTAGCTCAAGTTCGGTAAGTTAGTTAGGAAATAGTTGGATTGTACCAATACATGTCTTACTGTACCAATACGCCTAGCCAATTTTCAAAATTTAACATTCCAATAAGGCCCTTACCGAACATTGGACTCAATTAAGGTCCATTATCGATGAAACTAATCCACATAATCAATAACAATGCAACATTTAGGCTTTTCAGTGTAGGGTTTCCAATCACTAAAACCCAATTCTAACTAGACAATTTTCTAGGGTTTTACAGTTCTCCCCCTTAAGAAAAATTTGTCCTCGAATTTTTACCTGTGATAGTGTCGGGGTCATTCTCTTGCCCATTGCCTCTCATATGGTACATCCGTGTAGAAGCCTTAGATTCAGGTTTGTGTGATGCTTTGGATGAACCTCCAGGCTTTCCGAATGATCGTTTCCTCGCTCCCTTGCCTCAAAAAGATTGAGTAGGGGACGAATTGGCCGATGCAGAAGTAGACTTGATAGTGTTCTTAGGACAATCACGAATGAGATGTCCCATCTTGCCACAGAAGAAGCAAGCTCTATAATTCTTATGGTATTGCCCTTCAAGACGCCTGTGATGATAGAAGTTACAAATTGGAAACTTCGTTTCTTGCTTAGAGCCTTTAGTGCTCTTAGTAAATTTGGCACTAGGAAAGGATTGAGTCACAGCTTGTGGTTTAGCAAGATATTCATACTGGAAAGGCCGTGAATACACATTCTGTTTCGAATCATCGTGCTTCCCTTTCTTGAAAGATTTAGAGGAATGAAATTCATCTCAGCGTCTCTTTTCAGTATTGTTTGACCAACTGGTCCTTTGTGCTTTTTGAGCACCTTCGGTAGCTTGGACCCTATTCACAAGGTCTTGGAAATCAATAATGCACAGTGCAGTAAACATGGGACACAGATCATCATTCAATCTATTGATGAACATTCTGCACTTCTCTTCTTATTTCTTAATGTATTTAGCTCTGTATCGAAAGTACTTACAAAAATCATGGATACATTGCTCAACCGACCATTCACCTTGCTTGAGGTGAAGAAAGATACTACGTTTTTCTACAAGATAAAACTCGCTAATATATTTCTTTAGAAATTCTTGAAGAAAGAACTCACATGTTACAAAATCTTTAGAGACCGTGAGAACAGTGGTCTCCCACCAATGAAGTGCCTCATCAGCTAACAATGCAAGAGCACACTCTAGCTTTCTTCATCCGAACACTGTAATTGATTGTTCAATATTCTCAGCGTGCTGTCCAGCCAATACTTGGCAGTTTCAGGATTATCATCATCCTGACCAGTGAAGGTGTAAGCTCAGTGCTATGACAACTTATCAACGGGAGCTCGAGTATACTGGATGACAGTTGGGTTTGATTGCACAACTTGTTCAGCTCTCAATGCAGCCATAAACTACTTGAACATGTCAGCCATGTTTCTGTAACATTCTACCTGAGCATTCTATGCTTCAGGCTCTACACCTTGAATAGGTGGGTTTTGAGGGTTTCCTCCTTGAGTCTCCTCTCCACGAATTGAGGAGCCAATGACAGGCTCATTAATATGAGCTTCATTAAACTCAGACATGTCTATAATATAAAGAGATCATATTAGTCTACAAGTCACAATATACACAACATATGACTCCTAAGTGGCAAAGTAACTCAATAGCAATCCAATAAGCTTCGGTTTAGTCCTAGAATCGACTAAACTAGCTCTGATACCACAAATGTAACTCCCCCTTCCTAGCCCGGTTGAGAACCGGGTCAGAGCATGCTACTATTAAACGATACGGTGCTATAAAATTTCAATCAAAAATCGATAATTAAACGATATTATTCTTTCCAAATGTTATTAAACAATATCATAAGCCATATTTAGTCAATATGAAACAATGATACACTATTTAGGACCAATTTCAATATTTTACAAATTGACCACTAAAACAAATTTTAACAAGAACCTGTATCGATACCCTCATGGCTATATCGATATGGCTAGCTCAAGTTTGGTAAGTTAGTTAGAAAACAGTTGGACCGTACCGATTGAGGTCTTACTGGATCGATACGCCTAGCCAATTTTAGAATTTAACATTCCAATAAGGCCCCTACCGAACATTGGACTCAATTAAGGTCCATTATGGATGAAACTAATCCACATAATCAATAATAATGCAACATTTTGGCTTCTCGATGTAGGGTTTCTGATCGTCGGAACCCAAATTTCGACTAAACCAGTTTTTGGGGTGTTACATATTTTGTGTTGAGCAAATTTCCACCTAAGAGGAAGGATCCAAGCAGCTTCATTATTACATGCTCGATTGGTGATAATTATGTGGGGAGAGTTCTATGCGATCTTGGATCTAGTGTGAACCTAATGCCCAAGTCAATTTTTTATGAAGTTTGGTATGGAAAATGCAAGACCCACAACTATTATTTTGAAATTAGCAGACCGATCCCATGTTCGTCCTGAAGGGAGGATTGAAGATGTTGTGGTGAAGGTGGAGAAATTTATTTTCCTAGTTGACTTTCTCATTCTCGATTGCGAAGCTAAAGATAATGCACCTATTATTTTAGGGGAACCGTTCCTAACCACCGGTCGAGTTTTGATCGATTATGAAAAAGGTGAATTCACCATGAGAATGGATGATCAGAGGGTGACCATAAATGTCTTCAACACCCTCAAATATGTGGATGATCACAATGAGTGTCAATGTCTTCAAGGCATGGATTCTATGGTAAACGAGGAAGCTACAAAATTTTGCTGTAGCAATTTTTTGCAGATTGAGGACTATTTGAAGCTCAATAAAGATGAAAACGAGGAGCTCGAGGAGTTCCCAATGGAGGTGTAGTAGTCTAGCTTGCTCATAGCTAGACCACGTACGCTATTCAAACCTTTAGATTTTGCTAAATTTACTCCTCCAAAATCCTCACTTGAGCATGCACCCACATTAAAATTAAATCCCTTACCATCACACCTTAAATATGCTTATTTGGGTTGCAATGAGACTTTACCTGTGATAATCTCTTCTAGCCTTACACCAGAACAAGAATGTAGCTTGATAAATGTGTTATCTCAACATAAAAAAAAGCTTTAGGTTGGACTATGACTGACTTGAAGGGTATAAGCCCTACTATTTGTATGCACAAGATTTTTCTTGATGATTGCCACATCAATTCTGTTGAAACCCAAAGAAGGCTTAATCCAGTCATGAAGAAGGTGGTGATGAAAAAAATAATCAAGTAGCTCGATGTTGGAGTTATTTTCCTGATATCCAACAGTGTGTGGGTCAACCCGGTGCAATGTGTACCAAAGCAAGGAGGCATGACTGTGGTGAGCAATGTGGACAATCAACTCTTACTAACAAGGACCGTCACGAGGTGGAGGATTTGCATGGACTATCGGAACCTCAACAAGGCAACCAAGAAGGATCATTTTCCTCTCGTATTCATCGACCAAATGCTAGATCGATTGGCGGGCAAATCCTTTTATTGCTTCCTCGATGGATACTCAGGATACAACCAGATTGCTATAGCATCGGAGGATCAAGAGAACACAACCTTCACATTCCCCTATGATACTTACACCTTTAGGAGGATGCCCTTTGGACTTTGCAACACTCCAACTTTTCAAAAATGCATGTTAGTCATCTTCTCGGACATGGTTGAAGAGTTTTTGGATATCTTCATGGATGATTTTTCAATCTCCAGAGATGACTTCGAGTCATGCTTGGGTAATTTAGAAAAAGTGCTTAAGCGATGTGAAGAAGCACACTTAGTACTCAATTAGGAGAAATTTCATTTTATGGTGGACGAAGGGACTATTTTATGCCATAAGATCTCGTAAAAAGGGATAGAGGTGGACAAAGCGAAGGTTGAAGTGATTGAGAAGCTACCTCCTCCCACCACCGTGAAAGGCATTCAGAGTTTCTTGGGCCATATTATCTTCTATAGGAAGTTCATAAAGGACTTCTCCAAGATCTCCAAACCATTGTGCATTCTGCTACAACAAAACCAGCCCTTTGTGTTTGATAACGATAGCTACAGTGCATTCAAGGAACTTAAGGAGAGGATTATCTTAGAACCCATTATTATTCCCCAAGATTGGACATCACCATTTGAGCTTATATGTGATGCAAGTGAATATGCAATGGGGTAGCATTCAGGCAATGCGGAGTTAATCTCTTTCATGTTATTTATTATGCTAGCCGCACTTTAAATGATGCACAAATCAATTACACAACCACGGAGAAAGAATTGTTGGCTGTTGTGTTTGCTTTCAATTAGTTTAGAGCATACTTGATAGGCACTAATGTCATTGTACATATCGATCATTCAACTATTAAGTACTTAGTGACTAAAAAGGATGATAAACCTAGACTTATTAGGTGGATACTTCTCTTGCAAGAATTTGACTTAGAGGTTAGGGATAGAAAGGGCACTAAAAATCAAATTGATGATCCTCTTTCTAGGATAGAAAATAAGGTTGGATGAAATGATGAACCAAAAATTAAGGAGGAATTTCCTGATGAAAAAATATTATTTGCTGAGGCAATTTCGTGGTATGTTGATATTGTTAACTTTCTTGTTAGTGGTATTTTTCCTCTTGACTTGAATAACCAAGGAAGAAAGAAATTCAAACATGATATGCGATTCTATTTTTGGGATGAGCCTTATTTATTCAAGCAATGTGCTGACCAAATGATTCGAAAATATGTCCTCGAAGAAGAGCAAAAGGAGATCTTATTCCATTTCCATTCATCTTCATATAGAGGCCATTTTGGAGGAGCTAGGACTACTGCGAAATTCCTACAATCAGGATTCTGTTGGCCCGCACTCTTCAAGGATGCACATGAATTTTGCAAGGCTTGTGACAGATGCCAAAGGACGGGGAATATATCTTAAAGGTATGAAATGCCATTGCAAAGAACCTTAGAGGTGGAGCTCTTTCATGTATGGGGAATAGACTTCATGGGACCCTTTCCTTCATCATTTGGAGACCTCTACATCTTATTAGTTGTGGATTACGTGTCAAAATGTGTTGAGGCAGTGGCTGCACCAAAAAATGACTCCAAGATAGTTTTGAAGTTCCTTTACAAGAACACTTTCACAAGATTTAGAGCCCCAAGAGCCATCATAAGTGATGAGGGATCCCACTTCGGCAACAAGCTCATTGCCAAGGCATTACAAAGATATGGGGTGGGGTAAAAAATTGCTAAGGCATATCACCCCCAGACCAATGGCCAAGTTGAATTCTCTAATTGAGAGATAAAACAAATATTAAAGAAGGTGGTCAATCCCAAAAAGAAAGATTGGTCTCAAAAGCTTGATGAAGCCTTATGGGCTTATCGCACAGCTTTCAAAACACCCTTAGGAATATCCCCATTAAAGCTTGTATATGGTAAAGCATGTCGCCTTCCAGTGAAGCTAGAACACAAGGCTTATTGGGCCATTAAAAAGCTCAATATGGACGCCCAGCTAGCTGGAGAAAAAAGGTTGTTGGAGCTGAATGAGATGGAAGAATTTAGAGCCCAAGTTTATGAGAAAGCACGCTTATACAAGGAGAAAACAAAGAAGTGGCACGATAAGTATCTTTTGCCACGGCATTTCTTAGAACGCCAACAAGTGCTCCTCTGCAACTCTAGGCTCAAGCTATTCCTTGGCAAGCTCAAATCATGATGATCACGCCCATTCCAAGTGCACAAGGTCTATCCTCATGGTGTTGTGGACATCAAGAACCTTGACGATGACACTGTTTTCAAGGTCAATGGCCAAATACTAAAGGCCCACAATGGAGCTCTGAACTTGCATGACAAGTCCTCCTTGCTTCTTCATGATCCATGAGAGTTTAAACCCTCTTCCTCTTTTCTATTTTGCTATAGCATTTTTCTTTATGCTTAATATGACCAGAAATAAAGTTTGTTTATCATTGTGTTATTTGCCCTTTAGTTCTTTATTTTATGTTATTAGGTTATGTTTCTTTTATTACCCCATGTCAGACTGTCTTCTCTAGTTGTAGGTGTCATGCAAGGGGAGAGTTTAAGGAAGTGAAATATTTCTAAACTAGGTTAAGGTTTTGTCTTTACTCTAATGAAGGAAGTTGAAAACGGGCTACACTTTTCCAAAACTTTTGGGTGGCATTAAAAGGGCGAAAATGGGGGATTTTATACCTATTTAATTTTCAAAACCCTACCCCATCATTACACTTTTCAGATTCTCTCTCCACTTTTTTTCTTTTCATTAACTCCTCATCACATCCCTCTCTTCCCTAAGCCTATAATTGTCGCCTCCACTTTCTCCCCATCACTTTGTCATTTTCTTATTTATTGAACACCCTTCATTCTTCATAACTTTCTTTTACTTTATTTCCTTATTTTTCTTTCCACCCTTCTCCTTCTTCATCTTCTTTAACACAACTTTTTCCTAAAACCTTAGAACACCCAAAAAATTTTATCCCCTTCCTTCAACAATGGTTCGCTACAAGAACGTAACCAGCACATCTAGTAACGCACCAACCCAACCCCCCATCGAAATTTAAAAGTTCCACGATAAGGCCACAAAGCAATGCTTCCAGCAGATTAAAGAGAGAAAGGTTTTCCCTGAGCAAAGATTTATTTTCCTTCTGAGGGTGAAGAAGGGTTCAACAGCGAGGTGATGGAGGTTATCACCAGACAAAACTAGGAGTTGTTTATGAAGCACCCAAACACCATATCTGTGTCATTGGTGAGGGAGTTTTATGCCCATCTCACAAGCCCCACACAATCTGATGTATATGTGCAAGGAGACCAAATCAAGTTTATCGTTGTGGCGATAAACAAGTTCTATGGGCTGAAGAATTTTGTCAACCAGTACACATCTTTCGTTGAAGCCACTGTTGCCCAGACGCACAAGGAAGTCCTTGAGGACTTATGCTTCAGGGAAACTGAGTTGGACCCAACCAACAAGACAGTGGAGCGGGGGCATTTGAAGCTCAATGCCAAGTGTAAAACCTATATTTGATTTTGATATAACAAATAGTTTAATGACCAAATTGAAAAAAGTAAATAAATTTTTAAGTACTCAAAAGTTTCACAAAAATGACAAGGATTTGAACCAAAATTGTTTCTAAGTCAAAAACCTTAAACCCAAAAATATTTTCTAAGAGTCTTAAAGCCAAATTCTTCAAATACGTCCAGGTGTATCGATACATCTTAGGCGTTTTGATATGGTTTTTCACTATTGGAATTGTTACTCGTAAAAAACGTACCGATATGGTTTTCCCCGTATTGATACAACATTCATCTGGGTTTAAGTATTTACTTTAGTGTACCGATAAAAAATTCACTGTATCGATACGGTACTTCAAATTTTTCAAATCTTTTCATTAAATAAAGTTACTGTTGCCTTTGTCAGTTATTGGAATCAACAACTTCAAAAAGCGGTTTACCCGTACCGATGCGGCCCCTAGGCATATTGATGCATTTTTTCAACACAGATTCTAGTGAGCCAAATCTATATTGATACGGCTATGCTGTATCGGTACGCCCCTGATTTTACACTAAGTTTGTTTTGATATACTGCCACGGTATCGATACACCTCTACTTTTATATGCACAACGACTCTTTCTTCTATAGACATGTACCGATATGGGTTTTCGTGTACCAATACGGTTGGTCACCTAAAAGCACTTATTGTGGGAAAAAGAGTCCCCAACGGCTCTATTGATGACCTCAACCACCCAAACGGTTAGAAATCAATGAAAGGGTATAAAATCAAGTCTCCAAAGCTGCTGCAACAACTATGGAACGTCAATTAACAAGTCCAAAGCATTCAAGCAAAATCCAATCACTTTTGAGCTTTTAGAGTCAAACCCTTGTACCCAACTTGTGTAATCTTCATTGTAATTCTTTATTTCAAGTTTAAGGAGTGTACATTTGTATTTGGGCAAATCATCTATGTCACATCCCGAAAACTGACCTAGTCAAAAGTAGGTTTCGGTGATTGGAAATTTTGGATCTGGTGTGTTAAACATTTTGGTCCTACATGAGTGAATGAACTTCCTTGTATGAAATTCAAAGCTAAATTGCAAATTCTGAGCTAGGCATACCGATACGGTCAAGCCAATATCGATACGGTCTAACTACCAATAACTAACTTACCTATTTTAGGAAGGGCGTATCGATACGGCCATGAATGTATCGATACGGGTCCCCTATTTTGAATCTGTTTAAGGCTTAATTTGAGAGGAATTAAGCAAGGTGCTTACTCACCGCCTTGCTTGGCCTTCCCCACATGAAAGTCATCAGAAAAGATGACTGTGGCTAAAGTTAAAAGGATGATAAGATAGGTGGTCTTGGGTTGAGCAAACCCTTGCTTAAGGGAAATGCTTTCATTGGCCAAAGCTTAGGTGGACAATGATTAAGGAATTAATTGGGTTTTAAAATGAATAAGTAAAAAGAGAAGCTTTCATTCTCCTACTTTGAACACCCGATAACCAAAAGCTCAACACTTACTTCTCACCAATCACACACCTCCATTTCTATCTTCAACCTCAAGCTAAACTAGCACGTCGGTGCAATCTCCAACCTTCGTTCAAGTTCGATATACTGTTTGAAAGCCCACACTTCAGTAAGTAAAACCTCTATACTAATTTAATGATTCTAATCTCCGTTAAGGTTTAATTTTGAAACTAGGTTTTCTATGTTCAAATGCAAACCCATGATTTAGAAAGTTAATCTCGATATTCTGGTGTTGCTTACAAGTTTTAGCAAGCTTGAAATATGTTTCTAAATCCTCATATCGAATTCTAATGTAACCTCTAATTATGTGCTAGCTCAAATATTGGAGAAGGATCCCTTGTCACCGCTAAAGGAAGCTAGGTACAGCGAAATTATAATTCGAGAGCCTCGTAATCAATGTGAGTCTAGTCATGTCAAGGGATTGACACAGAGCCTCCAGTTACATTTGATTTGTGATTTTCATGTTAATATGTATCTTGCTAAAGGCCCAATTAGAGCAATCCTTGTGTAGATGCTTACAGGTGAACATGGTATGTTCGAAATTGATATTCGTAAGGTATGATTTGTCATGGATAACTTGTGAATATGTTATGGTATAATATGATCAAGCCATAATATGATATGTGCAATTTGATATGAGAATGCTATGATATGTTATATGTGAGCTATGGCTCAAATCTGATTTCGATATGTTATGATATGATATATATATGATATGATCTGTTATATGGAGCTAAGGCTCAATTCCAATTCCGATATGCTATGGCCTATGGGCATAAAGGCAAGAATATAATGAAATATGTGTAACATTGGACATTTGTGAGTTTTGGATACAATTTGCATGTCACAGGGTTACTTGAGCTCGTATGAGTAAGGGATTGGACTACGGTCTGGGCTACGGCCTATATGTGGGAGAGATAAGGATGGATTGCCTAAGGGATACTATCTGGAGCTACGGCTCAAGGCCACAACCTATTTTCTGTTATATGTGGCTACAGCCTATTTTTTGATATACGTATGGTGTAAAGGGGAATCCGCGTATCCATTTGTTACATTGTCCAAGGGGAATGATATGTTTATATGATTTGTAATTGTTGTGTGGAAATATGATTTCGGTTGAAATATACATTGTGATGTGACCAAGGGAATTAATATGTGTTAAGCTTTGCTATGATTATGTGAAAGTATGTTAAATGACTTAAGCATAAGACTTATGTGATTAATAGTGTAATTATGATATTTGAGTATGATTCTAAGTTATTCATGACCATAGTATGCCATTCATGTCATTTAATTGTTTTACGTTTGTTATGACTACCTCACTAGGCTATATAACCCAAACATATGTGTGTCTCATGCATTTCAGGGTCTTGAGGTTTTCCTAGCTCTAATCGTGTAATCTCCCGGTTGCAAGTCACTTCCGCAAGCTATATGTATGTTTACTTTTGTTTCTGAACTCCTAGTAAGGCGGCATAAGGTTTACATGAGTTGTAATTGCTTATTTTGAGATGTTGTGTAAGCCTAAAAGTGTCTAGGTGGTGTATGTGCTTAATGGTATGTTTTGAACTTGGTAAGCTAGTCTAAATGAACCTAAAGTCACTAGATGATAAAATCTTTGTAAACGAATTTGAAATGCTTTAAAAATTTACATGCTATTAGATTTACTGTTTATGAGTTTACTGGTAAAGTTTGGTAATGTTCAGACAACATTTTCTAGGTTAATTCAAATAAAAACCAGTAAAAACTGTCATTATAAGCCATGGGGTATCGATACGGGTGATGGCGTATTGATACGGCCCTTGCATAAATGGACTGGTCAACATTGGTCATACAGGGCGTATCGATACAGTTTGGGGCGTATCGGTATGGATTTTGGGCACTAAAATTTGGTTGGAAAAATTGTATCGATATGGTATTAGGGTCGGTACAGGGTCAACGCGGTCAACACATATCGATACGGGCTTAGCTGTATTGGTACGAGCTTGACATCTTTTGTATGTGGAAATCTAAAAATAGTCTTAGCGTATCGATACAACCCTTAGGGTATCAATACGGTGCTAGTTAAATCTGTTATAAGGCATAAAATAGAACTTGGACAGTTTACAAATTGGTCACTAATAACTACACGGACTAATTAATTAAGTTAACGATATCCGATAGTAACAAAACTTCACAGATTAATAATTGGTAAGTTTAATTAAAAGTTGGTAATAAAGAATTAAGATTAGGATCGCTAATTTTAAAGTTTAGTCCCTAGATTTGAAAAGTTTAAAATTAACCACGATTCTAATAAGACTAGTAACGAATAGGTTCGATAAGTCTTAAGAATAACTATTAAAATATCCCGAACAAGCTCCAAACTCTGATTACGTCTTCTGATCTCTGAATAAGTTTCTGATAACACTTTTTGACCCGGTTCTCTACTAGACCAGGAATGGGGTGTTACATTTGTGGTATCAAAGCCTAGGTTTAGTCGATTTTAGGACTACACTGAAGCCCGTTATGAGCCTGTATGTGCTAATGCCACCTAGGAGTTATTTGTATATGTTATCTGTGACTTGCAACATACACGATTCAATCTTTCTATATGATTAGATCTATAAATGCCAGCACCTACTGATAGATGGGTTGTTAATGAACCAAACCTTGGTTCCTCCTCAACTCAGGGGGATAATTTGAAGGCCGAAACCAGGCCTGAACAAGTTGGGCAGAATGACCCACCTCATCCTCCTCCGATGTCTGCAGCTCAGTAGGAGTACCTTGTGTCAATAGCTGACATGATCAAGCAAGTGGTTGTGTCACTCCGGCAAGAACCACTCCCTCAGCCTGCTAAAGCACCTTTACCTATATCGAGAGCTCCTATTGATAAGCTCAAGTTGTATTCGGTTTATACTTTCACCAGCCAAGACTTGGATAATCCCGAAATCACAGAATAATGGTTAGAGAATACTCTGAAAGTGCTGAATAAACAGGTGAAGTGCCTTGAGGAGCACAAGCTAGAATGTACCATGGCCTTGATCGCTGAGGAGGCCCAGAGCTAGTGGGATACCGTGACGCTCATCATGTTGAAACTCTGAATTACGTGGGACTTCTTCCTTTAGGAGTTCCATAACAAATATGTCAATGACCACTACATTGCCGAGAGACGTAATAAGTTCCTTCATTTGAGACAAGGAGGAAGACCCATGGAGTACTACATCCATGACTTCTGCAAGTACGCAAGATATGGCACCGAGATCATCCGTATAGAAAAAGCGAAGTGTCGGATGTTCATAGACAGCTTATGTAATGAATTTTGTCATCTCTTTGTTGCTTTGGAGATAGAGGACTTTCAGACTATTGTCAACCAAGCCATCGCTACTGAAGCCTCCCAGATGGCTTTTGAGAGAAGAAAAGGGAATCAAGCCCGACCCGATAAGAGGTTCCGAGATGATTCCAAACCTCTTGTGCCTTAGAAGAATGTTAGGCAATGGGATTAGAAGACTGCTACCTTCCATTAGTTACCTAGGTCGGGTTATGTGCTACAGCTCTAGTCTGTGGGAACATATGTTGCTCATACAGCTTCCATCGATAGTACAGGCGGTACCGCGAAGGGTTCCCAAGTACCTTTATGCAACTTCTGTTAGAAGAGGCATCTTGGGCAGTGTTGTAGACAATATGGATCGTGCTATCTCTGAGGTGAATATGGCCACTTCATCAGACAGTGTCTGCAGAATCCAAATGTCCCTACTACCGTGGTTTCTCATAATATTCCTAGTAAGGGAAGAGGAGCAAAATAGATGCCATATGGATCTGTGGGGAGACCTCGCAACACCAGTACCCCTTCAATTGGCCGTGATCCTCAGACTTCAGCCCAAATGTATCATGTACGAGCTCAAGAACAAGAGGATGGTCCTGATAAGATTACAGATATAGTGGAATTATTTTCTAATCTTGTTTATGCTTTAATAGATCCAGGCTCCGCGAATTCTTTCATTAGTGAACCTTTGATTGCTAAATATGCTTTAGAACCCGAACATATTGCTTCTGAGGTGGTTGTCTCTAATCCGTTAGGAGATAATGTGGTTATTTGGTGGATTTGTAAAGCTTTTCCTTTAAGGATCCAAGGGATCCCATTTCCGGTTAATTTGATGGCCATGCCCTTTCGAGAGTTTGATCCCATATTAGGCCTCAATTGGCTAGCCAAACATTAAGCGTGGGTTGATTGTTCAAAGAAGAACTTATATCTATGTGGACTCAGAAAGGAGAGTATAACCTTGATGAAATCTGAACTCGAACCTAAGAAGACTCTAATGTGTGCCATGGGATCTAAAGAAAATCCAAAGCTCGAGAATGTTCCTATAGTGAAAGAGTTTTACGATGTGTTCCCCGATGAGCTTCTAGGACTCCCTTCCACTCGAGAAGTGGAATTCGAAATAGAAGTGCAACCTAGTATAACTTTGGTCTATACTACTCCGTATAGAATGGCCCTGGTGGAGTTAAGAGAGCTGAAATCCAAGATCCATGACCTTTTGGACAAGGGGTTCATCTGACCGAGTTCTTCACCTTGGGGAGCGCCAATTTTGTTTGTTAAAAGGAAAGATGGATCAATGCGCTTATGCATTGACTATCGTCAGTTGAACAAGGTGACAATAAAGAATAAGTATCCATTACCGAGAATCAAAAATCTTTTCAATCAATTGAAATATGCTTCTGTCTTCTCAAAGATAGACCTTCGATCCGGGTACTATCAAATGCTGGTGAAAGAGTCTGATGTTCCAAAGACTGCCTTCCGAACTAGATATGGCCACTATGAATTCTTAGTAATGTCATTTGGGCTTACGAATGCACCTGCAGCCTTCATGGATTTGATGAACCGTGTGTTCCAGCCCTACTTAGACAAGTTCGTGCTTGTCTTTATCAATCACATCTTAATATATTCCAAAGATGCTGCTACTCATGAAGAAAATCTCCGGATGGTGCTTCAGCCTCTCCGAGAGAAACAACTATATACCAAATTCAACAAATGCAAATTTTGGCTATCCAAAGTATCTTTTCTTGGCCATGTAATCTTTTCTGCGGGAATCCAAGTTGACCCAAAGAAGATCCAAGCAATCATTGATTGGATCCCTCTAAAGAATGTTGGAGAAGTTCGTAGTTTTCTAGGCCTTGCAGGCTACTATTGTATATTCGTTATCATTGATTGTTGCACCCTTAACGAAGCTTCTACGTAAAGAAACTCCCTTTGTATAGACAGTGGATCAACAAAGGAGTTTTGTTCAACTTAAGCAGGTCCTTGCTCATACTCATGTTTTAGTGCAACCCGAGTCGGGTAAAGACTTCACTGTGTACAGTGATGCATCCCACCTGGAATTAGGCTGTGTACTGATGCAAGAAGGCAAAGTCATGGCTTATGCCTCACGTTAGCTCAAACCACATGAGCTAAACTATCCGACACATGATTTGGAGTTGGTTGCCGTTGTGTTTACCTTGAAAATCTGGAGGTACTACCTTTATGGTGAGAAGCGTTATTTGTTCACTGATCACAAAAGTTTGAAGTATCTTCTGACTCAAAAAGAGTTGAACCTCCATCAACATCGGTGGATGGAGCTTTTGAGAGACTATGATTTGGTCATTGATTACCATCCTGGTAAGGCCAATGTTGTGGCTGACGCTTTAAGTTGGAAGCCCACTCCCTCTCTGAGATGTTTGAATGCTCATTTTTTACTCAAGAAGCATGGCAAGTTGTTGGCCGAACTGAGAGTTCAGTCAAATATTGTGTCTCGAATTAAAGCACTCCAAGAAACTGATGAGGAATTGCAACCTCTTATTACTAAGATCTAGGATAACATAGATCCTGACTTTGCCATGAATTCTGAAGGCTTGTTGTGTTTCCGCAACCGTATATGTGTTCCTGATAATGATGATCTTCAGAACCAAGTTCTTAGTGAAGCTCATTATGGCCCTTTCTCCATTCATCTGGGAAGAATCAAGATGTAGAAAGATCTAAAAGAGCTATATTGGTGGTCCAATATGAAGAATGAGATCATGAACTTCGTGGCAAAGTGCTTGACTTGCCAACGAGTCAAAGCCGAGCACAAGGTGCCTACTGGCCTTCTGTAGCCTATCGAGCTTCCACAGTGGAAATGGGAGCGTATTACGATGGACTTTGTAAGTGGTTTGCCAATAACTCCAAAGAGGAATGATGCTATCTGGGTTATGGTGGACCGATTCACCAAATTGGCTCATTTCCTTCTAGTGAGAATGGATTTCAGTTTGCCTAAGCTCAAGGAGTTGTACATCCGTGAAGTCATTCATTTATACGAAGTCCTGGTATCCATTATCTCCTATCGTTACCCTTGGTTTGCAGCACGGTTTTAGAGGACCTTACACAAGGCTTTGGGAACATGAATGCACCTAAACACTGCATTCTATCCTCAAACTGATGGCCAATCTGAAAGCGTTATACAGGTAAGCTAATGTCTTTCTAGATTAGTATGTATAAGCGTTTTGTACCAATTCTAATTCTTCCTTGTATATTTTGGAATATATGCTCCGAGCTTGTGTTATCTACTTTGGGGATACGTGGGAGAAATCCTTACCCTTAGTCGAGTTCACATACAATAACAATTATCAAGCCTTGATTCAAATGGCTCCGAGTGAAGCTCTCTATGGAAGGAGATGTTGAACTCCTCTTTGTTGGACTGAACTCGATGAAAGCAAGATATTAGGCCCTAATTTACTTTGGGAAATTGAAGAAAAGGTGACCATTATCTGTGAACGGCTCAAAGCAACATTTGACTGATAAAAGGCTTACGCTGATCTGAAGAGAAGAGATATTCAGTATGAGGTTAGCGAGAATGCCTTCCTTAAAGTGTCTCCATGGAAGAAGGTCCTTCGTTTCGGCAAAAAGGGGAAGCTAAGTCCTTATTTCATTGGTCCATTCGAAGTGATCGAAAGAGTTGGACCTGTTTTCTACCGATTAGTTCTCCTCGAAGAGCTAAGCCAGATTCATAATGTTTTTCACGTATCTATGCTACGGAAGTACTAGTCGGATCCTTCCCACATGATCGAATCAGAATTCGTGGAGATTAAATCTAATCTGACTTACAAGGAAGAACCTGTGCAGATCCTCGTATGAGAAATCAAGAGACTTCATAACAAGTCTGTACCTTTAGTGAAAGTTCTTGGAGAAGCCACTCGGTTGAAGAGGCAACGTGTGAACCAGAAGAAACCATCCAAAAGCAGTATCTGCATCTCTTTGCTTGATATGAAAATTCGAGGACGAATTTTCTTAAGAGGAGGAGAGTTGTCACACCCCAAAAACTGGCCTAGTCAGAAGTATGTTCCGGTGATTGGAAATATTGGGTCTGATGTGTTAAACGTTTGTAATGATTAACCTTTGTACCCCTCTCGTATAATGAAGTTACATTTTGGCCCTACTTGAGTGAATGAACTTCCTTCCATGAAATTCAAAGCTAAATTGCAAATTATGAGCTAGGCATACCGATACGGTCAAGCCAGTATCGATACAGTCTAACTACCAATATCTAACTTACCTATTTTAGCTAAGGCATATCAATACGGCTATGAGTGTATCGATATGGGTCCCCTATTTCAAATTTATTTAAGGCTTAATTTGAGAGGAATTAAGCAAGGTCCTTACTACCTACGTGAAAGTCATCAGAAAAGGTAACTAAGGCTAAGGGTAAAAGGATGATAAGATGGGTGGTCTTGGGTTGAGCAAACCCTTGCTTAAGGGAAATGTTTTCATTGACCAAAGCTTAGGTGGATAATGATTAAGGGATTAATTGGGTTTTAAAATGAATAAGTAAAAAGAGAAGCTTTCATTCTCCTACTTTGAACTCCCGATGACCAAAAGCTCAACCCTTACTTCTCACCAAGCACACACCTCAATTTCCATCTTCAACCTCAAGCTAAGCTAGCACCTCGGTAATCTCTAAACTCCGTTCAAGTTTGATGTACTATTTGAAAGCCCACACTTCAGTAAGTAAAACCCCTATACTGATTTTAATGATTCTAATCTCCGTTGAGGTTTAATTTCGAAATTAGTTTTTCTATGCACAAAAGAAAGCCCGTGATTTAGGAAGTTAATCTTGATATTTCGGTGTTGCCTAAAAGTTTTAGCAAGCTTGAGATATGTTTCCGAATCCTCAGATTGAATTCTAATGTAACCCCTAATTTTTTGCTAGCTCAAATATTGGAGAAAAATCCCTTGTCACCTCCAAAGGAAACTAGGAACAATGAAATTGTAATTTGGGAACCTCGTAATCAAGGTGAGTATAGTCGTGTCAAGGGATCGGAACGGAGCCATCTTGTTGCATTTGATTTGTGATTTTCATGTTAATATGTATCTTACTAAAGGCTCAAGTAGAGCAATGCTTGTGTGGATGCTTACAGGTGAGCATGGTAAGTTCAAAATTGATATTCATAAGGTATGATTTGTCAAGGATAACTTGCGAATATGTTATGGTATGATGCGATCAAGCTATAATACGTTATGTGAAATTTGACATGAGAATGCTATGATATGTCATATGTGAGCTAAGGCTCAAATCCAATTTCGATATATTATGATATGATACGTATACGATATGATCTGTTATATGGAGCTAAGGCTCAATTCTGGTTCTGATAGGTTATGGCCTACGGGCATAAAGGTAAGAATATAATGAAATATGTGTAACCTTGGACATTTGTGAGTTTTAGATACAATTTGCATGCCATAGGGTTACATGATCTCCTATAAGAAAGGGATTGGACTACGGTCCGGGGCTACGTCCTATATGTGGGGGAGATAAGGATGGATTGTGGAAGGGATACTATCTGGAGCTACGGTTCAAGACCGTGGCCTATTTTCAGTTATATGTTGCTACGGCCTATTTTCCAATATACGTGTGGTGTAAAGAGGAATCTGCGTATCCATTTGTTACATTGCCCAAGGGGAATGATATGTTTATATGATTTGTAATTGTTGTGTGGAAATATAATTTCGGCTTAAATACTTAGTGTGATATGACCAAGGGAATTGATATGTGTTAAGCTTTGCTATGATTATGTGAAAGTATGTTAAATGATTTAAGCATGAGACTTATGTGATTAATAGTGTAATTATGATATTTGAGTATGATTCTAAGTTATTCAAGACCATAGTATGCCATTCATGTCATTTAATTGTTTTACGTTTGTTATGACTACCTCACTAAGCTATATAAGCCTAACATATGTGTATCTCATGCATTCTAGAGTCTTGAGGTTTTCCATGCTCCAATCGTGTAATCTCTCAGTTGTAAGTCACTTCCGCAAGCTATATGTATGTTTACTTTTTTTCCGAACTCCTAGTAAGGTGGCATAAGGTTTAGATGTGTTGTAATAGCTTATTTTGAGATGTTGTGTAACCCTAAAAGCGTCTAGGTGGTATATGTGCTTAATGGTATGTTTTGAACTTGGTAAGCTAGTCTAAATGGGCCTAAAGTCGCTATAGGATAAAATCTTGGTAAACGAATTTAAAATGCTTTAAAAATTTGCATTCTATTAGATTTATTGTTTATTAGTTTGCTGGTAAAATTTGGTAATGTTCCGACAACATTTGCTATGTTAATTCGAATAAAAACTAGTAAAAATATGTCATTACAGGCCATGGGGTATCGATACGGGTGATGGCGTATCAATACGCCCCTTGCATAAATGGATTGGTCAACATTGGTCAAATAGTGCGTATCGATACAGTTTGGGGCATATCAATACGGATTTTGGCTGCTGAAGCACCTCTGCCTGTATCGAGAGCTCCTATTAATAAGCTCAAGTAGTATCTGGTTTATACTTTCACAGACCAAGACTTGGATAATCCCGAAATTACAGAATACTTGCTGGAGAATACTCTGAAATTGCTGAATAAACAGATGAAGTGCCTTGAGGAGCACAAGCTAGAATATTCCTTGTCCTTGCTTGCTGATGAGGCCCAGAGCTGGTGGGATACTGTGACGCTCACCGTGCCTGAACACCGAGTTACGTGAGACTTCTCCATTTAGGAGTTCAGTAAGAAATATGTTAGCGACCACTACATTGCTGAGAGGCGTAAGAAGTTCCTCCGTTTGAGACAATGAGGAAGACCTGTGGAGCAGTACATCTACGACTTCTTCAAGTACACAAGATATGGCACCGAGATCATCCACACAGAGAAAGAGAAGTGTTTAATGTTCATAAATGGCTTATGTGATGAATTACGTCCTCTCTTTGTTGCTTTGGATATAGAGGACTTTCAGATTCTTATCAACCGAGCCATCGCTACTAAAGCCACCCAGAAGGCTTCTGAGAAGAAAAAGGAATCAAGCCTGATCCAATAAGAGGTTTCGAGATAATTCCAAACCTCTTGTGCCTCAGAAGAAGGGTAGGCAATGGGATCAGAAGACTGCTACCTTCCATAAGCTACCTAGGTCGGGTTATATGCCATAGCTCTAGTTTGCGGGAATATTTGTTACTCGTATGGCTTTCATTGACAGTACGGGCGGTTTCGCAAAGGGTTCACATGTTCCTTTATGCAAATTCTGTCAGATGGGGCATCCTGGGCAGTGTCGTAGACAATCTAGATCGTGTTATCTCTGCGGTGAATCTGGCCACTTCATCAGACAGTGTCCGCGGAATCCAAATACCCCTACTATAATGGCTTCTCAGAATGTTCCTAGTAAGGGAAGATGAGCAAAACAGATGTCATCTGGATCTGCGAGGAGACCTCGCAACACCAGTACCCTTTCAGTTGGTCGTAAGCCTCATACTTTGGCCTAGATGTATCATGTACGAGGTCAAGAACAAGAGGATGATCCTGATGTAATTGCAGGTATGGTGGAATTATGTTCTAATCTTGTTTATGCTTTAATAGATCTGGGCTCCACGAATTCTTTCATTAGTGAACCTTTGATTGCTAAGTATGCTTTAAAACCCGAACATGTTGCTTCTGAGGTGGTTGTCTCTAATCTGTTAGGAGATAATATGGTTATTCGGTGGATTTGTAAAGCTTGTCCTTTGATGATCCAAGGGATCCCGTTTCTGGCTAATTTGATGGCCTTCCTCTTTCGAGAGTTTGATCTCATATTAGGCCTCGATTGGCTAGCCGAACATCAAACGTGGGTTGATTGTTCGAAGAAGAACTTATATCTCTGTAGACTTGGTAAAGAGAGTATAACCTTGATGAAATCCGAACCTGAGCCTAAGAAGACTCTTATATGTGCCATGGGATCTAAAGAAGATCCAAAGCTCGAGAATGTGCATATAGTGAAAGAGTTTTACAATGTGTTCCTCGATGAGCTTCCGAGACTCCCTCCTACTCGAGAAGTGGAAGTCGAAATAGAAGTGCAACCTAGGGCAACTTCAATCTCTATTACTCCATTTAGAATGGCCCCGGTAGAGTTAAGAGAGCTAAAAGCCCAGATCCATGACCTTTTGGACAAGGGATTCATCCGACTGAGTTCGTCACCTTGGGGAGCACCGGTTTTGTTTGTTAAGAAGAAAGATGGATCGATGCACTTATACATTGACTATCTTCAGTTGAACAAGGTAACAATCAAGAATAAGTATCTATTACTAAGAATTGACGATCTTTTTGATCAATTGAAAGATGCTTCTATCTTCTCAAAGATAGACATTTGATCTGGGTACTATCAAATTCTAGCGAAGGAGTCTGATGTTCTAAAGACTGTCTACTGAATTAGATATGGCCACTATGAATTCTTAGTAATGCCATTTGGGCTCACAAATGCACCTGCAGCCTTCATGGATTTGATGAACCGCATGTTCTGGCCCTACTTAGACAAGTTCATGGTTGTCTTTATAGATGACATCTTGATCTATTCCAAAGATGCTGCTACTCATAAAGAACATCTCCAGATGGTGCTTCAGACTCTTCGGGAGAAGCAACTATATGCCAAGTTCAGCAAATGTGAATTCTGGCTATCTGAAGTATCTTTTCTTGGCCATGTAATCTCTTCTGCGAGAATCCAAGTTGACCCAAAGAAGATCCAAGCAATCCTTGATTAGATCCCTCCGAAGAATGTTGGAGAAGTTTGTAGTTTTTTGGACCTTGTAGGCTACTACCGTAGATTCGTTAAAGGGTTCTCATTGATTGCTGCACCCTTAACGAAACTTCTCCATAAAGAAACTCCCTTTGTATGGATAGTGGATCAGCAAAGGAGTTTTGATCAGCTTAAGTAGGTCCTTACTCATGCTCCTGTTTTGGTGCAACCCGAGTCGGGTAAATACTTCACTATGTACAGTGATGCATCCCACTTGGGATTAGGATGTGTACTGATTTGAGAAGGAAAAGTCTTAGCTTACACCTCACATCAACTCAAACTACACGAGCTAAACTATCTGACACATGATTTAGAGTTGATCGCCGTTCTGTTTGCCTTGAAAATATGGAGGCACTACCTTTATGGTGAGAAGTGTTATTTGTACACTGATCACAAAAGTTTGAAGTATCTTTTGACTCAGAAAGAGTTAAACCTCCGTCAACGTCGGTGGATGGAGCGTTTGAAATACTATGATTTGGTTATTGATTACTATCATGGTAAGGCCAATGTTGTGGCTGACACTTTAACCTATTATCTTTCTAGATTAGTATGTATAAGTGTTTTGTACCAATTCGTCTTCCTTGTAGATTCTTGAAGATATGCTCCGAGCTTATGTTATCTACTTTGGGGATATGTGGGAGAAATCTTTACCCTTAGTCAAGTTCGCATACAATAACAGTTATCAGGCCTCGATTCAAATGGCTCTGTATGAAGCTCTTTATGGAAGTAGATGTAGAACTCCTCTTTGTTGGACCGAACTCGATGAAGGCAAGATGTTAGGCCCTGATTTACTTTGGGAAACCGAAGAAAGGGTGACCATTATCCGTGAACGGCTCAAAGCAACATTTGATCGACATAAAGCTTATGTTGATCTGAAGAGAAGAGATATTCAGTACGAGGTTGGTGAGAATACCTTCCTCAAAGTGTCTCTATGGAAGATGGTCCTTCGTTTTAGCAAAAAGGGGAATCTAAGTCCTCATTTCATTGGCCTATTCGAAGTGATCGAAAGAGTTGGACCTGTTGCCTACCGATTAGCTCTCCCCGAAGAGTTAAGCTAAATTCATAATGTTTTTATGTATCTATGCTATAGAAGTACCATTCGGATCCTTCTCGCGTGATCGAACTGAAATCCATGGAGATTCATTCTAATCTGATGTACGAGGAAGAACCTATGTAGATCTTCGCACGAGAAATCAAGAGACTTCAACGTTGGTGGATGGAGCTTTTGAAATACTATGATTTGGTTATTGATTACTATCATGGTATGGCCAATGTTGTGGCTGACACTTTAACCTGATATCGTTCTGGATTAGTATGTATAATTGTTTTGTACCAATTCGTCTTCCTTGTAGATTCTTGAAGATATGCTCCGAGCTTATGTTATCGACTTTGAGGATACGTGGGAGAAATTTTTACCCTTAGTCAAGTTCGTATACAATAACAGTTATCAGGCCTCGATTCAAATGGCTCCGTATGAAGCTCTCTATGGAAGGAGATGTAGAACTCCTCTTTGTTGGACCGAACTCGATGAAGACAAGATGTTAGGACCTGATTTACTTCGGGAAACCGAAGAAAGGGTGACCATTAACCGTGAACGGCTCAAAGCAACATTTGATCGACATAAAGCTTATGTTGATCTGAAGAGTTAAGATATTCAGTACGAGGTTGGTGAGAATACCTTCCTCAAAGTGTCTCTGTGGAAGAAGGTCCTTCGGTTTAGCAAAAAGGGGAATCTAAGTCCTCATTTCATTGGCCTATTCGAAGTGATCGAAAGAGTTGGACCTATTGCCTACCGATTAGCTCTCCTCGAAGAGTTAAGCTAAATTCATAATGTTTTTATGTATCTATGTTATAGAAGTATCATTCGGATCCTTCTCGCGTGATCGAACTGAAATCCATGGAGATTCATTCTAATCTGATGTACGAGGAAGAACCTATATAGATCTTCGCACGAGAAATCAAGAGACTTCATAACAAGTCTGTGCCTTTAGTGAAAGTTCTTTGGAGAAGCCACTCGGTTGAAGAGGTAATGTGGGAACCTGAAGAAACCATGCAAAAGTAGTATATGCACCTCTTTGCTTGATTTGAAAATTAAAGGATGAATTTCCTTGAGGGGGAGAGTTGTCACATCCTGAAAACTGGCCTAGTCGAAAGTAGGTCCCGGTGATCAAAAATTTTGGATCCGATGTGTTAACCATTTGTAATGATTGACCTTTGTACCCATACCGTTAATGAAGTTATATTTTGGTCCTACTTGAGTGAATGAACTTCCTTGTATGAAATTCAAAGCTAAATTGTAAATTCTGAGCTAGGCATACCGATATGGTCAAGCCAGTATCGATACGGTCTAACTACCAATAACTAACATACCTGTTTTAGCGAGGGTATATAGTTACGACCATGAGTGTATCGATACGGGTCCCCTATTTCGAATCTGTTTAAGGCTGAATTTGAGAGGAATTAAGCTAGGTGCTTACTCACCTCCTTGCTTCGCCTTCCCCACGTGAAAGTCATCAGAAAAATATGACTAAGGCTAAGGGTAAAAGGATGATAAGATGGGTGGTCTTGGGTTGAGCAATCCCTTGCTTAAAGGAAATACTTTCATTGGCCAAAGCTTAGGTGGACAATGATTAAGGGATTAATTGGGTTTTAAAATGAATAAGTAAAAGGATAAGCTTTCATTCTCCTACTTTGAACTCCCGGTAACCAAAAGCTCAACCCTTACTTCTCACCAAGCACACACCTCCATTTCCATCTTCAACCTCAAGCTAAGCTAGCACCTCGGTGCAATCTCCAACCTTCGTTCAAGTTCGATATACTGTTTGAAAGCCCACACTTCGGTAAGTAAAACCTCTATACTGATTTAATGATTCTAATCTCCGTTGAGGTTTAATTTCGAACCTAGGTTTTCTATGTTCAAAAGAAAGCCCATGGTTTATGAAGTTAATCTCGATATTTCGGTGTTGCCTACAAGTTTTAGCAAGATTAAAATATGTTTCCGAATCCTCAGATCAAATTATAATGTAACCCCTAATTTTGTGCTAGCTCAAATATTGGAGAAGGATCCCTTGTCACCTCCAAAGGAAGCTAGGCACAACGGAATTGTAATCCGAGAACCTCGTAATCAAGGTGATTGTAGTCGTGTCAAGGGATCGGCATAGAGCCATCCCGTTGCATTTTATTTGTGATTGTCATGTTAATATGTATCTTCCTAAAGGCTCAAGTAGAGCAATACTTGTGTGGATGCTTATAGGTGAGCATGGTAAGTTCGAAATTGATATTCGTAAGGTATAATTTTTCATGGATAACTTGTAAATATGTTAAGGTATAATACGATCAAGCTATAATATGCTATGTGAAATTTGATATGTGAATGCAATGATATGTTATGTGTTTGCTACGACTGAAATCTGATTTCGATATGTTATGATATGATACGTATATGATATGATCTGTTATATGGAGCTAAGGCTCAATTCTGATTCCAATATGCTATGGCCTAGTGAGCATAAAGGTAAGAATATAATGAAATATGTGTAACCTTGGACATTTGTGAGTTTTGGATACAATTGGTATGTCATAGGGTTACTTGAGCTCATATAAGTAAGGGATTGGACTACGGTCTGGGCTACGGCCTATATGTGAGGGAGATAAATGTGAAGGAGATAAGGATGGATTATGTAAGGGATACTATCTAGAGCTACGGCTCAAAGCCACTACCTATTTTCCGTTATATGTGGCTACGGCCTATTTTCTTATATACGTGTGGTGTAAAGGGGAATTCGCGTATCCATTTATTACATTGTCCAAGGGGAATGATATGTTTATTTGATTTGTAATTGTTGTGTAGAAATACGATTTCGACTTAAATATTTATTGTGATGTGACCAAAGGAATTAATATGTGTTAAGCTTTGCTATGATTACGTGAAATTATGTTAAATGACTTAAGCATGAGACTTATGTGATTAATAGTGTAATTATGATATTTGAGCATGATGCTAAGTTATTCATGACCATGGTATGCCATTCATGTCATTTAATTGTTTTACGTTTGTTATGACCATCTCACAAGGCTATTTAAGCCTAACATATGTGTGTCTCGTGCATTTTAGGGTTTTGAGGTTTTTCGAGCTCCAATTGTGTAATCTCCAGGTTGCAAGTCACTTTCACAGGCTATATGTATGTTTACTTTTTTCCGAACTCCTAGTAAGGTGGCATAAGGTTTAGATGTGTTGTAATAGCTTGTTTTGAGATGTTGTGTAAGCCTAAAAGTGTCTAGGTGGTGTATGTGCTTAATGGTATGTTTTGAACTTGGTAAGCTAGTCTAAATGGGCCTAAAGTCACTAGATGATAAAATCTTGGTAAACGAATTCAAAATGCTTTAAAAATTTGCATGCTATTAGATTTACTATTTATTAGTTTGCTGGTAAAATTTGTTAATGTTCGGACAACATTTTCTAGGTTAATTCAAATAAAAACTAGAAAAAATATGTTATTACAGGCCAGGGGATATCGATACGGGTGATGGTGTATCGATACCGCCCTTGCATAAATGGACTGATCAACATTGGTCAAATAGGGTGTATCGATACAGTTTGGGGCGTATCGGTACGGATTTTGGCCACTGGAATTTGGTTGGAAAAATTACCCCAATACGGTATTAGGGCGTATCGGTACGGGGTTAACTCGGTTAACGCGTATCGATACGGGCTTAGCTGTATCGGTACAGGCTTGATATCTTTTGGATCTAGAAATCTGAAAATCGGCTTAGCATATCGATACGGCCCTTAGGGTATCGATACGGTACTTGTTAAATATGTTAAATATGTTATAAGGCATAAAAATAGAACTTGGACAATTTACAAATTGGTCACTAATAACTACACGGAGTAATTAATTAGGTTAACGATATCTGATAGTAATGAAACTTCACAAATTAATAATTGGTAAGTTTAATTACAAGTTGGTAATAAAGAATTCATATTAGGATCACTAATTTGTAAAGTTTACGATTTAGTCCCTAGATTTAAAAAGTTTAAAATTGACCCCGATTCTAATATGACTAGTAACGAATAGGTTCGATAAGTCTTAAGAATGACTATTAAAATATCCCGAACAAGTTTTGAACTCCGATTCCATTTCCGATCTCCGAATAAGTTTCTGATAACACTTTCCGACCCAGTTCTCTACCAGACCGGGAAAGGGGTGTTACAATCTACCTATTGAGAGGTTAAATTTTCATTTGCCACAACTTCTTGTAAATGAGTGATCTTAATCATGCTTTGGGTAGAAAGCTTGATCGATTTGTAACAGTTTCCTCCTAAGCCTAGAAAAGGGAACAATTTCCTTAGTGAATTGTTTGAAATCCTTAGTGGGGAACTAAGGTAGTGGATGTAGAGCTTGTTAGAAGCTTGAACCACTCTAAAATTCGTGTGTCTCATTTTTATCATTCCTTTTTCTTCCCTACAAATTTTTAATTGCCAGTTCACCCCCGCTTGGCCATTTTACATTAATTGATCATCTCAACACCAAGGTATGGAACCATTACATCAAAAACCGCTTAATGCCAACCTCCCACCACTCCATCGTAGCCCTAAATAGATTGCTCCTCCTGCACTCTATTCTTAATGGGAAGCGGATTTATGTGGGGAAGATAATAGTGAATGAAGTTTATGGATGCTTGAAGAGAAAATCCAACCCTTTGATCTTCCCCAATCTGATCACGGCCCTCTTCCAAAAGAAAGAAGTTTATGAAGACCCAGAAAAGGATGAGGTGATGAAAGGGAAGAAAGGATTGACCCCTGACCAAATCCCAAGGCTGAAGGGATTTGATGAAGATACTCCAGCAGAGACTATTCCTGGTGGAGCCAAAACTTTTTCTGCAGCAAGAATTGCCTCTTTGGTAGCCTTCACTAGACACATGAAGGCGGGGATGGATGAGATGCGCAGCAACTTGCATACTTTCTTTAAGTATGTCAAGCAGAGGGACGATGTGATAGACTCTTACTTTAAAGAGATGATGTCACACATGCCCAATGATTTCCCTCTCTTCCTAGAAGCCCTGCTAGCTACCCCGAAATGACCCTCCGGCATCCAAGAGAGCCCCTACCCCGTGCACCACCCCTGCACAACCAGAGACAGCTACACACGAGCCAGCCCCTCTGATGAAACAGCCAGTAATCACCCGTCAGGGCAAGGCAAAGGAAAAGCACCAATGGCAGCCCCGCAATCTAAAACCCTATAGATGATTCAGTCACCATCGAGAGTGACAATGAGGAGATGGTTGATGACACTCACATCCCTACGCAAGCTCAAACACCAAATGCCACAGCGAGAACAAACTGACACCTAAAGCATTCTGTCAGTCACGTGCGGAACACTCTCACTAAGGGGAGTGATACTTGGGATGACCAGGATAACCAGAATGAGCAAGAACCACCCCACAACCAGTCAAGGAACCTAATGTCGTACTAAAAAAGCGTGTGAAGCACAAGGCTACCAAGATAGCAACACCAAAGTAGGACCGTAGTGAGGTACCTCCCATTTCATTTCATATAGTTTAGTTTCAGTTAGTTAGTTTTCATGCATTGAGGGCACTGCATCCTTCAAGTTTGGGGGTGTTAGTGTTCATAGTTAAGCATTTGCATTTGTAGTTATGAACAGTTTTTTGCTATGGCATTTTGTTTAATTTAAAGACAATTTTTGTGAATAAATTGAGGATGTCCGATGATGAACATTTAATTTGTATGGCTTTGGATTGATTGAATATACATGACTGTTGAAGATTGGTAGAACTATCCTTGTGACTTGATGCTTGCGATTAAACTTTTTCACTGTTGTATGCTCTCTATGCTTAAGGGTGTTAGAAAAATTTTATGAAAGAACTCTTGCATGCCTTAGTATGAATGATCTTAATGAACTTGAATGATGAATGAAAGCATTAAAGGCTTTATATAACTCCATTATGTTAATTGCATGTGATGAATTGTGAATAAAAGCTTCGGCATAACTGTGGAGGGACACTCCTCTTTATGTTGTTTGCCTGGATACTACGATTAAATAAATGGCAGCAACAACAAATGAGTGAATGAAAGTAGTCACAAGATTACTCTACTTACTAGCTCGGGATGAAATGTTTGCTCCATATTCATCTAGAGTTAAGGACAGTAGTTGTGATAAGCCGACTCCCCTCGTAGCAGTATACATAAAAAAAAGAAAGAAAAGAAAAGGAAGTTAGAATTATGGGAGTAAACTTGTACTTAATTGATTAACAAATACTAGGGTATAATAGAGAACTTGCCTAGAACTTTTCTAACTCTGTTAAGCATAGATTGGATACAATTACGCACACACATGCAAAGGATCTTGTCCTAAGGAAAAGTTCTTAAAATTTCAAAACTATTAGCATGTTGAAGCCTATATTTTCTAAGGACTAAAATTTATGCCATAACAATGTCTTGATCTGAACCTTGCCATAGCATTTTCTCTGTTTTTCACTACTCATTGCTTGAAGACAAGCAATAGCTTAAGTTTGGGGGGTGTTAACCTTGTAAAAATGATACATTTCATGACTTTTAACTTAGATTATTTTTTGGTTTCAAGATCATTTCATTGCATATAGTTGCATTTAGTTCATATAGTTGCATATAGTGTTGTATTCTTGGTTGTTTTTATATATTTGTGAAATTGGTGCTGCTTTGGGAAAGGTTCGTTTTGGTGTGGTGGTGTGCAAGTGAGTTTAAGGAGAATTGTTGGGCAAGGAAAATATACAGTGGCATTTTATATGACATTTCTGGGCACACAAAAAGACAAAGAAAGATGATATTTTGCAGCTCACAAGTGAATCCCTCACCAGCCAGCTGTGCCACACATGTGAAGGAAACATTCCCTAGGGTACACAAAGAATTAAGATCACAAAACCCTAGGAGCCCCTACTATATAAAGGATAGGACACCCACATTTAAAGGGGAGCTATAAAAGGTTCCTTATGAGATAAGAAAGAGAAAAAGCAAGAGGCGACCACTCTTCTTCTTCTCCTTCTCCTTCATTGTGTCCTCCATTGTTGAAGCTCCAATGGAAGAACTTGCTGGCCTTTGAGAGAAGCAGCAAGCTTGAGGTGGTTCACGGCTATCCAAGGCGGCTTGAGAGTTTTCCTTTACTCTTAGTTGCTCCTTAGATTTCCATACTTTTCTAAAATGGGTTGTATTAAACAGATGAATTTGGATGATATTTTCCCATCCATAAACTGACTTTAAGTGGCTTGGGTTTATAGTGGATGATTGTGCTTTTTGTTTTAATGGATGTTTAAGCATTTTCCATTTTTATATATGTTTTGTTCACTATTTTATTGCCTTAGGTTTGTAAGAGCTTTCAAGAGTTAGCCTTTACCTTTGTTTAATGCTTAATGGTCAAGAGAGTTAAGCTTAGATCTACGTGGACAATGGGGTTGAGCTAAAAGATTAAACCCTAACTCACCTTAGAGATAAGGATAGAGTTTCAACGACTAAAAGGAGTAAAACTTCAAAGATAGTAGCTTGCTAAGGTTCACGTTGAGAGGTATAGCTATAGTATTCTTACTGTCAGTTTCTTACTAGAGATGGTTTAGAAACACAGGTTAAAACTCTGTTGAGCACCATATAACCTGGAAAGTGTTAATCATTCAAGAGAACACAGCATAGGATTCCTCAATAAACCCAGCCTTTCATCCTAGTTGAGAGTTTTCACACGTGTGAGGATGTTTCATAGTCTTATCTTTTAATCCTAGTTTTTAATATAGTTTTTGCTACAACATTTCTTTTAATTTCTTATATCAACTCTTTCATTCAATATTCAGTCTTTATTTTGAGTGCTTAAGCTTTGCTTGAATTCCCTCCAATCCCTATGGAGATGATCTTACTTATCACTATTATTACTTGTTCAATGTGTATGCTTGCACCGTTTGCGTATCATTTATAGTACATCACAAAACGCAATACATTAAATTTGTAAAAAATTCATATACTAGTATATATATTCGAAAGAAAAAATTTCAGTTTTGAAAAAAAAATTGTAAAAATATGCAAACTATGTAATTATACAATCCAAATCTACTAAATCCAAACCTAAAAACTATCAAATATAGATATAAATTTAAAATAAGTATGAAAATAGGGTTTTTACCTTGAATAATGAATGAATATGAAGATGATTTGCACTAGATTGATGATTTGATTAAAATCCCCAAACAAATTGTAGAGAAAATGGAGTAAGATTGAAAATTTTTAGAGAAAAATATGGTATTTACGGCTAGGGTTTTGTTTGATATAAAAATTAAACCAAAAACTACCCTATATATAGCCTCTATGACGCGCGTACTAGTACAGTGCTTTGCGTACCAAAACGGTTCATACTGGTACTAGTTGAGTTGTACCGATACTCTAACCTGCATACTGGTACTAGCTTTCCAAAACCGAAATACCCAGACGAACCTGTACCAGTACATAGTACCCTGTATCGGTACCCTTTACACGAAATGGCAAAATTTGATAGCAAATGACCCAAAAAATTTAATTCAAATGCTCCTAATTGCATGTTTATGATGTATGAGCATACATGAATAGGCTATCAAATATACATACTCCCCCTAACTATTTGAATAGATGCATTTAAGAAGAAAATCACAAGAGCATAGGAATCAATCAAATTAAAGCAAGATCTTTTTAGAACAAGCAAAACCTCTAAGGTTCAAGAAAGGCTTGTAAGACCTAGCTATCTCCTAAGAGTCCAAAAGTGTTCCTTATATAAAGGCTTTGTAAAAATATCCGCTACTTGATGCAAGGTATGTATATATTCTAGAACTACATCTTCTTTTAAGACATGATCTCTGATGAAATAATGTCTTATTTCTATGTGTTTTGTTCTAGAATGTTGGATGCGATTTTTAGTGAGACAAATAGCACTCGTATTGTCACACTTAATGGGAATGGTACCTACATCAATTCCATAATCTAAGAGTTGTTGTTTCATCCATAGGAATTGGGCACAACAAATACCGGCCGAAATATATTTCGCCTTAGCGGTAGATAATGCAACACTATTTTGTTTCTTAGAGAACCATTATATAATCATGTTCCTTAGAAATTGACAAGTACCGAAGGTACTCTCTCTATCTATCTTACAACCTCCATAATCCACATTTGAATAAGCATGGAAACTAAAGGATGAGTCTCTAGGATACCAAAGACCTAAACTATGTGTATCTCTAGGTATCTAAAGATTCTCTTAATAGCATATAAATGTGATTCCCTAGGACTAGCTTGAAATCTAGCACACAAGCAAACATTAAACATAATATATGGTTTACTGGCGGTAAGATAAAGCAAAGAACCTATCATAGATCTATGAAGTTTAAGATCAACACATTTACCTCCTTCATCTTTGTTAAGCTTCATAGAAGAACTCATTGGAGTGGCTTGAGGCTTCACATTCTCTAAGCCAAACTTATTGAGTATATCCTTGATGTACTTTGCTTGATCGATGAAGAAGAAATCCTTTCTTTGCTTGATTTGGAGTCCCAAGAAAAATGAGAGCTCCCCCATTATGCTTATTTGCCAAACTTAGAAATTCTTGGCAAATAGATTCATTAGTAGAACCAAAAATAATATCATCAACGTATATTTGGAACACTAAAATATCTTTTCCTTTTCTTTTAATAAAAAGTGTTGTAACAACGTTCCCTTCGTTAAAACCTTTTTCAATTAGGAAATTTGAAAATCTTTCATACCAAGCTCTAGGAGTTTGTTTCAAACTATATAAAATTTTTGAAAGTTTAAAAACATGGTTTGGAAATTTTGGATCTTCAAAATCGGGAGGTTGTTCAACATACACTTCCTCATTTATAAAACCATTTAGAAAAGCACATTTGACATCCATTTGAAAAGGCTTGAATTCATGAAAACATGCAAAATGCAAGAAACATCCTAATAGCTTTTATTCTAGCTACAGGTGCAGATGTTTCAACAAAATCAATTCCTTCTTCTTAAGTGTAACCTTGAGCAAAAAGTCTAGCCTTATTTCTCACTATATTACCACTCTCGTCTAGTTTGTTTCTAAGGACTCATTTAGTACCTATAGTAGATTTGTTACTAGGCCTGTCAACTAATGTCCAAACATTACTCCCCTCAAATTGATTTAACTCTTCTTGGATAGCCATAATCCAATAATCATCCTTTAATGCTTATTTAATATTCTTAGGCTCTATGCATGACATAAATGAAACATAATTACATTTATTTCTTAGAGATAATCTAATGGTTACCCCTTTGGATGGATCACCCAAAATCTCACCACCTTTGACATAGTTGAACTCCCTTGGGTAAGTGATTTCCCTTTCCTCTAGAGACGTGTCCTTCAAGGCTTCTAGAGGTGGATTATGTGATTCTACTTTTGATGATACTTCATCTACCTTTGATGATTGTCCTTTACTATCATTGGCATTTAAAATCCCTACACCATCATCACAAGTATCCTTCCTCGAAGAAGGTTATCATCGAAAACAACATGTATAAACTCGTCAACCACTAAAGTTCTTTTATTAAATAAATGATAAGCTTTTGAGTTTAAAGACTAACCAAGAAAAATGTCTTCATCACTTTTTACATCAAACTTGCCTAAATTGTCTTTTCCATTGTTTTAAAATAAAACATTTGCATCCAAAAGGATAAAAATAACTTATGTTAGGCTTTTATTTTTAAAAAGCTCACGAGGGGTTTTCTTTAAAAGTGGAATAATCATTACTCAGTTAACAATGTAGCAAGCGGTATTTGTGGCTTTCGCCCAAAAATACATTGGCGAATTATTTTCACAAAGCATGATCCTAGCCATTTCTTTTAAAGTTCTATTTTCCTCTCAACAACCTTGTTTTGTTAAGGGGTGCGAGAAACAAAAAAATTAGGCTAATTCAACTAGAGTTACAAAACTCTTCAAAACCAAGATTTTGAAATTCGATTCCATGGTCACTCCTAACGTGTGAAATAGAATAACCAACAGCATTTTGGTATGCTTTTGAAAACGTGATGAATTTTCTAAAGCTTCATCTTTTGTACTTAAAAATAGAACTTAAGTAAATCTATAGTAATCATCAACAAGTACAAAAGAATATTATTTTCCACCCAAGCTCGTAGTTCTAATAGGACCAAAAAGATCTATATGGACCAATTGTAATATCCTACTAGTTGATACATCATTAATAGATTTGAAAGAAACCCTTTTATGTTTGCGTTTAGCACATGCATGACAAATTTTATCAAGAAAAAATTTAATCTTATGCAAACCTCTAACTAGATCATTAGAAATCAATTTTTCTAAAACACTCATGCTAGCATGTCCTCATTTTCTATACCATAACCAAGCATCATGCTCATCTCTAGTAACAAAGCATGCATTGGAAACATGAATGTCATCTAAGTGCACCATATAAATATTTCCTATTCTATGACCTATTAGCACAATTTGTTAGATGCAATGTCAACAATTTTGCAACCATTAGAATCAAACATGGCATTGAATCCTTTTTCAAAAAGTTAGCTTATTCTTAACAAATTATGTTTTAGATCGTTGACATACAAAGTATTTTCAATAAGAATAGAAAGGTGATTACCAATAGAGTCAATTCCTTCAATGCAGCCTTTGGAGTTGCCACCAAATGTTACTACTCCTCCACTTTTTGGCTTTAACTCTATTAACCGACTCTTGTCACCAGTCATGTGCCTCGAGCATCCACTACCAAGGTACCATGAATTTGAGCTTGTGTTTTGGGCCTTGTAGCAACTTCCCCTACAAACATAGAATCGCGTCTTAATTTTTGGTACCCAAATTCTTTTGGGTCCATGTGAATTAGCTCCCAAAATCTTTGTCCCTTGGAGATCCAAGTAGCAATAAGATCAATATCATTAAAAGCTAAGAGTTCCTTAGGAACCCACACACTCTTAACATACTTACCATTAGAAGGTTTATGTAAGCCTCTATGTTTGTAACCATTAAAGTTCCTTTTTACATGGTTGGGTTTTGAATGATTTCCTTTTTCAAAACAGTTAGTCCCAAATTTTCTTAAGGAAGCTTTAAGATCACCAACTTCCTTTTGGTGATCATCATGGACTCTTGAAACTAATTCATGTAACTCCTGATTTTTCTTTTCAAGATCATTTGTTTTTGCTTGAATTTCTTTTACTTTACTTTCAAGCTCTAAATTATCTTTAGAAATAGAGTCGTTTTCATTTTTCAAACTTAAAACAACTTTTTTTCTTCAAATTAACTCTTTGAATTCTAAAACCAACTTATCATAAACCTCTTGGAGTTCATCATACTCCTCACGTAATTTATCAAATGAAAGATCAAATGAAGTAGATGAATTAGAGGTTACCTTAGGATCCTCTTCAAGTGCCATGAGACATAGGTTGACTACCTCTTTCTCCTCTTCATCGGATGAGTCTTCATCGTTCTAAGTAGCCATATGAGCCTTAAGCTTCTTCTTCCTAAAGCTCTTTTTCTTTAGTTAGGGAAACTCGAACTTGATGTGTCCCGACTTCTTGCACGCATAGGAATGATTTGATCCTTCTCCTTCTCTTTCGATTCATTCTTGAAGCCCTCATTTCGTTGGAACTTTCTTTCTCGATTATCCTTCATGAATCTTGTGAATCTCTTGGCAAGCATAGCCATATCTTCATATTCTTCTTCGCTGGAATCGCTCTCATCATGTGAAGCCTTGAGAGAAATTCCAAACTTCTTCCTCTCCACTTTCTTCTTCTTTTCTTCATCTTTTTTTCCTTGTCTCATCAACTCATGAGCGAGTAGAGACCCTATGAGTTCATCAAGCTTCAAAGTCTTGAGGTTTTTGGCTTCGATAATGGCGGTCTTCTTTGAGTCACATGAGTCATGAAGAGAATAGATGATCTTTTGAACAAGATTATCTTTCAAAATGATCTCTTCATAGCCTTTGAGCCCGTTCACAATGATGGAGAAGCGATCAAACATCATCTTAATGTTTTCATATGGTTTTATCTTGAAGTTTTCGTAGTTTAGATTGAGGAGACCAATCTTGGTCTCTTTGACTTCATTTGTTCCCTCGTGAGTAACTTTGAGCTTGTCTCAAATCTCCTTGGCACTCGAGCATGAAGACATCTTGGCATATTCGTCAGGTTCAATAGCACAAAACAAGATGTGCATAGCCCTATCATTTTATTACTTTTGTCTTCGATCTTCATTGGTCCATTCTTGTCTCTTCTTGGGGAATAGTCTTTCTCATTCTCTCTTCATAGGAAGAATTGGTTCATCCTTCACTACATTCCAAAGGAAGTAGTCATTGGATTAGATGAACAACCCATCTTATTCTTTCAATATGGATAGTTTATTCCATTGAAGTATGGAGGCCTGGAAATAGATTGAGACTCCTCCATGAAGAAGTTTCCAGAAATAGAGGTCATGGATGACTAGATGGATGGTTGAACAATGGTTAGATCTACGCAAGAGAATGTGAAGCCTTTCAATGAGCGTAACTCTGATACCAATTGTTGAGTTGGTCAATCGATAAGAATGTCCAAGAGGGGTGAATTGGCAATTAAAATTTTGGTGGGAGCAAATTGTAAAAAGAAAGAAAAGTTTGCAAGATGATTTATAGTGGTTCAACCTTCTAAACAAGGTATACATCCACCACCTTAGCTACCACACTAAGGATTTCACAAATTTACTAATTTGTCTTTCCTTTTAGGCTAAAGGAGATAACCTCCCAAATCACCTAGACTTATACCCCAAAGTCTAGACACTCATTTCCTATAATTGGGTACAAATAAGCAAACTTTGAGAATCCTCCTAAGGAGATTGTTTGCACAATTTTCAGCTCACTAACACCCAACACTTGATGGAAAAATAAGATTACAAAAAGCTCTCTCAGGTGTGTGCAAGATAATACAATGGAAATCTCTCAAAGACTTTGGATTTTTGAATTGATGCTTTAGAATAGTTGTCTTGTTGTTAAATAAGCTTTGGAGATTTATTTTTATACCCCTTTATTGATTTCTAGCTGTAGACACCAATTTTGTCCGAGATAACCTTTTCTTTCCGTTTCTTTAGTAACGAGCTTATATATGTTATTACTTTCTAAACAATGTTATGGGCTTTGCTTAGAAAACCAAAAAAATAGTTATTTGTTAGTACTATTTTAATTAAGTATATATCTACATTTTGTTATTTGTTATCATATTATTCAATTAAAATAAAACCCTTAAATACTATAGTATATTATTGAAATATTATTATTACCTCTTAATTACTATCATTATATTTATATACCGTTATTATAATTACCATCATCACCATTTCCCATCATCGTTATTATGATATTTCTATTTATATATTACTATGTTTTATTATAAGTACTACTATAGTTATGTATTTGTTTTCGGTTTTATCATTAAGCTAAACTAGAAAAAATAGAGCCCGTTTATTTTTTAAAAAAAAAGAGAGTCCATTTACAGTCCATTAATCACATAAAATGGCCCAAAGCCTTTATATTATACAACCCATAAGTATCTGGCCCAATTTGTCCCTAAACAACAAAACCCTAATCAGCTCTATTGGTTGCGCAGCCAAATCTCTGCCACTGGATCAAGCTGAGGATGAACACCCCAGATGGAAAGGAGAAAGCTCCCCACGCGCCTCACGAGCGTCGCTTCACCTTCTCGACACACACGTAGATTTCACGCATGCCCTTTCATTTCCCACGATCCTTCGAACTACGGCAACGCTAGCGCCACGACGGTGCCACAACAATGGGCACCTCAGCAACAACCTCTACACTAGCGGCCACATTAGATGATCGCTTCCCAAGTTGGCTCTCCATTGGTCCCTCTTAGTAACTGTGGCATATACAGACAAGCCAACAGAAATGTCAGAAATAAGAGGAGCGCACAACAAATTCAAGGTTTTTTAGGGAATTAACCAGCAAAGAAATCAAAAATATATATGAATCAAGACAAAATAACGATCAACCAATAGGGATTTTTTTATGTAATTTTGATTTCAAAAATTCCATGTAATTCGGGGTATATAAAGACAATGCCCTAAATCAATTGTAAACATACTGGAATATCAAAAAGAATAGAAAAAAAGGCAGCAAACCTCTTAACTTTGGAGGTATATCTCTTCTACTCTGTTTTAAACATTTGCATATAGAAACTAAGGTTTCATTTTTACTTACCTTTGGCGCTGGTGTCTCTCGGACTGACCTTCTTTTCTTCATCGATAAGCCCTCTGATCCTTTTGGGTTCGAAACGGTGAAATGAGGAAGAAGAAAGTTGAAGGGAAAGTTGTTTAGGCTTTCTGTTTTTCCTTAATCTAAGGGGTATGCGTCGTTTTAAAGGGGGATAACCTCAGTTTTAAGTCGGGATCTAAAAAAGGGGTTTTTGGGTGTTCTGGCTTCGCTGACCACCATCGTACGGTGGCCGGTACAGTGGCTCGGTGGCCGATTTTTGGGTTCTGCGGCAGAGGACCGCCGGAATCTGGGTTCATCAAGAACCCCAGATGAACAAAATGGGTGTTATAATAGAGGGAGTCTATTTTTTGCCGAAAGGGGATATGAAATGAAATAAAAGGGTTTATAAACCTTTCTCGTTTTAAAAATAGGGAATTAGCGTAATAAGGACCTCCACCTCGTTATAACTGCATGTTCAGCCCTTCCGCGTTTGATAATCTCCCTTTTCGTCCCTCCGTCATTTTTTAATTACCCCGAGGCCATTCTGCCTTCTATAATTACAACTCGAGTCATCATAACTTTTTGTTTTTTTTATAATCTCGCCCTTGATTTGGTTAAATCTGTTTTCTTAATTTGGCCCTTAAATTTTATTTCTTTTTATTTTGGTCCTTTTCCAGTGTATTAGGCCCCCTCCCCTTTTTCATGCATTTCATTTATAGTTTATTTTGTTCATATGTTGTTGCTTTTTATTCATGTTTGAATCTATTTTTTTATTTATCGATTGAAATGTTCATATGGAATGTTTGTTTTTAGAGCATAGCGTTATGTGTTGTTTGTGATATGTGGTTTATAGTATAGAACATATAGTTTTCTATTTAAAAATAGTAATATAAGGTTTATTTAAGATATATGTAATATATACTTCTTGTAGAAAGTTATAGTTTTATATATATATATATATATATATATATATATATATATATACTAACAAAATGTTTTTACATACATATATGATTTAAAGAAATTTATAATATATATATATATATATCCTTTTTCTCTATATACAATATGTATTTTGTAGTATATATATATATTATAATGTATAATGTGTATTTGTCCTTACATTGCATAATTTATTCGGGTTTGTAAAACAAAAATATATATATCGTATTTTTTATATACGTATAAAATATAGTTTCAAAAGATATAAAAAAAGAGTATTATGTGTTTTCGACACATTATGTAATGTATTTTTAAATAAAAAAGAGTATAATATATATTTAAAAAAGTGCAATATTTTTGTGATGTGTGGGCTTGGGCTTTTAGTTTAGGGCTTGATTGAAATAGTTTAGGTTTGGCATAGTTTTAGTGTAAGCTTAGATTTAGTTTTGGGCTTTTGGCTTAGGCCTAGTGTTAGTAGTTTGGGCCTTTAGGTTTTGGGCCTTAGGTCTTGGGCCTAGTTAATGGTTTTTGGGCTTTAGAGTAGATTAAGCGGATTAATTTAATTAACTTAGATCATGTGCTCGCCTCATAGGGGCACGATCCCTAAATTAATTAAGTTAACTCTATATTTAGAGTCTTTAGAGCCTTAGTTAGATTAGGGTTCGAATTAATTTAATGAATTTCAATTTGCTCTTGGCTCATTAAAGTAAATGTTGAATCCATTAAATTAATTGAATGTTTCTTAATGGTTCTTAGGATAAAATTAATTTCAAACTTAAATTGACGTCAAATCTCATAATAATTATCATAATGTGTTAAGGTTTTAGTCGTTTAGGGCTATTTAATTTAAGATTAAACACTAGAATCACCTAGTTAACAGTTAGATCACTAATTGAACTTCAATAATTTGGGTTTTTTAGGTTAGGTCTTGGGATTGGGCCTTATGTGCTTATCTTTTATGCCTTCATTTGTCATCCCCATTTGTCATTCATGAGACTTTAACTATTTTGATTGCACATTAATTAATTTGAACCATAAAAGGGGAGGTATTCATTAGTTCCGATATTTGTGTCGTAACAGTCCGAGGTTAAAGGATGTTGACCAAATTTTTGAATTAATCCTTATCGACCCAGGGTAGAATTAAAACTTGACAAAGTCATTACATCATTCCTTAATTGCTTGCACCATGCATAAAGGTGACGCACGGGATTCGAACCATAAATTAACATGGCAGTCAGGCTTATTCGATGTCGGTTTAATCTATGGTTCGATGTATTGTCAACCTTATTAATTAAATGTTCAATTAATTTAAACCCACCAATTTGATAAGGCCCATTCAATTAAGGTTAATTTTCAATTAAGGTCACCGAATTAAATTCCTTTCAAATTTTGACAATTTCCTTCGATTAAAAGAAACAAACATTTTGGTACCGATTTCCGGGCGTGATGGGGGTGCTAATCCTTCTCCACATGTAACCAACTCCCAAACCCTTTCAAAATGAATCTCTGGTTTTGTGGTGTCCGGCCTACCTTATCCAAGTGGCCGGTGGCGACTCCCGAGCTTTCAATCTTTTTTCAAAGGATTATGACTTTTCAAAAGAAATTCCCCTTTAAACAAACCTTCTCCGAAGGGTGGGGATACATTTAGAAGTAGTTTTCAAAAACGTCGCTACACTAGCCGTTTGGGTTATTGGAGGATTAAATAGAGCTGTTGAGCTATATTTTTTCGCAATAAATATTGTCTAAAAATTGTGGGTATTGGTACACGATAGTCCATATCGGTACCTACTAAAAAAGGAAATAATCATTACAAGAGAGAAGTATTGATACGTGAGCTTGTGTATCGGTATGATGTAAGGGGTACTGGTACGCTAAGGACCGTACCGATACTTGAAATTGCTTAATGAAATTTTGTTTAGGCTTTGAGTATCGATACACTAAAGGTCGTATCGGTACTTAGAGCAAAATTCCTTTATATTTAAATAAATCGTATCGGTACGGGGTTCGCCGTACCAATACTGACAAGCAATCTTTTAGAAAAACTTAAAATCTCGTACCGGTACGATAAGGACTGTACCGGTACTCATGTACCATTTTGAATTCTAGTGTTGATGTGCCCATATCGGTACGCATTGAGTCGTACCGGTACTCACTGACCAATATGAATTCTATGAATTCTAGTGTTGGATGACCCGTACCAGTACGCATATGCCCGTACCGGTACTCACTGACTAAAATGGTCTATAAGAGTACCAAAATATTTAGAAAATATTTTCTTTTGAAAAGTTAACTTATACAAACTATTTTCTTCAAAATAGGTTAAGTTTGTTCGAATGATTGTCCATTTGTGAGTAATTTTAAATACCTTAAAAATTTATTTATTATTTATTTGCAAATTAGTCATTGTTATATCAAAATCAAAATATTGGTTTAACAATAAACGTGTTCTAATCATAAATTTCCTGTAAATTCTTACCTAAAATATTTAAATTATCAATTAAATAATATATGATATGTGAAAAAATATTTTAAGTAAAAGTATCGATTTTATTTTCCGTTAGAATTATAAATTGGATTAGTATAAGTAACTTAACTTATTCGTAATAAAAGTTGAATGGGTTCGTAATGCATAAGATTTTGTATTGCATGTAAATCCCACATTGGGAGGCAATGAGCCTCAAGTTGGGTAGATAAAGGGTCATTCATTGTCCTATTTGGTGAACTGTAGGACGATAAGATCTTCGCACTTGCGCATGGTTATCCATCTGACTCAGATCGATTTGTGTTAATAAAGACACGTTTCATGCGTATTATCTTTTTAAAAAAATACATAAAATTTTTCCTCAATTATTTATAAGAATTCAGATTCACACGCTTTAACATATTTTAATGACCCGTTATTGAGGTTGTTAATTCGGTCATTAATCCAACTGTTGAATTGGACCTTAACTGTAGCATAAATGAATCGTTTCTTCTTCAGAATTTTAAATGATTTTATGACTGTTTTCAAACAAAGCATTAAACATGATTGTAAATCCCACATTGGGTGTGAATGGGCCTCAAGTTGGGTAGATAAAATGTCCTTCCTTGCTCTCTTGTTGAATAGTAGAATGACAAAGCTGTTGGACGCATGCACTGTTGTTTGATCGGCTTAGTTCGTGTTAACATATGTCATTTACATGTTAAACATATTTAAATGTTTCAAACATATTTTAATGGCCAATTATTAAGGTTTTTGGAGATAATTTGTAAGACTTTTTTTTACTGTGAAATAATTATTCCTCTCAATTATTTATAAGAACACGAATTTAAATGTTTCAAACATATTTTAATGGCCAATTATTAAGGTTTTTAATTGGATTGGACCAATCAGTTTT